>JAYESD010000004.1:17023896-18223896 GCA_036927565.1 Tuctoria greenei | reverse complement strand
GCTGTTTTCAACTACATGTCACCCACAAACGGATGGACAGACCGAGGTAGTTAATCGTACTTTATCCACTATGTTACGGGCTGTCTTGAAAACAAATTTGAAGTTGTGGGAGGAGTGTTTACCACATATAGAATTTGCTTACAACAGATCCGTTCACTCCACGACAAAGGTAAGTCCATTCCAGGTAGTGTATGGTTTCAATCCCCGTGCTCCTATTGATTTACTACCTTTGCCTCCTTCTGAAACTATAAATTTGGATGCTACACAACGATCTGAATTCATTCTTAAGATGCATGAAACTACAAAGAAAAATATTGAAATGATGAATGAGAAGTATAGGATTGCAGGTAGTAAAGGTAGAAAAGAAGTAAAACTTGAACCGGGCGATTTGGTGTGGTTACATTTGAGAAAAGAGCGATTTCCCGACTTGAGAAAATCTAAACTTATGCCACGAGCTGCTGGTCCTTTTAAGATCGTTGAAAAGATTAATGATAATGCATATAAGCTTGAATTGCCTCCCGATTTTGGGGTTAGTCCTACATTTAACATTTCAGATTTGCGACCGTACTTGGGAGAAGAAGATGAACTTGAGTCGAGGACGACTCCAATTCAAGAGGGGGAGAATGATGAGGACATCACAACAGCGGAGACGCGCATTGAACTGCAAGGACCAATCACAAGAGCACGGGCACGGTTATTAAATCAGCAGGTGAATTCGTTCTTAACTTCTTTTGCATGTGAGTTTGAGAATAGATTGCTATGTGATGATTTAATTGTTATCAGGAATAATGGAGAAGATCAACAAGTGAAGGAAGGAGGCCTTGGGAGCGTGGACAACCACCTGGGACGTCCACAAGTAGATGGAAATAGTTTACAACTCGGACTCGAGTTCAACTCGGAGTCCAGGAGCAGTCCACCTTAAAACAGATGCCCAGGAGGCATACGGACTCCGTTTTCGACGTTCTACATATGCACGGAAAGAGGGGAAGATAAACTTTCCAATGGTTCTGGTCCCACCTCAAAATTCCTCCGGAGTCATTGGGAATCGTCGAAACAAGTAGAGTCCATATTTCTGTCCGGTGCTGCGCCACCGAATCGGGCCTTTGGGCCTTGTATCCCGTAAGAGTCCATTAGGGACACGTCTAATCATGTTTTGGTCGAACCCTAGCCTATAAATACTGCAGCCGCTGGTCATATTCGTTGGGTTTTGCTTAGATCAATAAAATCGCCGTTCTACGGTTTGTGAGACCCCAATTTCGCGATTTCCGATCGTGTCTTCTATGTTCTTGCTCGTGTTCTCGATTGCACTTGCAGGGATTAGCCTTCTTGGCGAGGTCAAGCGTGTGCAGCACGGTTGATAACCAACGGAGCCGTGGTGTAGTGATTGCAGGGGTACTCGAACCGCTCGAGTGCCGCGGATCATCAACGTCGAGTTCTCCACCCCAATCGACATACCTTTCGGAAGATCGGGCCTAACCATACTCATCACGAGATGCGGCTAAATCCATAACAGCGTCATGCCCTTGATTCTCCCTGAGGTTCAAACGATGGTTGAGTCCATCATTTGCCCTCTCAAAGTGCTTCGCTCGAATCATGGCTTGCTTTAGATTGTCCGTCAATTCTTTTATGCATGCCCTTTGATTTCCCTTCTCGCGATGTGATGCGTATGCGTACACCGCTAAGGCTGTTGCGGATGTTTCAGCGTGCTCGTCCACCTCCGCAAGCAAGCGGGTTGCCCAGGCCTCAGAAGCCCTGCCGTTAACTGGAAAGAACTCATATGGAGTACCCACCAGATTACGGTAATGAAGTTTGCAAAACCTCCCTATGGCAATGCTTGCGGCGTAGCTCCATGTTTCCTCTAATATCAACCCTTTAATCTTGATGGAGTATGGAGCCCATCCAAGGTGCGGTGGACCAGCAGGTACATCGACGTAGATGGTGCAACTCCACATACCATTTTCTTGGAACTTCTTGCCCCAATAGCTAGGCAACACCTGGTAGCCAAACTGGCGAAGCAACCTAACAAACACGTCCGGGAAACCGGCTTGCCCGATGCACGTTGAGAACACCCATCCATTAGGCAACTGAATTCTTGGTGCTGCCATCTGTGGATAAACATACCCGGATGTCAATACACCGTATAAGTATTCAACTCAATCAATGATAATGTTGGACAAAAGGAATTATCCATAATCAATTGATTCAAGCAAATCTGCAAACTGGAAATGATCACAGTTCTGGTTCAACTGACCTTCCGGTATTAACCCAAAAGTTTCATAAACCCAAAAGTTTCATACAGGAAATGTCAGAATTAAAAGTTAAGTTGAAATACAAAAGTTGTAGTACACTTCAAAACCTTTCCAGATTGTACTCATACAGCTCTAAGCGAACTAATATGAGGAATATATACAGGTTTTAAGTTGACTCAAGTTTTCTGGAAATTTTGACAGAACCTCTCCTGTATATGGGCTTACTTCCACATCCTATACAGGTTTATCATGATAAGATAACGAGGTAATGACAAAATAAACATTGTATAACATCGCGTTAACAATCCAGAAATAAAAGATTTCTATCCTAAAAATTTTGTTATACAGGTATCGCGCACAATTTCACAACCCTGTGCAAACTGTTCCAAGTTCTGGACTGCAAGAACCAAGTTTGCAACAATTGGAATTAGGCATAGATACACCCATATTCAGGTCAGGAGTGACAAATAAAGTTGATAGAGGACTTCCTAATCTTTCCAGAAATGTGTATATGTGACCATGTCACTATTCTTGATTAAGAGCTATAACTATCCAAACTTAACAGTTGAGCTGACTGGTTTGCACCAGCCGTCCTGCAGCTCACTGTATTGACTCCCCAATTTGGTGTAACTCCAACCCAAATCAGGAAAAACCTCTCATAACAAACATGTAAAAATCCTCCTACCCTTTCCAAACATGTATCACAATAAGGCAGGGCATTTTTCTACAGCAAGTTAGGGCAAAAATACAGAGACTGGTATAATGGTAAGGTCATCTGGAGCAGTTACAATACATCCCAGATTTCAACAGATTATCAAGTTTTTCTGTCTTTGTGGTCAACAGAAAAGTTGTAGATATCTTTACGAGCTTTCCATCCATATATGATACCCCTGTACTCTCTAGTAAATAACTAAGATTACAACCTGGCGAAGTCGAGCCAACTTCTGCCCGAAAACCAGAATCTTGATTCTATTCATTCTATCGAGTCGGAACCCTTTTTGCGGAGTCCAAACCTACCAGCATCTGATATTTGGACTTTCCAAAGCATTATGCAACCAATCTGTCGGTGGGGATGGTCTAGTATCATGTTTGATACTGACGGTACTACGTATCTCACCAAAGAAAATTCTATCCGGTATTTCCGGTTACGTCTATAGGTGGTTCTTATATCGTTCTCTCGCAAACGGCTTCTACACGGTCTTCTACCGTAGTTAATGCTGCAAAAGACAAACAATCCCCTGTCACACCTTCACACCTCAAGGGCGGCACGGGGAAACACGACAGGCAGTCACAATAATATATATGAAAATAAATGCATACGACTCTGGTGTGAGTCGTCCTCGAGCCAGGCCATGTTTCGAGGTACATCGCTGTAAATACGTCTGTACAGCAAAGACAGCCGTACGATCCGGCTTCTACACGCTCGGGCATACGTGTTTCGCATGCTCCCATAGAACATGAATAGTTCTAGAGAGGCATACTATCGGGTTATACACCACCCGACGGGGGCTCCCACTAACTTTGAAGCACGCTAGGGTACCGCGTGTCATAGGTTCTCAGAAATATTGAAAGCTTCAGAGACTCCTATTAACTTCCCGTGCCAAGCCACGAAAATTTTCATATACCAATCCTCGTATGCTGAGCTTACCAAGATTGATCCGCTCTCGGTGGCGTACCTTACCTCTTACCTGACGTCGGGGCGTCGTTACAGAATATAATAACACATAGTTAGTTTACCACCTTTATATCTTATACTAATAATACTCCTCATAAAGGCATATAACTAATTCCTCACTCAAGTCCTACTTTTTGAAAATATGTTCTTTTCAGGTACACTGTTCCCAACAATGCTCTGATACCATGTCTGTGGGACCGGAATCCCGACATCTGAGGATCTCATTGGGTGGTGTCGTGCGATGCGACACCCAACAGTTATGCATGAATAGAACCTGAATAAGTACAAGACGAAGTCTTTTATTTATCTTACAACGGAAGTTTTTACAATACTAGCGTAAGGAAAGAAAATATATATATATATCATAGCTACGCTCTCAGCACTAGCTATGCAAAAGCAAAGTTATCCATGCCTTGGATACTTCGCACTAGCAGCACTCAATTATGGCGGCGTGCAGGGTTCCCACTCGGCTGTACACCCTGGAGGGGGTGCAGCCTCATCATCAAACCCGTCATCAACTGTATAACCTGCAAAACTTGTTAACTGCAAACGTGAGCATAAGGCTCAGCAAGACTAACCCGTCTCACTAGACATATGCAAGGGGACACTAAACATAGGTAAGGTGAAGCATAAATGACTCACCTACAAGTGGATCCTTATAATCAAGTTTTAAGTAGCAAATGACATTCTCCAAGCACGGCACATCATGGGCTCCACAATCAAACAAGAAACGCTTTACCGATGATATGACATGCTTAGAGCACATAATGCTATTATAGCTAAAGTATGGGGAAATTGTAAACTTTTAATTGTACTATCTCTAAATCATACAAGGTTGCAGAGTAATCATAATTCCATACAATATGATTTTCTGACTTCTTTAGTATTTACTACGTCACGACACAGTGAACAAGTGGTACTCTATTACTGCGAGGGACAGTGATTGCAATCAGGGCACACCCGTACAACACAACACATACGTCGTTCAGAAGTGTCAGCGAGCACACCCATACCTACATAACACTTCAGTACTAGGCGTATATGGCCACCTTTCACAAGAAACCCGAACACCGATCCCGTCTCACCTCCGCGAACAGAAGGTCTCCGCACGGAACACCTCATGTGTCCGCCGACCGATTTACACCTTACTGTCCTCAACCCACCCCTATTGATGGTGAGTTAATGGGCCTCGACACCCCAGTTATCAAGTTACATCAGTTTATTGGATTCCATATGTACATTATGTTGTCGGTACAAGTCAAGCTTGTTCAGCGGGGCCGCACACGAAGCGGGCCTTAATCGACACAGGCAGGGCTACGCGACCGAGACTCAATTCTCGCCGCTTCCTATCCATTACCTGCCTGGTCTCCATTTCATTATATTCTACCATTTTGTATTTAACCAATCCTGTGAGATATGTCCTACATCTCTCGCGAGTAGATTCCAACTACTCGACTTCTACCGGATTTCCTATGCATTAGCAAGACAGTTACTACAGGTCAAATTGTAACTCGTTCCAACCAATTACTGGGATTTTTGGCCATGCAAGTGGAGTATCAAACACCTTATACGTAATGCACAATATCAACTGAAGACGTAAGTGAATAAAACTGGAAAAGTTTAAAAAGCTCTTAAATGCAAACCGGGGCTTGCCTTGTTGCAGGTCAGAGTCTGAGTTAATATTTGGAAGGTGCTCTTCCAAGACTTCTGGCTCCTCCTCGACTTCGGTCACTATACGATATGCATATAACATGTATATAAATGACTTTGAAAAATAATTATTACCAAGACCATAATTTAACCCATGGTGATCATTGTATGATAGGGACCCTAATTGGCTTTGGAACTTCGATGGTAGATACTAAAGAATATGATCAAGGCTCTTGCAAAGAATAGGAGATGATCATAGTAGATTGTGGTCTCCAAAATTATGGCAAGCAATCAATTTCCCAAAAATTCTAAAGAGGAAACTGTAGCTTGAACCTAGCTAACAGTTGATAATCAAGATAGAGGAAGTTGTCCTGGTTCTAACAAAATTGGTTTCATAATTTTCTAGGCTTTGGTAAAGTAGTTATTGAATTTCTAAGTTGGCAATAATTTCTGGAATTATTTACATTTGAATTCTTGGCGTTTTAAACAAATATTCAGTTTGTAGCTGGATTAAGACTGTGATAGTAGGTCAATTAAATCCAAGACTTTTACAGGAACTAATATCTGTCTAAAGGAAGGTTCAGTTTAAATTTGGGCCACAATAAAGAAACTGAACATCTGTAAAAATTCAATAACTGAAAAAGGAAATTGAACCATACAGATGTTTAAACAGGTGCAATGGCTCCCAAACTCTTTCTGGTGGTCAAGAATAGGACAATAAATTTTATGTAAAATTTGGGGATTTTTCCAGTGGTTATCTGGTCTGGAAAAATTGCATTTGCATTTGGAAAGATTATTTTCTACAGATTTTAACTTTGTGTTTCACAGAACCTAATTGGTATTGACAGAAACTAGAGCTCAAGTGCTTTCAAACAAAATTTGTTGGAAGATTTTTGGAGTAGTTTACTGAGAGCTATTCAATTTAGAAGTTTGGATAATTTTTTGGAATTATTTTAATAACCCGTTGGCGCCAGAATTCAAATTTCAATCGGCGAGTCCCACGGGCCACGTGGCATGCTCTGGTTAATGCAACACCGTGGTCCACAGAACTATTCGCGTGCAGCCGCACGGGATCCCTGCCGCACCGTGATCTCGCAGTCGCTGGCAGGTGGGACCCTACGGGTCGTCTTCTACCTGAGGCCAGTCCCCGCGCGAGGCGGCGCCCGCGGCAGTGACTCGCTGGTGAGCTCGCCGCCGGCTAAACCGACGGGCCAAACTCGCTCAAACTCGCCGCCTGGGGGGTTTTTGGGATCGCTGAGCACGACGGTGAGGTCGATGGGGCCAGAAACTCGCCGGAAGTGGCCGTGCGACGGCGGCGGCGGCGGTGAGCACTCGAGCAACATGGAACTTGATCTAGAGTAGCTCAAACCACTCGGGATCTTCTTCAAAACACTCCTGGAACGATGCTGATCAAGGAAATAGACGTGGAAGAGGAGAAAACCACCGGGAACTATGAGCTCGACGGTGAACCGAGGTTTTCTCACCGGCGGCGAGCAAAACTCGATTTCCTCAGCCGTTGCTTGATAACTTTTAGGGGTTTTTGCTCAGGTAGGAGCGCTAGGACCTATAGAAACTATCCCTAACCAATTGCATGGAATCATTACTTGTAGAAACGGAATTTAAACGAAAACCTAGCAAGTTCATTCACTTCGACCGGAAGAAAGAAGATTGATAACTTCTTCAATTCTCAACGAAAAAGGAAACGGTTTGCACCGAGAGTTAGAGCTCGACTAGGCGCACCTTTAAGCTATTGGAGTCGTGGCTTGAAACGGCGGCACACCATGGAGCAGAGGTGGGCGGCGGCGATGGCACGCGACGGAGATTAACTCGCGAGAGGGGGGAAAACACCGATCGGGGATGGGAAATATGGGAGCGTCGGCGGCCTTTTATAGCCCGCAGCGCTGGAGCTGCATGCGCGCGCGCTGTCATGCGGTCGAGCGGCAGCGCAGAGATGGCAGGCGGCCGACCTGACCCCTTCAGCAGCAGCTGACCGGTGGGACCCATAGGTCAGTCAGACCCCAATACAAAAGTTAATAATTCATTTAAAAATAGAAGATCAACTCCAAAAATCATGAAACTTTGTGGAGATTGTCAATGAATTATTCTAAACCCAATGGTGAACTCAAATCTTATGTTCAAAGAAGTAGGAAAAGAATTTAAAATTCAGATTTGAATTTGATTCAAATTTGTTAAGCGACTCAAATAAAATAGCAAATGAGTTCCCAAAATCTTGAAATTTTGCAGGCAAGCTATTGAGAATATTATAAGGCCAAGGAAAAATTTAGAGCCTCTAATTTGAATATTTTTGGCAGGGCCAATTAGTACTGCACTTTAAATTGCCCTAATAATCTTCATCCAAAAAATTCTAAAAATTTGAAGAGGGGTGAATAGAATCATTATAGAATTAGTGGTGATGTCCAATACTCATGTTAATAAAATTTAACCATGAGTGCAAGAAAGGTTTGGATGGTATAAAGTTCATGTGTACCACTATATTGGATCTCTAATATAGTTGATCACAAAACTCATGACTGAATTCACATGCCATAAAAGTGGGGTTTTACAGAGTAAGGCGAGTCATGTGCCTCCTTTAATATTTTCTCCCGAATATGCTTTACATTAGGCATAACGATCCTCTTTCCAAGCCATAAGGTACCATGTTCGTCTTCATCAAATCTGAATTCTCTCCCTTCCTCGATCCTTTCCTTGATTTCCTTAATCTCCTCATCTGCGGTTTGTGCCTCTCGAATTTCTTGCTCCAAGGTTGGGTTTAACTCCATCATCTCCATCTCATTTACAAACCTGAGGTTCAAATGTTCAAACTCCTTGCATAACTCAGATGGTAACTCTCGAACTGTGAGTTGATGACTTACTCCTTTTCTACTCAAAGCATCGGCCACTACATTAGCTTTTCCTGGATGATAGTTGATCCCCAAATCATAATCTTTGATGAGCTATAACCATATCCGTTGCCTCAAGTTCAGATCCATTTGTGTGAAAATATACTTCAAACTCTTATGATCTGTATAAATTTCACACCTATGTCCAAGAATATAGTGCCTCCAAATCTTCAATGCATGTACCACGGCTGCGAGTTCCAAATCGTGTGTTGGGTAATTCTGCTCATGTTTCTTCAGTTGTCTCGATGCATAGGCGACCACTTGAACTTCTTGCATCAATACACATCCAAGCCCTTGTCTCGATGCATCGCAATAAATATCAAAACCCTTGCTCACATCCGGTAGTACCAAAACTGGGGCTGTTGTCAACCTCTTCTTCAACTCCTCAAAACTATTTTGACAAGCTTTGGTCCATTGGAAAGCCTTTCCCTTCATTAGCAACTCTGTCATAGGCTTGGCTATCTTGGATAAGTCCTTGATAAACCGACGGTAATATCCAGCCATCCCAAGAAAACTCCTTATTTCCTTGACATTTTGTGGCAGTTCCCATTTCAACACGTCTCTCACTTTTCCAGGGTCAACCAATACTCCCCCTCCTAAAATTATATGACCCAAAAACGACACCTCTCTCAACCAAAACAAACACTTGTTGAACTTGGCATACAATTGATGCTCCCTCAATTTCTGCAACGTGAGCCACAAGTGTTCCTCATGTTCTTTCTCATCCTTCGAGTAGATCATAATATCATCAATAAACACCATGACGAACTTGTCCAAGTAGTCCATGAAGACTTTATTCATGAGGTACATAAAGTAGGCTGGTGCATTTGTCAATCCAAAGGACATCACGGTGTACTCATAAGATCCATACCGTGTCCTAAAAGCTGTCTTGGGTATGTCCGATGGTCTAATCTTCATTTGAAAGTATCCCAACCTCAAATCAATCTTAGAGAAGACACAAGCTCCCTTCATCTGATCAAACAAGTCCTCTATACGTGGCAAGGTGTACTTGTTCTTGATTGTTACCTCGTTGAGAGCTCGGTAATCCACACACATCCTTTGGGTTCCATCCTTCTTGTCCACAAACAGCACGGCCACTCCCCAAGGTGAAGAACTAGGGCGAATAAAACCCTTCTCTAGTTGCTCTTGAATTTGCTTCTTGAGCTCCACTAATTCCATAGGGGGCATCCTATACGGCCTCTTAGCTATAGGTGCAGTTCCAGGTATTAAATCAATAACAAACTCAATGTATTGATCAGGTGGCATACCTGGCAACTCGTCCGGAAAAACATCCAAAAATTTACACACCACCAGAATCTCCTCAATTGCGACATCGTCCATATGATTCAGCTCCAATCGCTTTGGTGCGGTTTGAGATGCTTCAAATTCTACGGTGATCCCTTCCTCATTAGTCAACTTCACCGTCTTCGTGGCACACTCAATAACGCCATTGTGCTTCCTCAACTAGTCCATACCAAGTATAATGTCCAATCCTTGAGAATCCAAAACAATAAGGTTGGCGGAGAAGTCTACCCCCCTTATTCTAAGGCTTACTTTTGGACATACTATATTTGTCCTCATCTCTCCTCAAGGAGACATAACCAATTGAGTAAACTTCATATGAGATATAGGAAGACTATACTTACCAACATACTTCGATGCAATGAATGAATGCGATGCTCCAGAATCAAATAACATAGTCGCGGGGTTGGAGTTGGCGAGAAACATACCAATGACCACGTCATCCGCGTGTTGAACATCCTCCGTAGAGACATGGTTCACGTTGCCACAAGTAAAATTCTGTTGTCCACGGTTCCCTTGTGGCGCTTCTCCACTGGGTCTTGGGTTTTGCCTCGGTGCATTGCTTCCTTGACCAAGGCCTGACTTAGGACATTGATGCGCAAAGTGTCCAGCTTCTCCACAAGTATAACACTTCTTAACTCCACCAGAATTATTGGGACGAGCTTGGTTTTGAATATTTGCAGCAGGAAAATTAGTACGAGGTGCATAAGGCATTGGAGGCCTAGGTGCTTGCATAGCAGGGCGCTGCTGCACAAACTGAGTTGGACGTGGTGCATAACCAGGGCGCTGAGCAGGAATAGAGGAGCTGTAATAGGGCGCATTGGGTGGTGCAAGGCGAGGGCGCACATTACTTCCTTGTTGCTGTCCTTGATATGGCGCCTTCCTCTTGATTTCTTGCTCCATCTCACGGATCTTGTTCTCAACCACAATTGCTTTGTCCACAAGCTTCTGAAAATTGGCATAATCGCAGTTGAGTTGTTGCACTTGGATCTCATTGTTCAAGCCCCTCATGAACAAGTATTGCTTCCGGCTGTCCCGACTAACATCCTCAGGCGCATACCTTGAGAGAAATTCTCAAATTCTTGCCTCTTCAAGATCATAACACCCTCGGGCACATAATGAGAATGAAAATTCTCCTTGAATTCGGCCCAAGTAATTCTCTCTTGGTTCTCATGAGCATTGCAATAAGCATCCCACCAGTCCGCAACTACTCCAACTAGTTAATGAGAAGCAAACAAGACCTTCTCTCGGTCACTGCATTGGACAATAGCAAGTTTCTTCTCCACGGACTTGAGCCACTCATCCGCATCCATAGGGTCGGAAGCTTGAGCAAAGGTTGGCGGCCTAGTCCTCATAAACTCTCCCAATCGGTTATGAGGAGGTGGGGGTGGCGGTGGAGGCATGTGGGGCTGATTGTTGATGTTGCCAGCCTGCAGCTGTCCTATAGTCTGTATCATGGTCTGCATGAGCTGGTTTTGCATAGCCAATAGCTGCTCAATGTTGATAGCTCCATGAGTAGATCCTTGTCCGATGTTGTTCTGAGGCACTCCATTGTTCTCCTCCTCATCATTGCCATCCCTCTGGTTGCGAGTCCTCACCATCTGAAGGAAAGCAATAGGTAAGAATTAGAAAACGCCCCCAACTCTATGCATCAAGGGATATGAAACTAAACAGCTAGCTACACTAGCCTAGGTGGACATGGCAATGCTAAAGCATCCCCAAAATCCTCTATTAAGCACACAAGCAAGCAATATATATAGCAAACAACACACCAACCAAAACACATCGATTCCTGAGTGCCCCTATGTGCTCTAAGGTGTCCATTCTATCTAGGCCGCATCCTACGATCAAACTGTGGCTCTGATACCAATCTGTGATGCCCGGTTCCGAAAAATGAACCAAGCTAACGTATATGTGTGCCCAGGATGTTCATCACACATACACGAGTGCAATCACAAAAGAGTATACAGAAAATTACCACAGAGCAAGATTAATTATCAAATTTTATTACACAAACCATATTATCCTCGAATACAAGCTCCAATGAATATTAATGACAGGTTCAACTAATGCAGCGGAAATAAACTAATTAAGCAAACTAAGCATAAGGGATAGCGCAACTCCATGCAACACCACAGGCAAAGCTGATGGTAGACACGGCCTAGAACTCCGCATTATCACCATTAAACTCCCAAACCTGACCTGCAACTGTTGGGGGGATTGCAAGAGTGAGTACATGTCGTACTCAACAAGTGTGGAAAGTATGACATGTGGCTTATTCAAATGACGACAATAATAATGGCAAAGTGCTGAAAAGTACATCAAAACATTTGAAAAGCAATATATTACATGTATGTGAAATAAACCCATCATAATCATAAGTAATATCATAATACCAATCCACAATTCACCATCCTCATCAATAATTCCAGGTTTCACGATTTGTCAATAACCATATTCAATACCAGAAATAAATCCATAAACAGCCATAACCATTACCAAACCATATCCATCCCAAATACCATCCCGATACCGAGTTCCCTCTAATCATGGAAGTTGTCCAGGTGCTCATAACCGGGAGCACGACTATCATGATAGTTTTATTAGACTCTGCAGAGTTTGTACCACTTTACCCACGTGTTCGTGATTTCATCACCTTTCGGTGACTAAGAACCTCCCTTATGCCCATGACCCGTTGGTCATATTACACACTTCCGTTGGTGTGTGGCCAAGAGATCACAAAATAGCCTTTACAAAGGGATTACTAGCCTATTTAGACCCCACTAAGGTTTCACCAGTGGCGATGTCTCCCGCAGAGCACATCTTCAACCAAGGCCCCCTCTTGAGCTATTCGGATCTCAGGGTAGTCCCACCAATCATCAACAAACCCAATCCGACTACCCCTTCCTCGAGCATCCTTGATGGTCCAAATAGCACTGGCAAAGCCCTAATTAATCAGCTACGCTGCACCCATACTTGTCCTCATGGTGGCATTGTAGTCCTGGCCTATTCTCGCATGAACCGGTCCTTATATCTAAAGCAAGCAAACCACCATACATCCAACCCCTCCACATACCAGGCTTGCTTAGATCACCCATTAACATATCATATTTAACCAGTTCATGTTAACCATAGTCTCATTCATGCATAAATAAATTAAGTGGTATAGTTGTTTTCCCATCCCAGTTGATTAAGCGAAGCAAAAAGGTAAAAAATCTCATCCTGACTCTCTACCATATATCCTAGGTGACAAGGATGGTTAAACAAAGCTAGTAAACTTCCTATCATAGGATTCCCATCAAATTGACACAAGCATGCAATTTCGCAAACAAAACATTGATTTTAAAACGGGATCAATATGCTTCAAGGACACTTGCCTTGCTCTTGCGGTTGATTAGGGTCAAAGCCTTCAAACTCTTGGTGCTGTAGATCCTCCGCGGCACTTTCTAGCGCAAATCCGTCTAATCCGCACAATAAACATACAAGGCAAGAAACACAATCAAAGAGTGCACAAATATTACTCAATATGACATGACATGCATGACTGATGCAAATGCAAGGTAGAACTTGTTACTAGATGGCTTTTAATGGTCAATAACTAGTTCTATAGCTTTTAACAAGTTTATACAGGTTTGGATTCGATTAGATCAAATTTTTAGAATTTAATTTGATGCAATTTAATTAGGAAGATCGGACTAGTCCGGTAGGGACCGGACAAGTCCGCCCTTTGTGAGATCAGTGGATTAGGGTTTTCTAGATCGACGTGAATTTGGAGATTAGGGGTTGAATTCTCGTAAGGAAAAGAGAATAGAAGGTATACCAGGTGTTTAGGACTCCAATGAATCAAGAAACTTGGAGGTAACACTTGGATCTTGGTGATCTAGGGTTGGTGATGAACTTGGGGATGAATTGGTAGTGAAGGACGAGTCGTAAAACAAAAGATCAACTCGGAGTCGCGAAATATCGGACAAGTCCGGACAGGACCGGACTAGTCCGAAGTCGTCTAGAGAGGAAATTGGACAAGTTTGGCCAAACATCGGACAAGTCCGACTTTAACCAGAGAGGAAAACGGACAAGTCCGCTGGAACACCGGACTAGTCCGGAAAAGTCCAAGGACATTGCAATTTTTCAAGGATTCATGGAATATCGGACTAATCCGCACAAAATCGGACAAGTCCGAAAGTTTCCAGGGGCAAAATCGGACTAGTCCGCAGCAAAAACAGACAGGTCCATTTTTAGTCAGAGAGAAATCGGACTAGTCCTCAGCAAAATCGGACTAGTCCGCACTTTCCTGCGTTTTAAGTGCGGTTTTGTTCCAAATCAATTTTAAACTCGTTCATCTTGTTGTGGGTTAATGTTAAACATGTATATGAGTGTATGTAGGGCATGATGCATGAAAATGAGGGTGTTACAGGCAATCAACTATAAAGTGGCTATACTCACCACAATTATAGTATGCGTGCCTCAATTTTGGTTTTGATCTCTCCTTGTACTTTCCTTCACTTGATTTAGTGCCTTGTCTCTTCTTTATCATCTTCTTGAATTTCTTCATGAACAGTATCATGTCATCTTCATCCAAGTCACTGCTTTGATCATCACCGTCTTCTTCTAGTTGGTCTTCTCGAGCTTCTTTAGACAAGGGCTTAAGGGTGGACTTTAGAGTGACCCCTTTCTTATTTGCCGAGGTGAGGTCGGCAATTTCCTTAACATGTTTGGCTTGTTTTTCCATGATCTCAAAGTTGATGATTTTCCCAATAGCTCATCCGGGGTCATCTTCTTGTATCCGGGGCTTTCTCGTATCATTGAGCACAAGGTGACATTGCGAGGCATGAAGGCTCTAAGTATGAGATTCACTACCTCGTGGTTGTTCCACTTCTTGCTCCGTATGCTCGCACCTTGTTGATGAGCGTCTTTAATCAGTAGTACATGTCTTGTGGTGACTCATCTTCTTCGATTGCAAACCTTCCCAACTCACCTTCAATCATCTCGATCTTCACTTCTCGCACATGACGATGGCCTTCATGTGCGGTTTGCAACGTATCCCATATCTCCTTCGTGATCTCGAGTCCATCCACCTTTGTAAACTCATCCCGACTGAGCGATGAAGTGATGACTGCAGCAGCTTGGGCGTTTCGATGGATCACTTGCTCTTGGCTAGGTGTGAGCTCCTCCTCATCATCAGGGATATCTATTCCTATGCATACTATGTGCCACAAACTTGGATTGAGAGAAATCAAATGCATTTTCATGTTTTGCCTCCACATTGAGTAGTCATTGCCGTCAAAATGTGGGGCTTTTCCAAGTGGAATGGATAGATAATGGTTGTTGTTAGAATTTAGGTGATCATAGTTAAAAGGATATCGGGAGTAGTCGGTGTGACTACTCCCCTTCTTTTTCTTCTCATCTTCGATTTTCACCTTTCCCTTGGAAAGGGTTTTCTTCCTTAGGAGCGCCTTGAGTTCCAGCATCTCCTCATCGTCATCCTCGAAGTATTGAATGGCTTCGAGGAGCTTCTCCAATTTCTAGTTCCTGTCTTCATCAACCTTCTCTTGGTTGTTGCTCTTGTGTACGTCCTTCATGTCCGACATGATCTCTTCGAGCGATTAGTCTCCTTTTGAAGAACCTTTCTCTGATACCAATTGAATGTGGCCTAGAGGGGGTGAATAGGCCTTTTAGAATTTTGTCGGAACCTACAACACTTAACAACTAGATCAAATCTCGAGATATCAGACTAGTCCGGTCGAGTGCAGACTAGTCCGGTGTATACCGTCTAGGTTTATCAAATTTGATCGATTATCTTGATCCTAGGATGTATGCAGCGGAAATATACTTGTAATTGAAGTGTTACATGATTATGAACTAGGATATACCACAAGTCAATCTTATATTCAATGTTTCAACTTAAAGTAAGCAAGATTGATTGAAACCCTAGATTGATATGATGTATAAGAACAATGAACGCAAAGTAAGAACACAATGATTTTATCCCGTGGTTCAGTTCTCACATAGGCAACCTACGTCCATGTTGAGGAGACCATGAAAGGACCGGGTCTTCTCCAACCCTACCCTTGTGGGATCGCCATGAAGGCCAATCCTCTTCACTTATCACAAAGGGTAAATAACCAAATTCAAGGGGCCTTCTCACACGTTGAGGGCTCCCCAAGATTACAACAAGAACTCCACCAAGAACACACTCGAAAGATTACAATGAAAATCACAGGAGTGTGTTAGGGAATCAATCCAAGAGCTCAATGAGTGATGAACCGTGTCTCTCCAATGTTCCACAGTGTATCCTCAAGGGATTGATCTTTGTTACTTTTTATTTCGTGGAGAGATGTGTTTTTGAGGCTTTTGGGAGGTGTGACGGTGCAGGGGGTCGAGAGTGGTAAAAGTTGGGCCGTGCACATCTATTTATATGGGGTTTCTAAAAGTGACCGTTAGGGTTTAGGAACATCGGACTAGCTCGTGGTGGACACCGGACTAGTCCAGTGTGCTGTGTGTAGCAAACCCTAGGTGTCCTGAAATATCGGACTAGTCCGGCTAGAAGCGGACTTTTCCGATTTTGCTTCTGGAAATCTTCGTACTAGTCCGATAATCATCGGACTTGTCTGGATCAGTGAAACCCTAAGTGAATTGGGGACAAGTCCGCACTTGAAGGACTTGTCCGATTTAGGTTAGAGGGTTTTTCAGACTAGTCCGTGCTAGTATCAGACTTGTCCGATTTTGTGCAACTTGTGAAGTGTTTGGAGGACTAGTCCGCACTGGGGAGGACTAGTCCGATTCTAGTCAGAGAGATATCGGACTAGTCCGTGGTGATATCGGACATGTCCGATCTTGTGCAGAGAGATATCGGACTAGTCCGGTGTCAGTCGGACTAGTCCGATCCTGTATGAACTTGTGCAATGTGTGTGATTATTTGTGCTTGAGCTCTTGGGGTGTGTTTCCTTAACACACTCCATACACAATGATCTACTACAGTTGTTCCTTGAGCTCTTTTCCACATTGCTCCTCGTTCTCCTTTCTTTTTGGCTCTTTGCTCGTTTTCTCATTTAAAACTCGTGCTCATCTCAACAAAGTGGTTAGGATCTCATTTGCTTGTCATAAATCATCCAAAACCCACAAGGCATTCCTAGATGCACTTTCAACAGACTTGTAAAAGCCTGCATGGAAGTTACTCCAGAACCTCTCATCAGCAGCTTGCTTGGGACGGCTGTAACAATCAACATTCCTGAACTTGGTAGCCGTGTCGCTGCCCTTGCCATTGAATCTCTCCTTAGCGGGATCCTTGTTCCCTTGCCTTGGAGCTGACATCTTCAGAGGGCCAATCGGGCATGTTGCAATCCCTTTGCCCTTGCCTTTTGCTTGGCGGGCACTTGCTGAGCTAGGGTCTCCTCTTGCAGAAGCCTTGGAGGCATGCTTCTTTGCAAGCACTTTCTGTCGAGCCCGGGGAGGAGAAGTATCCAACTCGGATGGGCGCTTTTGGCGCTTCTTGCTTAGGCACGTCGAGGACCGAAGCACGGCTTCGTGGTCCATCTCGGCCTTGAAATCAGAGATTTCGTCGTTGGTGCTCGACATTGTCCTGAGAATGGATTTCACAAGGTATTGATGAGAATAGATGACAGGGAATTGCATTGAGGAGTTAAGGAGTTAGGGTTGAGTTCAAAAAAATTAGACTAGTCCAGTGTACAGGCACGAACTAGTCCGGTTGACCGGACTTGTCCGTGCATGGACCGGACTAGTCCGGTGTTCAACCTCTAAAACCCTAACTATGAGACAAATGGTGATTCCTAATGCACAACTAGCTTAGAATCAATGTAATACATCAAGGAAGCATGTATATGGTGGAAGGAACCAAGCTAGTTGATCACAAACGAAGGAAATAGCAATTTCTAGGGTTTGGGAGGAAAATTTACCGAAATTGCTCGATTCTCGAAGATGTAGGGGTTGAAGGAGCGGACAAGTCCGTGATCTTCAATCCATGAGCAATGGAGGTCGTTTTCCACCAAAATCCAAGGAGTTTTGATGGAGGATGATGGAAATCGCCTTGGGGAGCTCGAGCGTGGAGAGAGAAAGCTTGATGCAAGTGTGGGGTGAGGAAGATTAGGGTTTGGCAGCGGCTAGGGTTATGTACACGAAAAATCGGACTTGTCCAAAAATGATCGGACTAGTCTGAACTTTTCCAGAGCCTATATCGGACTAGTCCGTGATCTGTCAGACTAGTCCGGCCTAACCGTCACTCTGCGGACTAGTTCGGGCAACCACAGACTAGTCTGTGGTTACCAGGGAAGAAATGCTTAGCCCATTCGTATATATTCGAAGGTACTTATTAAGAAAATAGGGAGGCAAATCAAATAAAATAATCTTGATGAGTATGATCAGTAAGCATTCAGCAATCAAGCAATGATCATAATTCACCAAGATCTAGTAATTGACATAGTTTTTTGGAAAAATTGAGAGAGATGATTTTCACAACACAATCAATGAATTTTGAAGATAGCATTCATGTATAAAAGATTTCAAGCCACATTCTGAGCATCAAGGATATTTAGTTCATTTCAGAGCTCGCAAAAGCGTTTGTCATCAAGTGGCTTGGTGAATATATCGGCTAGTTGCTTTTCGGTATTGACATCTGAAATGGCTATATCTCCCTTCATTGAATGGTCTCTCAAAAAGTGATGCCGAATGTCTATGTGTTTGGTCCTAGAGAGCTCAACGGGATTATGGGCAATTTTAATGGCACCCTCATTATCACAAAGGAGTGGAATATGGCTCATACGGTAATTGTAATCTCTTAGAGTTTGTCGCATCCAAAGGAGTTGTGCACAACAACTCCCGGCAACAATATACTCCGCTTCGGCTGTGGATAAGGCAATGGATTTTTTTTCTTGGAGGACCAAGAAACTAGGGATCTCCTTAGGAATTGGCATGTACCGAATGTACTTTTTCTATCTACTTTGCATCCAACATAATCTGCATCGGAGTAACCAATGAGATTGAATTCGGAACCTTTGGGGACCAAAGGCCTAGGTTGGGTGTATGAACTAAATACCGCAAGATTCTCTTGATGGCTGTCAAATGACACTTTTTTGGGTTGGCTTGAAACCTTGCACACAAGCATACACTCAACATAATGTATGGCCTAGATGCACATAAGTAGAGTAGAGATCCAATCATGGAGCAATATACCTTTTGATCGATGTTTGGTCCATCTTCATTGAGATCCAAGTAGCCATTCGTTGCCATGGGAGTCTTTATAGGCTTCGCCTTGTCCATTCCAAACTTCTTGAGTATGTCTTGAGTGTACTTAGTTTGACTTATGAATGTCCCTTCCTTTTGTTGCCTCACTTGGAATCCCAAGAAGTACTTTAGCTCTCCCATCATACACATCTCAAACCTATTAGTCATAATCTTACTAAATTCTTCACAAAAAGATTTGTTAGTTGAACCAAAGATAATATCATCAACATAAATCTGACAAATAAAGAGATCATTGTCTAAATTATTTGTAAACAATGTATAATTTGCTTTACCAATCTTAAAATCATTTTCAATTAAGAAATCTCTAAGACACTCATACCAAGCACTAGGAGCTTGTTTGAGGCTGTAGAGAGCCTTACACAGTTTAAATACATGGTTGGGGAACTCTTCATTTTCAAATTCGGGGGGTTGCTCCACATACACCTCCTCCTTGATTGGTCCGTTGAGGAAGGTGCTTTTCACATCCATTTGATAGAGCTTGAAATCATGGTGAGTAGCATATGCAAGTAATATTCTAATAGACTCAAGTGTAGCTGCGAGAGCAAAGGTCTCATCGAAATCCAAACCTTCGACTTGTGAATACCCTTTGGCCACAAGTCGTGCCTTGTTCCTTGTCACCACCCCGTGTTTGTCTTGTTTGTTTCGGAAGACCCATTTGGTGCCGACGACGTTGAATTTGGGTCTTTCGACTAGTTCCCACACCTCATTCTGCTTGAAATTGTTGAGTTCTTCTTGCATGAACACTACCCAATCCGGATCCTTCAATGCATCCTCAACCCTGCGCGTTTCCAAAAAGGATACAAACGAATAGTGCTCACAAAATTAGCTATGCGAGATCCAGTAGTTACTCCCTTTTGGATGTCACCCATGATGTTGTTGATTGAGTGATCCCTTTGGTCGCATTGGTGTACTCTTGGGTGTGGCACTTGCTGTCTTGAATCTTCATTGTAATCTTCTTCTCCCCCTAGATGGTTGCCTTCATTGACTTGTTGATCATTTTCATCTTCTTGAGGTTGATCTTGTATGGAAGCTCCCCCTTGATCGTTGGCCTCCACTTGTGGTTCATCTTCCTCATACATATGTAGAGGTGGTTCTTGTGGTCGAACTTCACCCAATGCCATTCTTCTCAATGCTTGGCAAGGAGCTTCTTCTCTATCTAGCACGCATGAATCAACTTACTCCTTTTGGGAGCCGTTAGTCTCATCGAACACTACATCACGTGCTACTTCAACAATTTCGGATGTCTTGTTGAAGACACGATAGGCATAAGAGTTCTAATCATAACCAAGCAAGAAACCTTCATCGGACTTCGAAGCGAACTTTGAAGTCCTAGGCTTCTTGTTGAAAATATAGCATTTGGAACTGAAGACTCGAAAATATGAAATATTAGGTTTGTTACTGGTGAGTAGCTCATAGGATGTCTTCTCGAGTAGTCGATGAAGATAAAGTCGATTTATGGCGTGGCAAGCAGTGTTGACCGCTTCCGCCCAAAATCGATTCGGGGTCTTGTACTTATCGAGCATTGTTCTCGCCATCTCTTTGAGGGTTCGGTTCTTCCTTTCGGCAACTCCGTTTTGTTAAGGGGAGTAAGGTGCTCAAAACTTATGCTTTATACCTTCTTCATCTAGGTACTCCTCAACTTGTCTGTTCTTGAACTCCGTGTTGTCGTCGCTTCGAATGTTCTTGATCGTCAATGAAAACTCATTTTGAGCACGCTTGAAAAATTTCTTAAAGATTCCTTGTGTTTCTGCCTCATCATGTAAAAAGAAAACCCAAGTGAAGTGAGAAAAATCATCAACAACTACTAAGCCATATTTTTTACTGCTGATGCTTATGTAAGCAATTGGACCAAATAAGTCCATGTGAAGTAGCTCGAGCGGTCTTGTTGTAGTCATGACTTCTTAGCAGGATGAGGCGCTCCAACTTGCTTCCCGGCTTGCCACGCGCTATAAGGCTTGTCTTTCTCAAAAACAATATCCTCCAAACCTCGAATGTGATCGCCCTTGAGGAGTTTTTAAAGATTCCTCATACCAACATGCGCTAGCCGTCTATGCCACAACCAACCCATGTTGGTCTTTGCAATCAAACATGTGTCAAGTTCTGCTTTATCCTTGTTGAAGTCAACAAGGTAAAGCTTTCCCTTTAACATACCCTTGAATGTATTGGAACCATAACTCCTCCTAGAGACGGTCACACCCTCATTAGTGAATAAGCAATTATAACCTTTGTCACACAATTGAGATATGGACAGCAGGTTATAATCTAAGGAATCAACATGTAACACATGAGAAAGAGTATGTTGAGATGATATGGCAATT
Source organism: Tuctoria greenei (assembly GCA_036927565.1). Classification (NCBI taxonomy): domain Eukaryota; kingdom Viridiplantae; phylum Streptophyta; class Magnoliopsida; order Poales; family Poaceae; genus Tuctoria; species Tuctoria greenei. The sequence goes on along the minus strand of JAYESD010000004.1, from coordinate 18,202,544 downwards.
TTACCGATACCGAGCACCTTTCCTTGACTATTGTCTCCAAAATAGATGCCCTTGCTTGGATCCTCATTTTCTTCATACTCAAAGTCGTTCCTTCTTTCTCTGATCATATGGTTGGTGCAGCCACTATCTAGCACCCATTTAGATCCGTCGATGGAATAGGCCTACAAAAACAAATCATGCCTTGGTTTTAGGTACCCAAGCTTGTTTGGGTCCTTTTAGGTTAGTCACAAGGGATTTAGGCACCCACACATGAGACTTGGTGTTCTCATGGCGTGGCCCAACATAACGAGCATAAATCCTACCAGAATTACTTCTCATTAAAACATAAGATGCATCAAAGGTTCTAAAAAGCAACGGTTGTTGTTTATATACAGGACTAGTCCGGGAGATTGGACTTGTCCGGAGGATCGGACTTGTCCGTGTCCCGGCTGGACTAGTCTGGTGATCATGTGTGTTGGATGTGTTAACTTTGGATTTTCCAGTTTGAGAGGGTCTTCCCTTTATAAAGGTAATGTTCTCCTTGTTATTCTTATGGCTTCTAGCATTTTTCTTTCCACCATAATAATACCCAATGCCATATTTGACATTAGGAGGTCTTGTGGTCAAGTATGCACTGCGTGCATATTTGACCTTCTCCTGGTCAAATATGCCACTTTGGGCAGGATGCTTATCCTTGGTAGAGGTTGACTTGTCTTTCAAGCTAGTGTCCACTTTACCTCATGAACAAGTAATGATAGCTTCAGTTTTAGGTGGTTGAGAAGGTGAGCTTGAAGGGGATGAAAGGTGACCTTGCTTGACTGACTGAAGTTGTACTTCAAGGATCTTGTTAACCTTGATTAGGTTAGCAAGTTCAACCTTGATTGTAGCATTTGAGTCACTTAACTCCAAGAAAGCTTCCATGCTTGAAGCTAAGTCAAGCTCTAGTGACTTGCTTCGCTCCTTTTCAAGTTCTAGAAGCTTGTCAAGTTCAACATATTCCTCCTTTTGGGAGATAATCATGTCTTCTTGACAGTTTATCAACTTCTCCTTTTTAACAAGTTGATCAAGTAGAAATTTCATTTTCGCTGCTGTTTTCTTATCTAAGCCAATAAGCATATCTTCATTATCGCTAGCAATTTTACTATCACTAGAATAGGAATGCAGGGAAGAGGGTTTGGTTGTTACCTTGCATTTAACTTCCTTTGCCATGAGGCAAGTGCCGTTCTCCTTCCATGCGCCGAGAGTGGGGAAGAGAGTGTACTTCTTGGATGTCTTCTCAATGGCTATGCTAGCCATCTCCCCTTTTTCTTCGGATGAGGACTCATCATTTGAGTCCCACTCTTTCCCTATATGCGCTTGTTCAGCTTGCTTCTTCTTCTTAAAGAATTTCTTGGGTTGGGGCTTCATTTCCTTGGTCTTCTTCTTGTTCTCTTCATATGGGCAATCAACTATAAAGTGGCTATACTCACCACAATTATAGCATGCCCGCCTCAACTTTGGTCTTGATTTTTCCTTGTACTTCCCTTCACTTGTTTTAGCCCCTTGTCTTTTCTTCATCATTCTTTTGAATTTCTTCATGAATAGTATCATGTCATCTTCATCCAAGTCGCTGCTCTCATCATCACCGTCTTCTTCTAGTTAAGCTTCTCAAGCTTCTTTAGACAAGGGCTTGAGAGTGGACTTCAAAGCGACCCCTTTCTTCTTTCCTGAGGTGAGATCGGCAATTTACTTAACATGCTTGGCCTGCTTTTCCATCATCTAGAAGTTGATGATTTTCCCAAGTAACACATACGGGGTCATCTTCTTGTACCTGGGGCTTTCTCGTATCATCGAGCACAAGGTGACATTGCGAGGCATGAAAGCTCAAAGAATGAGCTTCACCACGTCGTGGTCGTTCCACTTCTTGCTTCCGTATGCTTGCACCTTGTTGATGAGCGTCTTTAGTGAGTTGTACATGTCTTGTGGCAACTCATCTTCTTCAATGGAGAATCTTCCCAGCTCGCCTTCAATCATCTCGATCTTTGCTTCTGGCACATGATGAGCACCTTCATGTGCGGTTTGCAACGTATCCCATATCTCCTTTGTGATCTCGAGTCCATCCACCTTTGTGAACTTGTCCCGACTGAGTCATGAGGTGATGACTGCAGCAGCTTGGGAATGTCGATGGATTGCTTGCTCTTGGCTGGGTGTGAGCTCCTCATCATCATCGGGGATATCTATTCCTGTACATACAATATGCCACAAACTTGGATTGAGAAAAATCAAGTGCATTTTCATGTTTTGCCTCCACATTGAGTAGTCATTGCCATCAAAGTGTGGGGCTTTTCCAAGTGGAATAGATAGGTAGTGATTATTGCTAGAGTTAAGTCAATCGTAGTTGAAAGGATATCGGGAGTAGTCGGTGTGACTACTCCCCTTCTTCTTCTTCTCATCTTTGAGCTTTACTTTTCCTTTGGAAAGGGTTTTCTTCCTTAGGAGCGCCTTTAGTTCCAGCGTCTCCTCATCGTCATCCTCGAAGTCTTGGATGGCCTCAAAGAGCCTCTCCAATTTTTGGTTCTTCTCTTCTTCAACCTTCTCTTGGTTGATGCTCTTGTGTACATCCTTCATGTCCGACATGATCTCTTCGAGCGATTAGTCTCCTTTTGAAGAGTCCCACTCTGATACCAATTGAATGTGGCCTAGAGGGGGGGTGAATAGGCCTTTTTGTTTTTCTGTCGGAACTTGCAACACTTAATAACCAGATCAAATCTCGAGATATCGTACTAGTCCGGTTGAGTGCGGACTAGTCCGGTGTGTACCGACTAGATTGATCAAATTTGATTGATTATATTGATCCTAGGATGTATGCAGCGGAAATATACTTGTAATTGAAGTGTGACACTACTATGAACTAGGATGTACCACAAGTTAATCTTGTATTCAATGTTTCAATGTAAAGTGAACAAGATTGATTGAACCCTAGATTAATATGAAGTGTAAGAACAATGGGCACAAAGAAAGAACACAACCTCTTTATCCTGTGGTTTGGTTCCCACAGAGGCAACCTACGTCCACATTGAGGAGTCCACGAAAGGATTGGGTCTTCACCAACCCTACCCTCGTCGGATCGCCACGGAGGCCAATCCTCTTCACTAATCACAAAGGGAAAATAACCAAATTCAAGGGGCCTTCTCACACGTTGAGGGCTCCCCAAGATTACAATATGAACTCCACGAAGAACACACTCTTAAGATAACAATGAAAACCACATGAGTGTGTTAGGGAATCAAACAAAGAGCTCAATGAGTGATGAATCGTGTCTCTCCAATGATCCAAAGTGTATCCTCAAGGGATTGATCTTTCTTGCGTTTGATTTCGTGAAGAGAGGTGTTTTATAGGCTCTTGGACGGTGTGACGGCGCAGGGGTTCGAGAGATGTGAAATATGGGTCGTGTACACCTATTTATATGGGGTTTCCAAAAGTTACCATTAGGGTTTAGAAAGATCGGACTAGTCTGTGGTGGACACCGGACTAGTCCAGCGTGCTGCGTGTAGCAAACCCTAGGTGTCCCAAAATATCAGACTAGTCCGGCTGAAAGCGGACTTGTCTGACTTTGGTTCTGGAAATCTTCGGACTAGTCCGATAAATATCAGACTTGTCCGGATAAGTGAAACCCTAAGTTAATTTGGGGAACAAGTCTGCACTTGGAAGACTTGTCCGATTTAGGTCAGAGGGTTTTCGGACTAGTCCGGGCTAATATCGGACTTGTCCGATTGACATAAGAAAGATATCAGACTAGTCTGTTGTGTTATCGGACTTGTCCGATTTTGTGCAACTTGTGAAGTGTTTGGGGGACTAGTCCGCACTGGGGAGGACTAGTCCAATTATAGTCAGAGAGATATCAGACTAGTCTGTGGTAATATTGGACTAGTTTGGTCAGTGAAAAACTGAACTGTGTGGACAAGTACGCATTGTGAGGACTTGTCCGATCTTGTGCAGAAAGATATCAGACTAGTACGGGTTCAGTCGGACTAGTCCGGTCCTGTATAAATATGTGAAATGTGTGAGATTATCTGTGCTTGAGCTCTTGGGGTGTGTTTCCTTAACACACTCCATAAATAACGATCTACTACACTTGTTTCTTGAGCTCTTTTCCGCATTGTTCCTCATTCTCCTTTCTTTTTTGGCACCTTACTCATTTTCTCATTAGAACCTGTGCTCATCTCAACAAAGTGGTTAGGATCTCATTTGCTTGTCATAAATCAACCAAAACCCACAAGGGATTCCTAGATGCACTTTCAATCATCGAGGAACGCATTTCTCCCGGAACTAACTCTTCTCTACATTATTTCTAGAAAATTTTTTCACTGGTCCTTTGTCATGGGTATTTTTTTGTAAATAATATTTATATTCAGGATCGAGGACTCGTCGAGTTGTTGCATATCAACAGATATAGACAGTAACAAGGTGACAAGGTTTACCTAAGTATAGGCCCTCATGATGATTTAATACTCTACTCTTGTTCGGATGATTATTTTCTTAATATGAGACGTACAAAGGTGGATGTGTGTCTATTCCAAGGTTCTCTGATTCGATCTGTTTATGATGTGTCCCTCCAACTTTGTGCCCCTCCCTCATCTATTATATGCGGCCAAGGGCCTCCGCGCATACCCTGAGTTGGTTACAACTTAGATAATCTTGGGTAGGCCTCTATGTCTATCTTTCTATATTTGATCTTAAGACGGTTGCATCTTTACTTATTTGGTAAGAGTCCAGACATTAGCCTTCCACTCAGCTTCATTTCCCAAGCTTAAGGCCAATCCATGTCGCCGGTAACCTTAGGTTACATGGGCCTTCATAGGCTTTGACTTGATTGACTCATTGAGCTTGGCCTACCAGATGACCGTACCCCCATTAGTAGTCTCCAAGTTCGTCACGATCTATATGCAGGTGTCAAATTGTTAAGCTTCCAGTTGGGTGGTGACAAGTCGGTTGTAAAAGATCTTGGTGGGCTAAAAAAACATGGTGTGAGAAAAAACTAATTGTATCTGAGCTTATGTGACACTCAAAATTGTATCTCCAGAATCATCATCAAGTCTGAGCCACTCTCGAGCCATTCCGGTGCCGAAAATACCTCGCCACTTGAGCACTCCACAATGAGATCCCTCACTGTAGCCATGGGCATGATGAAGATTGCAAGGCATCCCTTTGCTTCCTCTTCCGCTATCTACATGGAGGGCTTCCTATCAAAGAAGAGGGGAGCTTGGGGCAACTCGAAGCTCTTGACTTGCTCTTATGAAAAAGGGGTCCGTGTGATGCCGATGTGGAAATCACTCTTGAGTCCGAGAGCGATGCATGTGACCTTCATCGAGCGAGGCCTTTATCTTCCCACTACAAAGATTCAAGTCTTTTGCAACAAATTTACAACAGTGAATAACATGCTATTGCAAAAATGAAATGTTATTGCTACAATTCGCTATTATGTTATGTTAGCATTTCTTTGTCGTTACAATTTATACTCGTTGCACTATGAAAGTATTTTGTTTCAATAGATTAAATTTATTGTCCTGAATATTTTAATCACATCATTTGTAAATATTGGCATGAGTTTTTGTTGTTGCAACTACTAAAATATTTATTTTAATATACCTTATTTTATCGCAACAAATGACTAAATGATTGTAATGCATTGTAGTTGCTTCTGCATTTCTTACATTATAATACCCACAAAATTTGAAATAATAAACAATGATATATCATAACAGAGGAATAAGTTTTTGCAATAGTTAGTAGTTATAACATAAATTTTCTCTAATATAACATCTATGGAATTTATTTTATTTATTGTAATACAAAAAGTAAAAAGTTAAAGCAACTGAAGCTTGTAGCTAACATTTATCCCATGGCTAGGCATTAGGTAACTTATTATCATATGATCGTTGACGCTACTGGTCATGGTTGAGCGGGGGTGTGACATACGATCGTCATCGATTTGGGTTTAGCGGGCGGGCGTATGTTGGCTGCATTGATTGATTTGTTTCTTCTTCCTTTTTTGTTCTTGTGAAGTTCAGGCTGGGATGGCCCACCAAATCCACATGATGGGTGGCTCATAGTTGGCCTTTACCCAGGGTAACTTTTTCGTGTCTTCTTTTCACGTTTTCCCTCGCGAGTGGGACCACTCCCTAGAGAAGAAACCATAAACTGAGAATTTATAAATTTTACTGAACAAAAAGTATTGGGGCTATTGTGTTTATTTCCATGGTTGTAAGTCCAATTGTATTTACCCTTCAAAATTATGGTTTGTGGTTTTATCCTTGATTTTTCAAAACAAAGCAAGATTATACCCCTGCTCCATTATGAGTTCTTAACAGTGTTAAATATATTGAAAAAAAAAAGATAGAAATGCTCTTTTGATTTTACCCCTACATTTAGTTCGTGATTGTCATTTTACCCTATTTTAATATAGCCATGTTAATTGGATAATATGTTAGAGATGGATTCCATACATGGTGGCTCAATGGCGCATGGAGGGTGGGTGGGTGGCGAGAGTGTGCCGAAAGGAGTCCTATAGTCGTACATGAAAAAGAAACAAGGGTAGTGAGGTCTTTTTCTCATTTTCCTATTATTTATTATTTATTTCATTTTATTAGATCATTCAATCTGGTCATGCTAATGTCGTTGTAAATGGAGGGTACATGGTGATTTTTTTTGGAAAAAGCAGGAGCAAAATAACAAATCCTAATCTTCAAGGGCAAAATGAGAATTGATATTGAATTCAGGGGTATAAACACAATATAACCAAAAATATTACAATGTATTATTGAGAATCATATTTTTTTCAAGGAGTGCTATTTATTATCTTATACTGGTTTTGTAAGTGATAAATTGTTTTAGGGGCTTACAATATTATGTAGTTAATAGTTCAATAGTTTTTGGCCATTTCTTTTACATGTAAAAAAGATGTATGACCAGAATGAAAACAATGAATAGCCATAAGTGTCAATTGCATTTGCGCTCTCAAGAAACAACCACTCTGTATTCATCAACCGTAAGTCTCTCGCCGAGAATGGAACTAGCCAATAACTCACTAGTGGTTAATTGCTCCCGGACTTTCTGATGTCGCCAAGGATTGCTTCAGGCTGCTAGGACTTGCCGAGTGAACGTCATCACCAAGTTGTTGATCGTTGTAGGAGTGGAGGTTTCATTGGAGGGGAGTGAATGTGGCCTAGAGGGGGGGGGTGAATAGGCCTTTTTGTAATTTGTCGGAACCTGCAACACTTAACAACCAGTTCAAAACCAGAGATATCGGACTAGTCCAGTAAAGTGCGGACTAGTCCGGTGTGTACGAACTAGGTTGATCAAGTTTGATTTATTAAGTTTGATTCTAGGATGTAGCAGCGGAAATATACTTGTAATTTATGTGTTGCAAGATTATGTACTGGAGTATATCACAAGTCAATCTTAAATTTGATATTTCAATGTAAAGTGAGCAAGATTAATTCAAACCCTAGATTGATATGATGTAAAGAATGATGAACACAAAGCAAGAACTCAAGAGATTTATCCCGTGGTTTGGTTCCCACTGAGGCAACCTACATCCACGTTGAGGAGTCCACAAAAGGATCGGGTCTTCTCCAACCCTACCCTTGTCGGATCGCCACGAAGGCAAATCCTCTTCCACTTATCACAAAAGGGGTGAATAATCGAATTCAAAGGGGCCTTCTCACACGTTGAGGGCTCCCCTAGATTACAACACGAAATACCACCAAGAACACACTCAAAAGATTACAATGAAATCACAGGAGTGTGTTAGAGAAGCAAACCAAGAGCTCAATGAGTGTTGAACGTGTCACTCCAATGATCTAGAGTGTATCCTCAAAGGATTGATCTTTGTTGCACTTAATTTCATGGAGAGATGTGTTTCTGAGGCTCTTGGGAGGTGTGACGGCGCTAGGGTTCGAGAGTTATATGAAATATGGCCGTGCACTTCTATTTATATGGGTTTCTAAAAGTGACCGTTAGGGTTTAGAAAGATCAGAGTAGTCCGTGGTGGTCACCGGACTAGTCCGGTGTGCTGTGTGTAGCAAACCCTAAGTGTCTCGAAATATCGGACTAGTCCGACTAGGAGCGGACTTGTCCGATTTCGCTTCTGGAAATCTTCGGACTAGTCTGATAGTCATCAGACTTGTCCTGACATGTGAAACCCTAAGTGAATTGGGTGACAAGTACGCACTTGGAGGACTTGTCCGATTTAGGTCAGAGGGTTTTTGGACTAATCCGTGCAGATATCGGACTTGTCCGATTTGGACCAGAATGAATATCGGACTAGTCCAGTAGTGATCGGACTTGTCTGATTTTGTGTGGCTTGTGAAGTGTTTTGAGGACTAGTCCGCACTGGGGAGGACTAGTCCGATTCTAGTCAGAGAGATATCGGACTAGTCCGATAGATATTGGACTTGTCCGATTTTGTGCAGAGAGGATATCAGACTAGTCTGGTGTCAGTCGGACTAGTCCGGTCCTGTATAACTTTGTGCAATGTGTGTGATTAATTGTGATTGAGCTCTTGGGATGTGTTTCCTTAACACACTCCTTACACAATGATCTACTATTCTTCTTTCTTGAGCTCATTTCCACTTTGCTCCTCATTCTCCCTTCTTTTTGGCACTTTGCTTATTTTGCTATGAAAACCTGTGCTCATCTCAACAAAGAGGTTAGGATCTCATTTGCTTGTCATAAATCATCCAAAACCCATAAGGTATTCCTAGATGCACTTTCAATCTCCCCCTTTTTGGTGATTGATGACAAGCAATTGAGATTTCACAAAATATGATAAAAGTTGAGATTTTCATAAAGTATGCACATATGAGTTTAGAATACATCAAGCAATGAAAACATAATCCATATGTGCATTTTTTATGGTGGGATGCATAACTAAGTACATTGAAACAATGAGAATGACACAATTGACATTAATCAACCATAAGCAAACATATATGTCATTCTAGGAGCAGAATCATAGATTTCCACAAATACTTCTCAAAAGATCATAACATTGCATCACATAACCATAATTTACTTAAGAACATAGTTAAAGCTTTACAACCCGCAAAATAGTCGAAAAGCATACAAGAGAGCTCTCTCCTCGCATCCTACAGCTAAGTCTAAGACTCCCTAAGACTCCCCCTCAATCTCTCCCCCTTTGGCATCAAGACACCAAAAAGTAGGAGAGGAGGGTCCTAAGGTCTTCACTCTTCGCTGTCAGTCCTCTCATCGTCGTCTTCGTCATCTGCATCTTCAGCCTGATGAGGAGGAGGAGGAGGAGGTGCGGAGCCACTCGAGCCTCCAATGCCAAAGTAGGCAAGCTCGGAGGGGGTCAAGGTCCTGAGCTCGGTGAAGTTTGAATCGGAATCTTCAGAGATTACCGGAGACCCAATGGGTTCAATCTCCAGTTTCTGGCATATTTGCTTCACATTGGCCTTCATATACTTCATATCTTCCTTTCTTCTCTTGTTGAGCTTATGGGCCTTCACTTTGGCCTTTTTCAGGAAGCAAAGATGGCAGCCAAGTATTTGAAGATCCCACTGGTTGATCCCCTTTGAGGGGCTGCCCTACTGGCAGGGGCAGCTCTTGCATCTTTAGTCCTTCTTGCCGATGCCTCAGGACTGGAGGCTGTCGAGGGAGCAGCCTGGATGCTTGGCTTCTGAGGCATCTGAGGCCTCAAGGGTAAGTGCTCCACATCCTTGATGAATTAAATCCTGGTGAACTTCTCAATCACAAACATTAGATATGGGGCATACCCACAAGACCTGTTGGGTGTGCAGGATATGTTGACCATGTAGTTCTAGATGTAGTCCGCCACATCAAACTGGCGGTCCTTGCTTATGACTCTCATCAATGTCCAGAGATAACCCTGCACACTCTCGGCATCTCCATCCTTGGGAGCGATGGTCTTCCGGAAGACTCTATTGAGCACCACAAAGAATGGCTTCATGTTCTTTGTGGATGGTGGGTTGAACTTGGAATTTGGATCATATAGAAACTTCATCTTATCCTTCTCAATGACACCTATGTTATGGATGATTAAGCTGTCACGTCCAAAGGTGTAAAGGTCAAGCAGGCTTGCAAAATCTTCTTGAGTTATACTGTACTTGGATCCGTGAGTCATCCAAGTAACACTTTCCTCATCTTCACCAGAGAAATGGCATGTTGCAAAGAATTGTGCTATGACCTCATCATTCCAGTTGTTCCCGAAGGCAAAGAGGTCCTTTAGGCCATGCCTCTCAATAGCTTCCAGCACTTCAGTGAACGGGGACCAGCCCTTCTTCTCAAAGTGTGCCCAATCAATCCATTGACTGCACACAACCGGTGTCTTCATTGGGAGATACACAGATTTGTAGAAATCTGCATGGAAGTTGCACCAAAATCTTTCGTCAGCAGCTTGCTTCGGTCGGCCATACCAATCAATGCTTCGGAACTTTGCTACCGAATCACTGCCTTTCCCGTTGAACTTCTCTTTAGTGGGGTCCCGGACCCCTTCCCTTGGAGCATGCAGCTTCAATGGGCCAACTGGACCCGTTGCAATTCCTTTGCCCTTGCCCTTGGTTGGGCGGGCACTTGCCGAGCTAGGGCCACCACTGGTGGTAGCCCTAGAAGCTGGCACCTTGGAGGCTGGCTTCTTCGCTAGCACTTTCCTCCGAGCCTGTGGAGGAGACGGAGCTGGCTCGGAAGGTCTCTCTTGGCGCTTCTTGCCAAGACTCGTCGAGGTCCGAGGTGCCACCTCGTGGTCCATCTCGGCCTCAAAGTCGGAGACTTCATTGTTCGAGCTCGACATGACCTGAGAATGAGTGGCATGATTGAGAATGAATGGTACAAGGCATAGGTGTAAAAGGATAGCAAGGAATTGTATTGAGGAATTGAAAAGTTAGGTTTTGAGTTCAAAAAAGTCGGACTTGTCTGGTGTACAGGCATGGACTAGTCCAGGGGGACCGAATTTGTCCGTGCATGGACCGGACTAGTCCGCTATTCATCCTCAAAAACCTAAGTGACTAGACAAATGGTTATTCCTAATGCACAACTAGCTTAGCATAGACGTAATACATCAAGGAGGCATGTATTTAGTGAAAGATGTTGGGCTATTCGATCAACAATGAAGAAAATCAAGGTTTCTAGGGTTAAGGTGAAAATTACCGAGGAGATCGATTGATTCTCGAAAAGGGAGGTGTTGAAGTCTGGACTTGTCCGAGAACTTCAATCTTCGAGCAAGGATGCTTGATCTCCACCCAAATGCAGAGCTTTTTGGTGGAGGGAATGCAAAATCGCCTTGGGAGCTCGAGTGGAAGAGAGAGAACGCGTGAGGCAAGAGTGGAGATGAAGAAATTAGGGTTTGGCAGTGGCTAGGGTTAAGGACACGAAAAATCGGACAAGTTCGGAGATGACCTTACTAGTTCGAACTTTTCCAGAGGAATATATCGAACTAGTCTGTTATATACCGGACTAGTCCAGCCTAACTGGCACTCCGCGGACTAGTCTGCATGGGCGAACTAGTCTGGGTAACCACGGACTAGTCTGTGGTCACCATGTAAGAATTGCTTAGCCCATTCATATATATTTGAAGGTACATATTTAAAAAATAGAGAGTCAAAACAAATCAAATAATCTTGATGAATATGATTAGTAAGCATACAACAATCAAGCAATGATCATAATTCACCAAGATCTAGTAATTGACATAGTTTTCCGGAGAAAAATGAGAGAGATGATTTTCACAATCCAACCAACATATTTTGAATAATTCATACAGGTATGCAACATTTCAATCCACACTCCGAGCATCAAGGATATTTAGTTCATTTCGGAGTTCACAAAAGCGCTTTTCATCAAGTGGTTTGGTGAATATGTCGGCCAATTGTTTTTGGTTGTTGACATGGGAAATGGCTATTGTAAGGATCGAATGCCCAAGAGGGGGGGGGGGTTAATTGGGCTTCTTTTCAAAAATTAAGGCAATAAAACTTAATTACTAAAAGCCCAATTCCCTAAGCAAATAACCTATGCATTCAAGTGAATAGTAACTTTGCGATATACGAAATGCATAAGTGTAAGGGAGAGGAAGAGAATGCAAACTCCCGAGGAGACACGAGGATTTATCCCGTGGTTTGGCCAGATCGTCAAGATCTTCCTACGTCCACGTTGTGGCACCCACCAAAGGGTATAGCCACACCCAAGTCACCGAGACTAGGGATCTTCAGTATTCTTCTCCGTTTGCCAACCTTGGCAAGGTGGAGCTCAAGCCTTGTACAACTTGGATCCTCCGGGCTTCCACAATCGTCTTGGCAAGCTTCGGAAGTCACTCTCAGTTACAAACACCAAGGGACACTCCATTACAGCTCTCACTACACTAGAGATTCCAATCACCAAGAATGGAGGCACACAAGCACTATCTCTAGTTAGTTCTAGCCTATCTCTTGGTGTACAAGTGGTGAAAATGATATGGAAGTGGTAGCTCTATGTCTTGAATGCTTGAGTATGTGTAGAGTATGTCTGGTAGTCAAGACTTATCGGATAGACAGGTTGAAGGGGTATAAATAGCCAGCCTCCACGAAATAGCCGTTGGAAAAGTAGGCTGACATCACTGCTCTACGAACACCGGATGATCCGATGCTCTCCCTTCAGTTATCATCGGTCAAGTTCACTTTAGCTGATGTCACTGTGTTAGATATGACCGTTGTTAGACCGACGTTACTCTTGTCTTCTCATCGGATGATCCGGTGGTACTTCCTCCATGTTTCAGACTTGATGCTTACTAGAGTGATTGACCGATGTGTATATTGTTGTACATCGGATGATCCGCTGCTACACTTGGTCCAAGGATATTGCATACTGTACTGATGGACCGATGTAACATTGCCCTTAACATCGGATGATCCGGTGAGTACTTTGTTCTGAGGTCTTCTTCTTCTGCTGAACCAACTCGACCGATGTGTTGTTTTCTGGAAACATCGGTTGATCCGGTGAGTTGATTTTGTTTGCTTTGAGTTGTTCTAAGTGATTCTTTTGGAATTTTCTCGATTGACCTCTTAGACACTTGTTGTAAATATTCTTCTGATGATTGTCAACCATTGAGTGTTGTCAATTATGGTTGAATAACTTTGACATATGAGCTTTTACTTCTAATCTTCATAACATTGATTGATCTCATAAAGTGATTGTTTAGGGGTCTCCAATGATTATTAGTTGATGTTCATATTCATATAGATTTCATTTGATTGAGTGATATGGGAGACCTTGCATCCACAAATTCATTAGTAGAATCCAATGGTTGTCATTAATCACCGAAACCATACCTCATGGGGGGGCTAGATGCTTTCAATCTCCCCCCTTTTGGTGATTGATGACAACACAACAAGTGAAGTATAATAATAATGAATTTGATAGTACGATACTCAAGAAGATATGCAATGAATACAAGGTTATCATACTTAAAACTTGAAGGCTCAAAACCGATCAATAACTCGAAAGCTCAATCGATGAATAACTTAAGAGAATAAGTGATCATAAGATATAGATAGACACAAATAAGCTCAATCGATCAAGAACTTAAGAGTAATCAATGAATAGCAAATGAGTAGCTAAAACACCCAATTACAAAAGATATAGATAAACTCCCCCTACAGCTAGGACACTCCCCCTGAGGCTAGGCTATCCTCCCCCTGACTCTACTCTAACTCTTCTCCCCCTTTGGCATCAAGACACCAAAAAGGGATCCGAGTGCCTAAGAACCCTGAGTGCTCAGAGTGATGACGAACTGGTCACCGTCAGGGGTGCTGTCGTTGGAGCTACTGCCTGCTACTGCGACTGAAGCTGGAGTGGAAGTGGAGGGAGCTGTAGGAGCCGTAGGAGCCGCTGTCGGTGCCTGCTGAGTCGGAGCTACTGGCAACGGGGCACTGACAACGGATGCTGGCGTCTACTGGAACAACGTCGTAGCCGGCAACGAAGAGTGGATCGGTGCGCCTGGAGCAAGCAGTGGAGACATGCTGATCATCTGGATTGGCGTGGTCGGCACTGGAGCTGCAGCTGGAGCAAGGACAGGCGGGGGTGGAGCAAAGCTTGGCAGCTGTGACGGCAGGGCAATCCCGGTTTGGGTGTAGAGGTTGGTGATCAACCCCAGGATGCCCATCATCGCCTGCTGCGTCTGCTGCTGCTGGTCGAGGGAGCACTAGTGCATCTGGTCTATCAGCCCAGTCAGCCTGTCAGTGTCCTCTCGCCTCTCACGGGCGATCTGGTGCTACATCTCCTGCTGCTGCTACTGGAGCTCCAAAAGACGTGCTGCCTGCTCAGCTCAGGCCTGCTCAGCTGCAAGCTGGTCCAGGTGCTGCTGCTCAACCATCTGCTGGAGGAGGGATGTGAGCTCGAACGGCTGAGAGACCTGTGCCTCTGAGACAGGAGGTGGAGTAGGGTTGGCACCGTCGAGCCTCCAGCCTCCGCGTCGTGCTACCTGGGTGAGGGAGGAGGTCGGAAGTACTCCTCAACACTGTCATCTGTGTCACTCTCGGACCAAATATGCTGAAGGTCCTCACCCTGAGCCTCTACCTGTGCAAGTCGCTCATCTTCCTTCTCCAGATCTAACCAATCCTCCTCTGATAGCTGAGCACGGACCTGACGCTCGACTGGACGGCCAAGGCGGCGGTCTCCAGGAGCTGGAGCACGGTAGTTGCTAAACCGTGTGACACTCTCGTCAGTGAGACTGTCATGCACGGCGGACTCCTCGGGAACAACCATGGAGAGCAGGTAGCTGATCCAGTGTCCAAACACAAGCTGCCTCATCATGACTCCATCAGTGATCACATCCTCCATCTCACATATGAGGATGTCCACAATATCGAACTCCATCCCGTTCATGATGTAGAATAGGAGGGTCTGCTACAGGCTGGTGAACCCCTCTAGATATTCGGACCTCGGCAAAAGTGTGCGGCGTAAGGCAAGGTGCACTGTACGCGCAGCTGGAGTCAGCAGTGCCAGTACCCTCGGCTGGTCTGGAGAGAAATACAGTGCAAACAGAGAACGAATCTCCTCCAGTGGTGGTGCCACTCCTCCAGTGAGCGGCCTCCTCGGCGGGTCTGCCTGTCCATACACTCTCTCGTGCAGGCAAGTGTCGTGGAGATCCACTCCTAGTAGCTATGCCAAAGTCTGTCTTTTCAAGTGATGGTTCTAGCCCATGAACATAAAGTCTATAGATCTGCGGCCCTCAGAGACGTAGAGGGTGGCGTAGAAAACACGGACCCAGTCCTCCACGTAGGCACTCCTCTCATAGGACATCAGCTCCACCAGCCCTCTGTACCTCTCAAAGTAGGGGCGTATCTCCGTCTCGACTGCTAGTGCAAGCTGACCCCAGTCCAAGAAGTTGTGCTAGAAGAGCTTATGGCCTCAGCGTCTATAGGTCTCGTACAGCGACGCCTGAGTCACGATCAAAAAACGGCTGTCCACAAGTGCCTCTCTGGGCTGCGGGAACCACTCCTCAAGCAAAACGCTCCATCTGAGTCTTCTGAGCTGCTTGGCCTTCATCTTCCTGTAATCTGTCAACCGGACACCCTCACCAACATGGACGTTGGTGTCCATCTCGTAGACGGCTCTCTGGGCCGCCCTGTCCTTTCAAAGATCGGCAGCAGACGGTCTCGAACGAGGTACTGCCGGCGGATGACCCCCACGGGTCCTGGCTGAGCGCCGGCGAACAAGCGGCACTTCCGGCTCTTCTTCTTCCTCGGACTCATCCAACACGGGAGGCTGCCTTTGATGAGCCTCGCGGATCCTCAGTGATCCTCCTCGGCCACGCTCTCGCTCCTCAGCGGCGCGAGCGGCCATCAAAGCCTACTTTTCTTCCTTCGACATCTTTTGCTTCTTTGCGGCCGGCTCCGCAATAGCCTTTCCCTTTCCCTTCTTGTTACGAGCCATTGCAATGAGACGATGCGCGAGAACGAAGTCGATGATGTCAAGCGCACGGAACGGCAACACGAAGATCGTCGCGGCCAGAAACCCTAGCGGCGTAGTGGTGGCTGTAGAGGGAGGCACCATGACGGCGAGGGTGGCGGTGGTGCGGCTTGCTTGAGGTGGCAGTGGAGGAAGCGGTGGCGGTTGCGCTGGAGGAAGCGACGGCGGCGGCGCTTGAGGAAGCAGCGGCGGCGGCGCTGGAGGAAGCGGTGGCGGCGGCGCTAGAGGAAGCGGCGGTGGCGGTGCTGCTGCGGTGGTGAGGCGGCGACCGGAGGGCGCCGGCGGCTGGAGGGCGGCGGCGGCCGGAGGCAGCGACTGGAGCGAGGGAGCGGCGGCGGTGGAAGGTGAGGCATGGTAGGCGTCGGGGTCGGGGAGAGAGAGAGGAGGGAGTCGAAGCGGTGTTTAAAAAGTGGGTCCCAAACCCTAGCTTGAAATTTAACACCGGATGGACCGACGTTAAAAGATAGGAGCACCGGTCGAACGGCACAGTAAGGGTATTCAAAAAGGTAGCATTGACACCAGATGGTCCGACGTGGAAGGAAATAGGATCGGTGAATTTCAGCACAGTTCCAGAAACGTGAACATCGGATGCACCGATGTTTCTCAGAATGAACTCGTCGGTTGATTTGTGTTACTGGCTGAGCTGACCCTTGGCTTTTGAACACGAAGTGATCCGATGATGGTCTGGCCTAAGCATCGGATAATCTGATGACTACAAAACAGCAACATCCCATATATGTCCTTTGACCAAACGAACAAACAATGAGAAACACATGTCTCAGGACTTTTTGGGAAACCCCTTACCCCTCAAAAATGCTAATTGCCAATAACTTGGCTAGGCCTTAAAGCAAATAGAACACTGAAGAAAATGGAGAGGAAATTATCCAAATAAAATGTAAGGCCCATGCTTTGTGAGCTAGAGGATGAAGCCTTCTATCTCATAAAAGCATGTTCCTTTAGGCATTAACGCACCTAACATTTTGTTCTTCCCACATCATATGAGTTGACATATTGCATTTCAAACAAGTCTCTTTCTCATGAGGTGGGTTCCCCTTTGTGACAATCTACCGTATGCAATGCCAAACAGTTTACAATGCAAGAAGTTTAAATATGAGTGCAAGTCTATATGGCAGGAATCATGCAAGACATAAAGTAAATCTATCTTGCCAAATTTGAACCTTTCAAAGGCTTCTTCAGGGAGAGCCACTCTCCAAGCCTTGGGGAAACCCAAACGAACCTCCATCCCAAGCTAACCCTTGCTCACAACTATCCTTTGAAAGTTAGACAAGACCTATATGAGATGCATTCTTACATGATTAAGGCAACTTACATGACGTTCGATGCATCTAGCACATTTAACTCACTTCTTAGCCTAGAAAAAGTTTTCTCGTCAAGTGTTTTAGTGAAGATATCCACCAATTGTTCTTCGGACCTAACACCTCGCAATGAGATGTCTCCCTTAGCTTCATGGTCCCTTAAGAAATGATGGCGAATATCAATGTGCTTAGTGCGGGAGTGTTGAACGGGGTTTTTAGCTATCTTAACCGCACTTCATTTTCACAAAGGAGAGGCACGCAACCAAGTTTAATACCAAAGTCTAAAATGGTTTGCTTCATATAAAGAATTTGGGCACAACATGCACCGGCCGCGATATATTCTGCTTCTGCCGTGGACAAGGCGACGAAATTTTTCTTCTTGCTAGACCAAGATACTAGGGAACGCCCAAGCAAGTGGCACCCACCGGAGGTACTCTTGCGGTCCACACGGCATCTGGCAAAGTCCGAATCCGAGTAACCTAAGAGATGAAATTTTGCACCTTTAGGGTACCACAAGCCCACACTAGGGGTATGCTTAAGATACCGAAGTATCCTAAAGACCGCCTTCCGATGCGATTCTTTAGGTGCCGCTTGAAAGCGAGCACACAAGCATATACTAAACATGATATCGGGCCTAGATGCGGTAAGGTAAAGTAATGAACCAATCATAGAACGATAGTTAGATTGTTCAATAGGTTAACCGTCCTTATCCGCATCGAGATGACAATTTGTTGCCATTGGAGTGCTTCTTGAGCTACAATCTCCCATCTCAAATTTCTTCAAGAGGTCCTTGGTATACTTCTCTTGATAGATGAAGGTCCCCTCTTGAAGTTGCTTGATTTGGAATCCAAGGAAGAAGTTGAGCTCTCCAATCATCGACATCTCGAATTCCCTAGACATCATTTTTCCAAACTCATGGCTAAGAGCTTCGTTAGTTGAACCAAAAATAATATCATCAACATAAATTTGACAAATAAATAATTCTCCGTTGATGTCTTTGGTGAAGAGTGTAGTGTCCACCCTCCCGATCTTGAATCCTTGCATGATCAAGAAATCCCTTAGTCGTTCATACCATGCCCTAGGTGCTTGCTTGAGCCCGTAGAGCGCCTTGTGCAACCTATACACATGACTAGGATTCCTCGGATCTTCAAACCCGGGAGGTTGTTCAACATAAACAAGCTCGTTAATGTAACCATTAAGAAAGGCACTTTTCACATCCATTTGATAAAGTCTAATATTATGATGTGATGCAAAGGCAACAAGTATACGAATGGCTTCTAGCCGGGCGACCGGAGCAAATGTCTCCCCAAAGTCTAGTCCTTCAACTTGCGAGAACCCCTTGGCCACAAGTCTTGCCTTGTTGCGAACCACAACACCATTCTCGTCTTGTTTGTTGTGGTACACCCACTTTGTTCTGATGACGTTCTTGTCCTTGGGTCGCTCCTCCAACACCCAAACTTCATTGCGGATGAAGTTGTTAAGTTCTTCTTGCATGGCCATCACCCAATTTGGATCTTGGAGTGCTTCCTCAATGTGAGTGGGTTCTACACATGAAACAAACGAGTAGTGCTCACAAAACGAAGCGAAATGGCGAGAACGTGTACTTACTCCCCTTGATGGACTTCCGATAATTTGGTCCATCGGATGCGCCTTGGAGATGCGTCCATGCCTCATAAGTGGTTGTGAAGCACTTGGCGGTGGTGATGCGTGTTGCTCTTCTTGTGGTTGGACTTGATCATGGACTTCTTCTTCTTCTTGATGTTGTATGTCTTGTGAGTCTTGAGTCGGCAATGGATCATCCTTCTCTTCTTCATCAACTTGAGGCACCATGGAAGTGTTGATGTTGGAACTTGAAGCTCCCCTTTGATCATGGCTCTCCTCAACTTTAGACTTGATGTCTCCAATGGTCATGTTCTTCATAGCTTCTCGTAGAGGCTCATCATCTATTTCATCATGACCAAAACTCTCCTCTTGGGAGCCATTAGTTTCATCAAACTCAACATCACAACTTTCCTCAACTAAACCGGAGGTTTGGTTGAATACTCGATATGGTTTTGAGTTTGATGCATAACCAAAAAATATACCAACATCACATCTTCTTTCAAACTTACCAAGCCTTTTCTTGCGGTAGATGTAGCACTTGCACCCAAAGACTCGAAAGTAGGAGATGTTGGGCTTTCTCCCAATGAGAAGTTCGTACGGGGTCTTTTGAAGTAGTCGATGTAGGTAGACCCTATTTGCGGCATGGCACGCCGTGTTGATTGCTTCGGCTCAAAACTTCTCCGACGTGCCATAGTCATCAAGCATTGCTCGTGCAAGAGTGATAAGAGTCTTGTTCTTTCTTTCAACAACACCATTTTGTTGAGGAGTGTATGTGGCCGAAAACTCATGCTTCACGCCTTCACGGTCACACCACTCCCCAATGATGTAGTTCTTGAATTCGGGGCCATTTTCACTCTGGACCTTGATGATGGGAAGTTTGTAGGATCGAAGAGCACGTGAAAAGCTACCAGAGAAGGGGGTGAATGGTAGATTTAAAAATCTTACGCAGCAGAAACAATTAAACCCCAAACCCTTTCGGCAGAAAAACGATCTGTTAAAGAAATTGTGTGTGAGACTAATCTAAACGTGTTTCACCGTGACAAAAGTGATAGATATCAGGGAGAATCAAGTCACGAAGACAACACAAAAGGAATCACTCAAATCCGACGAGAAAAACTCAAGTTATGATCGAAAGATCAAACAATGGTCAATCTGTCCTACCCGAGAAAAAACAGTTCTGGAATGCTGCAAAGAAACTCGTGTAGATCAGATACCACAAATCCAATGACCGTGAAATTTTGACATATGATAGATAATCAAGTTTTGAAGACAACCCAAAAAGAATCACGTCAATTGGATCCGTAAAACTCTAGTTATGATAAAACCACCGACGAAAGGTAGTGCTGTCCAGAAACTCGATGAGTAAAACTTGTCTGGAACAAGTCGGACGAACAAGGCACAAAAGTTCCTTCAACCTACGAATTTTATTCAATAGATCACAAGAAGAACAGCCCCAAAGTTGTACACCATGAGCTCTGGGCTCCCTTGCTTATATAACCAGCTCGAAAGCCAACTCAACTCAGATCAGGAACCTAATCCTACTCTGTTCACGAATCGTAACTTTCCATAACTGCTTAGGATTCTTCTATACGCAGATAGAAGCAATCTTAAGACTTCCAAACACCTTAGGAACGTATCCCACATTCCTAAACAACTCAAATTCGTGATCCACACGAAATCCTATCATAACCAACTCAAATATTTCCATATTTGAGTCAAACCCGACTCAGCCGCAGCCTGAGTCCATAACCTAGTCGGTTGGACCTTTCCGACCAATTCTTTACGTCCACATCTCTTCATCACGTCTCGGAACCATGTATCCACGTCCATGCACTCCTTGCACACGTGCAAACATCTTCCAATGACGTCCACGATACCTTCATATGCATTGTTCTTGATTCAATCATGTTGCGCAGTCTCCTGATCAGCTCAACAACAATTCCTCCTAAATTTGGTTGTTGGAACCTCATCTCCTCCCTGAGACTAGTCCAATGGATCCCGTCACCAGCCATGTCTTGAACTCAAGCAACCCCTGCACATGAATAAACAACCAATCCATACGAGCCCAAGTCCTCGACTTGACTCAAGTTAGTTCCGAACACAACACCTTACGTGAGAACCTCACATAAGCATGTTGCAAAGCATAGCAAAACGATATCAGCTATATCATCCAAAGCGCACCAAAAACTTAGTAAAAGAATACTAAGCAATCTTTCCAACAATGTAAAGCAAGTACGAAACATTGCAAATGAAAAGCAAAAGCACTACAGTCAAGTTCCGGACCTTGCCAGAGCAACCCGAACCTTGAGCCGGAGCTAACAAAAGCTAGTAGAACCTAGCGCCGGAGCTTACCAAAACTAGTACAACCAAGCTCCCGCCGGAGCTTACAAAACTAGCAAGACCTAGCGCCGGAGCTAACCAAAACTAGTCGGAACTAGTAAACCCAAAAGCCGGAGCTAGAAAAATCAACTCGGAACTTAGCAAAAACACGCCGGAGCTATCAAAGACATGTTGGAGCTAAAGACAAAACTCATCGGAGCTGACCAAAACTAGTCGGACCTAGCATCGAACGTAACCGGAGCTACCAAAACAAGCCGGACCTACCGTCGGACCTTGCTGTAGCTCAGAGCTAGAGTCGGACCATGACAAAAAAGTGTTTTGGTGATATTTAAAACTTTTATCATCAAAGCCAAGTGTATTCACTACAAGCCAATGTATTCAGCACACATAGGTCTTACAATCTCCTCCTTGATGAATGCATTGGCAACACCATTTAAAATCCGAACATTGGCTTATTCTCATTAAAAGTTTTGAAGAAAATTTCTCCCCCTTTGTAAATCAAAAGCAAAATGAGAATAAAAAAAAGTATCCCATATTATCTCTCCCCCTTTATTATCTCTCCTTATGCACATATTCGCTTTCTCTTCATGCTTATCTCTCCCCCTTTGACAATGTATTCAGCAAGTCATGAGCATGTAAACAAATTATCTCTCCCTCTTTAGTTTGTTATGAGCATATTATAACATATTCATATAAACAAAGCTCATCCAAGTCATACTATCAAGTACCTAACATTATCACATCAATGAAATACATAAAGTAGTGTAAGCCATGCTAGAGATCAAATGTAATTTTCAATTTAAGTAAGTCATGATCTCACAAACTTAACTATTTCAAAACCTGAAAGCATGACACTAGTTGCTGCATTTTATTATTTTTCAAAGCATAAATTTAGATCATATGATATTTGCAAGAGATTATATGCGCATCTGCCTTATTCTAACCAACCAAGCCAAGCCTATGTCATTTGACAATCAGAAGCTTAAGGACATGGTTTTAGTCATACACAACTTCTTCCAAGTTCATATCTAAATGCAATGACAAGCCATCTCAAAAGAAGAAGTGCGATGCATGCATATTCTCTTTATCTTTTCTCAATTTATATTTGTTCATAAAAACTCAACATGTGAGTTGATTACTTGATGAATTCTTAATGATTAAAAGCATTTGTGAGCATGCAACAAGTTCAATACAGCAAGAAAGTTCGACCATGACCAGATTTAGTGTAAGTAATTATTCCAATTACTAGACATGGCAAAAACTACAAAATGTATAACACGAGTAATAAAGTAAGAACTTTCAGCATGTAAAAGGAATCACAAAGTCATATATGTATGAAATACTATGCTCATATTATTTTAATTTCAGATTCACACATAGACTTCCCAAGTTTCAAAACTCCCCCTCAATTTAAGCCATGAGGATGCATAACCCCTATTTCACTACAAATGTAACAAAAACGAGTGAAATCCAAAGGTTTTGTAAAAATGTCAGCCAATTGTTGTTCGGTATCTACATGGTGAAGCACAATGTTTCCTTTTTCAACATTATCTCTGAGAAAGTGATACCTAATGTCAATGTGATTAGTTCTAGAATGTTGCACGGGGTTTTTAGCAATGCAAATGGCACTAGTGTTATCACAAAACAGTGGAACACTATCTAGATCAACCCCATAGTCCTTAAGTGTTTGAACAATCCAAAGAATTTGTGAGCAAGCACTAGCAGCAGCTACATATTCAGATTCAGCTGTGGATTGTGCAACTGAGTTTTGTTTTCTAGAGGACCAAGCAACAAGAGAATTGCCAAGAAAATGACAAGCACCGTAAGTACTTTTCCTATCAATCCTACAACCCCCAAAATCAGCATCCGAAAAAGCTTTCAAAGTAATGGTTGAGGAAGAAGGAAGAAAAATGCCAAATTCTTGTGTTCCATGTAAATACCTGAGAATCCTTTTGATGGCTTGACGATGTGAAGCACGTGGGGAAGCTCGAAACCGTGCACAAAGACATACGCTGAATTGTATGTCCGGTCTTGATGCCATGAGGTACAAAAGTGATCCGATCATGCTTCTATATTCTTTTTGATCCACGGATTCACCATCTTCATCAAGTTCAAGTGTTGTTGCTGTTCCCATTGGTGTCCAAAGAGGCTTGCTTTTGTCCATGTTGAAGCACCTTAGGAGGTCTTTTGTATACTTTGTCTGATGCACAAAGGTACCCTCCTTGGTTTGCTTGATTTGCATCCCCAAAAAGTAAGTGAGTTCACCCATCATACTCATTTCAAATTTGGAACTCATCATTGCTGAAAACTTGGACACAAGATCATGAGAAGCACAACCAAAGATAATATCATCCACATACACTTGAACGAATAATGAGTCATTGCCATGTTTAAGCACAAAAAGAGTTTTATCAACCTTGCCCATGGTAAACCCCTTTTCAAGTAAGAATGTTTTTAACCTATCATACCATGCTCTAGGGGCTTGTTTGAGACCGTATAAGGCTTTGGACAGTTTGTAAACATGATTAGGAAAATCTGGATTTTCAAAACCCGGTGGTTGTTTGACATAAACCTCCTCATCTATGTAGCCATTAAGAAAAGCACTTTTAACATCCATTTTATATAGCTTAAAACCTTTATATGATGCAAAAGCTAACAAAATTCTTATGGCTTCTAATCTAGCGACAGGAGCAAAAGTTTCATCAAAATCTAGACCTTCAACTTGAGTGAAACCTTGAGCAACCAACCTAGCCTTATTCCTAACCACAACCCCATCCTCACTTTGTTTATTTTTAAATACCCATTTAGTTCCAATTAAAGTGTGACCTTGAGGTGGAGGTACAAGTTTCCAAACATTATTTCTTTCAAAATTTTCTAACTCTTCTTGCATGGCAATAATCCAAGATTCATTAGTGAGTGCGTGTGATATATCTTTGGGTTCAAAAGAAGCAACAAAAGCAGAATGAGCATAAGAGTTTGGATCGCAAAACCTGGACCGTGTGACTCGTTCGTCCAAGCTTCCAATCATCTGTTGTGGGGGATGATCTTTGTAAAAACGTAGGGGAACAGATGTCTCACAAGCTTCTTCTTCATTAGGTTCATCGTAGATTGATGAGCTTGTGACTTGTGGACAATTAGGACCATCATAGGTGATAGCCGGAGCTTGTTCAATGTCTGGAGCTGGACATGTGTCAACTTTGGAACTACCAGGCAGTATCACCGGCTCTTCTTCATCTTTGAAAATACCCTCCCCCTGAGGATACGGATCTGGTCCTGCAACACCAGAGCTAGTACATGGGCTAGCTTCATCAAAAGACACTTCACAAGTCTCCACAATTTTGTTAGTGTCAAGTAAAAGCACACGATAGCCTCTAGTATGAGATGGATAACCAAGAAACATGCCATCAATGGATCGAGATTCAAACTTATCAAGATTACCATGTTTCTTAACAAAGCATTTGCAACCAAAGACCCAAAAGTGCGTAACACTAGGCCTATGTCCAAACCGAAGCTCATATGGTGTTTTACCTAGCTTAGCACGCAAGAAAACACGATTTGAGACATAACAAGCGGTTGCTAACGCATCAGCCCAAAATTTCCTAGGAGTTTGATATTCATCAAGCATAGTCCTAGCCATCTCAACTAAGGTTATGTTCTTTCTTTCTACAACACCGTTTTGTTGAGGTACATATGGTGAAGAGAACTGATGATCTATTCTATTTTTAGCACAAAAGTGAGCAAAAGATTGATTTTTAAATTCAGTTCCATTATCACTTCTAATTGCTTTTAAAGATCCTAGGTATTCAATTGATAATCTAAGAAATAAAGTTATAAAGTGACTAAAAACTTCATTCTTAGACGCCATAAAGTAAACCCAAGAGTATCTAGAATAGTCATCAACAATAACAAGAACATACCATTTACCTCTGAAGGATTGAACACGTGAAGGTCCTACGGTGTCAAGATGCAAAAGTTGACATGGTTCAGTTGTCATGATCATTGTGAGAGGGGTATGTGAACCTGCAACCATCTTAGCATGTCTACAAGAAGAGCACACAATTTCTTTGTCCCCTTTAAGCATAGGCAGCCCACGTATGCGATCAAGAGCACTAACACGCGTTAGGTGATCAAAGCCTACGTGACCAAGTCTACGATGCCAAAAATGTAAGTCCTTTGAATCATTAGCAACTAGACATCTATGCTTAGAGGAAGACATATCAAAATCAGCTTTAAAAACTCTTCCAAACCGAGACATGTTAAAAATAAGCTCACTATTTGAACTTACAACTTTGCAGCAGTTTTTATTGAAAATAATTTCTAGATTTTCATCTAGAAATTGTGAAACAGAAAGCAAGTTGTATTTCAAATTTTTGATAAGTGCCACATCCTTCAAAGTGTAGTGATCATTTACTCTAACCGAACCATTAGCAATTATAGGAGTTGAAGAATTATCAGCAAAAGTAACATTTTCTACACGTGACACAAAAGAGAGGGAGGAGAACCAATCTTTGTTACCGGTCATGTGGCGTGAGCAACCTGAATCCACAATCCAAATGTTCTCCTTCCTCAAACGTGTAACCTACATAAAAGCACAATACATCGATGACTCAATACTTGGGTTAGTCAAAAGGCATTTAGGAATCCAGTACTGAGTCACGCGACGTGCAGTAGGAAAAACACGAGAAAGCTGAGACAAAACAACAGGTTTATGAGTCAAAGTTTGAGATTTTTTATTCTTGACTACTGACCTATAAGGTGTTACTTGTGTAGCACAAAAATCAGTAGCTCCGGAGGCAAAAACAGAAGGTCCGGAGGTAAACTTTGAATGTTTTTGACTCAAAACAGTAGGTTGTACATTCGGTTCAATGTGTGCAGCAAATTTCGCATGAAAGTTATGAGATCTAGCAACCATTCTTTCCCTTTTCTGTTGTTTAGCTAGTCTATAACAAAAATCTATGACATGACCATCTCTACCACAAAAGGTACAATGAAATTTAACTTTGTGTTCATGTCTAGATGAGCAAGCAATATTTTTATTTGAAACCGAATGAGGCAACACTCATGCAGATTTGAAAACCACTCCTTTTTGTTTAGGAACTGTTTGAATCAAACCATTTCCTAATGACTTTACAATTTTAGGTGGATGTTCCTTAGCATGAGCATGAGAATTAAAACCTAAACCAGTTTTATTATTGCAAGACTTAGAAGAATTCAGCAGCAAGTTTAGGTTCTTATTCCCATTACAAAACCGATCTAATGTCCTATGCATGTCATCAAGTTTATTGGACAGATCAAGGCAATTTTCACATGAAGTTTTTCCTTTTAGTTTGCAATATGAACATAATTTAACTTCATGAGAACGTAAAGCATTGTTTAATATAGAAATTTCATTCATAGCATCCTGTAGTTTCTTATCAAGATCCTCACAAGTAGAACAATGCAAATCAATTGTAGAACAGCTAGCATCTTTCAAGTTTTTATCATTAAGTGCAGCAAGCTCTTTGTTCTTTTTAATTTCTTCATCAGGTCTATCTAGAGTGGAGGAGTGTGCACTTCTTAATGTGGACAATTGTTCATAGATTAAGTCACACGAGGGACATGCATCATCACTAGGAATAAAAGTTTTTAAACTGTTAATTTCAGATTCTAGTGATTCAATTTTAGCAGCATTATCCCTAAGCTTTTTGTCCTTTTTCTTGACAATAATAGTTGCACGAAATAGCATCACACATTTCATTGCAGGTAGAACATACCTCATCGTCTTCACTGTTGTGTTCTGCATCCTCCTGACTTGATCTTGATCTTGTTTTGCCCGCCATGAAGCATAAGTTGGCCAGATCGTCATTATCTTCATCACTTTCAAAGTCTACATCACTTGAACTAAGTTCTTGAATTGCGGTGATGAAGCTGTGAATCATCTTGCATCCTATGGTACCCTTCTTCTTCTTGTTGGAATTTCCAGAGGAGGTCTGGACCTTGCTTTGTTTCTCTTTTCAGGTGGTCAGACCTGAAAGGTTAGGGCATTCTGTACAAAATTGTCATGTTTTACCACATTCAAAACAGCGTTGAGGTCCGGAGCTTCCTCTCCTTCTAGTTCTCACATTTTGCAATGATTTTGAGAATCTAGTAGAGATGAGTGTCAACTCCTCTTCTGGAAATTCTTCGATCTGCTCCAGGGTTAGTGAGGACAACAAAGCAAGAGTATTACAAGATGATGATTGGCAGGAGCTAGACATATCACGTTGTGAAACAAATGCAATAGACTTATTGGGATTCTTACGTGATATTATATCAATTTCATGAGTTTTTAGCTCTGAATATAGCACATCTAAAGTAAGTGTACTCATGACAGTAGATTCACGAATAGATGTAACTTTTATCTCCCAAATTGACATGTCTAATGCACTTAATAATTGCCTAGCATTTTCAGCATCTGAAAAATTAACATTGACGCTACGCAAGTTGCTGAGAATTTTATTAAAACGAGCAAAGAGATCATAAATTGACTCACCGGGTTGCATCCCGAAGCGCATGTATTCTTTCTTGAACATGTCTTGCCTTACTTCTTTGATCGTGTTGGATCCTTCGTGGTAGTCACAAAGTGCTTTCCACACATCGTATGCAGATCGGAGGTATGCAACACGGTCGAAGTCGCTTTGTGTTAATCCTTGTATGATCAAGTTTCGAGCCTTGTTGTTGTTGTCGACATCTCTCAGATTTGTAGCTGTAACTTGATCGTTTGATGGCACTTCGTAAGGCTTGTATACCTTATCCCATATTGCAAAGCCTTGTGCCTGGATGAAAGCCTCCATGCGTGCCTTCCAAACCTGAAAATCAATACCAGCGAACACACAAGGTTTGGCAGAGTACTTCTCCATGATGATTAGTCAAAAACGCGCGCAAATCACAAAGATTAGAGCACCGTGGCTCTGATACCAATTGTAGGATCGAAGAGCACGTGAAAAGCTACCAGAGGGGGGGTGAATGGTAGATTTAAAAATCTTACGCAGCGGAAACAATTAAACCCCAAACCCTTTCGGCAGAAAAACGATATGTTATAGAAATCGTGTGTGAGACTAATCTAAACGTGTTTCACTGTGACAAAAGTGATATATATCAGAGAGAATCAAGTCACGAAGACAACGCAAAAGGAATCACTCAAATCCAACGAGAAAAACTCAAGTTATGATCGAAAGATCAAACAATGGTCAATCTGTCCTACCCGAGAAAAAACAGTTCTGGAATGCTGCAAAGAAACTCATGTAGATCAGAAACCACAAATCCAATGACCGTGAAATTTTGACATATGATAGATAATCAAGTTGTGCAGACAACCCAAAAAGAATCACATAAATTGGATCTGTAAAACTCTAGTTATGATAAAACCACCGATGAAAGGTAGTGCTGTCCAGAAACTCGACGAGTAAAACTTGTCTGGAACAAGTCGGACGAACAAGGCACAAAAGCTCCTTCAACCTACGAATTTTATTCAATAGAATACCAGAAGAACAGCCCCAAAGTAGTCCACCACGAGCTCAAGGCTCTCTTGCTTATATAACCAGCTCGAAAGCTAACTCAACTCAGATCAGGAACCTAATCCTACTCTATTCACGAATCGTAACTTTCCATAACTGCTTAGGATTCTTCTATACGCAGATAGAAGCAATCTTAAGACTTCCAAACACCTTAGGAACGTATCCCACATTCCAAAACAACTCAAATTCGTGACCCACACGAAATCCTATCATAACCAACTCAAATCTTTCCATATTTGAGTCAAACCCGACTCAGCCGCAGCCTGAGTCCATAACCTAGTCGGTTGGACCTTTCCGACCAATTCTTTACGTCCACATCTCTTCATCACGTCTCGGAACCATGTAGACACGTCCATGCACTCCTTGCACACGTGCAAACATCGTCCAATGACATCCACGATACCTTCATATGCATTGTTCTTGATTCAATCATGTTGCGCAACCTCCTAATCAGCTCAACCATAATTCCTCCTGAATTTGGTTGTTGGAACCTCATCTCCTCCCTGAGACTAGTCCAATGGATCCTGTGACAAGCCATGTCTTGAACTCAAGCAACACCTGCACATGAATAAACAACCAATCCATACGAGCACAAGTCCTCGACTTGACTCAAGTTAGTTCCGAACACAACACCTTACGTGAGAACCTCACATAAGCATGTTGCAAAGCATAGCAAAACGATATCAGCTATATCATCCAAAGCGCACCAAAAACTTAGTAAAAGAATACTAAGCAATCTTTCCAACAATGTAAAGCAAGTACAAAACATTGCAAATGAAAAGCAGAAGCACTACAGTCAAGTTCTGGACCTTGCCAGAGCAACCCGGACCTTGAGCCGGAGCTAACAAAAGCTAGTAGAACCTAGCACCGGAGCTTACCAAAACTAGTACAACCAAGCTCCCGCCGGAGCTTACAAAACTAGCAAGACCTAGCGCCGTAGCTAACCAGAACTAGTCGGAACTAGTAAACCCAAAAGCCGGAGCTAGAAAAATCAACTCAGAGCTTAGCAAAAACACGCCGGAGCTATCAAAGACATGTCGGAGCTAAAGACAAAACTCATCGGAGCTGACCAAAACTAGTCGGACCTAGCATCGAACGTAACCGGAGCTACCCAAAACAAGCCGGACCTACCGTCGGACCTTGCTGTAGCTCAGAGCTAGGGTCGGACCTTGACAAAAAGGTGTTTTGGTGATATTTAAAACTTTTATCATCAAAGCCAAGTGTATTCACTACAAGCCAATGTATTCAGCACATATAGGTCTTATAAAGTTGAAATTCCCTTTGCGCTCGGTTAGCGAAGGTCTTGAACACTTCCGGAGTTTCACTCTTGTCACCTAGAAACAAAGTCCAAGCATAGCGAGAGTAGTCATCAACTATAACAAGACAATAGAGGTTACCGCCAAGACTTTGATATGTGTACGGTCCGAAGAGGTCCATGTGAAGTAGCTCAAGTGGCTTGGAGGTTGACACCATTGTCTTCATTGGGTGGTGTGAAGCAACTTGCTTCCCAGCTTGACAAGCGCTATAAAGCATGTTCTTCTCAAATGTGACATCCTTCACGCCGGTCACCATCCCAAGCTTGAATGACTTCTTGAGCTTGCTCATCCCAATGTGCGCTATGCGTCGATGCCATAGCCAACCCAAACTTGTCTTAGTGAAAAGACAAGTGGTCAAGCTAGCATCCTTGTTGGAGAAGTCTACTAGGTAGAGATGTCCATGCCGAAATTCTTTGAAGATTAGTTCTTTGCTTATTTCACTACTCACAACAACATCATTTTTGCTAAAGGTGCACGTTAGTCCAAGATCACATAATTATGCAATAGAAAGTAAATTAAAACTAAGTGACTTAACGTACAATACATTGGAAATAGATAAATCATTTGAAATAGAAATTTTACCTAACCCAATTACCTTACCCTTAGAGTTATCACCAAAGGTGACTTGTTCATGATTGCCGGGGTTTTCTATGGTGGTGAACATACCATCATTGCCGGTCATATGTTGAGTTCACCCGCTATCGAGTACCCAATGCTTTCCTCCGGCTTTGTAGTTCACCTACACACATGAATTTAATTTTTAACTTTAGGCACCCAAGCCAACTTAGGTCCTTGTATGTGTGATACAAGTGTTTTTGGGACCCAAAGTTGCTTGGGGAGCTTCCCCTTCATGCCCTTCATATCCTTGCCAATGAATCTTGCCTTCACCTTGCCATCTACTTTACTCAAGAGATAAAAACGATCATTGAA
Source organism: Tuctoria greenei (assembly GCA_036927565.1). NCBI lineage: Eukaryota > Viridiplantae > Streptophyta > Magnoliopsida > Poales > Poaceae > Tuctoria > Tuctoria greenei. The sequence goes on along the minus strand of JAYESD010000004.1, from coordinate 18,171,566 downwards.
AGTAGATTTGTAGTTAATGGGCAATTTTGGAGAAGGCCGGTTAGGAAGAGGACACTCCCTTGTGTGGTGACTGGTGACCTCACAATGTTGGCAATAAGAACCAACTTCCTTGATGAAGCTAGTTCTAAGCTCCGATGAGGGCACCTTTCCTTTGTTATGCACCAGGAAGGATCCAAGTCCTCTCTTGTTGAAGGCTTTTGCTTATTGGAAGAGGATTTCCTTGTGCTTGACTTCTCCTTTTGATAGTCTAGCCACACTAGTGCGGAGACTCTCAATTTCTTCCAACAAGTCCTTCTCCCTAGCATTTTCTTTCAAAGGCAAAGACTTGTGCAAGACATTAGTGGCATGAGAAGTAATGGATACCTTATCATTAAGAGTTTGTTTATTCATATTTTTTAACTCTTGATCAAGCACTTCATAAGCAAGGTTAAGTGTGTGATGTTCTTGTATTAACTTGTTGTGCTCTCCCAAGAGTGTTTGGTGTGCTAAGTTAAGCTTATGATGATCTAGCTTGATTTTAGCCTTATCCTCCTCAATTTGCTTGACATGGGATTTGAGCGTGTCATGCTCTTTAAGTAAGCTTTCATACTTGTCAAGCAAATCGAGGTTAGCATTCTCAAGCTTGGCACGAGTTTCTTCAAGAGCTTTAACCTTACTCTTTTCCCTCTTAATGATAGTATGATATTCATTTATTAATGAAGTTAAATCATCGGGGGAAAGCTCATCATCGCTAGAGTCATCACATACCTTGGTGTTACCTTTAGCCATGATGCACATGGGTAGTGGATGAAGAGGTGAGTCATCATTGTTGGCAATGGAAAGGCCGGCCAAACTTTCTTCTTCCGCTTCACTCTCTTCATCACTTGATTCTTCGTCGGTGACCCATTCATTTGCCTCACACATGAACACCTTTTGTGGGCCATTTATTTTCTTTGGGAAGAGCTTTGCCTTCTTGCCCTTGTCATGTTTCTTCTTCCTAAAGGATCTTGGTTTGGGTTTGACCTCTTCTTCATCATCTTCGCTATCTTCAAGCTTGCGATGCTTGCTCTTGTGGTTCTCTCTTCTTTTGTATGGTTTTGGACAATCATAGGAGATGTGGCCTTGATCACCAAAATTGTATCAAGTCTTGTGGTCGTCTCTCCTTGGTAGAAACGCTTTCTTCTTGGGATCAAAGGTGTATCCCTTCTTGGCAATCTTGGAGTTCAAGCGAGAGAACTTTCTCATCATCAATGCAAGCTCATCATCGTGATCTTCACTTGATGCTTGCTCTTCTTCACTTGAGCTAGGCTCAACCACCTTCTTTTTCTTGAGACTTGTTTTCTTGGTGGAGGCCTTTAGGGCAATTGTCTTTGAAGATGATTGCTCCATCATCCCAAGTACGCTCATGTCATGAGCATGAATCTCTCCAATTAGTTCCGAAACTTCAATGTGGTCAAGAGATTCTTTTTGAAGCATGGAGTTGATGATGTTGTACTTTGGCTTGGGAAGGAGCATAAGAATCTTGCGGTTTATGAGTTCCTTGCCAAGAGAAGCAATGTCAAGAGCATTAATTTCTTCAATAAGCACATTCAAGCGAGAGTACATTTCATTGAAATTTTCATGAGGTAGCATTTTAAATCCATCATATTTGGCTTTAAGCATGTGATATTTTAGTTCCTTGACACGAGAAGAGCCCTCATGAATTTCTATTAAGCAAGCCCAAATTTCACAAGCCTTTTCCTTACTAGCAATCCTAGCAAACACATCTTGACTAATACATTCATAAATTGCATTCCTAGCTTTAGCATCCCACTTAATTTGATCACCAACATATTTGTGCTCACCAAACCCCGCGTGGGTTGCTGCCCATACTTCGGGAGCCATAGCCTCTAGATAAGCGCGCATGCGTGCTTTCCAATAGGCAAAGTTCTTGCCTTCGATGATAGGAACCGAACCCCCAACCTTGGCCATTTTAGCTCTCTAGCGGTGAAGCTAGAATGATCCTATGAGCAACCTCGCTCTGATACCAATTGTAAGGATCTAATGCCCAAGAGGGGGTGAATTGGGCTTCTTTTCAAAAATTAAGGCAATAAAACTTAATTACTAAAAGCCCAATTCCCTAAGCAAACAACCTATGCATTCAAGTGAATAGTAACTTTGCGATATACGAAATGCATAAGTGTAAGGGAGAGGAAGAGAATGCAAACTCCCGAGGAGACACGGGGATTTATCCCGTGGTTCGGCAAGATCGTCAAGATCTTCCTACGTCCACGTTGTGGCACCCACCAAAGGGTATAGTCACACCCAAGTCACTGAGACTAGGGATCTTCACTATTCTTCTCCGTTTGCCAACCTCGGCAAGGTAGAGCTCAAGCCTTGTACAACTTGGATCCTCCGGGCTTCCACAATCGTCTTGGCAAGCTCCGGAAGTCACTCTCAGTTACAAACACCAAGGGACACTCCCTTACAGCTCTCACTACACTAGAGATTCCAATCACCAAGAATGGAGGCACACAAGCACTATCTCTAGTTAGTTCTAGCCTATCTCTTGGTGTACAAGTGGTGAAAATGATATGGAAGTGGTAGCTCTATGTCTTGAATGCTTGAGGATGTGTAGAGTATGTCTGGTAGTCAAGACTTATCGAATAGACATGTTGAAGGGGTATAAATAGCCAGCCTCCACGAAATAGCCGTTGGAAAAGTAGGCTGACATCACTGCTCTACGAACACCGGATGATCTGATGCTCTCCCTTCAGTTATCATCGGTCAAGTCCACTTTAGCTGATGTCACTGTGTCAGATATGACCGTTGTTAGACCGATGTTACTCTTGTCTTCTCATCGGATGATTTGGTGGCACTTCCTCCAGAATTATTTCAGACTTGATGCTTACTGGGGTGATTGACCGATGTGTATATTGCTGTACATCGGATGATCTGGTGCTACACTTGGTCCAAGGATATTGCATACTGTACTGATGGACCGATGTAACATTGCCCTTAACATCAGATGATCCGGTGAGTACTTTGTTCTAAGGTCTTCTTCTTCTGCTGAACCAACTCGACCGATGTGTTGTTTTCTGGAAACATCGGTTGATCCAGTGAGTTGATTTTGTTTGCTTCGAGTTGTTCTAAGTGATTCTTTTGGAATTTTCTCGATTGACCTCTTAGACACTTTTTGTAAATATTCTTCTGATGATTGTCAAGCATTGAGTGTTGTCAATTATGGTTGAATAACTTTGACATATGAGCTTTTACTTCTAATCTTCATAACATTGATTGATCTCATAAAGTGATTGTTTAGGGGTCTCCAATGATCATTAGTTGATGTTCATATTCATATAGATTTCATTTGATTGAGTGATATGGGAGACCTTGCATCCACAAATTCATTAGTAGAATCCAATGGTTGTCATTAATCACCGAAACCATACCTCATGGGGGGGGGGCCTAGATGCTTTCAGCTATGTCTCCTTTCATGGAATGATCTCTCAAAAAGTGATGTCTTATATCTATGTGTTTAGTTCTAGAGTGCTCAACTGGGTTGTGGGCAATTTTGATGACACTCTCATTGTCACAAAGGAGTGGAATACTGTTCATATTGTAACCATAATCCCTTAGAGTTTGTCGCATCCAAAGGAGTTGTGCACAACAACTCCCGGCTGCAACATACTCTGCTTCGGCTGTGGATAAGGCAATGGAATTTTGTTTCTTGGAGGACCTAGAAACTAGGGATCTACCTAGGAATTGGCATGTACCAGAGGTACTCTTTCTATCTACCTTGCATCCGGCATAATCTGCATCGGAGTAACCAATGAGATTGAATTTTGAGCCTTTTGGGTACCAAAGACCAAGGTTGGGTGTATAAACTAAATATCTCAAGATCGTTTTTACAGCTGTCAAGTGACACTCCTTAGGATTGGCTTGAAATCTTGCACACAAACATACACTCAACATAATGTCTGGCCTAGATGCACATAAATAGAGTAGAGATCCAATCATGGAGCGATATACCTTTTGGTTGACGCTAGGTCCATCTTCATTGAGATCCAAGTGGCCATTCGTTGCCATGGGGGTCTTTATGGGCTTCGCCTTGTCCATACCAAACTTGTTGAGTATGTCTTTCGTGTACTTGGTTTGGCTTAACGTCCCTTCCTTTTGTTGCCGCACTTGGAATCCCAAGAAGTACTTTAGTTCTCCCATCATTGACATTCAAACCTATCTGTCATGATTTTACTAAATTCCTCACAAAAAGATTGATTAGTTGATCCAAAGATTATATCATCAACGTAAATTTGATAAATAAAAAGGTCATTGTCAAAATTCTTTGTAAATAGTGTATAATCTACTTTGCCAATCTTAAAGCCATTTTCAATTAAGAAATCTCTAAGACACTCATACCAAGCTCTAGGAGCTTATTTGAGGCCGTATAGAGCCTTATGCAATTTAAATACGTGGTCGGGGAACTCTTCGTCTTCAAACCCGGGGGGTTGCTCCACATACACCTCCTCCTTGATTGGTCCGTTAAGGAAGGCGCTTTTCACATCCATTTGATAGAGCTTGAAATCATGGTGAGTAGCATATGCGAGTAATATTCTAATAGATTCAAGTCTAGCTATGGGAGCAATGGTTTCATCAAAATCCAAACCATCGACTTGTGAATACCCTTTGGCCACAAGTCGTGCCTTGTTCCTTGTCACCACCCTGTGTTCATCTTGTTTGTTGCGGAAGACCCACTTGGTGCTGACAATGTTCGCATTGGGTCTTGCCACGAGTTCCCACACCTCGTTCCGCTTGAAGTTGTTCAATTCTTCTTGCATTGCCACCTGTAGGATCGAAGAGCACGTTAAAAGCTACCAGAGGGGGGTGAATGGTAGATTTAAAAATCTTACGCAGCGGAAACAATTAAACCCCAACCACTTCGGCAGATCTCTTAAAGAAATCGTGTGTGAGACTAATATAAATGTGTTTCACCATGACAAAAGTGATGTATATCAGAGAGAATCAAGTCACAAAGACAACACAAAAGGAATCACTCAAATCCGTCAAGAAAAACTCAAGTTATGATCGAAAGATCAAACAATGGTCAATCTGTCCTACCCGAGAAAAAAACAGTTCTGGAACGCTGCAAAGAAACTCTTGTAGATCATAGAACACAAATCCAATGACCGTGACATTTTGACATATGATAGACAATCAAGTTGTGAAGACAACCCAAAAAGAATTACGCCAATTGGATCTGTAAAACTCGAGTTATGATAAAACCACCGACAAAAGGTAGTGCTGTCCAGAAAGTCGACGAGTAAAACTTGTCTGGAATAAGTCGGACGAACAAGGCACAAAAGTTCCTTAAAACTACGAATTTTATTCAATAGAACACAAGAGGAACAGCCCCAAAGTTGTGCCCACGAGCTCTGGGCTCCCTTGCTTATATAACCAGCCCTTAGGCCAACCCAATATCAACTAGGACCCCAATCCTACTCAGATCACAAATCGTAACTTTCTATAACTGCTCAAGATTCTTCTATACACAGATAGAAGCAATCTTAAGACTTCCAAACACCTTAGGAACATATCCCACATTCCTAAACAACTCAAATTCATGACCCACACGAAATCCTATCATAACCAACTCAAATCTTTCCATATTTGAGTCAAACCAGACTCAGCCGCAGCCTGAGCCCGTAACCTAGTCGGTTGGACCTTTCCGACCAATTCTTTACGTCCACATCTCTTCATCATGTCTCGGAACCATGTAGCCACATCCATGCACTCCTTGCACATGTGCAAACATCTTCCAATGACGTCCATGATACCTTCATATGCATTGTTCTTGATTCAATCATGCTGCGCAACCTCCTGATTAGCTCAACCACAATTCCTCCTGAATTTGGTTGTTGGAACCTCATCTCCTCCCTGAGACTAGTCCAATGGATCCCGTCACCAGCCATGTCTTGAACCTCAAGCAACACCTACACATGAATAAACAACTAATCCATACGAGCCCAAGTCCTTGACTTGACTCAAGTTAGTTCCGAACACAACACCCTACGTGAGAACCTCACATAAGCATGTTGCAAAATCACAGTAACACAATATCATCCATATCAACCAAAACGCACCAAAAACTTAGCAAATGAATACTAAGCAATCTTTCCAACAATGTAAAGCAAGTACGAAACATTGCAAATGAAAAGCAGAAGCACTACGGTCAAGTTCCGGACCTTGCCAGAGCAACCCGGACCTTGAGCCGGAGCTAACAAAAGCTAGTAAAACCTAGCACCGGAACTTACCAGAACTAGTATAACCAAGCTCCCACCGTGGCTTACAAAACTAGCAGGACCTAGCGCCGGAGCTAACCAGAACTAGTCGGAACTAGTAATCCCGAAAGCCGGAGCTAGAAAAATCAACTCGGAGCTTAGCAAAAACATGTTGGAGCTATCAAAAACATGTCGGAGCTATCAAAGACATGCCGGATCTAAAGACAAAACTTCACCGGAGCTGATTAAAGCTAGTCAGACCTAGCATTGAACGTAACCAGAGCTACCCAAAACAAGCCGGACCTACTGTCGGACCTTGCTGTAGCTCAGAGCTAGTGTCGGAACTTAATAAAAAGGTGTTTTGGTGATATTTAAAACTTTTATCATCAAAGCCAAGTGTATTCACTACAAGCCAATGTATTTAGCACATATAGGTCTTACAATCTCCCCCTTGATCAATGCATTGGCAACACCATTTAAAATCCGAACATTGGCTTATTCACATAAAAGTTTTGAAGGCAATTTCTCTCCCTTTATTATCTCTCCTTATGCACATATTCTCTTTATCTTCATGCTTATCTCTCCCCCTTTGACAATGTATTCAGCAAGTCATGAGCATATAAACAAATTATCTCTCCCTCTTTAGTTGTTATGAGCATATTATAACATATACATATAAACAAAGCTCATCCAAGTCATACTATCAAATACCTTACATTATCACATCAATTAGATACATAAAGTAGTGTAAGCCATGCTAGAGATCAAATGTAATTTTCAATTTAAGTAAGTCATGATCTCACAAACTTAACTATTTCAAAACCTGAAAGCATGACACTAGTTGCTGCATTTTATTATTTTTCAAAGCATAAATTTAGATCATATGATATTTGTAAGAGATTATATGCGCATCTGCCTTATTCTAAGCAACCAAGCCAAGCCTATGTCATTTGACAATCAGAAGCTTAAGGACATGGTTTTAGTCATACACAACTTCTTCCAGGTTCATATCTAAATGACAAGCCATCTCAAAAGAAGAAGTGCGATGCATGCATATCCTCTTGATCTTTTCTCAATTTATATTTGTTCATAAAAACTCAACATGTGAGTTGATTACTTGATGAATTCTTAATGATTAAAAGCACTTGTGAACATGTAACAAGTTCAAAACAGCAAGAAAGTTTGACCATGACCAATTTTAGTGTAAGTAATTATTCCAATTACTAGACATGGCAAAAACTACAGAATGTATAACACGAGTAATGTAGTAAGAACTTTCAGCATGTAAAAGGAATCACATAGTCATATATGTATGAAATACTATGCTCATATTATTTTAATTTCAGATTCACACATAGACTTCCCAAGTTTCAAAAACTCCCTCTCAATTTAAGCCATGAGGATACATAACCCCTATTTCACTACGAATGTAACAAAAACGAGTGAAATCCAAAGGTTTTGTAAAAATGTCAGCCAATTGTTGTTCGGTATCTACATGGTGAAGCACAATGTTTCCTTTTTCAACGTTATCTCGGAGAAAGTGATACCTAATATCAATGTGCTTAGTTCTAGAATGTTGCACGGGGTTTTTAGCAATGCAAATGGCACTAGTGTTATCACAGAACAGTGGAACACTATCTAGAACAACCCCATAGTCCTGAAGTGTCTGAAAATCCAAAGAATTTGTGAGCAGACACTAGCAGCAGCTACATATTCAGATTCGGCTGTGGATTGTGCAACTGAATTTTGTTTTCTAGAGGACCAAGCAACAAGAGAATTACCAAGAAAATGACAAGCATCGGAAGTACTTTTCCTATCAATCCTACAACCCCCAAAATCAGCATCCGAAAAAGCTTTCAAAGTAACGGTTGAGGAAGAAGGAAGAAAAATGCCAAATTCTTGAGTTCCATGTAAGTACCTGAGAATCCTTTTGACGGCTTGACGATGTGAAGCACGTGGGGAGGCTTGGAACCGTGCACAAAGACATACGCTGAATTGTATATCCGGTCTTGATGCCGTGAGGTACAAAAGTGATCCGATCATGCTTCTATATTCTTTTTGATTCACGGGTTCACCATCTTCATAAAGTTCAAGTGTTGTTGCTGTTCCCATTGGTGTCTGAAGAGGCTTGCTTTTGTCCATGTTGAAGCGCCTTAGGAGGTCTTTGGTATACTTAGTTTGATGCACAAAGGTACCCTCCTTGGTTTGCTTGATTTGCAGCCCCAAAAAGTAAGTGAGTTCACCCATCATACTCATTTCAAATTCGGAACTCATCATTGCTGAAAACTTGGACACAAGATCATGAGAAGCACAACCAAAGATAATATCATCCACATACACTTGAACGAATAATGAGTCATTACCATGCTTAAGCACAAAAAGAGTTTTATCAACCTTGCCCATGGTAAACCTCTTTTCAAGTAAGAATGTTTTGACCTATCATACCATGCTCTAGGGGCTTGTTTGAGACCGTATAAGGCTTTGGACAGTTTGTAAATATGATTAGGAAAATCTAGATTTTCAAAACCCGGTGGTTGTTTGACATAAACCTCCTCATCTATGTAGCCATTAAGAAAAGCACTTTTAACATCCATTTGATATAGATTAAAACCTTTAGATGCTGCAAAAGCTAATAAAATTCTTATGGCTTCTAATCTAGCGACAGGAGCAAAAGTTTCATCAAAATCTAGACCTTCAACTTGAGTGAAACCTTGAGCAACCAACCTAGCCTTATTCCTAACCACAACCCCATCCTCACTTTGTTTATTTTTAAATACCCATTTAGTTCCAATTAAAGTGTGACCTTGAGGTGGAGGTACAAGTTTTCAAACATTATTTCTTTCAAAATTTTCTAACTCTTCTTGCATGGCAATAATCCAAGATTCATTAGTGAGTGCGTGTGATATATCTTTTGGTTCAAAAGAAGCAACAAAAGCAGAATGAGCATGAGAGTTTGGATCGCAAAACCTGGACCGTGTGACTCGTTCGTGCAAGCTTCCAATCATTTGTTGTGGGGGATGATCTTTGTAAAACTGTAGGGTAATAGATGTCTCACAAGCTTCTTCTTCATTAGTTTCATCGTAGATTGATGATCTTGTGACTTGTGGACGATTAGGACTAGCAAAGGTGATAGCCGGAGCTTGTTCAATGTCCGGAGCTGGACACTTGTCAACTTCGGAACTACCAGGCAGTATAACCGGCTCTTCTTCATCTTCGAAAATACCCTCCCCCTGAGGATAGGATCTGGTCCTGCAACACCGGAGCTAGTAACTGGGCTAGCTTCATCAAAAGACACTTCACAAGTCTCCACAATTTTGTTAGTGTCAAGTAAAAGCACACGGTAGCCTCTAGTATGAGATGGATAACCAAGAAACATGCCATCAATGGATCTAGGTTCAAATTTATCAAGATTACCATGTTTCTTAACAAAGCATTTGCAACCAAAGACCCGAAAGTGCGTAACACTAGGCCTATGTCCAAACCGGAGCTCATATGGTGTTTTACCTAGCTTAGCACGCAAGAAAACACGATTTGAGACATAACAAGCGGTTGCTAACGCATCAGCCCAAAATTTCCTAGGAGTTTGATATTCATCAAGCATAGTCCTAGCCATCTCAACTAAGGTTCTGTTCTTTCTTTCTACAACACCGTTTTGTTGAGGTACATATGGTGAAGAGAATTGATGATCTATTCTATTTTCAGCACAAAAGTGATCAAAAGATTGATTTTTAAATTCAGTTCCATTATCACTTCTAATTACTTTTAAAGATCTTGGGTAATCAATTGATAATATAAGAAATAAAGTTCTGAAGTGACTAAAAACTTCATTCTTAGCCGCCATAAAGTAAACCCAAGAAGAATAATCATCAACAATAACAAGAACATACCATTTACCTCCGAAGGATTGAACACGTGAAGGTCCTACGGTGTCAAGATGCATAAGTTGACATGGTTCAGTTGACACGATCATTGTGAGAGGAGTATGTGAACCTGCAACCATCTTAGCATGTCTACAAGAAGAGCACACAATTTCTTTGTCCCCTTTAAGCTTAGGCAGCCCACGTATGCGATCAAGAGCACTAACATGCGTTAGGTGATCAAAGCCTACGTGACCAAGTCTACGATGCCAAAAATATAAGTCCTTTGAATCATTAGCAACTAGACACCTATGCTTAGAGGAAGATACGTCAAAATCAGCTTTAAAAACTCTTCCAAACCGAGACATGTTAAAAATAAGCTCACTATTTGAACCTACAACTTTGCAGCAGTTTTTATTGAAAATAATTTCTAGATTTTCATCTAGCAATTGTGCAACAGAAAGCAAGTTGTATTTCAAATTTTTGACAAGTGCCACATCCTTCAAAGTGTAGTGATCATTTACTCTAACCGAACCCTTAGCAATTATAGGAGTTGAGGAATTATCGGCAAAAGTAACATTCTCTACACGTGACACAAAAGAGAGGGAGGAGAACCAATCTTTGTTACCGGTCATGTGGCGTGAGCAACCTGAATCCACGATCCAAACATTCTCCTTCCTCAAACGTGTAACCTACATAGAAGCACAATACGTCGATGACTCAATATTGGGGTTAGTCAAAAGGCATTTAGGAATCCAGTACCGAGTCACGCGACGTGCAGCAGGAAAACACGTGAAAGCTGAGACAAAACAGCAGGTTTATGAGTCAAAGTTTGAGATTATTTATTCTTGACTACTGACCTATAAAGTGTTACTTGTGTAGCACAAAAATTAGTAGCTCCGGAGGCAAAAACAGAAGGCCCGGAGGTAAACTTTGAATGTTTTTGACTCAAGACAGCAGGTTGTACATTCGGTTCAATGTGTGCAGCAAATTTTGCATGAAAGTTATGAGATCTAGCAATCATTCTTTCCCTTTTCTGTTGTTTAGCTAGTCTATAACAAAAATCTATGACATGACCATCTCTACCACAGAAGGTACAATGAAATTTAACTTTGTGTTCATGTCTAGATAAGCAAGCAATATTTTTATTTGAAACCGAATGAGGCAACACTCCTGCAGATTTGAAAACCACTCCTTTTTGTTTAGAAACTGTTTGAATCAAACCACTTCCTAATAACTTTACAATTTTAGGTGGATGTGCCTTAGCATGAGCATGACAATCAAAACCTAAACCAGTTTTATCATTGCAAGACTTGGAAGAATTTAGGAGTAAGTTTAGGTTCTTATTCTCATTACAAAACTGATCTAATGTCCTATGCATGTCATCAAGTTTATTGGACAGATCAAGGCAATTATCACATGAAGTTTTTCCTTTTAGTTTCCAATTTGAACAAAATTTAACTTCATGAGAACGTAAAGCATTGTTCAATATAGAAATTTCATTCATAGCATCCTGTAGTTTCTTATCAAGATCATCACAAGTAGAACAATGCAAATCAATTGTAGAACAGCTAGCATCTTTCAAGTTTTTATCATTAAGTGCAGCAAGATCTTTGTTCTTTTCAATTTCTAACTCAAGTTTATCAAGTGTGGAGGCGTGCGCACTTCTTAATGAGGACAATTGTTCATATATTAAATCACATGAGGAACATGCATCATCACTAGGAATCAAAATTTTTAAACGGTTGATTTCAGATTCTAGTGATTCAATTTTAGCAGCACTATCCCTAAGATTTTTGTCCTTTTTCTTAACAATAACAGTGGCACGAGAAATAGCATCACACATTTCTTCGCAAGTAGGACATACCTCTTCATTATCGCTGTTGTGTTCTGCATCCTCCATACTTGATCTTGACTTGCCCGCCATAAAGCACAAGTTTGCCAAATCATCTTCATCTTCATCACTTCTAATGTCCACGTCACTTGAACTAAACTCTTGAAGCGCGGTGATGAAACTGTTGATCATCTTGCATCCTATGATACCTTTCTTCTTCTTGTTGGAATTTGCAGAGGAGGTCCGGACCTTGCTCTGTTTTTCTTCCTGGGTGGTCGGACCTGAAAGGTTAGGGCATTCTGTACGAAAGTGTCATGTTTTACCACATTCAAAACAGCGTCGAGGTCCGGAGCTTCCTCTCCTTCTAGTTCTCACATTTTGCAATGCTTTTGAGAATCTAGTAGTGATGAGTGCCAACTCCTCTTCTGGAAATTCTTTGATCTGCTCTAGGGTAAGTGAGAACAACAAAGCAAGAGTATTGCAAGATGATGATTGGCCGGAGCTAGACATATCACGTTGTGAAACAAATGCAATAGACTTATTGGGGTTCTTACGTGAGATTATGTCAATTTCATGAGTTTTTAACTTGGAATATAGCACATCTAAAGTAAGTGAACTCATTGTAAAACCCCACTTTTATGGCATGTTAAGTTCATATGGGTTTTGTGATCAACTATTTTAGATATCCAATATAATGGTGCACATGAACTATGCCATCCAAAACTTTTCTTGCACTCATTGTTAAATTCTTTTAACATGGGTATTGGACTTCACCATGAATCCAAATTATATTCTATTCACCCTTTTTAAGAATAAGAATTTTTGGATAAGATTTAGTAAGCAATGCAAAATGAAGCCCTAATAAGCTCTAACCCAAATATTCAAATTAAGGGCTCTAAATTTTTCCATGAGCTCCTAAATTCCTCAATAGCATGCTTACAAAGTTTCAAGATTTTAGAAACTCATCTACTATTTTATTTGAGGTGCTTGGCAAATTTGAATCAAATTCAAATCTGAATTTTTAATTCTTCTCCAACTTCTTTAAACATAAGATTTGAGTTCACCATTGTGTTCAGAATAGTTCATTTGCCATCTCCACAAAATTTCATGATTTTTGGAGTTGATCTTCTATTTTTAAATGAATTTAGTAACTGAACTGTGGGGAGTGTCACTGGACAGTGGGCCCCACATGTTAGCTCCTCTTTGAACGGATCAGCTCGATCCCGCCATCTCTGTACCGACGCACCTCCGCTCGACACCGCGCGCGCATGCAGCTCCAGCGAGCTGTCTGCCTGCTCGCCGCGGCCCTATAAAAGGCCGGCCGAAGCTCCCTTCACTCCTCATCCCCGATCGCAGCTCCACTGCCTCGCGACTTTTCTTCCGCCGCGCGCCATCGCCGCCGCTCTCCACTGCTCCGCGGTGTGCCGCCGTTCCGCGCCGTTTCAAGCCAAGCTCCAAAGAGCAAAAAGGTGCGCCTGATCAAACTCTAGCTCATGGTACAAACCATCTCCCTTATCGTTGAAGCTTGAGCGAGTTATTGTTCGTTTCCCCTACGGCTGAAAGTAGATAACTAGCTAAGTTTTCATGTCGATTCCTTTTCTGCAAGTAATCATCCTTTGCAATTGCTTAGAGATAGTTTCTATAGACCCTAGCGCTCCTGTCTGAGCAAGAACCATTAAGAATCATCGAGCAACGTCTCTGAATTTCGAGTTTTGCTCGCCGCCGGTGAGAAAACCTCGGTTCACCGTCGAACTCGTGATTCCCGGCAACTCACTCCCCTTCTACGCCCAGGTCCTTGAACTCCATCATCCCAAAAAGGTTTTGGAGAAATTCCCAAGTGATTTGAGCTACTCTGGGGCGAGTTCTATGTTGCCTGAGCGCTCATCGCCGCCGCCACCGTCGCACGACCTTTTCCGGCGAGCTTCAGGACCCACTGACCTCACCATCGTGCTCAGCGACCCCAAAAACCCTCAGGCGGCAAGTTTCCGCGAGTCTGGTCCGTTGGTTTAGCCGGCGGCGAGCTCGCCGGCGAGCCACCGCCGCGGGTGCTGTTCCGCGCGAGCACCGGCCCGAGGTAGACGATGACCCCATCGGGTCCCACCTGCCTTTCACTGCGGGATCACGGTGCGGCTGAGATCTAGTGTGGCTGCACGCTTTAATTCTGTGGACCCCGGTGCTGCCTCAACCAGAATGCGCCACGTGGTCTTTGGGATGTATTTAATCCCAGAAATTTGTCCAGACTTCTAAATTGAATATCTTTCTGTAGAATACTCCAAATTCATTCAAACAAATTTTGTTTGAAAGCCCTTGAGATTTAGTTGCGCTCAGTGCCAATTAGGCTCTGTGAAAATCAATATTTAATTCTGTAGAAATTAATCTTTCCCAAGTAAAATGCAATTTTTCCAGATGAAATATTCCCTGGAAAAATCCCCAAAATTCACATAAAAATTAATGTCCTATTCTTGACAACCAGCAAAAATTTGGGAGCCATTGCACCTATTTTAACCTCTGTATAATTCAATTATCTTTTTCAGTTATTGAATTTTCACAGATATGCAGATGCTTTATTATGCCCCAAATTTGGACTGAATCTTCCTTCAGTCATACCTTAGCTCCTGTAAAAATCTTGGATTTAATGGACCTCATATTCTAGTCTTAATTCAATTTCAAACTGAATATTGACTAAATGCTTAAAAGTTCAATTACAAGACAATTCCAGAAATTCTTGTCAACTTAGAAACTCAATAAATTCTTCACCAAGGCTTAGAAATTTATGAAACCACTTTTGCTAGGACCAGGACAATTTTCTCTATCTTGATTATCAACTGATGGCTATTTTCGAGCTACAGTTTCATCTCTAAAAATCGTGGAAGTTATTTGCTTGCCATAATCTTAGAGACCACACTCTACTTTGATCATCTCCTGTTCTTTGCAAGAACTTCTATAGTATTCCCTAAATACCTAATTCAACGTTCCCAAGCCAAATAACTAAGTATCCTATAATGGTCACCATAAATTAAAATCCTGGTCTTAATATTAAATATTTTCAAAGTCATTCATACCGTATTTTATGCATATCGTATGGTAACCGAAGTCGAGTAGGAGTCAGAGGCCTTGGAAGAGCATCTTCCAAATTCTAACTCAGAACCTGACCTGCAACAAGGCAAGCCCCGGTTTGCATTTAAGTCATTTATAAACTTTTGCTTTATCACTATGATGATTAGTATATGAATTGTGCATTACGTTTAGGGTGAATGATACTCCACATGCATGACCATAAATCCCAGGGTTTATTTGGCACGAGTTACAGTTGACCTGTAGTAACTGCTTTGCAAATGCATAGGAGATACGGTAGAAGTCGAGTAGTTGGAATCTACTCGCGAGAGATGTATCTCACAGGATTGGTTGAATAGAAAATGGCTTAATGTAATGAAATTGAGACCGAACAGGGAATGGATAGGAAGCGGCGAGAATTGAGTCTCGGTCGCATAGCCCTGCCTGTGTCGATTAAGGCCTGTCCGTATGCAGCCCCTTCGGACAAGCTTGAATTGTACTGGCAATATAATGGACATATGGAATCCAATAAACTGATGTAACTTGATAACTGGGATGTCGAGACCCATTAACTCACCATCGATAGGGGTGGGTTGAGGACAGCAAGGTGTAAATCGGTCGGCGGACACATGAGGTGTTCCGTGCGGAGACCTTCTGTTTGCGGAGGTGAGACGGGCTCAGCATTTGAGTTTCTTGTGAAAGGTGGCCATATACGCCTAGTACTGAAGTGTTATGTAGGTACAGGTGTGCTCACTGACATTTCTGAATGACGTATGTGTCGTGTTGTCCGGGTGTGTCTTGATTGCAATCACTGTCCCTCGCAGTAATAGAGTACCACTTGTTCACTGAGCGGTGACGTAGTAAATACTAAAGAAGTCAGAAAAGTCATATGGTATTGAATTATAATTACTTTGCAACCTTGTTTGGTTTAGAGATAGTATAACTAAAGATTTTCAATTTCCCCATACTTTAGCTGTAATAGCATTATGTGTCTCGAGCATGTCATATCATTGGTAAAGCATTTCTTGTTTGATTGTGGAGCCCATGATGTGCCGTGCTTGGGGAAACGTCTTTTGCTACTTAAAACTTGATTATAAGGATCAACTTGTAGACGAGACATTTATGCTTAAACTTACCTATGTTTAGCATCCACCTTGCATATGTCTAGTGAGACGGGTTAGTCTTGCTGAGCCTTATGCTCACGTTTGCAGTTAACGAGTTTTTGCAGGTTACTCTGTTGAGGATGGGTTTGACGATGAGGCAACACCCCCTCCAGGGTGTACAGCCGAGTGGGAACCCTGCACGCCGCCATAGTTTGCGTGTTGCTAGTGCAAAGTATCCCAGGCATGGATAACTTTGCTTTTGCATAGCTAGTGCCGAGAGCGTAGCTATGATATATATATATTTCTTTTCCTATAGTATTGTAAAAACTTCCGCTGTGTATTAAATAAAAGACTTGGTCTTGTACTTTATTCTGGTTCTATTCGTGTATACTGTTGGGTGTCGCATCGCACGACACCACCCAATGAGATCCTCGGATGTGTGGATTCCGGTCCTCACACTCATGACAGTAGATTCACGAATAGATGTGACTTTCATCTCCCAAATTGACATACCTAATGCACATAGCAATTGCCTAGCATTTTTAGCATCTGAAAAATTAACATTGACACTATGCAAGTTGCTGAGAATCTTATTAAAGCGAGCAAAAAGGTCATCAATAGACTCACCGGGTTGCATCTCGAAGCGCATGTATTCTTTCTTGAACATGTCTTGCCTTACCTCTTTGATCATGTTAGATCCTTCGTGGTAGTCACAAAGTGCTTTCCACACATCGTATGCAGATCGGAGGTGTGCAACACGGTCAAAGTCGCTTTGTGTTAATCCTTGTATGATCAAGTTCCAAGCCTTGTTGTTGTTGTCGACATCTCTCAGATTTGTAGCTATACTTGATCGTTTGATGTCACTTCGTAAGGCTTGTATACCTTCTCCCATATTGCAAAGCCTTGTGCCAGGATGAAAGCCTCCATGCGTGCCTTCCAAACCTGAAAATCAATACCAGCAAACACACAAGGTTTGGCGGAGTACTTCTCCATGATGATTAGTCAAAAACACGTGCAAATCTCAAAGATTAGAGCACCGTGGCTCTGATACCAATTGTAGGATCGAATAGCACGTGAAAAGCTACCAGAGGGGGGGTGAATGGTAGATTTAAAAATCTTACGCAGCGGAAACAATTAAACCCCAACCCCTTCGGCAGAAAAACGATCTCTTAAAGAAATCGTGTGTGAGACTAATCTAAACGTGTTTCACCGTGACAAAAGTGATAGATATCATAGAGAGTCAAGTCACGAAGACAACACAAAAGGAATCACTCAAATCTGTCAAGAAAAACTCAAGTTATGATCGAAAGATCAAACAATGGTCAATCTGTCCTACCCGAGAAAAAAACAGTTCTGGAACGCTGCAAAGAAACTCGTGTAGATCATAGACTACAAACCCAATGACTGTGAAACTTTGACATATGATAGAAAATCAAGTTTTGAAGACAACACAAAAAGAATTTTGTCAATTGGATATGTAAAACTCGAGTTATGATAAAACCACCGACGAAAGGTAGTGCTGTCCAGAAACTCGACGAGTAAAACTTGTCTGGAACAAGTCGGACGAACAAGGCACAAAAGTTCCTTCAAACTACGAATTTTATTCAATAGAACACAAGAGGAACAGCCCCAAAGTCGTGCCAGCGAGCTCTGGGCTCCCTTGCTTATATAACCAGCCCTTAGGCCAACCCAATATCAACTAGGACTCCAATCCTACTCAGATCACGAATCGTAACTTTCCATAACTGCTCAAGATTATTCTATACGCAGATAGAAGCAATATTAAGACTTCGAAACACCTTAGGAACGTATCCCACATTCCTAAACAACTCAAATTCGTGACCCACACGAAATCCTATCATAACCAACTCAAATCTTTCCATATTTGAGTCAAACCTGACTCAGCCGCAGCCTGAGTCCATAACCTAGTCGGTTGGACCTTTCCGACCAATTCTTTATGTCCACATCTCTTCATCACGTCTCGGAACCATGTAGCCACGTCCATGCACTCCTTGCACACGTGTAAACATCTTCCAATGACGTCCATGATACCTTCATATGCATTGTTCTTGATTCAATCATGCTGCGCAACCTCCTAATCAGCTCAACCACAATTCCTCCTGAATTTGGTTATTGGAACCTCATCTCCTCCGTGAGACTATTCCAATGGATCCCGTCACCAGCCATGTCCTGAACTCAAGAAACACCTGTACATGAATAAACAACCAATCCATACGAGCCCAAGTCCTCGACTTGACTCAAGTTAGTTCCTAACACAACACCCTACGTGAGAACCTCACATAAGCATGTTGCAAAATCACAGTAACACGATATCATCCATATCAACCAAAACGCACCAAAAACTTAGCAAATGAATACTAAGCAATCTTTCCAACAATGTAAAGCAAGTACGAAACATTGCAAATGAAAAGCAGAAGCACTACGGTCAAGTTCTGGACCTTGCCAGAGCAACCCGAACCTTGAGCCGGAGCTAACAAAAGCTAGTATAACCTAGCGCCGGAACTTACCAGAACTAGTATAACCAAGCTCCCGCCGGAGCTTACAAAACTAGTAGGACCTAGCGCCGAAGCTAACCAGAACTAGTCGGAACTAGTAATCCCGAAAGCCGGAGCTAGAAAAGTCAACTCGGAGCTTAGCAAAAACATGTCGGAGCTATAAAAAACATGTCGGAGCTATCAAAGACATGCCGGAGCTAAAGACAAAACTTCACCGGAGCTGACCAAATCTAGTCGGACCTAGCATTGAACGTAACCGGAGCTACCCAAAACAAGCCGGACCTACCGTCGGACCTTGCTGTAGCTCAGAGCTAGAGTCGGAACTTAATAAAAAGGTGTTTTGGTGATATTTAAAACTTTTATCATCAAAGCCAAGTGTATTCACTACAAGCCAATGTATTCAGCACATATAGGTCTTACACCACCACCCAGTCCGGATCCTTCAATGCATCCTCAACCCTGCACGGTTCCAAAAAGGATACAAATGAATAGTGCTCACAAAAGTTATCTATCCGAGATCTAGTGGCTACTCCCTTTTGGATGTCACCGATGATATTGTCAATTGGGTGATCTCTTTGGACGCATTGGTGTACTCTTGGGTGTGGCACTTGAGGCATTGTATCTTCATGATAATCTTCTTCTCCCCCTAAATGGTTGCCTTCTTTGACTTGTTGATTATCTTTGTATTCTTGTGGTTGATCTTGTGCTGAAGCTCCCCCTTGATTGTTGACCTCCTCTTGTGGTTCATCTTCCTCATATACGTGTGGAGGTGACTCTTGTGGTCGAACTTCACCTAGAGCCATTCTTTTCAATGCTTGACAAGGAGCTTCTTCTTTACCTATTTCACATGGATCAACTTGCTCCTTTTGGGAGCCATTAGTCTCATCGAACACTACGTCAAATGCTACTTCAACAAGTCCGGAGGTCTTGTTGAAAACACGATAGGCGTAAGTGTTTGAATCATAACCAAGCAAGAAACCTTCATCGGACTTTGAAGCGAACTTTGAAGTCCTTGTCTTCTTGTTCAAGATATAACATGGAGAACCGAAAACTCGAAAATATGAAATATTTGGCTTGTTACCGATGAGTAGCTCATAGAATGTCTTCTTGAGTAGTCGATGAAGATAAAGTCGATTTACGGCGTGGCAAGCGGTGTTAATCGCTTCCGCCCAATATCGATCCAAGGTCTTGTACTCATCATCATCGAGCATTGTTCTTGCCATCTCTATGAGTGTTCGGTTCTTTCTTTCGGCAACTCTGTTTTGTTGTGGGGAGTACGGGGCTGAAAACTCGTGCTTTATGCCTTCTTCATCAAGGTACTCCTCCACTTGTGTGTTTTTGAACTCCGTGCCATTGTTGCTTTGAATGTTCTTGATTGTCAATGAGAATTTGTTTTGAGCTCGCTTGAAGAACTTCTTGAGTGTTCCATGTGTTTCTGACTTATCATGTAAAAAGAAAACCCAAGTGAAGCGAGAAAAATCATCAACAACTACTAAACCATATTTGTTACTACCGATGCTTATGTAGGCAATTGGACCAAACAAGTCCATGTGTAGTAGCTCAAGCGGTCTTGTTGTAGTCATGACATTTTTGGCGGGGTGAGGTGCTCCAACTTGCTTCCCGGCTTGGCAGGCACCACAAGGGCTGTCTTTCTCAAACACAACATCCTTTAAGCCTCGGATGTGATCGCCCATGAGGAGTTTTTGAAGGTTCTTCATACCAACATGTGCTATCCATCTATGACACAGCCCACCCATGTTGGTCTTTGCGATCAAGCATGTGTCAAGTTCGGCTTTATCCTTGTTGAGGTCAACAAGATAAAGCTTTCCCTTTAACATACCCTTGAATGCAATGGAACCATCACTCCTCTTAGAGACGGTCACACCCTCGTTAGTGAACAAGCAATTATAACCTTTGTCACATAATTGAGATATGGACAGCAGGTTATAATCTAAGGTTTCAACATGTAAAACATGAGAAAGTGTGTGTTTAGAAGATATTGCAATTTTACCGGTACTGAGCACCTTTCCTTGACTATTATCTCCAAAGTAGATGCCCTCATTTGGATCCTCATTTTCCTCATATTCAACGAACATTCTTCTTTCTCCAGTCATATGGTTGGTGCAGCCACTGTCTAGCACCCATTTAGATCCACCGGAGGAATAGGTCTGCAAAAACAATTTATGCCTTTGTTTTAGGTACCCAAGCTTGCTTGGGTCCTCGGAGGTTAGTCACAAGAGATTTGGGCACCCACACATGAGACTTGGTGTTCTCATGGTGTGGCCCAACATACTGAGCATAAACTTTGCCAAAATTATTTCTCATTAAGACATACGAGGCATCGAAGGTTCTAAACAATAACTGTTGTTGTTTATGTACAGGACTAGTCTGGGAGGCCGGACTTGTCCGTACCCCGACCGGACTAGTCCGAACTTTTTCAGTTTGAGAGGGTCTTCCCTTTACAAAGGCAATCCCCTCCTAGTTATTCTTATGGCTTTTAGCATGTTGCTTTTCACCATAAGAATAACCAATGCCATATTTGACATTTCGAGGTCTTTGGACCAAGTATGCACTGCGTGCATATTTGATCTTCTCCTTGTCAAATATGCCACTTTGGATAGGATGCTTATCCTTTGTGGAGGTCGGCTTGTCTTTCAAACTGATGTCAATTTTATTGCATGTACAGGTAGAAGCAATCTCAGTTTTAGTGAGTTGAGAAGGTGAACTTGAAGAGGATGAAGGTTCACCTTGCTTGAGTGACTCAACTTGAACTTCAAGGATCTTGTTAACCTTGATCAGGTCAACAAGTTTGTCCTTGATTGTAGCATTTGAGTCAGTTAACTCCAAGCAAGTTTCCTTGCTCGAAGCTAACTCAAGCTCTAGTGATTTTCTTCGTTCCTTTTCAAGTTCTAGAAGCTTGTCAAGTTCGACATATTCCTCCTTTTGGGAGATGATCATGTCCTCTTGACGATGTATTAACCTCTCATTCTCAACAAGTTGATCAAGCAAAAATTTTATTTTTGTGGCTGTTTTCCTATCTAGTCCAATAAGCATATCCTCATTATCACTATTAATTTCATCATCACTAGAATAGAAATTCACGAAAGGGGTTTTAATGGTTACCTTGCGTTTACCTTCCTTTGCCATAAGGCAAGTGCCATCTACCTTCCATGTGCTGAGTGTAGGGAAGAGAGTAGACTTCTTGGATGTCTTCTCGATGGCTATGCTAGCCATCTCTTCTTCTTCGGATGATGAGGACTCATCATTTGAGTCCCACTCTTTCCCAATGTGCACTTGTTCTACTTGTTTCTTCTTCTTGAATAATTTCTTGGGTTGAGGCTTGGCTTCTTTGGTCTTCTTCTTGTTCTCCTCATATGGGCAATCAACTATAAAGTGGCTATACTCACCACAATCATAGCATGCCCGCCTCAGCTTTGGCTTTGTTCTTTCCTTGTACTTTCCTTCGCTTGACTTTGTACCTTGTCTCTTTTTCATTATTCTCTTGAATTTCTTCATGAACAATATCATGTCTTCTTCATCTAATTCACTGCTCTCGTCGTCACTGTCTTCTTATAGTTGTGCTTCTCTAGCTTCTTTAGATAGGGGCTTGAGGGTGGACTTCAAAGCAACCCCTTTCTTCTTTGCCGAGGTGAGGTCGGCAATCTCCTTGACATGCTTTGCTTGTTTTTCCATCATCTTGAAGTTGATGATCTTTCCAAGCAATTCATTCAGAGTCATCCTTTTTTTATCCGGGGCTTTCTCTGATCATGGAGCATAGGGTGACGTTGCGAGGTATGAAAGCTCTAAGGATAAGCTTTACCACCTCGTGGTCATTCCACTTCTTACTTCCGTATGATCTGACCTTGTTGACGAGTGTCTTTAATCGATTGTACATGTCTTGGGGTGACTCATCTTCTTCAATTGCGAATCTTCCTAATTCGCCTTCAATCATTTCGATTTTTGCTTCACGCACATGTTAGTCACCTTCATGTGTAGTTTGCAGTGTGTCCCATATCTCCTTAGCAATTTCGAGTCCATCCACTTTGGTGAACTCGCCTCGACTGAGCGAAGAGGTAATTATGGCCGCGGCTTGAGCATTTCGTGGAATTGCCTGCTCTTGGATGGGTGTGAGCTCTTCGTCGTCGTTCGGGATATCTATCCCTGTGCACACAATATGCCATAAACTTGGATTGAGGGAAATTAGATGCATTTTCATATTTTGCCTCCACATTGAGTAATCACTTCCATCGAAGTGTGGGGCTTTTCCAAGTGGGATAGACAAATGATGATTATTATTGGAATTGAGGCGATCATAGTTAAAAGGATATCGGGAGTAGTCGGTGTGACTACTCCCCTTCTTCTTTTCTTCGATCTTCACTTTCCCTTTGGAAAATGTCTTATTTCTTAGGAGCGCCTTTAGTTCTAGCGTCTCCTCATCGTCGTCCTCGAAGTCTTGAATGGATTCGAGGAGCTTCTCCACCTTGAGGTTCTTTTCATCATCAACCTATTCTTGGTTGTTGCTCTTGTGGGTGTCCTTCATGTCCGACATGATCTTCTTCGAGCGATTAGTCTCTTTCTTGAAGAACCTGCTCTAATATCAATTGAATTTAGCCTAGAGGGGGGGGGGGGTGAATAGGCCTTTTTGTAATTTGTCGGAACCTACAACACTTAACAACCAGTTCAAAACCAGAGATATCGGACTAGTCCGGTAAAGTGCGGACTATTCCGGTGTGTACAAACTAGGTTGATCAAGTTTGATTTATTAAGTTCGATTCTAGGGTGTAGCAGCGGAAATATACTTGTAATTTATGTGTTGCAAGACTATGTACTGGAGTATATCACAAGTCAATCTTAAATTTGATATTTCAATGTAAAGTGAGCAAGATTAATTCAAACCCTAGATTGATATGATGTAAAGAACGATGAACACAAAGCAAGAACGCAAGAGATTTATCCCGTGGTTCGGTTCCCATAAAGGCAACCTACATCCACGTTGAGAAGTCCACAAAAGGACTGGGTCTTCTCCAACCCTACCCTCGTCGGATCGCCACGAAGGACAATCCTCTTCCACTTATGACAAAGGGGTGAATAACCGAATTCAAAGGGGCCTTCTCACACGTTGAAGGCTCCCCTAGATTACAACACGAAATACCACCAAGAACACACTCAAATATTACAATGAAATCACAGGAGTGTGTTAGAGAATCAAACTAAGAGCTCAATGAGTGTTGAACGTGTCTCTCCAATGATCTAGAGTGTATCCTCAAAGGATTGATCTTTGTTGCACTTAATTTCGTGGAGAGATGTGTTTTTGAGGCTCTTGGGAGGTGTGACGGCGCTAGGGTTCGAGAGTTATATGAAATATGGCCGTGCACTTCTATTTATATGGGTTTCTAAAAGTGACCATTGGGGTTTAGAAAGATCGGACTAGTCTGTGGTGGTCACCGGACTAGTCCGGTGTGCTGTGTGTAGCAAACCCTAAGTGTCCCGAAATATTGCACTAGTCCGGCTAGGAGCGGACTTGTTCGATTTCACTTCTGGAAATCTTCAGACTAGTCCGATAGTCATCGGACTTGTCCGGACATGTGAAACCCTAAGTGAATTGGGTGACAAATCCGCACTTGGAGGACTTGTCCGATTTAGGTGAGAGGGTTTTCGGACTAATCCGTGCAGATATCGGATTTGTCTGATTTGGACCAGAATGAATATCGGACTAGTCCAGTTGTGATCGGACTTGTCTGATTTTGTGTGACTTGTGAAGTGTTTTGAGGACTAGTCCGCACTGGGGAGGACTAGTACGATTCTAGTCATAGAGATATCGAACTAGTCCGATAGATATCGGACTTGTCCGATTTTGTGCAGAGAGGATATCGTACTAGTCCGGTGTCAGTCGGACTAGTCCGGTCCTGTATAACTTCGTGCAATGTGTGAGATTAATTGTGATTGAGCTCTTGGGATGTGTTTCCTTAACACACTCCTTACACAATTATCTACTATTCTTCTTCGTTGAGCTCATTTTCACTTTTCTCCTCATTCTCCCTTCTTTTTGGCACTTTGCTTATTTTGCTATTAAAACCTGTGCTCATCTCAACAAAGAGGTTAGGATCTCATTTGCTTGTCATAAATCATCCAAAACCCACAAGGGATTCATAGATGCACTTTCAGGGAGGAAGGACTCGCCAGAAATGATCTCATTGGCATGGACTGAAGGAAACGACAACTTCATGTGCGGTTTATGAGGCATCCCAACTCTCAATTCCCAATTAGGCATGGCCTCTCCGACATGGTCTACATCTGCTTCACCGTCAGCCACCCGACTCTGGTGCCTACGCCCTGTTTGTGACACTATTGTCTACAGCCAATGCATATCTCCGGCTAGACGCTCTGGTGCCGTCAACCAAATAAAAAACTTAACTACTTTTGAGTTTTGTTATAATGTAGCCCAGGTCTCAACGAGTCTGTTATCCATACAGGCTCAACCAGAACCCCAATCTTGGTCTTGGGCCATCTGAACCCAAAAAACTAACTAAACGTAACAATCTCCATGTCACACATCTGGTGGTCCTACTCTCCTTCATACTCGAGTGGACACTACTCCAACAGCTCTCTGAACATCCGATACCTATGTGAGGCCCATGAGATGTTATAGGTTTCTGATCATGAGTCTAATACCACTTATTAGAATGTGGTCAGGCTCATCATGCATACGAGCTCCTACCGTCAGGCCAGATTACAATTGGCTTGTTATCCACACATGCGAAACCGGAGCCCCTGTTGGTGATGTGCCCAAGAGGCAATCATAACAATTCGGGTTAAGGCCTATTGGATATTTGATCCATAAGCAATTAGGGTACTAATGGGCCTGTGGCCTAAAAGCCCATTAGTACGCCTATAAATATGAGGGGTAGGATTAGGGACTAATCATCCCACCACGTGACAGCCCTAGCCGCCACCCCTCGAAGGCCTCACGCCGAGACCCTTGCCGTGCGCGCGGTGCTAGCACACCGGCGCACAACGTTCCTCTCCGTACCTGTGGACTCCGTGGAGGCGCTGCTTCTACTGCTGTGCTGATCGGCTACGACGAACATGTTCGTCTACTGCTACTGAGAAGAGGGCGAGGAGGAGACGAACGGGATCGTCTACTTCCCTTACACCGACGCACGTCTATGTTCTGCTGTGCTGCGCGTCTAGTGGTAACGATCCATGACCTCTGTACTCGCATGTTTCCTGGCTGATGTGGTAGAGTTGCTAGAGTAGCGGACCGCCTATTTTCCAACAGCGGCATCAGAGCTGACTTGCGTAGCTTTTGGTCTGGGTCTTGTTAGTAGATGGGATCTACTGCGGACATGTTCATACGATGAATTGTATTGAACGGTTTTTGGAGTTTGGAATTGGTTAGAGTAGATTGTGATCGTATATGACTAAAGGGTCAGTTTGTGCTCCTTCTCTGCTGTGTGTGCAACCTGTCCCTACCGGCTGGAGTCACCATCGGGACTAATCGCGTACATAGCTAACATATTGAGCCAATAGGCCATGGTCATGAGTCGCGATATACTCATGAATAACCGGTCACATTAAAAATTAAGGCATTCTGAATGGCTCGGATTCGGGTTAATTTGATCAATCCGATGAGATTTTCATAGTGATTTCATAGATGCGATCTATGTAATTCCATTTTGTCGTCTGCTATAACGATTACATAATATAGTTTTGCGCTAGAAATCGTTCTACGCTTAACTCGTTTTTGCAGGGAATGATGTGAACGGTATGGCCTTAATGTGATGTGATGATCTGTGTGTAAATTCGTGCAGTCTGCATGTTGTAAATTTAACACAACCGGGTTGAGGTTGTCACATAATTGTATAACGACCTACGTGTCGACCTGTGATGCTTGATCTCTCATGTAATTTATTTGGTAGCTATTAGTTGTATTAGCTTCTTTTATTATCATGGAGATGTCTTCAAGCATGGTGGAGATGGAGATCACCACAAGAAGGGAGGCATGACAGCTCAGATCTTGATGGAACCATGGCGATGGAGACCATTATGATTCTAAAGGCCATACTATTCACAATGTGATATGATCATATGCCTGTGGTGCTTATTACTATTCTTTTCATGCTTTTCATATGGTGGATGTTTTGTCATGGTAGAATAGCTTCCCTCACAAAAGTTGAGCAATTGATGCCATTTACCAATAGCTGCACCTATGATATTTTGAGTTGTGTGGTAGGTTTGCCAAAGCAAAGTACCATCATCTATCATAATTCATATGGTGAATGTTGGACATTCACATGCATAGTGTTGGTTTACTCAACAAAGCTATCAAAACGATTTTGGGACTTATGGCATAGAGTTGAGAGCCGGGGCATTGGATGTCACCCAACAAACAAGAGTCATATAGGAATATGATTAACAATGGTTGTTTACCTATGTTACTAATTTCCTAGCAGTGAAGCCAAAGCTCACTAGGAATTAGTGAATATGGATTTTGGACCACTATATGTCGTTAGAGGGAAGACGATGATCATATAGTGGTGATATCTTTTATTAAACTGTTAATAGAAGATTGGTACATAACATAGTGCTAAACCTTGCATATTTATTTTCTATTGTAGATAATGTCTGCTAGTAACAATTCCGGTTTCAATTTGCGATCTATGCTTGAAAAGGAAAAGCTCAATGGAGCTAAATTTATCGATTGGTACCGCAACCTGAGAATCGTTCTTAGGCAAGAGAAAATCGAGTACGTTCTTCTGCAGCCTTACCCTGATGACCTCCCAGCTGATGCAACTAATGCAGCACATAGAGCTTATATGAAGCACTGTGATGATGCGCTTAATGCAAGTTGCGTCATGCCCGCCACTATGTCCCCTGATCTGCAAAAACAGTGTGAGCATACAGATGCTTATTCTATGATTGAGAGACTGTGTGGAATGTTTGAGAATCAAGCAAGGGCTGAGAGATATAACATCTCAAAGTCCTTGTTCTCATGCAAGCTGGCGGAGGGTAGCCCGATCAGCCCTGATGTAATCAGGATGATTGGTTACATTGAAACTTTGGGCAAACTTGGTTCTGAACTCAAGGATGATCTGGCTATTGACGTCATTCTCCAATCGCTCCCACCGAGCTACGAGCCATTCATATTTAATTTTAAAATGAATGGCATGGAGAAAACTTTGGCTAAATTGCATGGGATGCTTAAAATAGCCAAAGAAAGCATTAAGAAAAATGCTACTCATGTGTTGATGGTGCAAAAGGAGAATAACAAGAGGAAGCGTGTGATGCATCCTAAAGGTAAAGGCAAGGGAAAGGTTCCCGATGAGCCTTCAAGCTCAAAGTCTAAACTAAAGGGCAAATCTGGCCCTTCTCCCAATGATGAATGCTTTCACTGTCATGGTAAGGGACATTGATCTAGGAACTGCAAGAAGTACTTGGGGGATATGAAGAAGAAGAAGGGAAGTGAAACTTCCACTTCAGGTATAAATGTTATAGAAATTAACATTGCATTATCTTCTAGTGAATCATGGGTATTTGACACCGGGTCGATGATTCACACTTGCAAATCGTTGCAGGGACTAAGTGAGACTAGAAGATTTGCAAAAGGCAAGTTGGATGTTCGTGTTGGCAATGGAGCAAAGGTTGCGGTCATAGCTATCGGAACCTACCACTTGTCATTACCCTCAAGATTAGTTTTGGAATTGAATAATTGTTATTGCATTCCTACTTTGAGCAAGAACATTATCTCTTCTTCGTGTTTAGAAGAAGTTGATGGTTATGAGATTGTAATAAAGAACAAATGTTGTTCTATTTATTACAATAATATTTTCTATGCTCAATATCCATTGGTGAATGGATTATATGTTCTTGATCTTGAGGATAAAACTGTCTGTAACATTAATACCAAAAGGGCTCGACGAAATGATCTAAATCCCACTTTTATTTGGCATTGTCGCTTAGGTCATATAAATGAGAAACGCATTGAAAAACTCCATAAAGATGGTTTACTAAGCTCATTTGATTTTGAATCACTTGACACATGCGAATCTTGTTTGCTTGGGAAGATGACCAAAGCACCCTTCACTGGTCAAAGTGAGAGGGCGACTAACTTGTTGGGACTTATACATACAGATGTATGTGGACCAATGAGTTCAATTGCAAGAGGTGGTTTTCAATACTTCATCACATTTACCGATGATTTAGTAGATATGGTTATGTCTACCTAATGAGGCACAAGTCTGAATCCTTTGAAAAAGTTCAAAGAATTTCAGAATGAAGTACAAAATCAATTGGGCAAGACAATTAAACTTCTACTATTTGATCGTGGGGGTGAATATTTGAGCCATGAATTTTATGATCATTCAAAACAATGTGGAATTGTTCCACAGTTGACTCCACCTAGAACGCCTCAATGGAATGGGGTGTCTGAGCAGAGGAACCGAACCTTGTTGGACATGGTTAGGTCGATGATGAGCCAAGCAGATCTTCCACTATCCTTTTGGAGTTATGCTCTTTAAACTGTTGCGTTTACAGTAAACATGGTCCCAACTAAGTCTATTGAGAAGACACCATATGAGATATGGACTGGAAAACGTCCCGGATTGTCTGTCCTCAAAGTTTGGGGGTGTGATGCTTATGTCAAACGTTTGACGTCAGACAAACTCACTCCCAAATCAGACAAATGCTTCTTTGTGGGATATCCTAGGGAAACCAAATGATATTATTTTTATAATAAAACTGAGGGTAAAGTGTTTACCGCTCGCAATGGTGTCTTCTTGGAGAAAGAGTTTCTCTCAAAAGGAGTTAGTGGGAGCAAGGTGCATCTTGAAGAAATTCAAGAAACACTTGAAAATGTTTCCGCATCCACTGATCCTATACAGGATGTACAAGATGTTGTACAACTAGTTGATGAAACACCAGCCCCACGAAGGTCCACGAGGGTATGTCGTGCGCCCGAAAAGTTAACGCTTCTAACCACGGAGCAGCATGACATGGTATTGTTGGACAATAATGAGCTCACGACCTATACCGAAGCAATGACGGGACCCGACTTTGAGAAGTGGCTTGGATCCATGGAATCCGAAATTGAATCCATGCATGAAAATGAAGTTTGAAACTTGGTTGATCCATCTATGGGTTGAAGCAAGCATCTCGGAGTTGGAATCTATGTTTTGATGAAGTGACCAAAGGGTTTGGTTTCATCAAAAATGTAGAAGAACCTTGTATTTATAAGAAGTTTAGTGGGAGCGCACATGTATTTCTGGTCCTATATGTAGCTGACATATTATTTATCGAAAATGACATTCCAATGCTTGATGATGTTAAATTGTCATTAAGAAAAAGTTTCTCAATGAAGGATTTAGGAGAGGCATCATACATTTTGGGCATAAAGATATATATAGATAGATCTAAAAGGCTAATTTAATTAAGCCAAGATACATATATTGACAAGATATTGAATAGGTTCAATATGCAAGATTCCAAGAAAGGTTTCTTGCCAATGTCACATGGCATTACTCTAAGCAAGAATCGGTGTCCTTCTACACCTGATGAGCAAAAGAGGATGAGAGCGATTCCTTATGCTTCGGCTATTGGATCCAACATGTATGTCATGCTATGTACACGCCCAGATGTATCTTATGCCCTAAGCATCACGAGCAGGTATCAATCAGATTATGGTGAGACTCATTGGACCGTTGTCAAAAACATCCTTAAGTACTTGAGAAGAACTAAGGATGCGTTCTTAGTGTTTGGAGGTGAAGAAGAGCTCGTTGTAAAAGGTTACACCGATGCCAGCTTCCAAACTAATAAGGATGATTCTAGATCGCAACCCGAATTTGTGTTCTGCCTCAATGGAGGGGCAGTGAGCTGGAAAAGTTCCAAGCAAGATACAGTAGCAGATTCAACCACAGAGGCGAAGTGTATTGCAGCTTCTGAAGCTGCAAAGGAAGTTGTTTGGATCAAAAAATTTGTTTCTGAGTTGGGTGTTGTTCCTAGCGCGTAAAGTCCTGTGGATCTCTACTGTGACAATAGTGGAGCCATCGCACAGGCAAAGGAGCCTAGATCACACAAACGATCCAAACACATACTACAACACTATCACCTCATTCGAGAGATCATCGAGCGGGGTGATGTGAAGATATGCAAGGTGCACACGGATTTCAATGTTGCAGATCCGTTGACAAAGCCTCTTCCACAATCAAAGCATGAGGCGCACACGAGATATATGGGTATTAGATACTTACATCAGTGATCATAGTGTGTAGTGGGAGACTTGTGTCACAACTATGTTTATGTACTATTAAATAAATTGTTATATGAGTAATCATTATTTACATTGATCATCAAGTATGTGACTTGTTCATGAAACTCTTTGTTAATAGTAATGTTACTCCAAATGATCCCTAGTCTATATCATTATATGAGATAATGATTGCATACAGACTAGCACATGTATTAATTGATGATCATGTTTCACGGATCATAGATATGGAGATATCGAATTAATAATGTGAACACATGTTAGTGAACATGGTGTTGGATTGACCCACTCCGAGACACTGTTGGGATTGTTATTTTCATATGTGCCATCAGTTGGTCTTGAGTGATACACCTGTTGGATCCTTAGACCTGAGATCGCCATTGTTTCTCACTATGTGTAGTTGTGTACTTTGAGACTATCAAACGCTACTCCGTATCTGGGTAGTCATAAAAGTAGTCTTCGGGTATATAATGAAACATAGAATGGGATGTGCACAGATCAAGATGGGATTAGCCCCTCCTTAATAACAGGAGAGATATCTTTGGGCCCCTCGAGATAGTTGGATTTGAAAGTGCATTGCCATGCCAACGTGATTAAAGGTTAATCTCAGTGACTAAAAGTTAGTCATGGAATGAATCCACTATTTGATCGAGTGAATGGTCGAGCTATCACAAGGATGGCACGCATCTTGCCTTGACCTTGACTGGTATCGTGAGGCAAAGGGATTAGCATGTTGAATGTATCTTGGTTCGGCCGATATGATCTTTATGTACATTCGGGAGTCAGTATGTCCTGCTAGGTACCTCTACTGACTTGTGGTTGGAAACGGTTTCTATTCACAACCGACTACACATGAACCTAACAGCTCAAACACTTAAGGAGTTGGAATATCGAAAATCTTGGCTAGATGATTGTCTCTAGTGTAAGTGGGAGATTGTTGGTGATGTGCCCAAGAGGCAATCATAAAAATTCAGGTTAACGCCTATTGGATATTTGATCCATAAGCAATTAGGGTACTACTGGGCCTGCAACCTAAAAGCCCATTAGTGCACCTATAAATATGAGGGGTAGGGTTAGGGGCTAATCATCCCACCACGTGACAGCCTGTGATGCCCAGTTCCGAAAAATGAACCAAGCTAACGCATATGTGTGCCCAGGATGTTCATCACACATACACGAGTGCAATCACAAACGATATACAGAAAAATTACCACAGAACAAGATTAATTAACCAAATTTTATTGCACAAACCAGATTATCCTCGAATACAACCTCTAATGAATATTTATGACAAACTCAACTATTGCAGCGGAAATAAACTAATTAAGCAAACTAAGCAACTAAGCATAAGGGATAGGGTATAGCGCAACTCCAATCAACACCACAGACAAAGCTGACGGTAGACACAGCCTAGAACTCCGCATTATCACCATTAAACTCCCAATCCTGACCTGCAACTGTTGGGGGGATTGCAAGAGTGAGTACATGTCGTACTCAGCAAGTGTGGAAAGTATGACATGTGGCTTATTCAAATGACGACAATAATAATGGCAAAGTGCTAAAAAATACATTAAAACATTTGAAAAGCAATATATTATATGTATGTGAAATAAACCCATCACAATCATAAGTAATATCATAATACCAGTCCATAATTCACCATCCTCATCCATAATTCCAGATTTCACCATTTCCAACAACCATATTCAATACCAGAAATTAATCCATAACCATCCATAACCATTACCAAACCATAACCATCCCAAATTCCAATTTCCCTCTAATCATAGAAGTTGTCCAGGTGCTCATAACCGGGAGCACGGCTATCATGATAGTTTTATTTAGACTCTGCAGAGTTTGCACCTCTTTACCCACGTGTTTGTGATTTCATCACCCGTCGGCGACTAAAGAACCTCCCTCATGCCAATTACACTTCCTTTGGTGTATGGCCAAGAGATCACAAAATAGCCTTTACAAAGGGATTACTGGCCTATTTAGACCCCACTGAGGTTTCACCGGTGGCGATGTCTCCCGCAGAGGACATCTTCAACCAAGGGCCCCCTCTTGAGCCATTCGGAACCCAGGGTAGTCCCACCAATCATCAACAAACCCAATCCGACTACCCCTTCCCCGAGCATCCACAATGGTCCAAACAGCACTAGCAAAACCCTAATTAATCAGCTACGCCGCACCCATACTTGGCCTCGTGGTGGCACTGTGGTCCTGGCTTATTCTCGCATGAATCGGTCCTTAGATCTAAAGCAAGCAAACCACCATAACATCCAACCCATCCACATACCAGGCTTGCTTAGATCAGCCATTACCATATCATATTTAACCAGTTCATGTTCACCATAATCTCATCCATGCATAATTAAATTGAGTGGTATAGTTGTTTTCCATCCCAGTTGATTAAGCGAAGCAAAAGGTAAAAGCCCTTCCCGACTCTCTACCGTATATTCCAGGTGACAAGGGTGGTTTAGCAAATCTAGTCAACTTCCTATCATAGGATTCCCATCAAATTGACACAAGCATGCAGTTTGCAAACAAAACATTTATTTTAAAAATAGGATCAATATGCTTCAAGGACACTTGCGTTGCTCTTGCTGTTGATTAAGGTCAAAGCCTTCAAACTCTTGGTGTTGTAGATCCTCCGCGGCACTTTCTAGCGCAAATCCGTCTAATCCACACAATAACCATACAAGACAAGAAACACAATCAAAGAGTGCACAAATATTACTCAATATGACATGACATGCATGATTAATGCAAATGCAAGGTAGAACTTGTTAATAGATTGCTTTTAATGATCACTAACTAGTTCTAATAGATTTTAACAAGTTTATACAGGTTTGAATTCGATTAGATCAAATTTTATAATCAATTTGATGTAATTTAACCAGGAAGACCGGACTAGTCCGCTAGGGATCGGACAAGTCCACACTTCACGAGATCAGCAGATTAGGTTTTTCTAGATCGACGTGAATTTGGAGATTAGAGGTCGAATTCACGTAAGGAAAAGAGAATAGAAGGTATACCAGGTGTTTAGGACTCCAATGAATCAAGAAACTTGGAGGTAGCACTTGGATCTTGATGATCTAGGGTTGGTGATGAACTTGGAGATGAATTGGTGGTGAAGGACGAAACTCGGTGGAGATCTTGATCCTCTTTCGTTTCCTCCTCTTCTTCTTCTTGCTTGGGCTCTTCTCCTCTCTCCTTGATGGCAGCTCCCCACGAACTAGGGTTTGGGTGGGTGGAAAAGTGGCAAATAGATGTCAAACCAAAGGGTGGGGCTGTTTATATAGAGGTGGAGGCTAGGGTTAGATGGATTTCGAGTTTGGGATGAGTAGAGGCCGGTTTAGAGTCCCACATGGGCTCTAAAAGAGTTAGGCACGACGTCCCTAGGCCCACTTAACGTGAAACCCAAGAAACAAGTCGTAAAACAAAAGATCAACTCGGAGTCACGAAATATCGGACAAGTCCGAAAAGGACCGGACTAGTCTGAAGTTGTAAAGTGAGAAAATCGGACAAGTCTGGCCAAACATCGGACAAGTCCGAATTTGAACAGAAAGGAAAACGGAAAAGTCCGCTGGAACACCGGACTAGTCCGGAAAAGTCCAGGGACTTAGCAAATTTTTCAAGGATTCACGGAGCATCGGACTAGTCCGCACAAAATCGGACAAGTCCGAAAGTTTCCAGTGCCAAAAATCGAACTAATCCGCAGCAAAAACGGACAAGTCCGTTTTTAGTCAGAGAGAAATCGGACTAGTCCGCAGCAAAAACGGACTAGTCTGCACTTTCCTGCGTTTTAAGTGCGGTTTTGTTCTAAATCAATTTTAAACTTGTTCCTCTTTATGTGGATTAATGTTAAGCATGTATATGAATGTATGCAAGGCATGATGCATGGAAATGAGGGTGTTACAAACCTACCCCCCTTAAAATGAATCTCACCCTCGAGATTCGACGCGGAAGAGAAGAGATAGGGAAACTCCTTCTTGAGATCATCCTCCAATTCCCACGTCGCTTCTTTTTCTGTGTGGTGCTTCCATTGAACTTTACACCATCTAATGACCTTGTTCCTTGTGACTCTCTCCTTGGTTTCCAAGATTTTGACCGGTTGTTTGGCGTAAGTCAAATCTTCCTCTAGTTCCAATTCTTCCATTGGCACTTGTTCTTCCGGTACTCTCAAGCACTTCTTGAGCAGGGAAACATGAAAGACATCATGTACATCTGAAAGATGAGCTGGCATCTCCAACTTATATGCTACTTCTCCTCTTTTGTCCAAAATCTTAAACGGTCCAATATAGCGAGGTGCGAGCTTGCCTCTTATGTTAAACCTCTTATGACCTCTCATTGGTGACACCTTGAGGTAAACAAAATCTCCCACTTCAAAGGCTAGTTTCCTTCTCCTATTGTCCGCATAGCCTTTTTGTCTTGATTGGGGAGCCCTCAAGTTTTCACGAATTATTCGGACTTGCTTTTCAGCTTCTTGCAACACATCCAGACCAAATACTTGAGTTTCTCCTGCCTCATTCCAGAATAAAGGTGTCCTACACTTCCTCCCATAAAGCGCTTCATATGGTGACATTTTCAAACTTGCTTGGTAACTATTGTTGTATGAAAATTCCGCGTATGGCAAGCTTTTGTCCCAACTCTTCCCATGCTTTAAAACACAAGCTCTTAACATGTCCTCCAAAATCTGATTGGTCCTCTCGGTTTGTCCGTCCGTTTGAGGATGATATGCTGAACTAAAATTCAACCTCGTTCCCAAAGCTTCATGCAATTTTTGCCAAAATCTGGAGGTAAATTGAGTACCTCTATCCGACACCATCTTCTTCGGGACTCTGTGTCGACACACAATATTCTCCATGTATATCTCGGCCAATTGTGCAGCTGTATATTTGGTCTTCACAGGAACAAAATGAGCTGACTTGGTTAAGCGATCCACAATTACCCAAATTGAGTCATACCCGGACTGGGTTTGCGGTAATCCAACTATAAAGTCCATACCAATCTCTTCCCACTTCCACTCTGGAATCTTTAATGGCTGCAATAATCCTGCTGGCCTTTGATGTTCCACCTTGACTCGTTGGCACACGTCACACATTGCAACATATTCGGCTATGTCCTTCTTCATGCTATCCCACCAATAGCAAGTCTTCAAGTCTTTGTACATCTTTGTACAACCGGGGTGAATCGAGTATGGCGAGTCATGTGCCTCCTTTAATATTGTCTCCCGAATATGCTTTACATTAGGAACAACGATTCTCTTTCCAAGCCATAAGGTACCATGTTCGTCCTCATCAAATCTGAATTCTCTCCCTTCCTCGGTTCTTTCCTTGATTTCCTTGATCTCCTCATCTGTGGTTTGTGCTTCTCGAATTTCTTGCTCCAAGGTTGGGTTTAACTCCATCATCTCCATCTCATTTACAAATCCGAGGTTCAACCGTTCAAACTCCTTACATAACTCGAATGGTAACTCTCGAACCGTGAGTTGATGACTTACTCCTTTTCTACTCAAAGCATCGGCCACTACATTGGCTTTTCCTGGATGATAGTTGATCCCCAGATCATAATATTTGATGAGCTCCAACCATCTTCGTTGCCTCAAGTTCAGATCCGTTTGTGTGAAAATATACTTCAAACTCTTATGATCCGTATAAATTTCACACCTATGTCCAAGAATATAGTGCCTCCAAATCTTCAATTCATGTACCACGGCTGCGAGTTCCAAATCGTGCGTGGGGTAATTCTGCTCATGTTTCTTCAATCGTCTTGATGCGTAGGCGACCACTTGACCTTCTTGCATCAATACACATTCAAGTCCTTGTCTCGATGCATCACAATAAATATCAAAACTCTTGCTCACATCCGGCAGTATCAAAACTGGGGTTGTTGTCAACCTCTTCTTCAACTCCTCAAAACTATTCTGACAAGCTTCAGTCCATTGGAACGCCTTTCCCTTCATTAGCAACTCCGTCATAGGCTTGGCTATCTTGGAAAAGTCCTTGATGAATCTACAGTAATATCCAGCCATCCCAAGAAAACTTCTTATTTCCTTGACATTTTGCGGCGGTTCCCACTTCAACACGTCTCTCACTTTTCCGGGGTCAACCGATACTCCTCCTCCCGAAATTATATGACCCAAAAATGACACCTCTCTCAACCAAAACTGACACTTGTTGAACTTGGCATACAATCGATGCTCCCTCAATTTCTGCAACGTAAGCCTCAAGTGTTCCTCATGCTCCTTCTCATCCTTTGAGTAGACCATAATGTCATCAATAAACACCACAACGAACTTATCCAAGTACTCCATTAAGACTTTATTCATGAGGTACATAAAATAGGAAGGCACATTTGTCAATCCAAAAGACATCACGGTGTACTCATAAGATCCACACCGTGTTCTAAAAGCTGTCTTGGGTATGTCCGATGGTCTAATCTTCATTTGAAAGTATCCCGACCTCAAATCAATCTTAGAGAAGACACAAGCACCCTTCATCTGATCAAACAAGTCTTCTATACATGGCAAGGTATACTTGTTCTTGATTGTTACCTCGTTGAGAGCTTGGTAATCTACACACATCCTTTGGGATCCATCCTTCTTGTCCACGAATAGCACGGGCGCTCCCCAAGGTGAAGAGCTAGGGCGAATAAAACCCTTCTCTAATTGCTCTTGAATTTGCTTCTTGAGCTCCGCTAATTCCAAAGGAGGCATCCTATATGGCCTCTTAGCTATAGGTGCAGTTCCAGGTATTAAATCAATAACAACTCAATGTCTCGATCAGGTGGCATACCTGGAAACTCGTCTGGAAAAACATCCAATAAATTCACACACCACCGGAATCTCCTCAATTGCGGCACCGTCCATATGATTCAACTCCAATTGCTTCGGTGCGGTTTGAGATGCTTCAAATTCTATGGTGATCCCTTCTTTGTTGGTCAACTTCACCGTCTTTGTGGCACTCTCAATAACTCCATTGTGCTTCCTCAACCAGTCCATACCGAGTATAATGTCCAACCCTTGAGAATCTAAAACAATGAGGTTGGCGAAGAAGTCTACCCCCCTTATTCTAAGGCTTACTTTTGGACATGCTATATTTGTCCTCATCTCTCCTCCAGGAGACTTAACCAATAGAGTAAACTTCATATGAGAGATAGGCAAACTATACTTGGCAACATACTTCGATGCAATGAATGAATGCGATGCTCCAGAATCAAATAACATAGTCGCGGGGTTGGAGTTGGCGAGAAACATACCAATGACCACGTCATCGCTTGTTGAGCATCCTCCGTAGAGACATGGTTCACGTTGCCACGAGCAAAATTCTGCTGTCCACGGCTTCCTTGTGGCGCTCCTGCATTGGGTCTTGGGTTTTGCCTTGGTGCATTGCTTCCTTGACCAAGGCCTGACTTAGGCCATTGATGCGCAAAGTGTCCAGCTTCTCCACAAGTATAGCACTTCTTAACTCCGCGAGAGTTATTG
This sequence comes from Tuctoria greenei, assembly GCA_036927565.1. NCBI lineage: Eukaryota > Viridiplantae > Streptophyta > Magnoliopsida > Poales > Poaceae > Tuctoria > Tuctoria greenei. The sequence continues at coordinate 18,133,215 of JAYESD010000004.1, read as the reverse complement.
GGACGAGCTTGGTTTTGAACACTTGCAGCAGGAAAATTAGCACAAGGCACATAAGGCATCGGAGGCCTAGGTGCTTGCATGACAGGGCGCTGCTGCACAAATTGAGTTGGGCGTGGTGCATAACAAGGGCGCTGTATAGGAGCAGAGGAGTTGTAGTATGGTGCATTGGGCGGCGCAAAGCAAGGGCGCACATTACTTCCTTGTTGATGTCCTTGATATGGCGCCTTCCTCTTGATTTCTTGCTCCATCTCGCGAATCTTGTTCTCCACCACAATTGCTTTGTCCTCAAGCTTCTGAAAATTTGCATAGTCACAATTGAGCAATTGCACTTGAATTTCATTGTTGAGGCCTCTCATGAACAAATATTGCTTCCGGCTGTCCCGACTAACATCCTCAGGCGCATATCTTGAGAGTTGAGTGAACTTGTTGAGATATTCACTCACGCTTGATTTTCCTTGCCTTAAATTCTCAAATTCTTGCCTCTTCAAAATCATAACACCCTCGGGCACATAACGAGAATGGAAATTCTCCTTGAATTCGGCCCAAGTAATTCTCTTTTGGTTCTCATGAGCATATCAATAAGCATCCCACCAATATGCAGCTGCTCCAACTAGTTGATGAGAAGCAAATAGCACCTTCTCCCGGTCATTGCATTGGACAATAGCTAGCTTCTTCTCCACGGACTTGAGACAATCATCCGCATCCATAGGGTCGACGGCTTGAGCAAAGGATGGCGGCCTAGTCCTTATAAACTCTCCCAATCGGTTATGAGGGGGTGGGGGTGGCTGTGGAGGCATGTGGGGCTGATTGTTGATATTGCCAGCCTGCAGGTGTCCCATTGTTTGTATCATGGTCTGCATGAGCTGGTTTTGCGTAGCCAAAAGCTGCTCAATGTTGATAGCTCCCTGAGTAGATCCTTGTCTAATGTTGTTCTGAGGTACTCCATTGTCCTCCTCCTCATTATTGCCATCCCTCTGATTGCGAGTCCTCACCATATGAAGAAAAGCAATAGGTAAGAATTAGAGAACGTCCCCAACTATATGCATCAAGGGATATGAAGCTAAACAGCTAGCTACACTAGCCTAGGTGGATATGGCAATGCTAGAGCATCCCAAAATCCTCTATTAAGCACACAAGCAAGCAATATATATAGCAAACAGCACCCCAAGCAAAACTCATTGATTCCTGAGTGCTCCTATGTGCTCTAAAGTGTCCATTCTATCTAGGTTGCGTCCTGCGGTCAACCTATGGCTCTAATACCAATCTGTGACGCCCAATTCCGAAAAATGAACCAAGCTAACGCATATGTGTGCCAGGATGTTCATCACACATACACGAGTGGAATCACAAACGATATACAGAAAATTACCACAGAACAAGATTAATTAACCAAATTTTATTACACAAACCAGATTATCCTCGAATACAACCTCTAATGAATATTTATGACAAACTCAAATATTGCAGCGGAAATAAACTAATTAAGCAAACTAAGCAACTAAGCATAAGGGATAGGGTATAGCGCAGCTCCAATCAACACCACAGGCAAAGCTGACGGTAGACACGGCCTAGAACTCCGCATTATCACCATTAAACTCCCAATCCTGACCTGCAACTGTTGGGGGGGATTGCAAGAGTGAGTACATGTCGTACTCAGCAAGTGTGGAAAGTATGACATGTGGCTTATTCAAATGACGACAATAATAATGGCAAAGTGCTGAAAAGTACATTAAAACATTTGAATAGCAATATATTATATGTATGTGAAATAAACCCATCACAATCATGAGTAATATCATAATACCAGTCCATAATTCACCATCCTCATCCATAATTCCAGATTTCACCATTGCCAATAACCATATTCAATACCAGAAATTAATCCATAACCATCCATAACCATTACCAAACCATAACCACCCCAAATTCCAATTTCCCTCTAATCATGGAAGTTGTCCAGGTGCTCATAACCGGGAGCACGGCTTTCATGATAGTTTTATTTAGACTCTGCAGAGTTTGTACCTCTTTATTACCCACGTGTTTGTGATTTCATCACCCGTCGGCGACTAAAGAACCTCCCTCATGCCAATTACACTTCCTTTGGTGTATGGCCAAGAGATCACAAAATATCCTTTACAAAGGGATTACTAGCCTATTTAGACCCCTCTGAGGTTTCACCGGTGGCGATGTCTCCCGCAGAGCACATCATCAACCAAGGGCCCCCTCTTGAGCCATTCGGATCCCAAGGTAGTCCCACCAATCATCAACAAACCCAATCGACTACCCCTTCCCCGAGCATCCACAATGGTCCAAACAGCACTAGCAAAGCCCTAATTAATCAGCTACGCCGCACCCATACTTGGCCTCGTGGTGGCACTGTAGTCCTGGCTTATTCTCGCATGAACCGGTCCTTAGATCTAAAGCAAGCAAACCACCGTAACATCCAAACCATCCATATACTAGGCTTGCTTAGATCACCCATTACCATATAATATTTAACCAGTTCATGTTCACCATAATCTCATCCATGCATAATTAAATTGAGTGGTATAGTTGTTTTCCATCCCAGTTGATTAAGCGAAGCAAAAGGTAAAAGCCCTTCCCGACTCTCTACCGTATATTCCAGGTGACAAGGGTGGTTTAGCAAATCTAGTCAACTTCCTATCATAGGATTTCCATCAAATTGACACAAGCATGCAGTTTGCAAACAAAACATTTATTTTAAAAACAGGCTCAATATGCTTCAAGGACACTTGCCTTGCTCTTGCTGTTGATTAAGGTCAAAGCCTTCAAACTCTTGGTGTTGTAGATCCTCCGCGGAACTTTCTAGCACAAATCTGTCTAATCCACACAATAACCATACAAGACAAGAAACACAATCAAAGAGTGCACAAATATTACTCAATATGACATGACATGCATGATTAATGCAAATGCAAGGTAGAACTTGTTAATAGATTGCTTTTAATGATCACTAACTAGTTCTAATAGATTTTAACAAGTTTATACAGGTTTGAATTCGATTAGATCAAATTTTAGAATCAATTTGATGTAAATTAACCAGGAAGACCGGACTAGTCCGCTAGGGACCCGACAAGTCCACACTTCGCGAGATCAGCAGATTAGGGTTTTCTAGATCGACGTGAATTTGGAGATTAGAGGTCGAATTCACGTAAGGAAAAGAGAATAGAAGGTATACCAGGTGTTTAGGACTCCAATGAATCAAGAAACTTGGAGGTAGCACTTGGATCTTGATGATCTAGGGTTGGTGATGAACTTGGAGATGAATTGGTGGTGAAGGACGAAACTTGGTGGAGATCTCGATCCTCTTTCGTTTCCTCCTCTTCTTCTTCTTGCTTGGGCTCTTCTCCTCCCTCCTTGATGGCGGCTCCCCACAAACTAGGGTTTGGGTGGGTGGAAAAGTGGCAAATAGATGTCAAACCAAAGGGTGGGGCTGTTTACATAGAGGTGGAGGCTAGGGTTAGATGTATTTCGAGTTTGGGATGAGTAGAGGCCGGTTTAGAGTCCCACATGGGCTCTAAAAGAGTTAGGCACGATGTCCATAGGCCCACTTAACGTGAAACCCAAGAAACAAGTCGTAAAACAAAAGATCAACTCGGAGTCACGAAATATCGGACAAGTCCTAAAAGGACCAGACTAGTCCGAAGTTGTCCAGAGAAAAAATCGGACAAGTCTGGCCAAACATCGGACAAGTCCGAATTTGAACAGAAAGGAAAACGGACAAGTCCGCTGGAACACCAGACTAGTCCAGAAAAGTCCAGGGACTTAGCAAATTTTTCAAGGATTCACGGAGCATCGAACTATTCTGCACAAAATCGTACAAGTCCGAAAGTTTCCAGTGCCAAAAATCGGACTAATCCGCAGCAAAAATGGACAAGTCCATTTTTAGTCAGAGAGAAATCGGACTAGTCCGAAGCAAAAACAGACTAGTCCACACTTTCCTGCGTTTTAAGTGCGATTTTGTTCCAAATCAATTTAAACTTGTTCCTCTTTATGTGGATTAATGTTAAGCATGCATATGAATGTATGGAAGGCATGATGCATGGAAATGAGGGTGTTACACGGCCCTAGCCGCCACTCCTCGAAGGCCTCACGCCGAGACCCTTGCCACGCGCGCGGTGCTAGCACATCGGCGCACGGTGTTCCTCTCCGTACGTGAGGACTCCGTGGAGGCGCTGCTGCTACTCCTACGCTGATCGGCTACGACGAACGTGTTCGTCTACTGCTGCTGAGAAGAGGGCGAGGAGGAGACGAATGGGATCGTATACTTCCCTTACACCGACGCGCGTCTACGTTCTGTTGCGCTGCGTGTCTAGTGGTAACGATCCATGACCTCTGTACTCGTATGTTTCCTGAGTGATGCGGTAGAGTTGCTACAGTAGTGGACTGCCTATTTCCCAACAGCCCCAACCAAGATTTTGAGCCACCTAAACCCGAAAAACTAGCCTGATGGGTGAGGTTATCTCCATATTTTATTTTGGGCTTCCCATTATCGATAACAGATGTGAGACTAAACCTAACAGGTTTCTTACGCCGCTTAGGAATCTAGTGTGTTGGGATTATCCTTGTGCTCATCTATATTGGACTTGTAACAACCTATTTTTCCCCGGATCGCAACAATGACATGTCAGCAATCAGAAGTGGAAAGTTGAAGCCGGCAGTTGGCAAAGATGACTGCTGCTCGGAGGAAGTTGACCCAATAGTCGAGGATCCGATGCAGAACCTATGACTTACTGCAGAGGGAGATTTCAATGAACTGTTCGAGTGGCTGGGAGTAGCGCCGATGCAAAGGGCATTCGATGGCCAGCTATTCTTGTTTGCTGGATGATCTGTTGTGAAAGAAATAAAATAGTATTTGAAGGTAAGGAAAAAAGCTTGGTGCAACTACTGGAGGAGATCAAGGATACTGCTAGGATGTGGAAGATCGCACGAGCCAGTCATCTTTGGTGGATTTCCAATGACGATGTTGCACATGATACTGAACTGGATGGTGTCGGGTGATCTATTTATGTCATATGTGGTTTTCCCTTTTCTTGAGGTTTTTGTTTGTATCTTGAAAACATGGTTGTAATATGCTTTTGTTGCTTATGATATATAGTCCAGCTTGACTGGTATGTTTTTTCTAAAAAAAATGAAGTGTTATAGGATGGTGAGCAATTTGGTGCTAATGGTCGGACTAAACATCAGATGGATGGATTCCAAAATGCTGTTGCATTGTGTAGTTTTAATGATTTGGGAGTTCTGGTCTCCCATACACATGGGATAATCAGAAGAATGACTCTCGCAATATCAAAGTTTGGCTAGACAGGGGATTAGCTAGTCAAAGTTTTCTAGATCTTTTTCTGTTCACTACTGGCTGGCATGTACAAACTACAAATTCCGATCTTTGATGTTTGGTTGTGGAATTTATCGGCAGGGTGCCAACGATCAGATACGAGGGAAACCCTTCCGATATGAAAATATGTGGACGAGAGAAACCCTTCCCATCTGGACCAATAAGAATGGGTAGATGCAGATGACTCAACTGATTTGAACCAGTTGAGAGGGAGATTGTTACATGTGCAAGGCCTGCTTGAGGACTGGGAATGAAATGTATTCGATCGGCTTGGTACATAAGACCTTGATAAAGTTACTAGCTAAAGGATCTTCAGGTGGAAAGTGGCAGGTCTATAGGCATGGGGCCATCAAGGAAAGAAAGACGGCTCATGTCTCAAATTTCAGAATGGTTGACCAGAGAAGAAATTATGGAGAATCAGCAAACTAGACTTGATTGGCTTAAAGATGGTGATTGCAACATATCCCTATCTCAAGCAAAAACCAAGGAATGTTATAGGACTAATCAAATCAGGTCTTTACAAGCAGTGGATGGCTCTATTTTGACGGAGCAAGCTGATCTAGAGCGATGTGCAACAAGCTTCTACCATGAATTATTTTCGGCACAACAAGACTTGCAGCCGGAGGAGGTTCTTAGGTTTGTGCAAACCAAGGTAACAGAGCAAAGAAATGATGGTCTATATTAGGCTTTCACCCCAGAAGAAGTAGGGTGAGCCGTTTTCATAATGTGGCCGAATAAGGCACCAGGTCCAGACGGGTTTACTGATGCTGGATTTTACCAGACCATTTAGGATTTGTTGGGGCTGAGTGTTACCCGGGCTATGCTGAATTTTCTCAATGAGGGTGTGCTAGCGGAGGAGATAAGTCTTATGTAACACCCATCTTTTGGAGAAAAAAATGTAAAATAAAATTTTATGAGAGCTATAAAATAATTTATTTTGCTATAAAAATCATATAAGGCAAGTGCATGATATGTATTGCATGTGTAAAAATTTTGAAATTTAAATTCATTAAAATTTTTTTGTTAAAATTCAAATCATGAAAATAGAAGAAAAACAAAAAAGAAAAGAAAAAGAAAAAAAAGAAAAACTCACTTGGGCCCAATCCCTCCCCGGCCCAACTCCCTTCTTCTCCCAGCGCCGCCCCGCCCCGCACCTCCTCTCTCCCTCTCTCTAGCGACTGGGGCCCGCCCGTCAGCTCCACCTTCCCCACTGAAGCGCCGCGCACCTATAATGCTCGCGCCGCCCCACTTGCTCCCTCTTCAATGTCGGCCGTTTTTCCTCAATCAAGTACGGGATGGTGCCCAATGATGTCGCCATGCGATACTCCTCTCTCTTTTCCGCCCAAGAAGCATATCACTCCGATTGAAAATGGACTTTGTGGCCACCGTCGGCGAGAGCGCTGTCGCGGGTGCACTGCACCGCCGCCCCATGTGACGTGGCTGCTTGGTAGTCGTCCATTTCAAATGTGCGGCCGAGATTAAATCATAGGATACCCCTTCATTGTTTGAAATCCAGACCGTCCTCTTCAAATCCAACGGCCCAAATTAAATCTCATATAACCATTGGCAATCTTGCACATAACCCCTGGACATTTCAACCTATTGACAGTTTGGCCTGGATTTTTATAAAATTAACCCTAACCTTTCTAGAAATTATGAAATAACTAAGTATTGTGGTAAAAATTGTTAGGAAGCCCCTGGAATTATGGAAAATAGCAGATTAAATACTAGAAAGTTATAAAATAACCCCTGGACTTTATAAAAATATTTTTTAGCCTCTAGATTAATTCTGTTTTTACAGAAAAGCCCTTTAAAATGTCAGAAATTAAATAAAGTCCATAGTTTCCATAAAATAATACAAAAACAGACCAATAAATATTTTTAATTAATACTTAGCTCTGCGTTAATTTTAATAACTTAATTAAATTACTTATAAAGTGTTTTGTAAGTGTATTTAGTTATAGAAATTAATTTGCACATAAAATATAAATATCAAAAATGGTGTAAAAATTGTAAAATGCATATTTTATGTTGGGAATCTATTTTGAGCATATTCTTGATGGAGGAAACTTTCTAGAAAATAATAATAGGTTTTAAGAAAATATAAAAATATGTATAAAATTGCTTAAAGTGTGTTTTACTCAAATTATCTAATTTAAATCCAAAATTCTCAAATACTAAATAATTTATGCCTATGATCTAAATAATACATAAATCATAAATGCGTAGGATTTTATGTTTGTATAATTGTAATGTATGCATTTTGTGATTGTTCTTATTATATGTTATCATAGTATGTGTTACATCGCATCTAGAGTCGGGGCCAGAACCGACTTTCAACCTGCAAGAGCACCAGTTTCCCGTCAATCACCAACCCTACTCCGGAAGCAAGTGTCCTTGACCATCTGGCAAGTCCGGAGGCTGGCGTATCCCCGTGCAAAGTCTGTGTTTGGAGCCCTTTTATTTATTTTCTGCTGCTTATGTACTTTTCTTTTAGACCTGGATGGTTATTTATGTAATACATTAATGTACTCGAACATGGCACTATTTTTCTGGTAATTCACTTTCGTCACCTTATGTATGAATTAACTAATCCTGGCATACATACGAAGTGCATCTGAATTGTCCTGTTGGGACAGGGTGTGACAAAGTGGTATCAGAGCCGAGTTGCCCGTTGGACGCAAGCCTAGATAGAAAAGGACGATTTAAGGACCCTACTATTTTCAAAGACAATTAATGGTGAAAATTTCTTTGTATTCTCTACCTTTTTACTTGTTTAATTTACTCCTTAATTTGTTTTGTTACCAACACTCCCTTTCAAAAATTGTAGATGGTCCGCTGCAAGAGTACCACCTGTAAGTCAACTGGGGGACGTGTTCCTCGGCGCAGACTTGCTGCCCGTCGCTCCCCACTCAACGACCCCCGTCGTGCCACGGTGACTCGCATTGATGGAAAGGTCGCATACGCCTACAATTTCGACTCTGAGTTGTGCTTCGTGCTGCTGGCTACAGGCACGAGAGCCTTTCGCTCTCCTATCCCTCTATCGGGGTGCAGCACCCTTATGGAATGGAATGGTCTTGCAAGATCTTTGTATACTACGGTGATGAGCTACTCAAGATACACTGTAGTCCTGCATGGAGGACCTCCCATCAATACGCGGAGGGAGATGCTAGCTAGGAAGCAGTCACTTTCTAGAGTCATTCCTCTCGATTCCAACTGGATAACACAGTGCATGCATTCACACTGCAACATCCAAGTGGTACAATATACTTCGTCACCAGGCATGTGGATGGACCTCTGGACCTTCTACAATCTCAGCAGGCGGTGGATGATGTGGAGCGTCTTAGTGTCCGACTTCAGAAGGCACAATAAGAAATACAAGATGCACGCGACCTCGCCGCACATTACGAGAAGATGGCTAGAAGGTATCATCGTATCACCGATGAGGACCCAAACGGCTATGCAACTAACACATCAACATGGATCCCGGACTCCCTGGACTGCCATGTTAGGCGAGATGGGTCAGCTTCACTGGATGAGACTTTAGATGAGGAGCCACCGTCTGAGGAGCCTTCTGTGTCACCCGCTCGCTAACTCACCACCACAAGGCAACGAGTCCATTGGAAGAAAACCTGAAGACGATTATGATGATCCTGATGAAGACCCTGAGGAGGCTCATGAGGAGTGAGAGTAGCCCTCGACTTTACCATGCAGCTCAAGATTAGGCACCTACCAAATTATTGTAATAAGAGCGAGTAGTGACGTATTTTGCACTCTTGAGTGTATGAATTTTCTTGAGACCTTGTTTACTTATGTTTGAGTGCTTCAATAAAATAATTTTCAGTGCTCATATTCCTCGTTGGTGCATATAGTGGGAAACTGAATAGAATAGTTACTCTCTTGTTTATTTGTTCTAAAACCACACCCCAACTTCAGATGGCAGGCAGAGGAAGAGGACGTGGTCGTGGTGTACCCCTTAAAAATGATGAGGATGGCAAGATTCCGATTCCACAATGGAATGGAAGGAGTGCCCGTGGAGCACCAACAGCAAATCAAATACAACAAATGATGGTGATGAAAATGCAAATGATGCAAAATCTAACGCAGATTGTGAATAACATGCTGGCTCAACAAGCACCTCAACCTCCACCACCACCACCTCCAAGATCTTGTTTGAGGGACTTTATGAATACTCAACCTCCACGCTTTTCAAATGTGGTGGATCCTATGGATGCAGATGATTGGATAAAGACGATTGAGAACAAACTGAGGATTGCTCAATGTGAAGGAAGGGAAAGGGTACTACTGGCATCACACCAGCTCTTTGGACCCGCGGCTGATTGGTGGACTGCTTTCACAGTAGCCCATGCTAATCTGGAAAATATTACATGGGGGGGAATTTAGAGAGAATTGCCGCAATCATCATGTACCAAAGGGAGAGATTCAAGCAAAGCGTTTGGAATTCCTCACATTGAAACAAGGGAATATGAACGTGCGGGGGTATTTGAATAAGTTTACACAGCTATCTCGATACGCCCCCGGAGATGTGGACACTGATGCAAAGAAGCAATTCTGTTTCAAGGAGGGGTTAGATAAGGAGATACAGTTTATGATGTCCTCTAGTGATTATGCTACCTTTCAACATTTGGTGGATAAGGCTTTCACCGTGGAAAGAAAGAAGAAGGAGTCTGATGGAGAAGATCGCAAGCGGAAGATGGCGATGGGACAATTCTCGGTCAACAACAACCACCCTCGCTTTAACCCACAACAGCCTGGACACATGAGTCGTCCCATGGGTACTAATCAAGGGCAGCGGTTCTCCAACAACTCTACATTCATGCCCGAGGCACCATATACTCACCAACAGTACCAGCAGGCGCAACCACAACACTCACAAATGTATGAACAGCGCCCAAAGATTTCAACTCCTCGTCCACATGGCCAGCCGCAGCAGAGTCAACAAAGAAATAAAGCTCCAAACACAAGTGCTCGGGGAGTTTGCTACATCTGTGGTGAGAAGAGTCACTATTCAAACCAGTGTCTGAAGAAGCCACCGCTTCAGAACCCATCCGAAGGTCGAGTCAACCATGTTGTTTTGGAGGAAGCTCAAGACGCATCTGATGTGGTTATTGGTATGTTCTCTGCTGATTCCCACCCTTCTATAGTATTATTTGACTCTAGTGCTACACATTCATCCATAGCTAAAGAATTCATAAGAAGACATGGTATGACCATTACACTAATGACTCAAGTGTTAATAGTCAACTCTCCTGAAGGAGAGATGTTAACAAGGCAAGTATGCCCCAATGTGAGCATAAGCATTAGGGGGGTAGCTTTCTTAGCAAACCTTATTGTGCTGGAATCACAAGTGATAGACATTATTTTGGGTATGGATTGGTTGACCAAGGACAAAGGGGTGATCCACTGTGCTACCAGAATTGTGTGCTTAACCCATACAGATGGCACAAAGGTTGAGTTTCGTCTTGATCAAGTACCAATTCAAAATATACGACCCAATCAAGTTGAGGGAATAAAGGAGGCTAAAGTTGTCTGTGAGTTTTTGGATGTGTTTCTCGAAGAACTACCGGGTATGCCCCCTGATCAAGAAATTGAATTCGTCATTGAACTAGTACCTGGAATGACTCCAATATATAAGCGACCATATAGAATGGATGCTAAACAGTTGGGAGAATTGAAGAATCATATCAATGAGCTATTAGAAAAAGGATACATCCATCCTAGTTCATCACCCTGGGGAGCTCCTGTGATATTTGTACCCAAGAAGGATGGCACTCAGAGATTATGCGTGGATTATCGTGCTCTCAACGTAGTAACCATCAAGAACAAATATCCTCTACCAAGGATTGAGGATTTGCTTGAACAGTTTAGAGGCACCTGTGTGTCCTCAAAGATTGATTTGCGCTCAGGATATCACCAACTAAAGATACGACCATCAGACATACCCAAGACGCCATTTGTCTCAAGATACGGACTATATGAGTACACAGTCATGTCCTTCGAATTAACCAATGCCCCTGCATATTTCATGTACCTTGTGAATAAGTTATTTATGGAATATTTGGACAAGTTTGTGGTGGTATTCATTGATGATATTATGATATTCTCTAAAAGAGAAGAAGTACATGAGGAACACCTAAGGTTGGCTTTGCGGAAGCTTCGTGAACATCAATTGTATGCAAAGCTAAGTAAATGCGAGTTCTGGTTGAAAGAGCTATCGTTTTTGGGACATGTTATATCACAAGGAGGAATAGCAGTAGACTCGGGCAAAGTGAAGACCGTTCTGAATTGGAAAACCACAGAAAATGTGGGGGAAATTATGAGTTTCATGGGAATGGCTGGCTATTATTGTATTTATTGAGGGATTCTCAAAAATATCTCGACCATTAACCAAGTTACTAGAGAAGGGAGCTATTTTCAAGTGGACACCAAAATGTGAAGGCAGTTTCATCGAGCCAAAGAAAAGGTTGACCACTGATCCAGTGTTGGTTATGCCAAATATGCAGGAGGAGTTTGCAGTCTACTATGATGCATCCGAACAAGGGCTAGGATGTGTATTGATGCAAGATGGTCATGTGGTGGCTTATGCTTCACGCCAACTCACGAAGCATGTAAGAAATTACCCTACTCATGATCTGGAGTTAGCAGCTGTGATTCATGCGTTGAAGCTATGGAGACATTATATGATAGGAAAGAGAACTGAAATCTACACGGACCACAAAAGTTTGAAGAATATTTTCACCCAACCAGATCTAAACCTCAGACAACGCAGATGGTTAGAGATTATTAATGATTTTGATGTCGGAATCAATTATCATCTCGGAAAAGCTAATCTGGTCGTAGATGCTTTGAGTAGGATGGCACAATGCAACGCCTTGACACTACAGTGTAAGCAACCGCAGCTATGTGAGGAGTTCACGAAGCTAAACCATATTATTGTGACTAACACTGAGGTGGTGACCATGCAAGGAGAGTCTACTTTGGAGAAGGATATTCGAGAAGGACAAAAACATGATAAGAAGATCCAAGAGATTAAGCATCAAATGAAAGAAGGAAAAGCTCCAGACTTTAAAGAAGATGAACATGGAACCCTATGGCTAGGGAAAAGAATATGTGTGCCTAATATCAAGGATATTCGAGAAGTGATACTAAGAGAAGCCCACGAATCATCATATTCTATCCATCCAGAAAGCACAAAGATGTATCAAGATCTTAAGGATCAATATTGGTGGCATCAAATGAAATGTGACATGGCAGAGTATCTAGCTCTATGTGATACATGTCAGAAGGTCAAAGTAGAACATCAAAGACCAGCAGGGTTACTTCAACCAATTAAAATTCCTGAATGGCAATGAGAAGAAATAAGTATGGACTTTATTGTGGGGTTGCCAAGAAATTAGTTAGGCTATGACTCTATATGGGTTATAGTGGATCGCTTGACTAAAGTGGCTCACTTTATACGAGTTAAAGAAAGCTATACTGGTTCACGATCGGCAGAATTGTACATGGCAAGGATTTTATGTTTGCATGGAGTTCCAAAGAAGATAATATCAGATAGAGGTACTCAGTTCACTTCCTGATTTTGGCAGAAGCTGCATGAGTCCATAGATACTCTCCTAAATTTTAGTTCAGCATATCATGCGCAGACTGACGGCCAAATAGAGCGCACTAATCAAATTATTGAAGACATGTTGAGAGCATGTTCTTTGAAAAACAACAAAAGCTTGGATAAGAACCTACCATATGCTGAGTTTTCCTATAACAATAGTTACCAAGCCAGTTTTAAGATGTCTCCTTTTGAAGCATTATATGAGAGGAAGTGCAGAACAACGTTGTTTTGGAATCAAACAAGAGAGAGTCAAGTATTTGGCCAGAAGTATTGAGAGAAGCTGAGAGACAAGTGCGATAAATTCAGAAGAATTTAAAGATGGCTCAATCAAGGCAGAAGAGTTATGCAGGTACTCAACGACGTGATCTATCATTTGAGATTGGTGATTTTGTATATCTCAAGGTGTCACCTGTGAGGGGATTAAGACGATTCAAGGTGAAGGGAAAATTACCAACCCATTGTATTGGTCCTTTCAAAGTGTTGGAGAAAAGAGGATAAGTAGCCTATCGAATCGAGTTACCATCCCACTTATCAGACGTACATGACGTATTTCATGTGTCACAAATTGAAAAAAATGCTTGAGGGTGCCTGAGGAACAGTTGCCATTGGAAGCTGTAGATGTGCAAGAAGAACTTACTTATACAGAACAACCCGTTAAGATTCTTGAGACGTCAGAACGAGTTACAAGGAACAGGGTTACTCGTATGTGTAAAGTCCAATGGAAACATCACTTGGAAGAAGAAGCAACATGGGGGAAAGAGAAAAAGACCTCGAGGCGGAGTTTCCCAATCTTTTCTTTTAGGACGTCCGAATCTCGAGGGCGAGATTCCATTTTAGGGGGTAGAGTTGTAACACCCATCTTTTAGAGAAAAAATGTAAAATAAAATTTTATGAGAGCTATAAAATAATTTCTTTTAATATAAAAATCATATAAGGCAAGTGCATCATATGTATTGCATGTGTGAAATTTTTAAAATTTAAATTCGTTTGAAATTTCGTGTCAATGTTCAAATCATGAAAATAGAAGGAAAACAAAAAAGAAAAGAAAAAAGGAAAAAGAAAAACTCATCTGGCCCCAATCCCTCCCCCAGCCCAACTCCCTTCTTCTCCCAATGCCGCCCCGCCCCATGCTTCCTCTCACCCTGTCTCTGGCAACTGGGCCCCACCTGTCAGCTCCTCCTTTCCCACCGAAGCATCGCGCCCTTATAACGCTTGCACTGCGCCGCCCCCTTTGCTCCCTCTTCAATGTCGCCCGTTCTTGCTCAATCAAGCACGGGATAGTGCCCAATGATGTCACCAAGTGTTACTCCTCCATTCACCTATAAAATCCGAGCCAATTCCCTTTGAAATCCATCTCCCCGACGCACCAAACCCTAGCCACTAGCGAGATTGGTAATGGCGCCTCCGTTCTTGTTGATTCATCCAATTTCTCACCACAAAATCTTGTCTAACATGTGCGCCGTGTCTCTAGGAGCTCGTCGGACATTGTCTCTTGGGGGGAACGTCGTCACGATGTTGATTCCGTCGAGCGCTGCCATGTTCTGCCGCCAGTCACCGTCGCCGACTAGCCTCCGCCTCGTTTTCGGTCTCGCAACACCCCTCGGTGAGTTTGCCTCGCCCTCCTCTTTCTTTTCTGCCCAAAAGCATATCATTTCAATTGAAAAAGGATTTTGTGGCTGCCGCCGGCGAGAGCGCTGCCGCGGGCACGCTGGGCCACCGTGCGCCGCCGCCTCAGGTGATATGGCCGCTTTGTAGCCGTCCATTTCAAATGTGCGGCCGAGATTAAATCATAGGATACCCCTTCGTTATTTAAAATATGGACCGTCCTCTTTAAATCAAACGGCCCAAATTAAATATCATATAACCATTGGCAATCTTGCACATAACCCCTTGGACATTTCAGCCTATTTACAGTTTGCCCAGATTTTTATAAAACTAACCCTAACCTTTTTGGAAATTATTAAATAACTGAGTATTATGGTAAAAATTATTAGGAAGCCCCTAGAATTTTGGAAAATAGCAGATTAAATACTAAAAAATTATAAAGTAACCCTTGGTCTTTATAAAAATAATTTTTAGCCTCATGATTAATTCTGTTTTTACAGAAAAAGCCCCTAAAAATGTCAGAAATTAAATAAAAGTTTAGTTTCCATAAAATAATATAAAAACAGACCAATAAATATTTTTAATTAATACTTAGCTCTATGTTAATTTTAATAACTTAATTAAATTATGATTTATGCATAAAGTTCTTTGTAAGTGTATTTAAATTATAGAAATTAATTTGCACATAAAATATAAATATTAAAAATGGTGTAAAAATTGTAAAATGCATATTTTATGTTGGGAATTTATTTTAAGCATATTCTTGAAGGATAAAACTTTCTAGAAAATAATAATAGGTTTTAAATAAATATAAAATTTTTTATAAAATTGCTAAAAATGTGTTTTACTCAAATTATCACATTTAAATCCAAAATTCTCAAATACTAAATAATTCATGCCTATGATCTAAATTATACATAAAATCATAAATGTGTAGGATTTTATGTTTGTGTAATTGTAATGTATGTAATTTGTGATTGTTCTTATTGTATGTTATCATTTTATATGCAACGTCGTATCTAGAGTCGGGGCTATAATCGACTTTCAACTTGCAAGAGCACCAGTTTCCTGTCGATCACAAACCGTACTCCGGAGGCAAGTGTCCTTGACCATCTTGCACCCTTTTTGTTAAGTTTTAGTTAGATGCATGCTAAATTGAAAGTTGAATCCTATATTATGTTTTCCCTAGATTTTTCCACAGTATTCCTTATCACCACAGTTTGGGTGGATTGTTATTAACTAGTTCACGCTTAGCCATGCTTAATTGAATATGAACAATTTGTCTACATGTTATATTTGATATTCTATGATTTATGAGCTATTAAAAATAATGAAAGTAGTTGTTAGGAATCTGATAGGAGGTGTTGAATGGAATGGTGCAAGCGTGCACAATACATTTGTCGGGGTTTGACACCTATCGGATTCTAAGGACCGGTTTATGGAGGGCGTTACTAAGCCATACAGTATCGACACAGGGTTGTATATGGGATAACTTGATTTAGTAATTTGGTCTCTCCAAGATCCACATGGCTCAAGAAAGGGCTGCTCCTGGTAGAGGAAAATAGACTCCATGTGCTGAAGCGGTGAAACCTCAGAGTATCAATGCAAGTTGGGAGAACCATTGGAAAGACCTCGTAGTGATCTCTTAGCCACACACCTACAGAAGTGTGTAATGTGGTTAGCTACCACGGGCGACAGGGAGGTTTATTTAGTCCACCTGGCAATAGGGAATGAAATCATGAACTGCGGGTAAAGGATACACACTCTGTAGACTTTTGTCAAACTATTTAGACAATTGTGCTCACGGATGCGAGTGTCTTGGGACCAAGTGCATAATTAGCACACATGGTTAAATCGTGGATGGTTTAGGTTTGGGCATTAACTGGTCACTATGGGGTTTATGGGTGGAATTCACCTAGATGTAGGTGCTTAACAACAGTAAGGGTAGGTTGTAATTGCTATAGTTCTTTTCCATTATTTGCCTACCTTGTTATGAACCACATGGCATAAACTTCCCCACATGCTGAGTACTGTTGGTACTCAAACTTGTTAGTTGTATAATTTTTCCCCTAGTCTATAAAGACGAAGATGTGGAGAACCAGGACTTATACGGAGATCCAGACGAGATGTTCTAGGCTAGCGTATCCCCCGTGCAATGCCTGTGCTTGGAGCCCTTTTATTTATTTTGCGCTGCTTATGTACTTTTCTTTTATATTTGGATGATCATTTATGTAATACATTGATGTACTCGAACGTGGCACAATTTTTTTGGTAATTCACTTTCGTCACCATATGTATGAATTAGCTGATCCTGGCATACATATGGAGTGCATCCAGATTGTCCCGTTGGGATAGGGTGTGACATCTTACCACTATTGTGCTTATTCCAAAAACCAAGAATCCGCAAGACATGAAACATTTCAGAACTATCTCACGATGACATGTCATCAATTAAATTTGTTCTAAGGCTTTGGCTAGCCGAATGAGAGTATTCCTCACACTACTACAAAACCAATTATTATAGGCGCCTCATTTTTCAAACACAGACGGTCCGTAAGAAAATGCGGTTGTGATGTCGAATGATATAATAACTGTTTGTAATGATTAAACATCACAGGCGGTCTTACATTAACAACCGCTTGGGTAAATATATGATTTTCTCAGGCGGCTATTAACAAAGAAACGCATTAACTGTTACAAACATCACAGGCGGTTTTTAATAAAACACCACCTGAGTAAATACATGCTTTTCACGGGCGGCTATCATTAAGAACCGTTTGTACTTGTTCAAACATCACAAGCGGTTTCTAATAAAAAACCGCTTGGGTAAAGATATTGTTTTCACATGCTTCTATTAATAAAGAACCGCCTGTAGTTGTGCAAATATTTCATGCGGTCTTTTATACGGACCGCCTGTGATGCCCCCTATGTTTTCACAAATGAATTTTGCTTACTGACCGACTGTGAAGGGTGCTAAAAGAAAAAAAACCAATAATACTTTTCAGAGCGTTCTATAGTAATATTATATATCATACACATATTGTCGGTGTGTTGTTCCGGCAATTCTCCCGGTACTACTGTTGGTAGCCCGCAGAGTTCATAGTTCGGTATTGGGCGCGCAGAGATTCAGAAGACAATGACAAGTATACACAAAGATTTACGTGGTTCGGGCCGCCTGAGCGTAATACCCTACTCCACGGGGTGTGTAGTTGTTGTATTGAGCGTCTAAGAGTTGAGAGCTTTCAGCTGGGGTTGTAGAGAGCAAAGAGCTAGCCGAGAGCCTCCCCTATTGCATCGTCGACCAGTCCTTTTATAGTAAAAGGACTGATCGTTACATTGTTATCCTGGGCCAACATGTGGCCCTGGTGGTTACTAATGCTTAATACATCATTAATGAGGTTAATTGTCCTAATAGCGTGGTAACGGGCCTTGTTAGTGCCGTTACTGATATTAAGGGCCTTCCGATCGTGTGTCATTAATATGGTATTAATGACACTTAATCGGGTCTTGAAGTCTTTGATTGTCCCTCATAGGTCCGAGCCGTTGGAGGTACACCAGTCTGACTGTTGAGGCTGGAGGTCTGGTGATTGGACACGTGGCAGATCCGAAGCTTATCGTCTAGGACGGGTAGGTCCGGTGCAGTTGTACACATGTCAGGACTGGAGCTTCCCTCTGTCAGGGGTTAGGTCCGGTGGTGCCGCACTGGTATTTGGCCCGAAGCTTTCCCATGTGTGGGATGTAGCTCCGGTTGTAGTATACATGTGGCAGCACCGGGACTAACCATAGATGGGAGGCAGGTCTGGCCCCATATGACACGTGGGGCCTTTGCAGGTCTTCAAACCAGACAGGTGAAGTTCCTTTGGCCTTTTTGCAGTCCCAAAGGGTATACGGTACGCAAGGTACCGACAATGGCCCCTGGGCCCACCTCTGGGAGAGACCTTTTGAATGAAATCGTTCTGCCGAAGGTGGGTCCATCCTTTGATTTTCGATCCGTGTCTTCAAGGGTCTTCGGATGTGCCGTTGGCGGTAGTTTGTAGTTAAACCAACGTCGCATGGCATATCCAGAATGCGGCAGGTGAGATCTGAGTGTGCGGATCTCACACAATTGAAGGTCGCCTGTTCTTGATATAAAAACCATATCGGTTCCGCGCGCCCTGTCAGACCGCTGCCTTTGGACTTTTCGCCTTTCATGATGACAACCGTTCGCCTGGGGTAAGGACCTCGACTTGATCATCGGGGTGGCCCCGGGCCCCCTTGTCATTGGCAGGGTGAAGTTTTTGAATTGTATCTTCGGCTCCTCTGCGGTTTCCATCCAAATTTTGTGGGGGCTTACTTAAGAAGGAAAGCGCGCACCATTTGGGAATTTTTTATGCTTTCATTCGAACTTGCGCTCAAATCCTCCAAACTTTTGCTTGCTTTTCCTCTGTCGCCATGCTGTGCTTGTAGGATCAAAGAGCACGTGAAAATCTACCAGGGGGGGTGAATGGTAGATTTAAAAATCTTACGCAGCGGAAACAATTAAACCCCAACCCCTTCGGCAGAAAATGATCTGTTAAAGAAATCGTGTGTGGGACTAATCTAAACGTGTTTCACAGTGACAAAAGTGATAGATATAAGAGATAATCAAGTCACGAAGACAACACAACAAGAATCACTCAATTCCGTCAAGAGAAACTCAAGTTATGATCGAAAGATCGAACAAAGGTCAATTTGACCTACTCGAGAAAAACAGTTCTGGAACGCTGCAAAGAAACTCGTGTAGATCATATACCACAAATCCAATGACCGTGAAATTTTGACAGATGATAGATAATCAAGTTTTGAATACAACCCAAAAAGAATCACGTCAATTGAATCTGTAAAACCCGAGTTATGATAAAACCACCGATGAAAGGTAGTTCTGTCAAGAAACTCGACGAGTAAAACTTGTCTGGAACAAGTCGGACGAACAAGGCACACAAGTTCCTTAAAACTACGAATTTTATTCAATAGAACACAAGAGGAACAGCCCCAAAGTCGTGCACCACGAGCTCTAGGCTCTCTTGCTTATATAACCAGCTCGAAAGCCAACTCAACTCAAATCAGGAACCTAATCCTACTCTGTTCACGAATCGTAACTTTCCATAACTACTTAGGATTCTTCTACACGCAGATAGAAGCAATATTAAGACTTCCAAACACCTTAGGAATGTATCCCACATTCCTAAACAACTCAAATTCGTGACCCACACGAAATCCTATCATAACCAACTCAAATCTTTCCATATTTGAGTAAACCCGACTCAGCCGTAGCCTAAGTCCATAACCTAGTCGGTTGGACCTTTCCGACCAACTCTTTACGTACACATCTCTTCAACACATCTCGGAACCATGTAGCCACGTCCATGCACTTCTTGCACACGTGCAAACATTTTCCAATGATGTCCACGATAGTTTCACATGCATTGTTCTTGATTCAATCATGCTGCGCAACCTCCTAATCAGCTCAACTACAATTCCTCACAAACTTGGTTGTTGGAACCTCATCTCCTCCCTGAGACTAGTCCAATGGATCCCGTCACCAGCCATGTCTTGAACTCAAGCAACACCTGCACATGAATAAACAACCAATCCATACGAGCCCAAGTCCTCGACTTGACTCACGTCAGTTCCGAACACAACACCTTACGTGAGAACCTCACATAAGCATGTTGCAAAAACCACAGTAACACGATATCATCTATGTCAACCAAAAATGCACCAAAAACATAGAAAATGAATACTAAGCAATCTTTCCAGAGATGTAAAGCAAGTACGACACATTGCAAATGAAAAACAGAAGCATTGCGGTCAAGTTCCAGACCTTGCCAGAGCAACCCGGACCTTGAGCCGGAGCTAACAAAAGCTAGTAGAACCTAGCGCCGGAACTTACCAAAACTAGTCGGAACTAGTAAACCCAAATGTCGGAGCTAGAAAAATCAACTCGGAGTTTAGCAAAAATACGCCGGAGCTAAAGACAAAACTCACCGGAGCTAACCAAAACTAGTCGGACCTTAATAAAAAAGGTGTTTTGGTGATATTAAAAACTTTTATTGTCAAAGCAAGTGTATTCACTACAAGCCAATGTATTCAGCACACATAGGTCTTACAATCTCCCCCTTGATGAATGCATTGGCAACACCATTTAAAATCCAAACATTGGCTTATTGACATAAAAGTTTTGAAGGCAATTTCTCCCCCTTTGTAAATCAAAAGTAAAATGAGAAGAAAATCCAAAAATTATCCCATATTATCTCTCCCCCTTTATTATCTCTCCTTATGCACATATTCTCTTTCTCTTAATGCTTATCTCTCCCCCTTTGACAATGTATTCAGCAAGTCATGAGCATATAAACAAATTATCTCTCTCTCCTTTAGTTGTTATGAGCATATTACAACATATACATATAAACAAAGCTCATCCAAGTCATACTATCAAGTAACTTACATTATCACATCAATGAGATACATAAAATAGTGTAAGCCATGCTAGAGATCAAATGTAATTTTCAATTTAAGCTAGTCATGATCTCACAAACTTAACTATTTCAAAACCTGAAAGCATGACACTAGTTGCTGCATTTTATTATTTTTCAAAGTATAAATTTAGATCATATGATATTTGCAAGAGATTATATGCGCATCTGCCTTATTCTAACCAACCAAGCCAAGCCTATGTCATTTGACAATCAGAAGCTTAAGGACATGGTTTTAGTCATACACAACTTCTTCCAAGTTCATATCTAAGTGCAATGATAAGCCATCTCAAAAGAAGAAGTGTGATGCATGCATATTCTCTTGATCTTTTCTCAGTTTATATTTGTTCATAAAAACTCAACATGTGAGTTGATTACTTGATTAATTCTTAATGATTAAAAGCACCTGTGAACATGTAACAAGTTCAAAATAGCAAGAATTTTCGACCATGACCAGTTTTAGTGTAAGTAATTATTCCAATTACTAGACATGGCAAAAACTACAAAATGTATAACACGAGTAATGTAGTAAGAACTTTCAGCATGTTAAAGGAATCACAAAGTCATATATGTATGAAATACTATGCTCATATTATTTTAATTTCAGATTCACACATAGACTTCCCAAGTTTCAAAACTCCCCCTCAATTTAAGCCATGAGGATGCATAACCCCTATTTCACTACGAATGTAACAAAAACGAGTGAAATCCAAAGGTTTTGTAAAAAATGTCAACCAATTGTTGTTTGGTATCTACATGGTGAAGCACAATGTTTCCTTTTTCAACATTATCTCGGAGAAAGTGATACCTAATGTCAATGTGCTTAGTTCTAGAATGTTGCACAGGGTTTTTAGCAATGCAAATGGCACTAGTGTTATCACAGAACTGTGGAACACTATCTAGATCAACCCCATAGTCCTTAAGTGTTTAAACAATCCAAATAATTTGTGAGCAAGCACTAGCAGCAACTACATACTCAGATTCGGTTGTGGATTGTGCAACTGAATTTTGTTTTCTAGAGGACCAAGCAACAAGAGAATTACCAAGAAAATGACAAGCACCGGAAGTACTTTTCCTATCAATCCTACAACCCCCAAAATCAGCATCCGAAAAAGCTTTCAAAGTAATGGTTGAGGAAGAAGGAAGAAAAAATTCCAAATTCTTGAGTTCCATGTAAGTACCTGAGAATCCTTTTGATGGCTTGACGATGTGAAGCACGTGGGGAGGCTTGAAACCGTGCACAAAGACATACGCTGAATTGTATGTCTGGTCTTGATGTCGTGAGGTACAAAAGTA
This sequence comes from Tuctoria greenei, assembly GCA_036927565.1. Taxonomy (NCBI): domain Eukaryota; kingdom Viridiplantae; phylum Streptophyta; class Magnoliopsida; order Poales; family Poaceae; genus Tuctoria; species Tuctoria greenei. The sequence continues at coordinate 18,110,837 of JAYESD010000004.1, read as the reverse complement.
TCCGATCATGCTTCTATATTCTTTTTGATCCACGGGTTCACCATCTTCATCAAGTCCAAGTGTTGTTGCTATTCCCATTGGTGTCCGAAGAGGCTTGCTTTTGTCCATGTTGAAGCGCCTTAGGAGATCTTTTGTATACTTCGTTTGATGCACAAAGGTACCCTCCTTGATTTGCTTGATTTGTAGCCCCAAAAAGTAAGTGAGTTCACCCATCATACTCATTTCAAATTCGGAACTCATCATTGCTGAAAACTTGGACACAAGATCATGAGAAGCACAACCAAAGATAATATCATCCACATACACTTGAACGAATAATGAGTCATTACCATGTTTAAGCACAAAAAGAGTTTTATCAACCTTGCCCATGGTAAACCCTTTTTTCAAGTAAGAATGTTTTTAACCTATCATACCATGCTCTAGGGGCTTGTTTGAGACTGTACAAGGCTTTGGACAGTTTGTAAACTTGATTAGGAAAATCTGGATTTTCAAAACCCGATGGTTGTTTCACATAAACCTCCTCATCTATGTAGCCATTAAGAAACGCACTTTTAACATCCATTTGATATAGCTTGAAACCTTTAGATGCAGCAAAGGCTAACAAAATTCTTATGGCTTCTAATCTAGCAACGGGAGCAAAAGTTTCATCAAAATCTAGACCTTCAACTTGAGTGAAACCTTGAGCAACCAACCTAGCCTTATTCCTAACCACAACCCCATCCTCACTTTGTTTATTTTTAAATACCCATTTAGTTCCAATTAAAGTGTGACCTTGAGGTGGAGGTACAAGTTTCCAAACATTATTTCTTTCAAAATTTTCTAACTCTTCTTGCATGGCAATAATCCAAGATTCATTAGTGAGTGTGTGTGATATATCTTTGGGTTCAAAAGAAGCAACAAAAGCAGAATGAGCATAAGAGTTTGGATCCCAAAACCTAGACCGTGTGACTCGTTCGTGCAAGCTTCCAATCATCTGTTGTGGGGGATGATCTTTGTAAAACCGTAGGGGAACAGATGTCTCACAAGCTTCTTCTTCTTCATGTTCATCACAAATCGATGAGCTTGTTACTTGAGGATGATTTGAATCAGCATTGATGGTTGTCGGTGCTGGTTGAGAATTAACATCCGGAGCTGAACCAAAGTCTTTAACTGCTGAATTTTCGGGCAGCAGCTCCAATTCTTCCTCATCTTCAACGAAAATGCTCCCCCCTCTGCGGATATGGATCTGGACATGCAATGTTTGAGCTAGTACCTGGGCTAGCTTCATCAAAATACACTTCACAAGTCTCCACAATTTTGTTAGTGTCAAGTAAAAGCACACGGTAGCCTCTAGTATGAGATGGATAACCAAGAAACATGCCATCAATGGATCTAGGTTCAAGTTTATCAAGATTACCATGTTTCGTAACAAAGCATTTGCAACCAAAGACCCGAAATTGTGTAACTCTAGGCCTATGTCCAAACTGGAGCTCATATGGTGTTTTACCTAGCTTAGCATGCAAGAAAACACGACTTGGGACATAACAAGTGGTTGCTAATGCATCAGCCCAAAATTTCCTAGGAGTTTGATATTCATCAAGCATAGTCCTAGCCATCTTAGCATGTCTACAAGAAGAGCACACAATTTCTTTGTCCCCTTTAAGCTTAGGCAGCCCACGTATGCGATTAAGAGCACTAACACACGTTAGGTGATCAAAGCCTACGTGACCAAGTCTACGATGCCGAAAATATAGGTCATTTGAATCATTAGCAAATAGACACCTATGCTTAGAGGAAGACATATCAAAATCAGCTTTAAAAACTCTTCCAAACCGAGACATGTTAATAATAAGCTCACTATTTGAACTTACAACTTTGCAGCAGTTTTTATTTAAAATAATTTCCAGATTTTCATCTAGCAATTGTGAAACAGAAAGCAAGTTGCATTTCAAATTTTTGACAAGTGCCACATCCTTCAATGTGTAGTGATCATTTACTCTAATCGAACCCTTAGCAATTATAGGAGTTGAAGAATTATCGACAAAAGTAACATTCTCTACACATGACACAAAAGAGAGGGAGGAGAACTAATCTTTGTTACCGGTCATGTGGCGTGAGCAACCTGAATCCACAATCCAAATGTTCTCCTTCCTCAAACGTGTAACCTACATAGAAGCACAATACGTCGATGACTCAATACTGGGGTTAGTCAAAAGGCATTTAGGAATCCAGTACTGAGTCATGCGATGTGCAGCAGGAAAAACACGCAAAAGCTGAGACAAAACAGCAGGTTTATGAGTCAAAGTTTGAGATTTTTTATTCTTAACTATTGACCTATAAGGTGTTACTTGTGTAGCACAAAAATCAGTAGCTCTGAAGACAAAAATAGAAGGTCCGGAGGTAAACTTTGAATGTTTTTGACTCAAACAGCAGGTTGTACATTCGGTTCAATATGTGCAGCAAATTTTGCATGAAAGTTATGAGATCTAGCAACCATTCTTTCTCTTTTCTGTTGTTTAGCTAGTCTATAACAAAAATCTATGACATGACCATCTCTACCATAGTAGGTACAATAAAATTTAATTTTGTGTTCATGTCTACATGAGCAAACAACATTTTTATTTGAAACCGAATGAGACAATACTCCTGCAGATTTGAAAACCACTTCTTTTTGTTTAGGAACTGTTTGAATCAAACCACTTCCTAATGACTTTACAATTTTAGGTGGATGCGCCTTAGCATGAGCATGAGAATCAAAAATTAAACCAGTTTTATCATTGCAAGACTTGGATGAATTCAGCAGCAAGTTTAGGTTCTTATTCCCATTACAAAACTGATCAAATGTCTTATGCATGTTATCAAGTTTATTGGATAGATCAAGGCAATTTTCACATGAAGTTTTTCCTTTTAATTTGCAATTGGAACAATATTTAACTTCATGACAACGTAAAGCATTGTTCAATATAGAGATTTCACTCATAGCATCTTGCAGTTTCTTATCAAGATCATCACAACTAGAACAATGCAAATCAATTGTAGAACAAGAAGCATCTTTTAAGTTTCCAATATTAAGTGCAGCAAGCTTTTTGTTCTTTTCAATTTCAAGTTCAAGTTTATCAAGTGTGGAGGTATGTGCACTTCTTAGGGAGGACAATTGTTCATATATTAAGTCACATGAGGAACAAGAATCATCACTAGGAATCAAGGATTTCAAACGATTAATTTTAGATTCTAGTGACTCAATTTTAACAGCATTGTCCCTAAGCTTTTTGTCCTTTTTCTTAACAATAACAGTGGCACGAGAAATAGCATCACACATTTCTTCGCAAGTAGGACATACCTCTTCATTGTCGCTGTTGTGTTCTGCCTCCTCCATACTTGATCTTGACTTGCCCGCCATGAAGCACAAGTTTGCCAAATCATCTTCATCTTCATCACTTCCAATGTCCACGTCGCTTGAGCCAAGTTCCTAGAGTGCTGAGATAAAACTGCTCACCAATTGATGTCCTGTAAAACCCTTCTTTTTCTTCGTATCTTTTGCAGAGGAGTGCTTCGTTCTTGTTTTCTTTTCATCCCGGGAAGTAGAACCTGAAAGGTTTGGGCAATCTAAATGAAAATGTCCTGTCTTACCACATTCAAAGCATCATTAAGGTCCAGAGCTTCCTCTCCTTATAGTTCTCACATTTTACAATGCTTTTGAGAACCGGTTAGAGATGAGCACTAGCTGCTCCTCTGGAAACTCCTCAATCTGTTCAAGGGTTAGAGAGGACAGCAAAGCAAGTGTACCACAAGGTGATGTTTGACCGGAACTAGGCATGTCACGTTGAGAAACAAAAGGAATAGACTTGTTGGGGTTCTTACGTGAGATTATGTCAATTTCATGAGTTTTTAACTTGGAATATAGCATATCTAAAGTAACTGAACTCATGACAGTAGATTCACGAATAGATGTGACTTTCATCTCCCAAATTGACATATCTAATGCACTTAGCAATTGCCTAGCATTTTCAGCATCTGAAAAATTAACATTGACACTACGCAAGTTACTGAGAATCTTATTAAAGCAAGCAAAAAGGTCATCAATAGACTCACTGGGTTGCATCTCGAAGCGCATGTATTCTTTCTTGAACATGTCTTGCCTTACCTCTTTGATCGTGTTGGATCCTTCATGGTAGTCACAAAGTGCTTTCCACACATCGTATGCAGATCGGAGGTGTGCAACACGGTCGAAGTCACTTTGTGTTAATCCTTGTATGATCAATCCTCCATGCGTGCCTTCCAAACCTAAAAGTCAATACCAGCGAACACACAAGGTTTGGCAGAGTACTTCTCCATGATGATTAGTCAAAAACATGCGCAAATCATAAAGATTAGAGCATCGTGGCTCTGATACCAATTGTAGGATCGAAGAGCACGTGAAAATCTACTAGAGGGGGGGGGGTGAATGGTAGATTTAAAAATCTTACGCAGCGGAAACAATTAGACCCCAACCCCTTCGGCAGAAAACGATCTGTTAAAGAAATCGTGTGTGATACTAATCTAAACATGTTTCACCGTGACAAAAGTGATAGATATCAGATAGAATCAAGTCACGAATACAACACATCAAGAATCACTCAATTCCGTCGAGAGAAACTCAAGTTATGATCGAAAGATCGAACAAAGGTCAATCTGACCTACTCGAGAAAAACAGTTCTGGAACGCTGCAAAGAAACTCATGTAGATCATAGACCACAAATCCAATGACCGTGAAATTTTTACAGATGATAGATAATCACTTTGTGAAGACAACCTAAAAATAACCATGTCAATTGGATCTGTAAAACCCGAGTTATGATAAAACCACCGATGAAAGGTAGTGCTGTCCAGAAACTCGACGAGTAAAACTTGTCTGGAACAAGTCGGACAAACAAGGCACAAAAGTTCCTTCAAACTACGAATTTCATTCAATAGAACACAAGAGGAACAGCCCCAAAGTCGTGCACCACGATCTCTAGGCTCCCTTGCTTATATAACCCGCTCGAAAGCTAACTCAACTCAAATCAGGAACCTAATCCTACTCTGTTCACGAATCGTAACTTTCCATAACTACTTAGGAATCTTCTATACGCAGATAGAAGCAATCTTAAGACTTCCAAACACCTTAGGAACGTATCCCACATTCCTAAACAACTCAAATTCGTAACCCACACGAAATCCTATCATAACCAACTCAAATCTTTCCATATTTGAGTCAAACCCGACTCAGCCGTAGCCTATGTCCATAACCTAGTCGGTTGGACCTTTCCGACCAACTCTTTACGTCCACATCTCTTCAACACGTCTCGGAACCATGTAGCCACGTCCATGCACTTATTGCACATGTGCAAACATTTTCCAATGATGTCCACGATACTTTCACGTGCATTGTTCTTGATTCAATCATGCTGCGCAACCTCCTGATCATCTCAACCACAATTCCTCCCGAACTTGGTTGTTGAAACCTCATCTCCTCCCTAAGACTAGTCCAATGGATCCCGTCACCAGCCATGTCTTGAACTCAAGCAACACCTGCACATGAATAAACAACCAATCCATACGAGCCCAAGTCCTTGACTTGACTCACGTCAGTTCCGAACACAACACCTTACGTGAGAACCTCACATAAGCATGTTGCAAAAACCACAGTAACACGATATCATCTATGTCAACCAAAAATGCACCAAAAACTTAGAAAATGAATACTAAGCAATCTTTCCAGAGATGTAAAGCAAGTACGAAGCATTGCAAATGAAAAACAGAAGCATTGCGGTCAAGTTCCGAACCTTGCCAGAGCAACCCGAACCTTGAGCCGGAGCTAACAAAAGCTAGTAGAACCTAGCGCCAGAACTTACCAAAACTAGTCGGAACTAGTAAACCCAAAAGCCGGAGCTAGAAAAATCAACTCGGAGTTTAGCAAAAACACGCCGGAGCTAAAGACAAAACTCACCGGAGCTAACCAAAACTAGTCGGACCTTAATAAAAAAGGTGTTTTGGTGATATTGAAAACTTTTATCCTCAAAGCAAGTGTATTCACTACAAGCCAATGTATTCAGCACGCATAGGTCTTACAGTGCCGTGATGATGTTGGGACTCCCCAATAGACGTATTGGGAGCAAGAAGGAGTTATCCAGGGTCCGGACCTATATGGGATGGTCCAGTGACTCCTTCGACAACGACATTCACTGTGGCGAGCTTCCCTTTGAGAAGAAGCGAGCCAGAGATATGGTGTACTTCCTTGGGTACGCCATGGCAGGTTTGATCCCGCCTTTCTCCACCTTCTTTCTGATGTTGCTAGATTTCTATGGCCTGCAGCTCCACCATCTGGGCCCCCACTCAATCTTGCTAGTGGCGACTTTTGTCCACTTTTGTGAGATGTGGGTGGGCGTGCCCCCTTGCGTGGAGTTGTTCCGGACCTTCTTCATTGTCCACCCGACTGGGAAGAGTGATGAGTTAATTGGCTTTTACTACTTCCTGAAGCGGAAAAACTCTCCCCTCAAGTACTTGAGATCCTTCCCTTCTGGCAAGTGGGACGACTGGAAGAAAGACTGGGTGGTCATCGCCGTCGAGGGACACGAGACGCTAGAGCTGCCTGAAGGCCTTCCTCGAGTCGACACTGACACTTGGAGTGACGTGCCGGCGCTGTCGAGGGAGTACAGGCCCATCCAGGACAGAATCCAGGAATGTGTCGAAGGTGGGGTGACCCCGCAGATGGTCTTCGGCAACTTCTTGACGATTAGGTGGGCCCCGCTAAGAGCTAGCTGCCAGCCTTCCTGGGCCTTCAACAGTGAGATGGATACCAATCGTATTGAAGTAGGCTTGGACACCAACTTGGCCGGTGAAGCCTTGAAGACCCATCTCAAGAAGTTCCAGCCTGGGAACATCGGACCTGGCGACGTGTCTCCAACGGCGGCCTTCCTACCTCTGAATATGATTCCAGAGGAGTGTAGAGAGCTCTGGAGGAAGATGCCGCTGTTGGATGACTTGGGCCTGGTGGAGAGGCGATCAACCTCCGGGGTAGCAATCCCCAAAGCTTCTATAGGTGGCTCCGCTCCCGCCCAAAGGCCAAGAACCGAAGTCGTAGGCAAGGGCAAGGAGTTGGCCGAGCCCTCGAGCCGCAAGAGGAAGCTGAAACATGCTGACGGGAGGTCCGTCAGACCTGCTCCTTCCACGATGGCTCCTTCTCCCCGAGGGAGGAGGAGGTCTTCAGTGGCAGAAACAACACCAACATCGACATCTCCTCAAGGTGCTAGCTCCGGCCATGTGGCTCCGGTACCAGGGCCAGCTGAAGGCTCCAGGTCCAAAGGTCCTTCCCGGTTGAGAGGGGCCTCAACAAAGACGTTGCTGATGGCGGGATCAAGCTCTGGGGGACCTTCCGGGACTACCGCGCCAGTGGCGGTCGGGGCCAGTCCGGAACGTTCGGTGAAGAGGTTCCGCGCTAGCTGGAGCGGGAGCCTTCCAAGGTAAGTTTGATTTTTTACCTCAGTTGATTGTTTTTGTGGTAATCGTGTTTTGAGTTTCTTCATCCTTCATCCACAGAGTGCCCAAGAAAGGGGTTGAAGCCTCTGTTCCTGCGACAGCAGCTGATGTTGTGCAGGCGGAAGCTCCGGCTCCAATCCCAGCGCTGCCTCAAGAAGTGGTTGAGGCTGCGACACCTCCGGCGCCGGCTGTCGTGGTCCTGGACCTAGACTCATACCCAAAAGCTCCTGTGGTAGCGCCGGACCACAGGAATGAAGATGTACCAACGGCACCTGCCCCGGAGGTTGAAGCTCCAGGTTTGGATGCTAAAATGGTGGACGTTCCGGCCTTAGAGCCGGAGGTGGCTGCGATTCCGGCCCTAGAGCCGAATGTTGTTGAAGCCCCAGCGGTGGAGCAGGTGGTTGATGAGGCCCTGGCGATAGAGTCGGGTGTTGATGAAGCCCCGATGGTAGAGCCGGTGGTTGATGAAGTTCTGGCGGCAGAGTCGGTCATCGAGGAAGTTCTGGCGCCTGAGCTGATTGCTGCAGAAGTTCCGGCGCCTGAGCTGGTTGCTGCAGAAGGTCCAGCGCCTGAGTCGGTTGCTGCAGAAGTGCCGGTGCCCGAACCCATGATGGTCGAAGTGCAAGCGCCTAAACCGGCAGTGGAGGAGGCGCCAGCGGCGGAGCCGGAAGTGGCTTCAGCTCCGGCCGAACCTTCGACGCTTGTCTCGGAGGTGGTGGTCCCAGAGGTGCTCGCGCCTGAGCCAGGGTGCCAAGATGAAGCTGTCGGCCCCCAGTCTGAGGGACCAGTTGTCGATGACCTGGCGGCAGGACCTTCGGAGCCAACTCCGGAGTTGAAACTTCTGTTGCAGGACCCTCCTCGGCGACGACCGAGGCTATCCCGGAGGGCGGCCCTAGTGCCGTGGAAGATCAGGGGACGGCTCTTGTAGAGTGGGACCCGATTTTTGTCATGGAGAACCCGCTGGAGCCAGCGGAGAGGACCCCGGCAGGTCCGGACCCGATCCATCTATCGTTGTCTATTGACAACGCCTGCTCCAGTCTTTGTCAGGTCCAGCTGGCTTTTTACCATGACATCAAGGCCCTCGAGGAGGAGCGTCAAACTCTTAAGAGGTGGCGAAAACGGCTCCAATTCGAGACCAAGCTGGCACAGTCGAGGCTGGCTGACGATAAAGAGAGGGTGAGGAAGGAGAAGGTCTGGCTGGAGTACTGGGGTAAGTTGCTGGACGAGAGGGAAAGCATGATGCGATCCCTTAACAACCAGTCCCGGGCCATCTACGAACAGGCCATAGCTGCTAGTAATGCAGCGAGTGATCTCCAAGAGAGGCTTGATGCCATCCACAACAGTCTCGTCAAGCGCCGGGAGGCTCTTGAGGAGCGGGACAGAAAGCTCGAAGATGAAGAGCAAAAACTACTGGGGCTGCGGGATGACCTCATGAAGAGGGGGGAAGAGCTTACTCAGAGGCTAACTCTGGGTGACAAGAGTCTTGAGGAGTGCACCAAGAAGTTGGAGGGGCGCTGTGAGAAAGAGAAGAAGGCCTCGCGGCGAGGACAGGACCTCCACAGGAGGGAGAATGACGTTGGTGCCAGGGAGAAGAAGATGCGGGGCCAAGAGAAGGACATGGTTAACCGCCAGAACGAGATCCACCTCCGGGAGGAAGAGCTCAACAAACTCAACAGGAAGGTTGCTGAAAAGATTCAACATAACGCCAAAGAGGTAGAGCGTCTTGCCCAGGAGAATTCGGAGCTTGCGGTGACCAGAAGATCCTTGGAAGAGATGCGAGGTTCCAGGGCTGCGGAGTCCCAACAAGTTTGGGACTTCCTGGGCAAAGCCAACGACGCGCTGACGCCAATGGGTTTTAGTCCCGTGCGTCCGGATGATCCGGAGCCGGAGCTGGACCAGGCGTTGCAGGCGTTGAGTTCGGCAGGCAACAAGCTCATCAAGATGGGTGATGTCATCGCGGACCAGCTGGAAACCGAGGGATAGTCCCTGGCAAAGAACGTCGCAGAATTCATGCTGACATGCTACACAAGCCGGGACCCTCAATTCCCACTAGACCCGGCGCTTGAAGGCCCCATCGACAGAGAGGGAGAAGCTGCCCAAGCCAGCGTGTTGGAGGTTGCCCAGAAGGTCACCTCATTCTTCCATAGGGTCTAGGACCATCTCTTTGTAGCTCCCGCTTGTATCCTCTCTTCTTTTTTCTCCAATTTTGTAATCTCTTGTCTCCAGATGAATGAAATTTAAGTTTTTTGTGAATTTCATTTTTTTTTGTCTTGAACACCTTTGTCCCCACTTGGCCCCCTAGTAGATGTACACAATTTGATTGTGAACATGTACCAAGAAGATGTAGAACTTTGTTGAAGACTTGCGTGCTTCGAACTTGTAGAACGTAGGTCCGAAGTTTTCGATAGTGAAGGCCCCTTGAGGTTGTCGGAGCTTTAGTAGCTCCGGCATTGATCATCGCCGGAGCTTAGTAGCTCCTGCAGTAGTCTCCATCAACACGTAGAGCGTTGACAGCAAGTCCTCAGGGGTTGTCGGAGTTTGGTGGCTCCGGCAGTGACCACTGTCAACACATAGTGCGTCGACAGCAAACCCCATTGTGGAGTCTTCCCACCATCTTTTCTTCACGTTGACAGCTGGCCCCCCTGGCTTTACCCGAGCTGAGTAGCTCCAGCGACGCTTGCTATTGATGTTTGAAACATCGACTACAAGCCACCTAGGGGATGTCAGAGCTTTGGTAGCTCCGGCTTAATTCACCATCATCATGAGATCTTTATTTTTCCTGCACACTAAAGTCAAGAAAAACAGTAAAATCCATTTCCTATCTATAACTCAATTGCGACTTACTATTCTCGTAAGAAATTTTTAGGTCGAGCGCAATTCTTCATACAATCAAGTGCACTGAGTTGTTTTCTCCAGGTCCAATCGTTTTTAGGACCCACCTTACTTCGGCCTGCCGGGGTGTAGGTAGAGTGGTGTACTTAGGGTGAGGACCAGGCTAAGTCGATAGCACACTACGGACCTAGATTGGCTGGCGGCATTCAGGCGAGTGAGCCATTCAACAACGTGAAAACCCGAAGGAATTAACAATGCGACTCGAGTTGTACATGAATTGGTCGAGCTAAAAAATTCTTAAGAATCGCACAACCTTGTAATAGACAAGAAAGAGAAAAATAAAAAATATTGAGCCTGTACAAAATAAATGCACGTGGAGTCTGTTTTCACACAATGATGTCTTTCATTATAGGTATGGGGTACAGGGGAAACAAGTGCACTCTTAGGGTACGGAACCAGGCGAAGTGTGTTCCGTTTCTCGTTTGACCCAGGGTAGCTAGCTACACTTTTAGTTCTGAGACTGTGACAAGTGTTGCCTGAACTTTGCGGACCTTCCGGGGAAGGTCCGGCTGTTCTCTCGGAGGAGCTACCCGACTCTGTACAATAACTCTATAACATACATCATATGTAATTACAGACTCACCTCCGTGATATTAAACGTAGAACTTACGGAGGTGCTCAATGTTCCAAGGGTTAGGGAGAGGTGTCCCATCCTCGATTGCCAAGAAAATGCATCCGGGATGGGATACTTTGATCACTCGGAAGGGTCCTTCCCAGCTGGGGGAAAGTTTGTTTAACCCTTCTCTGGATTGTATTCTCCGTAGCACTGGATCGCCTTCCTCGAGCTGTCGGGTGTGAACATGCCGTTGATGATAGTGCCGAACAGCTTGGCGGTATCGGGCATTCCGAACAGCTGCTCGGCACCTTCCCTCTTCAAGGAGGTCAAGGTCTTCACGCCGGAGCTGGTCCTACGTGGCATCGTCAAAGGTCCGGACCCGGAGCGACTCCAAGGTGATTTCCGGAGGAAGGACTACTTCAGCTCCGTACACCAGGAATAATGGTGTTTCTCCAGTTGACTGGTTTGGAGTTGTCCTGTTGTCCTATAGAGTGGGCGGAAGCTCTTCGATCCAGTAGGCTCCATGTTTTTTCAGGCGCTCATATGTGCGCGTCTTGAGTCCTTTTAGGATTTCTGCATTTGCTCTCTCTGCTTGGCCATTGCTTGCCGGGTGAGCTACGGAAGCGTAGCTGACTTGGATGCCGAGGTCTTCACAATATCCTTGGAATGCAGAGCTTGTGAACTAGGTCCCATTATCAGTTATGATTTTGTTTGGGACTCCAAATCTGCACACGATGGACTGCAAGAAGTTGATAGTTGATTGCTTGTTTATTTTCACAACTGGAGTTGCTTCCGGCCATTTGGTGAACTTGTCAATGGCAACGTACAGGAACTTGTAACCTCCGACAGCTCTTGGGAAAGGTCCCAAGATATCCATCCCCCAGACAGCGAAGGGCCATGTAGGAGGTATCATTTGTAGAGGCTGAGCCGGTGTATGAATTTGTTTCGCATGGAACTGGCATGCTTCACATTTCTTCACCAGTAAAAGCCATGCCGGAAGGCTTTACTGACCAGCGTGCGGGAAGATGCGTGGTTCCCACACTCGCCTCCATGGATTACTGCGAGGAGCTCACAACCTTCTTCCCTTGTAATGCACCGCATTAGGACACTGTTGGCACCACGCTCGTAGAGATCCCCTTCTACCAGTATGTATCTTTTATCCAATCTGACTATCTGGTCAGCGGATACATTATCTTCAGGAAGGAAATTGTATTTCAAGTAGTTTTGGATCTCCGAGATCCATGCATCGGAGCTAGCTTGAGGATTTGAGTCTTGCGTGTTGGGTTGCTCGGAACTTCCTGCAACACCTGCGACCCTTGATGGACGCCATGGTAACAGGACCATCGGAACCGCCAGCTTCGAGGTGCTGGTCTCGCCCCCTTTGCTCAGTTCGGCAGGCTGAGCTGTAGGTTTAGACAACCTCTGGACGAAGGTTCCGTCAGGAGCTGGAGCCCCGGTTGAAGCTTTCGTCAAGAGTTCAATAGCTTCAGCGTTGTTGAGACACTAGACATGGCAAAGATTCAGGACATCGAAGTCCTTCTGAAGCTTCTCGACTTCGAGTAGGTATGCAGCTAGTTGAGGGTTGTTGCAGCAACATTCACCTTTGACTTGTTTTACAACAAGTTGTGAATCACCCTTTACCAACATCTGCTTGACACCATACGATAGTGCCACCTTGACTCTATAAATTAGTGCTTCATACTCCGCCATGTTGTTTGTCGCCTTGAAGTCAAGGTGCACCATGTATTTAACCTTTTCCCCGGTCGGAGCGAGGGGGAGGACTCCAGCTCTGGCCCCTTGCTTCTGCATGGATCCATCAAAGTAGAGAGTCCAGTGAAGCTCTGTGAAGACCGGAACCTTGGGTTCCGACTTCTGCTCACTGGGGCCCCCAAGATTTGATGGAGAGAGGGTCCATTCCGCCACCAAGTCCGCCAATGCTTGACTCTTGATTGCTTGTCTTGGGATGAATTCAAGGTCGAACTCGGCTAATTTTGCTGCCCACTTTGCAATGTTCCCAGTGGAATTGGGGTTATGCAGGATTGCACGTAGTGGATAAGAGGTTACCACTAAAATCTTGTGAGCTTGGAAGTAGTGACCGAGCTTCCTAGAGGCAATAAAAACTGCGTAAAGCAGCTTACGCACCTCTAGGTACCGAGTCTTGGTGTCATGGAATACTTCGCTGATGAAGTACACTGGGCGCTAGACCATTCGAACCCTCCCAAAGGGGCCTAGAGCTTCCTCCTCATCTACCTGGACCCTCCCAGAGGGGTCCGGACCTTGTTCGGGGACCTCTGGGTTTCGGTTGAAGGAACCCGGAGCTTCTTTTGAAGTAACCCGGACCTTCCCGGAGGGGTCCGGATCTTGTTGTTCAGTAGCAGTGGCTCCTTCATTTGAAGGAGATGGATCCTTCGGCATCTCGCCTTGAGGATCAAGGCCTGGGAGCTGGGACCCTGACTCGACTTCAGGTAGCTCCGGACCCTCCCGAAGGGGTCTGGATTCCTAAACTGTAGATGGTTCTGGTCTTTCCGGAACCAAGACCATGCTGACAACTTCGTCAGTTGCCGAAATTTAAAGCAGAAGTGGCTCACCAGGGTTCGGAGCTACCAAGGTTGGTAGGGTGGTGAGGAGCTGCTTCAGCTCTTGGAATGCCTTTTCTGCTTCTTCAGGCCATTGGAATGGTCCGGACTTCCTCAGTAGCTTGAAGAAGGGTAGCGCCCGTTCCGCCAGTCTTGAGATGAACTAGCTAAGGGCAGCTAGACATCCAGTCAGCTTCTGGACGTCCTTGATGCGTGCTGGTGCCCGCATGTCTTCAATAGCTTTTATCTTCGCCGGATTTGCTTCTATTCCTCGGTGGTTCACCAAGAAACCTAGAAGATTTCCGGAGCTAACCCCGAAGACACACTTGTCCGGGTTCAGCTTCGTGCGAGTGACTCGCAACTTGTCGAAGACAGCTTGCAAGGTGTCATGGAATGACTCCTTGTTCTTAATCTTGATGATGATGTCATCGACATACACTTCCACTACATCTCTGATGAGCTCTCCAAAACTTTTGTACATAGCTCGTACAAATGTTGAAGCAGCATTTTCAAGACCAAATGGCATGGCAGTATAACAATATAATCCATCTACTGTGATGAAGGAGGTATGCTCTTCATTTTTCCTAGACATTCTGATTTGATGGTACCCAGAATATGCATCTAGGAAACACAGTAATTCACATCTGGAGGTAGAATCCACTATCTGATCTATTCTAGGTAGTGGGAATGGATCTTCTGGACATGCCTTATTTAGTGTAGTGTAGTCGATACACATCTGAAGCTTCCCGCCGGCCTTGGGTACAACGACTGGGTTTGCCAGCCATTTTGGGTGGAAGACTTCTCGGATGAATCCATCTTCGAGCAACTTCTTCACTTCTTGTCGTATGAAGTTCTGTTGCTCTACTGATTGCTTCTGAGGCTTCTGATGTACAGGCCGAGTGTCAGGATAGATCTTCAGATTATGCTCGATCACTTCCCTAGGGATCCCAGGCATTTGTGACGGTTGCCAGGCAAACACGTCGATGTTAGCCCGGGGGAAAGTGATGAGCATGAGTTCCTATTTGTCATTCAGACCTCCCGATATACGGGTGGTCTGAGTGGCGTCGAAACCAATTTGGACGACTTTGACGGGAATGTCGATGTCGCCGCTTGGTTGCACGTGAGGTGCAGAGGTTGAGCCTCGATGACAAATGCTCGGGGGTTTTGAAGCTTGCTCTTTTCCGGATTCTTCCTCCTGCACTGTAGCAAGCGCATGAAGTTCTTCCAGAGCTGTCACTCCGGCGGTGTGATCTCCTCGGATCCGAAGAACACCGACTGGTGTTGGCATCTTCAACACCAAGTAGCCATAATGAGCAGCTGCCATGAACTTGTATAAGGATGTCCTGCCCAAAATGGCATTAAAGGGTAAGTTGATCTGCGCCACGTCGAAGACCAACTTCTTAGTGCGGTAATTCTCCCGGGTCCCGAAGGTCACCGGAAGTGTAATTGCACCGAGTGGAGTTATGGCCCATGGACCTACTCCGGAGAAAGGTCGGGAGGGGCGAAAGTCCAAAGGTCGGAGCTGAAGCTTGACGAAAGCTTTGAAGCTTATGAGGTTCAGCCCTTAACCTCTGTCCATCATTACATGGTGGAGTTGGATGTTGTTGATGGTCGGAGATACCATCAATGGGAGTTGGCCAGCTCCGATGATATTCTGAGGGCAGTGTGATGCATCAAAAGTGATGGTAGTGTCCATCCACTTCTGGTGCGGCTCCGCCTTGGCAGTGGGAGCTACTGAGGCCATGTCACGCCGCATAGTCTTGAGGACACGGCAGGAGGTAATGTCCAACGAACCACCAAAGATGGTGTTCATGGTTTTCCAATGTTCATTGTCGGAGACATCAGAGTCGTCATCGACGGAGGTGTAAACAGCCTTCAAGACCTTTTTAGGGTCCTGAAAGCCTAACTCATCTTCAGCCGGAGCTTCGTCGACTTTCTGTTTTCCTTCCCTTTGACGGAAAGGAACTTCTTCCCGATACTTATTGTAGCGCTCGGCAAGGTTCTGGACCTCCCGGCAGTCTTCCAGGTTGTGGTTGTTTGTCTTATGTATAGGACACCACATCTTGGAGCTGCCACCGTCTTCAGATGACAACCGAGGTCGTTTCTCGGGGCGTGGCCCCCGGCCACCCGGAGCTGTGGCAGCTGCAGCAGTAGGTGTGTTGGCCGATGGCTTTTTCTTTCCATTGGACTTTTTCTTCTTTTTGCCACTCCCGGAGGTAGTGGCTTCACCCTTGGAGGATTTTTTATTGTCCTCCGGAGGTGGTTGGGAGTGCATTTCACGGTCCTCCGCAGCTTTGGCGCATTTGTCTACCAAGCTGAAGAGCTCTGTGACGCTGGTGATCTCCTTGGTCGCTAGCTTCTCCAGCCTCTTCTTGTCTCGTACGCCTTGTCTAAATGCCACAATAACAGAGGCGTTGGAGATAGAAGGAATAGTATTTTGTACCTGGGAGAACCTCTGGATGAAGGATCGCAGGGACTCTCCCCCCTTCTGCTTGACAGCAAAAAGGTCCAGTTTGGTGCTTGGTCGAGTGTATGAACTCCCGAAATTGGCGGTGAACTGTTGGCACAGTTCCGCCCAACTATTGATGGAGTCGGGCGGAAGGCTCATGAACCAGGACCTGGCGGTCCCAGTCAAAGCAACGGGGAAGTAGTTGGCCATTACCGCCTCGTTACCTCCAGCCACAAGGATTGCGGTGGAGTAAATTTGGAGAAACTCAGTGGGATTGACAGTCCCGTCAAATTTCTCCAGTAGGTGAGGACAGGACTTTTGTGGCCATCTGACCATGCGTAGGTGCATGGCCAGGACAGAACAACCTCCTCCTACTCCCTCGGGAGCAGGACTGTCTCGATCCTCTCGCCTTTCGTGAGCACACTCGATATGGACGCAACCGTCCTGTTGACGGTAACAGCGATCAAGCTCCGCCCGGAGGTCGTGAGTTGAAAGCCTAGTTACCGTATGAGTGCGTCGCGCCCCGGAAGGCAGCGATGTCACTTGTTGAGACGCAACACGCCTCCTATGTTGGGAAGCGTGCGAACCAAGTCTGCCTGACACAATCCGATGCTGCAATGGGGCCCGCCCCGAGGGGGGAGGACCTTGGTTGCTGATGCGATTGGCTGCTGCTTCAACCAAATGTTCCACATCAGCCCTCCGCTGCTCCATTGCACCCCTAGGATGCACCTGGAGGCGGTGGGCATTGGAGAACAGCACGCGCAACGTGGAGCGCATCTTGGGCACGCCCCTACCTGGCGCACCAACTGTCGGTGTGTTGTTCCGACAATTCTCCCAGTACTACTGTTGGTAGCCCGCGGAGTTTATAGTTCGGTATTAGGTGCGTAGAGATTCAGAAGACGATGACAAGTAGACACAAAGATTTACGTGGTTCGGGCTGCCTGAGCGTAATACCCTACTCCACGGGGTGTGTAGTTGTTGTATTGAGCGTCTAAGAGTTGAGAGCTTTCAGCTGGGGTTGTAGAGAGCAGAGAGCTAGCCGAGAGCCTCCCCTCTTGCATCGTCGACCAGTCCTTTTATAGTACTAGGACTGGTCGTTACACCATTAGCCTGGCTCGACATGTGGCCCTGGCGGTTACTGATGCTTAATACATAATTAATGAGGTTAATTGTCCTTAGTAGCGTGGTAACGGGCCTTGACAGTGCCGTTACTGATATTAAGGGCCTTCCGATCGTGTGTCATTAATATGGTATTAATGACACTTAATCGGGTCTTGAAGTTGTAAGACCTATGTGTGCTGAATACATTGGCTTGTAGTGAATACACTTGGCTTTGATGATAAAAGTTTTTAATATCACCAAAACACCTTTTTATCAAGGTCCGACTCTAGCTCCGAGCTACAGCAAGGTCCGACGATAGGTCCGGCTTGCTTTGGGTAGCTCCTGTTACGTTTGATGCTAGGTCCGACTTCTTGGTAAGGTCCGACTAGCTTTGGTTAGCTCCGGTGAGCTTTATCTTTAGCTCCGGTGTGTCTTTGTTAGCTCCAGCATGTCCTTGATAGCTTCGGCATATATTTGATAGCTCCGGCATGCTTTTGCTAAGCTCCGACTTACTTTGTTCTAGCTCCGGTTTTGGGTTGACTAGTTCCGACTAGTTTTGATAAGCTCCGGATCCAGGATCTACTAGTTTTGATAAGCTCCGGATCCA
Source organism: Tuctoria greenei (assembly GCA_036927565.1). Classification (NCBI taxonomy): domain Eukaryota; kingdom Viridiplantae; phylum Streptophyta; class Magnoliopsida; order Poales; family Poaceae; genus Tuctoria; species Tuctoria greenei. The sequence continues at coordinate 18,093,180 of JAYESD010000004.1, read as the reverse complement.
GGATCTACTAGTTTTGGTAAGCTCCGGCAGGTGCTTCTTTGTACTAGTTTTGGTAAGCTCCGGCAGGTGCTTCATTGTACTAGTTTTGGTAAGCTCCGGCAGGTGCTTCATTGTACTAGTTTTGGTAAGCTCCGGCGCTAGGTTCTACTAGCTCTTGTTAGCTCCGGCTCAAGCTCCGGGTTGCTCTAGCAAGGTCCGGAACTTGACCGCAGTGCTTCTGCTTTTCATTTGCAATGTTTCGTACTTGCTTTACTTGTTAGGAAAGATTGCTTAGTATTCATTTGCTAAGTTTTTGGTGCGTTTTGGATGATACGGCTGATATCGTTTTGCTATGCTTTGCAACATGCTTATGTGAGGTTCTCACGTAAGGTGTTGTGTTCGGAACTAACGTGAGTCAAGTCGAGGACTTGGGCTCGTATGGATTGGTTGTTTGTTCATGTGCAGGTGTTGCTTGAGTTCAAGTCATGGCTGGTGACAGGATCCATTGGACTAGTCTCAGGAGGAGATGAGGTTCCAACAACCAAGTTCGGGAGGAACTGTGGTTGAGCGGGTCAGGAGGTCGCGCAGGATGATTGAATCAAGGGCAGTGCATATGAAGGTCGAAGGAAGGTGTTCGCACGTATGCATGAGGTGCATGACGTGGCAATATGCTTCTAGAGACGGATTATGGAAGGAAGATCTGATCGGAAGGATCGGATCGTATCGGTTGAAGACTTTGGCTGCGGCAGAGTCGGTTATGGCTCGGTATGGGAAGTATCGAGTTAGGTTATGTTAGGATTTCGTGTGTGTCAAGAAATTGAGTTGTTTAGGAATGTGGGATACGTTCCTAAGGTGTTTGGAAGTCTTAAGATTGCTTCTATCTGCGTGTAGAAGAATCTTGAGCAGTTATGGTAAGTTCCGATTGTGATCGGATTAGGATTAGAGTCCTAGTTGAGATTGGGATGGCCTAAGGGCTGGTTATATAAGCAAGGGAAGGCCAAAGCTCGTGGGAGACGACTTTGGGGCTGTTCCTCTTGTGTTCTATTGAATAAAATTCATAGTTTGAAGGAACTTTTGTGCCTTGTTCGTCCGACTTGTTCCAGACAAGTTTTACTCGTCGAGTTTCTGGACAGCACTACCTTTTGTCGGTGGTTTTATCATAACTCGAGTTTTATTGATCCAATTGACGTGATTCCTTTTGGGTTGTCTTAAAAACTTGATTGTCTATCATCTGTCAAAATTTCACGGTCATTGGATTTGTGGTTTTTGATCTACACGAGTTTATTTGCAGCACTCCAGAAACTGTTTTTCTCGGGTAGGTCAGATTGACCAGTGTTTGATCTTTTGATCATAACTTGAGTTGTTCTCGACGGATTTTAGTAATTCCTTTTGTGTTGTCTTCGTGACTTGATTCTCTCAGATATATAGCACTTTTGTCACAGTGAAACACGTTTAGATTAGTCTCATACACGATTTCTTTAACAGATAGTTTTTCTGCCGGAAGGGTTTGGGGTTTTATTGTTTCCGCTGCGTAAGATTTTTAAATCTACCATTCACCCCCCCCTCTGGTAGCTTTTCACGTACTCTTCGATCCTACAATTGGTATCAGAGCCACGGTGCTCTAATCTTTGAGATTTGCACGTGTTTTTGACTAATCATCATGGAGAAGTACTCCGCCAAACCTTGTGTGTTTGCTGGTATTGATTTCCAGGTTTGGAAGGCACGCATGGAGGCCTTCATCCAGGCGCAAGGCTTCGCAATATGGGAAAAGGTGTACAAACCTTATGAAGTCCCGCCTAACGATCAAGTTACGGCTACGAACCTTCGGGATGTCGACAACAACAACAAAGCCCGAAACTTGATCATCCAAGGACTCACTCAAAGCGACTTTGATCGTGTCGCGCACCTCCGATCAGCATACGACGTTTGGAGAGCTCTCTGTGATTATCATGAAGGCTCCAACACAATCAAGGAGGTAAAACAAGATATGTTCAAGAAAGAATATATGCGTTTTGAGATGCAACCAGGTGAGTCGATCGATGACCTCTTTGCTCGTTTCAATAAAATTCTCAGCAACTTACGTAGTGTCAATGTTAATTTTTCTGATGCTGAAAATGCTAGACAACTTCTTAGTGCATTAGACATGTCAGTTTGGGAGATGAAAGTAACATCCATTCGTGAATCAACTGTCATGAGTTCTCTTACACTAGATGTACTTTATTCTAAACTAAAAACTCATGAAATTGACATCCTAGCACGTAAGAACTCAAACAAGTCTATTGCATTTGTCTCACAATGAGATATGTCTAGCTCCGGTCAATCATCATCCTGCAATACTCTTGCTTTGTTGTCCTCACTAACCCTGGAGCAGATCGAAGAATTTCCAGAAGAGGAGTTGGCACTCATCTCTACTAGATTCTCAAAAGCATTGCAAAATGTGAGAACTAGAAGGAGAGGAAGCTCCGGACCTCAACGCTGTTTTGAATGTGGTAAAACAGGACACTTTCGTACAGAATGCCCTAACCTTTCAGGTCCGACCACCCGGGAAGAAAAACAAAGCAAGATCCGGACCCCCTCTGGAAATTCCAACAAGAAGAAGAAAGGTACCATAGGACGCAAGATGATCAACAGCTTCATCACCGCTCTTCAAGAGCTCAGTTCAAGTGACATTGACTTTGAAAGTGATGAAGAGAATGATGACCTGGCCAACATATGCTTCATGGCGGGCAAAGCAAGATCAAGATCAAGTCAGGAGGAAGCAGAACACAACAGTGACGATGATAAGGTATGTTCTACCTGCAATGAAATGTGTGATGCTATTTCTCGTGCAACTATTATTGTCAAGAAAAAGGACAAAAAGCTTAGGGATAGTGCTGCTAAAATTGAATCACTAGAATCTGAAATTAACCGTTTAAAAACTTTGATTCCTAGTGATGATGCATGTCCCTCATGTGACTTAATCTATGAACAATTGTCCACCCTAAGAAGTGCACATTCCTCCACTCTAGACAGACTTGATGAAGAAATTGAAAAGAACAAAAAGCTTGCTGCACTTAATAATAAAAATTTAAAAGATGTTTCTTGTTCTATAGATGATTTGCATTGTTCTGCATGTGAAAATCTTGATAAGAAACTAAAAGATGCAATAAATGAAATTTCCATTCTGAACAATGCTTTACGATCCCATGAAGTTAAAAATTGTTCCAATTGCAAACTAAAAGGAAAAACTTCATGTGCAAACTGCCTAGACTTGTCTAAGAAACTTGATGACATGAATAGGACACTAGGTCGGTTTTGTAATGGAAATAAGAATCTGAACCTGCTGTTGAATTCTTCTAAGTCTTGCAATGATAAATCTGGTTTAGGTTTTGATTCTCATGTTCATGCTAAGGCACATCCACCTAAAATTGTAAGGTCCTTAGGAAGTGGTTTGATTCAAATAGTTCCTAAACAAAAAGAAGTGGTTTTCAAATCTGCAGGAGTGTTGCCTCATTCGGTTTTAAATAAAAGTATTGCTTGCTCATCTAGACATGAACACAAAGTTAAATTTCAATGTACCTTTTGTGGTAGAGATGGTCATGTCATAGATTTTTGTTATAGACTAGCTAAACAACAGAAAAGGGAAAGAATGTCTGCTAGATCTCATAACTTTCAAGCTAAACTGAAAATTAGAAACATGCAACCTGCTTTAGTGAGACAGAAATTTGAAAAGGTAGCTTCCGGACCTTCTGGTAAGAAATCCGCAAAAGCAGCTCCGATAGTTCCGATAGCTCCGAGAGCTACCGGATCTTCTGTTGTTCCTTCCAGAGCTTCAGTTTTTGTCTCCGGACCTTCTGCTTTTACCTCCGGAGCTACTGGTTTTCACTCTAAACAAGTAACAACTTCTAAATCAACTGTTAAGAATAGAAAACCTCAATCTTTGACTCATAAACCTGCTGTTTTATCTCAGCATTCGCGTGTTTTTCCTGGTGCACGTCGCGTGACTCAGTACTGGATTCCTAAATGCCTTTTGACTAACCCCAGTATTGAGTCATCGGCGTATTGTGCTTTTATGTAGGTTACACGCTTGAGGAAGGAGAATATTTGGATTGTGGATTCAGGTTGCTCACGCCACATGACCGGTAACAAAGATTGGTTCTCCTCCCTCACCTTTGTGTCATGTGTAGAGAATGTTACTTTTGCCGATAATTCTTCAACTCCTATAATCGCTAAGGGTTCGGTTAGAGTAAATGATCACTACACTTTGAAGGATGTGGCACTTGTCAAAAATTTGAAATATAACTTGCTTTCTGTTTCACAATTTCTAGATGAAAATCTAGAAATTACTTTCAATAAAAACTGCTGCAAAGTTGTAGATTCAAATAGTGAGCTTATTTTTAACATGTCTCGGTTTGGAAGAGTTTTTAAAGCTGATTTTGATATGTCTTCTTCTAAGCATAGGTGTCTAGTTGCTAATGATTCAAAGGACTTATATTTTTGGCATCGTAGACTTGGTCACGTAGGCTTTGATCACCTAACGCGTGTTAGTGCTCTTGATCGCATACGTGGGCTGCCTAAGCTTAAAGGGGACAAAGAAATTGTGTGCTCTTCTTGTAGACATGCTAAGATGGTTGCAGGTTCACATACTCCTCTCACAATGATCATGACAACTGAACCATGTCAACTTTTGCATCTTGACACCGTAGGACCTTCACGTGTTCAATCCTTCGGAGGTAAATGGTATGCTCTTGTTATTGTTGATGATTATTCTAGATATTCTTGGGTGTATTTTATGGCGTCTAATAATGAAGTCTTTAGTCACTTTAGAACTTTATTTCTTAGATTATCAATTGATCACCCAGGATCATTAAAAGCAATTAGAAGTGATAATGGAACTGAATTTAAAAATCAATTCTTTGATCACTTTTGTGCTGAAAATAGAATAGATCATCAATTCTCTTCACCATATGTACCTCAACAAAACGGTGTTGTAGAAAGAAAGAACAGAACCCTAGTTGAGATGGCTAGGACTATGCTTGATGAATATCAAACCCCTAGGAAATTTTGGGCTGATGCGTTAGCAACCGCTTGTTATGTCTCAAATCGTGTTTTCTTGCGTGCTAAGCTAGGTAAAACACCATATGAGCTCCGGTTTGGACATAGGCCTAGTGTTACACACTTTCGGGTCTTTGGTTGCAAATGCTTTGTTAAGAAACATGGTAATCTTGATAAATTTGAACCTAGATCCAATGATGGCATGTTTCTTGGTTATCCATCTCATACTAGAGGCTACCGTGTGCTTTTACTTGACACTAACAAAATTGTGGAGACTTGTGAAGTGTCTTTTGATGAAGCTAGCCCAGGTACTAGCTCCGGTGTTGCAGGACCAGATCCATATTCTCAGGGGGAGGGTATTTTCGAAGATGAAGAAGAGCCGGTGATACTGCCTGGTAGTTCTGAAGTTGACACATGTCCAGCTCCGGACATTGAACAAGCTTCGGCTGTCACCTCTGCTGGTCCTGATCATCCACAAATCACAAGCTCATCAATCTACAATGAACCTAATGAAAAAGAAGCTTGTGAGACATCTGTTCCCCTACGTTTTTACAAAGATCATCCCCCACAACAGATGATTGGAAGCTTGCACGAACGAGTCATACGGTCCAGGTTTTGCGATCCAAACTCTCATGCTCATTCTGCTTTTGTTGCTTCTTTTGAACCCAAAGATATATCACACGCACTCACTAATGAATCTTGGATTATTGCCATGCAAGAAGAGTTAGAAAATTTTGGAAGAAATAATGTTTGGAAACTTGTACCTCCACCTCAAGGCCACACTTTAGTTGGAACTAAATGGGTATATAAAAATAAACAAAGTGAGGATGGGGTTGTGATTAGGAATAAGGCTAGGTTGGTTGCTCAAGGTTTCACTCAAGTTGAAGGTCTAGATTTTGATGAAACTTTTGCTCCTGTCGCTAGATTAGAAGCCATAAGAATTTTGTTAGCTTTCGCAGCATCTAAAGGTTTTAAGCTATATCAAATGGATGTTAAAAGTGCTTTTCTTAATGGCTACATAGATGAGGAGGTTTATGTCAAACAACCACCAGGTTTTGAAAATCCAGAATTTCCTAATCATGTTTACAAACTGTCCAAAGCCTTATATGGTCTCAAACAAGCCCCTAGAGCATGGTATGATAGGTTAAAAACATTCTTACTTGAAAAGGGGTTTACAATGGGCAAGGTTGATAAAACTCTTTTTGTGCTTAAACATGGCAATGACTCATTATTCGTTCAAGTGTATGTGGATGATATTATCTTTGGTTGTGCTTCTCATGATCTTGTGTCCAAGTTTTCAGCAATGATGAGTTCCGAATTTGAAATGAGTATGATGGGTGAACTCACTTACTTTTTGGGGCTACAAATCAAGCAAACCAAGGAGGGTACCTTTGTGCATCAAACAAAGTATACCAAAGATCTCCTAAGGCGCTTCAATATGGACAAAAGCAAGCCTCTTCGGACACCAATGGGAACAGCAACAACACTTGAACTTGATGAAGATGGTGAATCCGTGGATCAAAAAGATTATAGAAGTATGATCGGATCACTTTTGTACCTTACGGCATCAAGACCGGACATACAATTCAGCGTATGTCTTTGTGCACGGTTTCAAGCTTCCCCACGTGTTTCACATCGTCAAGCCGTAAAAAGGATTCTCAGGTACTTACATGGAACTCAAGAATTTGGCATTTTTCTTCCTTCTTCCTCAATCGTTTCTTTGAAAGCTTTTTCGGATGCTGATTTTGGGGGTTGTAGGATTGATAGGAAAAGTACTTTCGGTGCTTGTCATTTTCTTGGTAATTCTCTTGTTGCTTGGTCCTCTAGAAAACAAAGTTCAGTTGCACAATCCACAGCCGAATCTGAGTATGTAGCTGCTGCTAGTGCTTGTTCACAAATTCTTTGGATTGTTCAAACACTTAAGGACTATGGGGTTGATCTAGATAGTGTTCCACTATTCTGTGATAACACTAGTGCTATTTGCATTGCTAAAAACCCCGTGCAACATTCTAGAACTAAGCACATTGACATTAGGTATCACTTTCTACGTGATAATGTTGAAAAAGGAAACATTGTGCTTCACCATGTAGATACCGAACAACAATTGGCTGACATTTTTACAAAACCTTTGGATTTCACTCGTTTTTGTTACATTCGTAGTGAAATAGGGGTTATGCATCCTCATGGCTTAAATTGAGGGGGAGTTTTTGAAACTTAGGAAGTCTATGTGTGAATCTGAAATTAAAATAATATGAGCATATTATTTCATACATATATGACTTTGTGATTCCTTTTACATGCTGAAAGTTCTTACTACATTACTCGTGTTATACTTTTTGTAGTTTTTGCCATGTCTAGTAATTGGAATAATTACTTACACTAAATCTGGTCATGGTCGAACTTTCTTGCTATTTTGAACTTGTTGCATGCTCACAAATGCTTTTAATCATTAAGAATTTATCAAGTAATCAACTCACATGTTGAGTTTTTATAAACAAATATAAATTGAGAAAAGATCAAGAGAATATGCATGCATCGCACTTCTTCTTTCGAGATGGCTTGTCATTGCACTTAGATATGAACTTGGAAGAAGTTGTGTATGACTAAAACCATGTCCTTAAGCTTCTGATTGTCAAATGACATAGGCTTGGCTTGGTTGGTTAGAATAAGGTAGATGAGCATATAATCTCTTGCAAATATCATATTATCTAAATTTATGCTTTGAAAAATAATAAACTGCAGCAACAAATGTCATGCTTTCAGGTTTTGAAATAGTTGAGTTTGTGAGATCATGACCTGCTAAAATTGAAAATCACACTTGCTTTCTAGCATGGCTTACACTACCTTATGTATTTCATTGATGTGATAATGTAAGGTACTTGATAGTATGACTTGGATGAGCTTTGTTTATATGTATATGTTATAATATGCTCATAACAATTAAAGAGGGAGAGATAATTTGTTTATATCTCATAACAATTAAAATTTCTCTTTTACCTTGCTGAATACATTGTCAAAGGGGGAGAGATTAATCACACATTAAATTTAAAAAAAAGGAGAGATAATAAAGGGGGAGACATTTTCATTTTAAAAAGGGGGAGAGATTTTCATTTACGTTTGTTTTACAAAAGGAGAGAAATTGTTTTCAAAACTTTTATTTGAATAAGCCAATGTTCGGATTTTAAATGGTGTTGCCAATGCATTCATCAAGGGGGAGATTGTAAGACTTATGTGTGCTGAATACATTGGCTTGTAGTGAATACACTTGGCTTTGATGATAAAAGTTTTTAATATCACCAAAACACCTTTTTATCAAGGTCCGACTCTAGCTCCGAGCTACAGCAAGGTCCGACGATAGGTCCGGCTTGCTTTGGGTAGCTCCTGTTACGTTTGATGCTAGGTCCGACTTCTTGGTAAGGTCCGACTAGCTTTGGTTAGCTCCGGTGAGCTTTATCTTTAGCTCCGGTGTGTCTTTGTTAGCTCCAGCATGTCCTTGATAGCTTCGGCATATATTTGATAGCTCCGGCATGCTTTTGCTAAGCTCCGACTTACTTTGTTCTAGCTCCGGTTTTGGGTTGACTAGTTCCGACTAGTTTTGATAAGCTCCGGATCCAGGATCTACTAGTTTTGATAAGCTCCGGATCCAGGATCTACTAGTTTTGGTAAGCTCCGGCAGGTGCTTCTTTGTACTAGTTTTGGTAAGCTCCGGCAGGTGCTTCATTGTACTAGTTTTGGTAAGCTCCGGCAGGTGCTTCATTGTACTAGTTTTGGTAAGCTCCGGCGCTAGGTTCTACTAGCTCTTGTTAGCTCCGGCTCAAGCTCCGGGTTGCTCTAGCAAGGTCCGGAACTTGACCGCAGTGCTTCTGCTTTTCATTTGCAATGTTTCGTACTTGCTTTACTTGTTAGGAAAGATTGCTTAGTATTCATTTGCTAAGTTTTTGGTGCGTTTTGAATGATACGGCTGATATCGTTTTGCTATGTTTTGCAATATGCTTATGTGAGGTTCTCACGTAAGGTGTTGTGTTCGGAACTAACGTGAGTCAAGTCGAGGACTTGGGCTCGTATGGATTGGTTGTTTGTTCATGTGCAGGTGTTGCTTGAGTTCAAGTCATGGCTGGTGACAGGATCCATTGGACTAGTCTCAGGAGGAGATGAGGTTCCAACAACCAAGTTCGGGAGGAACTGTGGTTGAGCGGGTCAGGAGGTCGCGCAGGATGATTGAATCAAGGGCAGTGCATATGAAGGTCGAAGGAAGGTGTTCGCACGTATGCATGAGGTGCATGACGTGGCAATATGCTTCTAGAGACGGATTATGGAAGGAAGATCTGATCGGAAGGATCGGATCGTATCGGTTGAAGACTTTGGCTGCGGCAGAGTCGGTTATGGCTCGGTATGGGAAGTATCGAGTTAGGTTATGTTAGGATTTCGTGTGTGTCACGAAATTGAGTTGTTTAGGAATGTGGGATACGTTCCTAAGGTGTTTGGAAGTCTTAAGATTGCTTCTATCTGCGTGTAGAAGAATCTTGAGCAGTTATGGTAAGTTCCGATTGTGATCGGATTAGGATTAGAGTCCTAGTTGAGATTGGGATGGCCTAAGGGCTGGTTATATAAGCAAGGGAAGGCCAAAGCTCGTGGGAGACGACTTTGGGGCTGTTCCTCTTGTGTTCTATTGAATAAAATTCATAGTTTGAAGGAACTTTTGTGCCTTGTTCGTCCGACTTGTTCCAGACAAGTTTTACTCGTCGAGTTTCTGGACAGCACTACCTTTTGTCGGTGGTTTTATCATAACTCGAGTTTTATTGATCCAATTGACGTGATTCCTTTTGGGTTGTCTTAAAAACTTGATTTTCTATCATCTGTCAAAATTTCACGGTCATTGGATTTGTGGTTTTTGATCTACACGAGTTTATTTGCAGCACTCCAGAAACTGTTTTTCTCGGGTAGGTCAGATTGACCAGTGTTTGATCTTTTGATCATAACTTGAGTTGTTCTCGACGGATTTTAGTAATTCCTTTTGTGTTGTCTTCGTGACTTGATTCTCTCAGATATATATCACTTTTGTCACAGTGAAACACGTTTAGATTAGTCTCATACACGATTTCTTTAACAGATAGTTTTTCTGCCGGAAGGGTTTGGGGTTTTATTGTTTCCGCTGCGTAAGATTTTTAAATCTACCATTCACCCCCCCCTCTGGTAGCTTTTCACGTACTCTTCGATCCTACAGAAGTCTTTGATTGTCCCTCGTAGGTCTGAGCCGTTGGAGGTACACCAGTGTGACTGTTGAGGCTGGAGGTCTGGTGATTGGACATGTGGCAGATCCGGAGCTTATCATCTGGGACGGGTAGGTCCGGTGCAGTTGTACACGTGTCAGGACCGGAGCTTCCCTCTGTCGGGGGTTAGGTCCGGTGGTGCCGCACTGGTATTTGGCCCGGAGCTTTCCCATGTGTGGGATGTAGCTTCGGTTGCAGTATACACGTGGCAGCACCGGGACTAACAATAGATGGGAGGCACGTCCGGCCCCGTATGACATGTGGGGCCTTCGCAGGTCTTCAACTCAGACAGGTGAAGTTACTTTGGCCTTTTTGCAGTCCCAAAGGGTATGCGGTACGCAGGGTACCGACATATATATATATATATATATATATATATATCATTTATATGTATATATATATATTAATATATATATATATGTATCATTTATATGTATATATATATATTAATATATACATATACATGATATACACATCCCTGCATATATGAACAAATTCCTAAAAAGAAAAAAGTCAAATTATAATATTAAATATTTATTGTAATATTACATATATATATACAATATATATCATACATTTTTCCAGCATTGACATCTTGTCGCATATGGGATTTAAAATCTTTTTAATGCTTCTCTCTACGCGCTTGATGTTTTCCGGTTCGGTGAAAAGGTACATTTCTTCATGTTGATTATATTCCTCTTCATTATCTCCCACGTTCTCAACCCCAACAATATTTTGCTTTCTAGAAACAACTACATGCATCTTCTTAGTTCCTGCATCTTGTACAGAAAAAACTTGTACAACACGATCGGCAAGAACCTACGAGTCATCTTTATAACCCACTTTGTTCAAGTCTACAAGTGTCAGCCCGTAGTTGTCCATTGTCACACCATCAGGATGTTTGACCCATTGACACTTAAATATGAGCATTTTCATTCTTTCTCCATAATCGAGTTCCCATATTTTCCCTATGAATCTGAAGTATGTGGTCTTCTGCCCTTGTGGATCATAAGCCTCTATACGAACACCTCTATTTTGTGCAACACTCTTACCATCTTTTTTCTTTGTCCAAAATGTGTAACCATTAATGTCATATGATTTTCATGATGTCTCCAAAGAAGATGGGCCAGAAGCTAACTTCTTCATTGTTGCCTCTTCTATAGAGTTTTCGTATGGTATATTTTTGTCCATTAACCATTTAGTGAAACATCTTAGGTGCTCTATCATGATCCTCCTCTCTGTGGTCTTGTTTTTTTGCGAAGCTCAATTTGGTGTTCCTCGATGTACAACTCAGCTATTGCAAGCTGTTGTAGTACACAAAAATGTGCATGGTGTACATTATTGTAATCTTGAATGATAAAAGTTTTCTTACCCACTTTGCCTCCCCATGTAGTCTACCCTCATGTACGGGTATAGGCACACCTATCGGTTTTCCATCTTTGATGTAATCAGCGCAACCCTCAATCACTTCTTCATGGTGTATCCTTCCATAATTGAACCCTCTGGGTGAGCACTATTCTGTACATAACCTTTTAATACTCCTAAATATCTCTCCAATGGAAACTTATGATGTAAATGTAGTGGCCCCAATGCTTTTATCTGATCAACAAGAAGTATGATTAGGTGTACTCACATATCAAAAAAGGATGGTGGGAAACACATCTCAAGCTTGCATATAGTCTCAACAATGTACGTTTTCAAATAGTGTAAGTCTTCACGTGCTATCACCTTTTGCGATACTGCATTAAAGAAGTAACACAAATGTGGGATGACAACTTTTATATGCTCTGGTTTGATGACCCTTATTGCAATGGCAAGGAACACTGTCATCATCATGTGACAGTCATGAGAATTATAGCCGAATAAAGACAAGTCTTTCATCGAGACTAGTTTGCGGATATTGGATGAGAAACTCATAGGCACTCTGATCCCACGCAAGCATTTGCAAATTGACTTTTTCTCTTGTAGTGTCAAGTTGTAGGTGGCTGGGGGGAGGTAATGCTTTCTGTTCGCCTTTTTTACTGGGTGAAGCTTTGGTCTCATATCAAGATTTACTATGTGATTTTAATTCGTCCTTTGTTTTCCTCGGCATGTCCAATAAGATCCCAATGATGATGTCAAATACATTCTTTGTAACGTTCATCAAATCAATACTATGATAAAATTCCAGGTTCTTCCAATACGGAAGATACTTTAAAACAATTGATTGTTTCTTTAAAGTCATGTCAGCTGTATCACCCGAAGAAATACTTTTCTTTCTTTTTGTTCCTTTACATTTTTGCCCTTTTAGAAAGCAATATGAATGTTCTTGACCATTTCGAACACGAGTTTTCCACTATAAGGTTTTGGTGCAGTATCTTTTCGATTTTGTTGTCAAATTGTTCTTTCATGTTCCTATACTTGTGTGTATCTATCAGAAACCGCCGGTGTCTCATGTACACTGTCTTTCTGGATGAAGTGAGGTATAGAAATCTAGTTCCATCCACACATCTTACACAACCTTTCTTCCCTTTCATTGGTCCCGATAATATAAACAGTTTGAGATAATCATGCACGGTAACGAATATCATTGCTCTTAGCATGAAATACTCCCGCTTGTACTCATACCATGTACGTACCCCTTCATTCCACAATTTCGCCATATCTTACGTTAAAGGTTCCAAGAACACATCAATTTCGATGTCTGGTTGTTTTGGACCTTGGATAAGAACATATAATAATATATATTTCCTTTTGTGACACAACCACATCGGTAGGTTTTACATCGTTAAGACCACGGGCCATGTGCTGTTTATGCTCTTTTTTTCACCAAACAGATACATTCCGTCTGTACACAAGGCAAATCTTACATTTCTAATTTCCTTTGCAAATTCTGGATATTGAATATCAAAATTTTTCCAGTGGGTTGCATCACCAGGGTGTCGAATATTGATGAAAAAAAAGAAGATGATGCCCGATCTTCCGAAAGGTAATGGGTAAGTCGATTGATGGAGATCTCGACGTTGATGATCCGAGGCTCTCGAGTAGAACACGAACAGCCCCTGCAATCAGTACACCACCGCTCCGTTGGTTATCAACCGTGCTTCACACGATTGACCTCGCCAAGAAGGCTAATCCCTGCAAGTGCAACCGAGAACACAAGCAAGAACGTAGAAGACACAATCTGAAATTGCGAAGTTGGGGTTTCACAAACCGAAGAACGGCGATATTATTAATCTAAGCAAAACCCCATTGTTCATGGCGGCTACTATGGAGTATATATAGGTGGGAGGACGTCCAAGGGGGTGTTGGGGTCGTGACCTAACCCTAACACACGAAAATAATGGACTTAGACTTGATACAAGGCCCAATGGCCCAATATGGTGGCGCAGCACCCTGACAGATTCTGTATTTGATATTGTTTCGACGATTCCCGACGACTCCGAAGGAATTTTGACATGGGACCGGTGCCATTGGAAAGGTTATCCTCTCCCCTTTCCGTGCATATGTAGAACGTCCAAAACGGAGTTCGTATGCGTCCTGGGCGTCCGTTTTAGTGCGTACTGCTCCTAGACTCCGAGTTGGATACGATTTGGAGTTTGGTTCGGTTTCCATCTTCTTTGAACGAATTCTCTGGTCTTCCACGTCCCTAATACTCCCTCCAAGTACTCCTTGAACCTCTCCATGGATCCTAATCACAAATAAATCATTAAGTAGCAATTTATGTTCAGAAACATATAAGGAAATATATAAGAACGAGTTCACCTCTGAAATTAATTGTTGTGTATGAACTCTATTGATTGCATCTTGTATGTTCAATGGAGTGTTGTTTGTATCCATAGAAGTGATGTCCTCATCATCCTCCCCTTCTTGAATTGGAGTCGTCCTCGACTCAAGTTCATCTTCTATCATGTGTGGGTCCATATGTGCAACACCAGCAAATCTTCTTGTAAGCATGAAAGGAGGAGGCCAAGGTGGCGGACGACATAGCGCACCATCTTGATCTTGTCCAAACAAGAGCGCACATTCACTTGAGCCAGGATCCCAAACAAATAAACTTTGTACCATATTTGTAGGTGCAATGATAATGTGCATGATCTCGTCATTCTCCCCTTCTTTATGACAAGCCGTCCTCGGCTTGCTCGTATGTCCAGGAAAAAGGATTGCTTTGGGGGTAGAATGAACACTGTCCATATTGCACAACCGCAATGAACAATGCTTCTTTTTTATTTGTTGTCCTTGCTGCAATAAAAAAATGCTAGAAAAACTTGACAATACATTATTAGTGTTAGTGCATCCATTCATTTCACCATGTTGTTGCAGCACAAAAGGAGCTTCCTCATTTGAACATATGTAAACTTTATGCACCATAAACATACCACTATGTTCATATTTGCCTATAGCATGAAAAATATTTCTACTTAACAAAGGCAATTCAGATTGAGAAAATATTATCTTCTCTACGATATCTAGATCACAAAGAGTGTCAAATTCAATATAGCCCAAAGTATTTAGAGAAGATAACAATTTCAGCTCATCCCTTTCACATGTAGTTGGGATCAAATGCTTAATTTCAGCACAAGTGAGTGATAAAGTATCAAATTCATTTGGTTGTTCTAGCATAGGTATAATATAATTATCAGCACACAACTCATTTTTGTTATAAGAATCAGTGGGAAAATCAACTAATGGTAAAGTTGTATTATGAAAAGGTTCATCTTGTTGCTGCTCATCGATAGTATGATTGGTAGCAAAATTCAGCACATCTGAAAATGTCATACCGTGGTTAACTGTAGAGCATTGTCCATTAACACTACTCTCATTTTTAGCAAGAAATTCAAATGCATTATGAGTTGATTCATCAAAAAATTCAGAAGAGTTGTTCAACACCTCACTCTCATTTGCATCTCCATTTATTTGTTCATGTTCCTGCAAAAGGTTAGGCAAAGGAGGAGGTACAACAAGAAAATTCTTCTCAAGTTCATGTATTTCATCTTTACAATTAGATACATTAGCAAAAGTTTCTCGCATAAGAATTTTCATATCTTTCCATGTTCGAGGTCTTTCTAAATCACTTAAGTTGTTCCACCAAGTCAATGCACAACCTACTAATGCACTTGCAACATTTCTAATCTTTCTTTTCTCACACATATGACATTGTCCAAAAATTTTATCCAACTCTATTTCCCAAGCAATATATTCATCGTAACCAAAACCATCATAAGAAGGAAGAGATGGAAGAATGTAATTACTTCTTGTGGAAGGTGTTGTAAAGGTGGTCTGAATGTCAAGTGAATCCTTGGTTGATGTTTGATTTTTAGTGAGCAACTCCATCGCCGTCTTCATCATGTCCATCATCTCAGCATATAATGCATGATTCTTGCTTTTACCTGACATTGTTACTAGCAAACAGAAGACAACAAAAAAAAATATGTTATCCCTATCAACTACAAAGGATAATGGCAAAGTGGAAGTAGAATCACACACTCTCAAGCGTCTTACCACGCTCTTACAAGTGTTCTTACCGACACTGCAGGTGGCAAACGGTGGCCGGTATGAAGAAACCAATGAAGTGTGGGATGATTGCCAAGGTGTATCGATTCTGCTCAAGAGTAAGGTGTAGCTTGGATGGCACTTTCTATGTAGCAAGGATTAGCAACAATGAAATCAGATAGTAAAGTTGAATAAGTGTCCAATGTATTTGTCAAAGTTGCTGGCCTAAATGTGTTCCTAGTAGTTCAAGCTAGCAAGACATGAGATAAAACTAGATGACACAAAGAATGCAAGCACTTCTGTTTTTTGTTGTTGTTTTTTTTCCTATTTTTTTGTGCGGCTTTTGTTTCTTGTTTTGCACTTGCCTTTTTCTTTTTTCTTCCTTTTTTTCAGAATGTGCTGCAAGGGAAGAACACAATGAAAATCAACCTAAGATATCTCGTGTGTCTGTCGCAGATTTTCTGCTCAATCTTACAAGGACAAATAGGCACACTTATAGGCTCTAAATTGGAAAACTTAGAACAGCATGATTGTAGATATATCTCTCCTCTTTAATTTAAATATATGGAAGACCTATTTTGGAATAGAACAATAGGAGATACTGACCCCGAAATACAGACTGTTCAGAATTTTTAGGTCAATAATAGATTCGGATCTAATGAAATTTATAAATCGATAACTATATTTTCTGGGAAAATGATGAATATGAAAGTTATAGAGCACTTCTTAAGATTTCCAGAAAGTACAAGAACACCAAAATCCGAGTTTGTATGTGTGAGATATGATGAAAATACCAAACTGGACAGAGGTGAATCTAATCTGGACGTGATGACGTGATTCAAAAGGATGAATCACACAATGCAAAACTCAAACTAAGACCAAAAACACTTTCTAAACCAGCAATATGACTCAACCACGGACACAAACTCAACAAAACCAAACTGAATAACAAAGTTGCAAAGGCTCAATGTGGTTTGGACAAAGTAATGAACAGATCTACTAAACTGCAAGTTTTTTTGTGGCTTTTTTTGTGGACTCTAGGTATGAAAAACAAAACTAATGTAATGGATAGATGAATTACCTAACGGGCAACCTGGAAATCTGATACCAATTGATGAGAGAATTGATGAGTCCCGATCTTCCGAAAGGTAATGGGTAAGTCGATTGATGGAGATCTCGACGTTGATGATCCGAGGCTCTCGAGTAGAACACGAACAGCCCCTGCAATCACTACACCACCGCTCCGTTGGTTATCAACCGTGCTTCACACGATTGACCTCGCCAAGAAGGCTAATCCCTGCAAGTGCAACCGAGAACACAAGCAAGAACGTAGAAGACACAATCTGAAATTGCGAAGTTGGGGTTTCACAAACCGAAGAACGGCGATATTATTAATCTAAGCAAAACCCCATTGTTCATGGCGGCTACTATGGAGTATATATAGGTGGGAGGACGTCCAAGGGGGTGTTGGGGTCGTGACCTAACCCTAACACACGAAAATAATGGACTTAGACTTGATACAAGGCCCAATGGCCCAATATGGTGGCGCAGCACCCTGACAGATTCTGTATTTGATATTGTTTCGACGATTCCCGACGACTCCGAAGGAATTTTGACATGGTACCGGTGCCATTGGAAAGGTTATCCTCTCCCCTTTCCGTGCATATGTAGAACGTCCAAAACGGAGTTCGTATGCGTCCTGGGCGTCCGTTTTAGTGCGTACTGCTCCTAGACTCCGAGTTGGATACGATTTGGAGTTTGGTTCGGTTTCCATCTTCTTTGAACGAATTCTCTGGTCTTCCACGTCCCTAATACTCCCTCCAAGTACTCCTTGAACCTCTCCATGGATCCTAATCACAAATAAATCATTAAGTAGCAATTTATGTTCAGAAACATATAAGGAAATATATAAGAACGAGTTCACCTCTGAAATTAATTGTTGTGTATGAACTCTATTGATTGCATCTTGTATGTTCAATGGAGTGTTGTTTGTATCCATAGAAGTGATGTCCTCATCATCCTCCCCTTCTTGAATTGGAGTCGTCCTCAACTCAAGTTCATCTTCTATCATGTGTGGGTCCATATGTGCAACACCAGCAAATCTTCTTGTAAGCATGAAAGGAGGAGGCCAAGGTGGCGGACGACATAGCGCACCATCTTGATCTTGTCCAAACAAGAGCGCACATTCACTTGAGCCAGGATCCAAAACAAATAAACTTTGTACCATATTTGTAGGTGCAATGATAATGTGCATGATCTCATCATTCTCCCCTTCTTTATGACAAAGCCGTCCTCGGCTTGCTCGTATGTCCAGGAAAAAGGATTGCTTTGGGGGTAGAATGAACACTGTCCATATTGCACAACCGCAATGAACAATGCTTCTTTTTTATTTGTTGTCCTTGCTGCAATAAAAAAATGCTAGAAAAACTTGACAATACATTATTAGTGTTAGTGCATCCATTCATTTCACCATGTTGTTGCAGCACAAAAGGAGCTTCCTCATTTGAACATATGTAAACTTTATGCACCATAAACATACCACTATGTTCATATTTGCCTATAGCATGAAAAATATTTCTACTTAACAAAGGCAATTCAGATTGAGAAAATATTATCTTCTCTACGATATCTAGATCACAAAGAGTGTCAAATTCAATATAGCCCAAAGTATTTAGAGAAGATAACAATTTCAGCTCATCCCTTTCACATGTAGTTGGGATCAAATGCTTAATTTCAGCACAAGTGAGTGATAAAGTATCAAATTCATTTGGTTGTTCTAGCATAGGTATAATATAATTATCAGCACACAACTCATTTTTGTTATAAGAATCAGTGGGAAAATCAACTAATGGTAAAGTTGTATTATGAAAAGGTTCATCTTGTTGCTGCTCATCGATAGTATGATTGGTAGCAAAATTCAGCACATCTGAAAATGTCATACCGTGGTTAACTGTAGAGCATTGTCCATTAACACTACTCTCATTTTTAGCAAGAAATTCAAATGCATTATGAGTTGATTCATCAAAAAATTCAGAAGAGTTGTTCAACACCTCACTCTCATTTGCATCTCCATTTATTTGTTCATGTTCCTGCAAAAGGTTAGGCAAAGGAGGAGGTACAACAAGAAAATTCTTCTCAAGTTCATGTATTTCATCTTTACAATTAGATACATTAGCAAAAGTTTCTCGCATAAGAATTTTCATATCTTTCCATGTTCGAGGTCTTTCTAAATCACTTAAGTTGTTCCACCAAGTCAATGCACAACCTACTAATGCACTTGCAACATTTCTAATCTTTCTTTTCTCACACATATGACATTGTCCAAAAATTTTATCCAACTCTATTTCCCAAGCAATATATTCATCGTAACCAAAACCATCATAAGAAGGAAGAGATGGAAGAATGTAATTACTTCTTGTGGAAGGTGTTGTAAAGGTGGTCTGAATGTCAAGTGAATCCTTGGTTGATGTTTGATTTTTAGTGAGCAACTCCATCGCCGTCTTCATCATGTCCATCATCTCAGCATATAATGCATGATTCTTGCTTTTACCTGACATTGTTACTAGCAAACAGAAGACAACAAAAAAAAATATGTTATCCCTATCAACTACAAAGGATAATGGCAAAGTGGAAGTAGAATCACACACTCTCAAGCGTCTTACCACGCTCTTACAAGTGTTCTTACCGACACTGCAGGTGGCAAACGGTGGCCGGTATGAAGAAACCAATGAAGTGTGGGATGATTGCCAAGGTGTATCGATTCTGCTCAAGAGTAAGGTGTAGCTTGGATGGCACTTTCTATGTAGCAAGGATTAGCAACAATGAAATCAGATAGTAAAGTTGAATAAGTGTCCAATGTATTTGTCAAAGTTGCTGGCCTAAATGTGTTCCTAGTAGTTCAAGCTAGCAAGACATGAGATAAAACTAGATGACACAAAGAATGCAAGCACTTCTGTTTTTTGTTGTTGTTTTTTTCCTATTTTTTTGTGCGGCTTTTGTTTCTTGTTTTGCACTTGCCTTTTTCTTTTTTCTTCCTTTTTTTCAGAATGTGCTGCAAGGGAAGAACACAATGAAAATCAACCTAAGATATCTCGTGTGTCTGTCGCAGATTTTCTGCTCAATCTTACAAGGACAAATAGGCACACTTATAGGCTCTAAATTGGAAAACTTAGAACAGCAAGATTGTAGATATATCTCTCCTCTTTAATTTAAATATATGGAAGACCTATTTTGGAATAGAACAATAGGAGATACTGACCCCGAAATACAGACTGTTCAGAATTTTTAGGTCAATAATAGATTCGGATCTAATGAAATTTATACATCGATAACTATATTTTCTGGGAAAATGATGAATATGAAAGTTATAGAGCACTTCTTAAGATTTCCAAAAAGTACAAGAACACCAAAATCCGAGTTTGTATGTATGAGATATGATGAAAATACCAAACTGGACAGAGGTGAATCTAATCTGGACGTGATGACGTGATTCAAAAGGATGAATCACACAATGCAAAACTCAAACTAAGACCAAAAACACTTTCTAAACCAGCAATATGACTCAACCACGGACACAAACTCAACAAAACCAAACTGAATAACAAAGTTGCAAAGGCTCAATGTGGTTTGGACAAAGTAATGAACAGATCTACTAAACTGCAAGTTTTTTTGTGGCTTTTTTTGTGGACTCTAGGTATGAAAAACAAAACTAATGTAATGGATAGATGAATTACCTAACGGGCAACCTGGAAATCTGATACCAATTGATGAGAGAATTGATGAGTCCCGATCTTCCGAAAGGTAATGGGTAAGTCGATTGATGGAGATCTCGACGTTGATGATCCGAGGCTCTCGAGTAGAACACGAACAGCCCCTGCAATCACTACACCACCGCTCCGTTGGTTATCAACTGTGCTTCACACGATTGACCTCGCCAAGAAGGCTAATCCCTGCAAGTGCAACCGAGAACACAAGCAAGAACGTAGAAGACACAATCTGAAATTGCGAAGTTGGGGTTTCACAAACCGAAGAACGGCGATATTATTAATCTAAGCAAAACCCCATTGTTCATGGCGGCTACTATGGAGTATATATAGGTGGGAGGACGTCCAAGGGGGTGTTGGGGTCGTGACCTAACCCTAACACACGAAAATAATGGACTTAGACTTGATACAAGGCCCAATGGCCCAATATGGTGGCGCAGCACCCTGACAGATTCTGTATTTGATATTGTTTCGACGATTCCCGACGACTCCGAAGGAATTTTGACATGGGACCGGTGCCATTGGAAAGGTTATCCTCTCCCCTTTCCGTGCATATGTAGAACGTCCAAAACGGAGTTCGTATGCGTCCTGGGCGTCCGTTTTAGTGCGTACTGCTCCTAGACTCCGAGTTGGATACGATTTGGAGTTTGGTTCGGTTTCCATCTTCTTTGAACGAATTCTCTGGTCTTCCACGTCCCTAATACTCCCTCCAAGTACTCCTTGAACCTCTCCATGGATCCTAATCACAAATAAATCATTAAGTAGCAATTTATGTTCAGAAACATATAAGGAAATATATAAGAACGAGTTCACCTCTGAAATTAATTGTTGTGTATGAACTCTATTGATTGCATCTTGTATGTTCAATGGAGTGTTGTTTGTATCCATAGAAGTGATGTCCTCATCAAATATGTTTTTCATTTTTCCTTCGCTGCTCAGAATGCCAGCGCATAAGTTCAGTCTCCCTAGGGTTTGAGAGCAAATGCTTCAAGCAATCAATTACTGGAAGGTACCACATCACCAAGACATGAATTTTTCTCTTATTCTTCCCGTCTGCATTGTCAGAAGTATCGTAATTGTCACCTTTAGGACCAATAATAAACTTCTTATTCTTCTGGGTCTTACTCATGTTGGTAACATACTAGTGATTGTAGTACTTATTGTATCTACTGACACCGCAGATGGGGCATCTAGTTGCAAGCTCATACTCTTTGCGATACAAAATACAATGGTTCACACAAACGTGTATTTTTATCACACCTGGTGCCATCGAGCAAAGAAGTTCCTTCGGTTTATAAGTGCTTTTGTGCAGTTTATTGAGATTTGGAAGAATTTCTGCCAAAATATTCAAAAGATCAGAGAAACTACAATCGAACCATCCATGTGTGGCTTTCAACTTTAGTAGTTCTAGGACTACATGCAATGTAGTAAACTCTTTACCACAACCCTTTGCTTTATCATATAAAAACTCTGTCATTGCATTCTGCAATGTCTATATTTTACTTAAACCTTTACTTGCTCCTATAGAAATCAATACATATGGTTCAATGTGACGCAACATCTCACAATTGAACTCATCATCATCACCATCTTGATTGTCACTACCATCATCGATATGAACATTATCGTCATCTGAACCTCTCTCATCATCTTTATCCACATCATGTGTATCTAACTCACCATGCTCTGTCCATATTGTGTAGTTTTCTTTGAAACCTATTTTCACCAAATGAGATTGGATTACTATAGTATCTATCCAAGCAATCTTATTTTCGCAGTCGATACATGGACATAATATGTCATCTATCTTTTGCATCTTCGCATGTCTGTTGGATGCTTCAATAAAATTTGTAACATTTGAATGTACATAGGATCGGGTCTTAGCATGTTATACATCGACGCTCGGCGGTCCATCTTCAATAAAAAAATGTAAAAAATGGATAAAATAAGGGATGTGCAAGAAGATAAGGGATTCTGATGTTGAAATTTTTACAGAAAGCTCCTAAGATCATAATAGAATTTTTGTAAAATTTAGAGAATTTTCTACTGCAAGATTTGGCCAAAAATATTTCGTAAAGGTGTTACTTACAATAAATTTACAAAGACATAATCGGCCTGTACTGGTATCGTGTAGGCCTATTCATAAGGGTTCCAAAAAATTTTGTTTCATAATTTTCTCAGCTTCCCAGTGGCGACAATTGATTTTTGAAGTTTGGCTTATTCATTGAAACATTTGATCGAACATGTGATGTGCTTGTATTCATCTACAACCTTTAATCCTTAAAATCCAAGTCTTTTTCTACAAAATTCATGAAGAAGCTCAAGGGGAAGCTTTTGTAAAATTTATAGAATTTTCTACTGCAAGATTTGTTCACAAATATTCCGTAAATGTCTTCCTTACAATGAATTTACAGAGACATAACCGACCTGTATCATATGAGTGAATATTAGTATCATGTAGGCCTATTCCTAAGAGTTCCAAGAAAATTTGTTTCATAATTTTCTAAGCTTCCCAACGGCCACAATCGATTTTTAAAGTTCGGCTTATTTATTGAAATATTTCATCGAACATGTGATGTGCTTGTATTCATCTTCAACCTTTAATCCTTCAATTCTACGTCTTTTTACAAAATTCATGGAGGTGCTCAAGAAGAGGCTCAATTATATCTTGGGGAGTAGGGAGGGGGGGATGTAGTCAAACTCAAGAAAACCAGACTGAAAAACAGGACAACAAACAATGGAAGTTGTTTGACAGTGGAAGAAGAAGCCTATGCGAACCTTTTCTCTGTTTGAAGCTTGATGAACTGATGAAAGGAATGGCGCGCGCACGCTGGAAGCAGAGGGGCAGCCGAAAAGAGAAAAAATTGGCAGCCTGACAAAGTCAATGTAAAATCTATCAGGTTAGATTTTCTACGGTGCCCGAGGAGCCCTTTATGTAGTCTTCCATTTTCACAGCAGATTTTACTGAAGAACCGCCCGTGATAAGATTTTTCTTAGGCGGTTATTGCTAAAAAACCGCCTGTGACAAAGGTCCGAGTCTGTTCTTCATTTTTATTTTCCCTTACTTCTTTTTATTTAGATTTCAATATAAATACTCAAATATGTATAGATTATGCAAATTGAGTCCAAATTCGATGATACTTTTTTCTATATTCTTAGAAAATTTATATCTACCACCCGTATCAAATATTTTAAAATTTATATAGCAACATTGTAATGTTTTGGTAAATATCGAATTAATTTATATTCACATTTTTATATCTCCTAAAAAGGGGATCTTCCACTGAAATTGGTTTGTATGGACATATTGTCTTATTTATACATGTAACAATTGTTTAAATTTTTTGAAGCATTCCTGCATGTCAAAATTCAAATTATCCATCATTCTAATTAAATGCTCATATACATATGAGACATTCTTCAAATTTTGAACACACATTGATTCAAAAAAATTATAAAATCTGAAAAAAAATCATAGAGGTTGGTATGATGACTAAAAACTTCCATAGAAAAATTCAATGAAAAAATCATTATATTCATCAAGATATAAAAATGACAAATAACCAGTGTTATTTTTTTTTATGTTCTGACCAATTTCAAATGTTTTTCCAAGTGAAATTTAATGGGAACCTCTAATACTAAAGCATATTACAAGAAAGTGGAATTTGGACTTTTAAAGGGCCCCTCATTTTAATAAAGAATATTAATTGAGCTTAGACATAGTACATCTTTTAACAGGCGGTTTTTAAAAACTGCATGGGCGGTTGTTCCTAAAGAACCGCCTATGGTAAAGTTCCGAGTCCATTCTTCAGTTTTTTTCTTTCCTTTTTTTATTTGGATTCTAATATAAATACTCAAACATGTATAGATTCTACAAATTAAGTCTGAATTCGATGATACTTTTTTCTATATTCTTCAAAATTTAATATCTACCACCTGGACCAAATATTTTAAAAGTTGTATAGATAATATTCTAAGGTTTTCGTGAATATCAAATTAATTTATATTAACATATTATTCAGATTTTTATATCTCCTCAAAAAAGAGGATCTTCCACTAAAATTTGTTTGTATGAACATATTGTCTTATTTATACATGTATGAATTTTTAAAATTTTTTAAAGGATACCAGCATGTCAAAATTCAAATTATCCATGATTCTAATCAAATGGTCATGTACATATGATTCATTCTTCAAATTTTGAACAAACATTCATTCAAAAAAATTATAAAAATTTGAAAAAAATCATAGAGGTTGGTATGATGACTAAAAAGTTCCATAGAAAAATTCAATGAGAAAATCATTATATTCATCAAGATAGAAAAATGACAAATAACCAGTGTTATTTGTTTTTTTATGTTCTTACCAATGTCAAAGGTTTTCCCAAGTGAAATTTAACGAGAACCTGTAATTCTAAAGAATATTACAAGAAAGTGGAATTTAGGCTTTTAAAAGGCCCCTCTGTAACACCCTAAATTTTCGCATCCTGCATTGCGTACATGATCATGCATTAAACATTAGTAGGATAAAAGAAAGATAATAAAAGATAAAACATACATATATGAGTAGCAAAAGAAGGAAATGAAAATAATAGCATAAAACTTGTAATAGGGAATAAATATAAAATAATAATAAAAATATATTAAAAGAAATATATAAATAAATTATATAATAATAAATATATATATATATATATAAAATAATAAATAAATAAAATAAATAAGATAAATAAAATATAAATAATAAAATATATTATAATAATAATAATATAAAAAAGAAGAAAAAAAAGAGAAAAGAAACAAAAACAAAAGGGCTCCGCTGGCCAGGCGGCCCAGCCGGCCCAGCCGCAGCGCCACGACGCACGCGCGACCCCGCGCCTTGGCCCCCGCCGCCACGCGCCTCAGCGCGATCCGCGCGCCCGCCTGGACCCCGGGTCCCACGCCCCGATTCCCCGCTCTCGCCCACCCCGCCGACTCCCGCCCCGCTCCCGCCAGCGCTCCAGCGCAGCGCCCCGATGCCCGCCCACGTCGTACCGCGCTGCCGCGCCCGGGCCCCCACCTCACACCCCGTGCCGCGCCCCGCCCGATGCCGCCTCCCACCCGCACCGGCTCCCGCGCGCGAATCCCGCGCTCGCCCCGACCCTGCCGCATTGACCGTTGGGTCCCGTCGCTCGCGCCGACTCCCTCCATCCCGCGCGCTCGCCGCGGCCCCAGCGCCTGGCCCCGCCGCTCGACGCGCTGCGCCCCGCCTATAAAAGAGACCGTAGGTCTCGTAGGGTTCCCCGATCCCAGGAAACAGCGCCGCCGTCTCCACGATAAAAAGCCCCGCCGCCGGTACAAAAAAGAAAAAGGCACCAGAGCCGCCGCCAGGGGAAGAAAAGAGGAGGGTGCCGTCGTCCATCGGAGATCGTCGCCGTCGTCGTGCCGCCGGAGGACCCTGCGAATCTACTTCGTCTACGCGTCACCCCCCGTCCCTCGATCTTCGAAGCCATCGCATCTACGGTAGGCCATGTCCCGATGCGAATTTTAGCGACCATATTGAATCTAATAGACGTAAATTGATTTTAGTTGCACTATAATTTTATTTTCAGCAGCATTAATCCACTCTAAAACCCCCGTAAACTCATATGAACACGTATGAACTAGTTGCATCTAATAAATAAACAACCATAGTTAATTAATTAATTGGTCCTTGCATGCATGCATATCATCGCATGTTGATTAATGTGTGTGCATCATGTTGATTTGTATATGTTTCTTGTATGTGTGATCACGCATAGAGGAACGTGCTCAAGAGGCTGCATACGAGGATTTCCAAAATCGAGACTTCGAAGCGCTTGAGCAACCCTATCCATCGGAACAAGGCAAGTGTCCTTGAAGCATATTGATCCTGTTTTTGAAATAAATGTTTTGTTTGCAAACTGCATGCTTGTGTCAATTTGATGGGAATCCTATGGTAGGAAGTTTACTAGATTTGTTTAACCACCCTTGTCACCTGAAATATATGGTAGAGAGTTAGGAAGGGTTTTTACATTTTTGCTTCGCTTAATTAATTGGGATGACAAACAACACTATACATTTAATTATGCATCAATGATATTCTGGTTAATGTGAACTGGTCAATACGATGGATGATCTAAGCAAGCCTGGTATGTGGATGGGTTGGATGTTATGGTGGTTTGCTTGCTTTAGATCTAAGGACCGGTTCATGCGAGAATAAGCCAGGACTACAGTGCCACCACGAGGCCATGTATGGGTGCGGCGTAGCTGATTAATTAGGGCTTTGCTGGTGCTGTTTGGACCATTGTGGATGCTCTGGGAAGGGGTAGTCGGATTGGGTTTGTTGATGATTGGTGGGACTACCCTGGGATCCGAATGGCTCAAGAGGGGGCCCTTGGTTGAAGATGTGCTCAGTGGGAGACATCGCCACCGGTGAAACCTCAGTGGGGTCTGAATATGCTAGTAATCCCTTTGTAAAGGCTATTTTGTGATCTCTTGGCCATACACCAAAGGAAGTGTAATTGGCATAAGAGAGGTTCTTTAGTCGCCGACGGGTGATGAAATCACAAACATGTGGGTAAAGAGGTACAAACTCTGCAGAGTCTATTAAAACTATCATGATAGCCGTGCTCCCGGTTATGAGCGCCTGGATGACCTACATGATTAGAGGGAAATTGAGATTTGGGATGGTTATGGTTTGGTAATGGATATGGTTGATATTATGATTATGGCTATGGTTATGGATGGAATCATGGTTTATGGCATTGATTATGGTTATTGGTAATGGTGATTTATGGACTGGTATTGTTATGATTACATGGTTTATGATGGGTTTACTTCACATAAATATGATACATTGCTTTTCCAAATGGTTTTACTGTACTTTTCAGCACTTAGCCATAATTATTGTCGTCATTTGAATCAGCCACATGTCATATTTCCACACTTGCTGAGTACGACATGTACTCACTCTTGCAATCCCCCCCCCAACAGTTGCAAGTCAGAATTGGGAGTTTAATGGTGATAATGCGGAGTTCTAGGCCGTATCTACCGTCAGCTTTGTCTGTGGTATTATTAGAGCTGCGCTATCCCTTTTGCTTAGTTTGCTTAGTTGCTTAATTAGTTTATTTCCGCTGCATTAGTTGAACTTGTCATTAAATTTCATTAGAGCTTGTATTCGAGGATATAATGAATTATGTAATAAGAGTACTTATTTAATAATTTGAGCTGTGGTAATTATCTGTTTATCATTTGTGAATCACTCGTGTATGTGTGTTGAACATCCTGGGCACACATATGCGTTAGCTTGGTTCATTTTCGGAACCGGGTGTCACAAATTGGTATCAGAGCCACATGTTGACCGTAGGATGCAGCCTAGATAGAATGGACACTTTAGAGCACATATGAGCACTCAGGAATTGATGTGTTTTTGCTTGGAGTGCTGTTTGCTATATATATTGTTGCTTGTGTGCTTAATAGAGGATTTTGGGATGCTTTAGCATTGCCATGTCCACCTGGGCTAGTATAGCTAGTTGGTTAGCTTCATATCCCTTGATGCATATAGTTGGGGACGTTTCTAAATTCTTACCTATTGCTCTTCTTCAGATGGTGAGGACTCGCAATCAGAGGGGTGTCAATGATGAGGAGGAGGACCATGGAGTACCTCAGAACAACAACGGACAAGGACCTGCTCATGGAGCCATCAATATTGAGCAGCTATTGGTCATGCAAAACCAGCTCATGCAGACCATGATACAAACTATGGGACAACTGCAGGTTGGCAATAACATCAACAATCAGCCCCACATGCCTCCACCGCCACCCCCGCCTCCTCATAACCGGTTGGGAGAGTTTATGAGGACTAGGCCGCCGACTTTTGCTCAAGCTGCTGACCCTATGGATGCTGATGATTGGCTCAAGTCCGTGGAGAAGAAACTTGCTATTGTCCAATGCAGTGACCGAGAGAAGGTCCTATTTGCTTCTCATCAACTCGTTGGAGCAGCTGCAGATTGGTGGGATGCTTATTGCAATGCTCATGAGAATCAAGAGAGGATCACTTGGGCAGAATTCAAAGAGAACTTCCATTCTCATTATGTGCCGGAAGGTGTTATGATCTTGAAGAGGCAAGAATTCGAGAACTTAAGGAAAGGAAGATCAAGCGTGAGTGAATATCTCAATAAGTTCACTCAACTCTCAAGATATGCGCCTGAGGATGTTAGTCGGGACAGCCGGAAGCAATATTTGTTCATGAGGGGATTGAACAATGAAATCCAAGTGCAATTGCTCAATTGTGACTATGCCAACTTCCAGAAGCTTGCGGACAAAGCAATTGTGGTTGAGAACAAGATCCGTGAGATGGAGCAAGAAATCAAGAGGAAGGCGCCATATCAAGGACAACAACAAGGAAGTAATGTGCACCCTCACCTTGCACCACCCAATGCACCCCATTACAGCTCCTCTATTCCTACTCAGCGCCCTGGTTATGCACCGCGCCCAACTCAGGTTGTGCAGCAGCGCCCTGTTATGCAAGCACCTAGGCCTCCAATGCCTTATGCACCTCGTGCTGATTTTCCTGGAGCCAATGCTCAAAACCAAGCTCGTCCCAATAATTCCGGTGGAGTTAAGAAGTGTTATACTTGTGGAGAAGCTGGACACTTTGCGCATCAATGTCCTAAGTCAGGACTTGGTCAAGGAAGCAATGCACCGAGGCAAAACCCAATACCCAATGGAGGACAGCCACAAGGGAACCGTGGACAGAAGAACTTTGCTCGTGGCAACGTGAACCATGTCTCTACGGAGGATGCTCAACAAGCGGATGACGTGGTCATTGGTATGTTTCTCGCCAACTCCAACCCCGCGACTATGTTATTTGATTCTGGAGCATCGCATTCATTCATTGCATCGAAGTATGTTGCCAAGTATAGTTTGCCTATCTCTCATATGAAGTTTACTCTATTGGTTAAGTCTCCTGGAGGAGAGATGAGGACAAATATAGTATGTCCAAAAGTAAGCCTTAGAATAAGGGGGGTATACTTCCCCGCCAACCTCATTGTTTTAGATTCTCAAGGGTTGGACATTATACTTGGTATGGACTGGTTGAGGAAGCACAATGGAGTTATTGAGTGTGCCACAAAGACGATGAAGTTGACTAATGAGGAATGGATCACCATAGAATTTGAAGCATCTCGAAGCGCACCGAAGCAATTGGAGCTGAATCATATGGACGGTGCCGCAATTGAGGAGATTCCGGTAGTGTGTGAATTTTTGGATGTTTTTTCGGATGAGTTGCTAGGTATGCCACCTAATAGAGACATTGAGTTGTTATTGATTTAATACCTAGAACCGCACCTATAGCTAAGAGGCCGTATAGGATGCCTCATATGGAATTAGCGGAGCTCAAGAAGCAAATTCAAGAGCAATTAGAGAAGGGTTTTATTCGCCCAAGCTCGTCACCTTGGGGTGCGCCCGTTCTATTTGTGGACAAGAAGGATGGAACGCAAAGGATGTGTGTGGATTACCGAGCTCTCAACGAGGTGACCATCAAAAACAAGTACACCTTGCCCCGTATAGAGGATTTGTTTGATCAAATGAAAGGTGCCTGTGTGTTTTCCAAGATTGATTTGAGGTCAGGTTACTTTCAAATGAAGATTAGACCATCGGACATACCCAAGACAGCTTTTAGGACACGGTATGGATCTTATGAGTACACCGTGATGTCCTTTGGATTGACAAATGCGCCTGCCTACTTTATGTACCTCATGAATAAAGTCTTCATGGAGTACTTGGACAAGTTCGTTGTGGTGTTTATTGATGATATTATGATCTACTCGAAGGATAAGAAGGAACAAGAGGAACACTTGAGGCTTACGTTGCAGAAATTGAGGGAGCATCAATTGTATGCCAAGTTCAGCAAGTGCCAGTTTTGGTTGAAAGAGGTGCCATTTTTGGGTCATATAATCTCAGGAGGAGGAGTATCGGTTGACCCCGGAAAAGTGAGAGACGTGTTGAAGTGGGAACCGCCACAGAATGTCAAGGAAATTTGGAGTTTCCTTGGAATGGCTGGATATTACCGCCGATTCATCAAGGATTTCTCCAAAATAGCCAAGCCTATGGCCGAATTACTCATGAAAGGGAAGGCATTCTGATGGACTCAAACTTGTCAGGATAGCTTTGAGGAGTTAAAGAAAAGGTTGACAACAGCCCCAATTTTGGCATTACCGGATGTAAGCAAGAGTTTCGATATTTATTGTGACGCATCAAGACAAGGACTCGGATGCGTGCTTATGCAAGAAGGTCAAGTGGTCGCCTATGCGTCAAGACAATTGAAGAAACATGAGCAGAATTATCCTACACATGATTTAGAACTTGCAGCCGTGGTACATGCATTGAAGATTTGGAGACACTATATTCTTGGACATAGGTGTGAAATTTACACGGATCATAAGAGTTTGAAGTATATTTTCACACAAACAGATCTGAACTTGAGGCAACAAAGATGGTTGGAGCTCATCAAAGATTATGATTTGGGGATCAACTATCATCTGGAAAAAGCCAATGTAGTGGCCGATGCTTTGAGTAGAAAAGGAGTAAGTCATCAACTCACGGTTCGAGAGTTACCATTCGAGTTATATACGGAGTTTGAACGGTTGAACCTCAGATTTGTAAATGAGACGGAGATGATGGAGTTAAACCCAACCTTGGAGCAAGAAATTCGAGAAGCACAAACCACAGATGAGGAGATCAAGGGAATCAAGGAAAGGACTGAGGAAGGGAGAGAATTCAGATTTGATGAAGACGAATATGGTACCTTATGGCTTGGAAAGAGGATTGTGGTACCTAATGTCAGGCATATTCGAGAAACAATATTGAAGAACGCACATGGCTCGCCTTACTCAATTCATCCTGGCTGTACAAAGATGTACAAGGACTTAAAGACATGCTATTGGTGGGCCAACATGAAAAAGGACATAGCCGAATATGTTGCATTGTGTGATGTGTGCCAACGAGTTAAAGCAGAACACCAAAGGCCAGCTGGATTATTGTAGCCATTAAAGATTCCGGAGTGGAAGTGGGAAGAAATCGGTATGGACTTCATAGTTGGGTTACCACATACTCAGTCTGGATACGACTCAATTTGGGTAATTGTGGATCGCTTAACCAAATCAGCTCAATTCATTCCTTTCAAGACCACATATACCACCGCGAAGCTAGCAGAATTGTATATGGAGCATATTGTGTGTCGACACGGAGTACCGAAGAAGATAGTCTCGGATAGAGGTTCTCAATTTACCTCTAGATTTTGGCAAAAATTGCATGAAGCTTTGGGAACGAGGTTGAATTTTAGTTCAGCATATCATCCTCAAACGGACGGACAAACCGAGAGGACCAACCAAATTTTAGAAGACATGTTAAGATATTGTGCTTTAAAGCATGGGAAAAGTTGGGATAAAAGTTTGCCGTATGCTGAATTCTCGTACAACAATAGCTACCAAGCAAGTCTGAAAATGTCACCCTACGAAGCATTGTACGGAAGGAAGTGTAGGACTCCCTTGTTTTGGAATGAAACTAGAGAGAATCAAGTGTTTGGTCCGGATGTGTTGCAAGAAGCCGAAAAGCAAGTCCAGATAATTCGTGAAAACTTGAGGGCTGCCCAATCAAGACAAAAAGGCTATGCGGCCAATAGGAGAAGGAAATTAGCCTTTGAAATAGGAGATTTTGTTTACCTCAAGGTGTCACCTATGAGAGGTCATAAGAGGTTTAACATAAGAGGCAAGCTCGCACCTCGTTATATTGGACCATTCAAGATTTTGGACAAGCGAGGAGAAGTAGCGTATCGCCTTGAGCTGCCGACGTATCTCTCCGATGTACATGACGTATTTCACGTCTCTCAACTCAAGAAGTGTCTCAGGGTACCAGAAGAACAAGTGCCGATGGAGGAGTTAGAACTTCAAGAGGATTTGTCCTATGTCGAGCAACCTATCAAGATTTTGGACATGAAGGAAAGGGTCACAAGGAATAAGAGGATCCGTTGGTGCAAAGTGCAATGGAAACACCATACGGAAGCCGAAGCTACATGGGAACGTGAAGAAGACCTGAAGGCAGAATTCCCGCATCATTTCTCCACACTATCGAATCTCGAGGGCGAGATTCACTTTAAGGGGGGTAGGTTTGTAACACCCTAAATTTTCGCATCCTGCATTGCGTACATGATCATGCATTAAACATTAGTAGGATAAAAGAAACATAATAAAAGATAAAACATACATATATGAGTAGCAAAAGAAGGAAATGAAAATAATAGCATAAAACTTGTAATAGGGAATAAATATAAAATAATAATAAAAATATATAAAAAGAAATATATAAATAAATTTTATAATAATAAATATATATAATAAATAAATAAAATAAATAAGATAAATAAAATAAATAAAATATAAATAATAAAATATATTATAATAATAAAGGAAGAAAAAAAGAAGAAAAAAAAGAGAAAAAAACAAAAACAAAAGGGCTCCGTTGGCCAGGCGGCCGAGCCGGCCCAGCCGCAGCGCCCCGACGCACGCGCGACCCCGCGCCTTGGCCCCCGCCGCCACGCGCCTCAGCTCGATCCGCGCGCCCCGCCTGGACCCCGGGTCCCACGCCCCGATTCCCGGCTCCCGCCCACCCCGCCGACTCCCGCCCCGCTCCCGCCAGCGCTCTAGCGCAGTGCCCCGATGCCCGCCCACGCCATACCACGCTGCCGCGCCCGGGCCCCCACCTCGCACCCCGTGCCGCGCCCTGCCCGATGCCGCCTCCCACCCGCACCGGCTCCCACGCGCGAATCCCGCGCTCGCCCCGACCCTGCCGCGTTGACTGCTGGGTCCCGCCGCTCGCGCCGACTCCCTCCATCCCGCGCGCTCGCCCCGGCCCCAGCACCTGGCCCCGCCTCTCGACGCGCTGCGCCCTGCCTATAAAAGAGACCATAGGTCTCCCAGGAAACAGCGCCGCCGCCTCCACGATAAAAAGCCGTGCCGCCGGTACAGAAAAGAAAAAGGCACCAGAGCCGCCGCCAGGGGAAGAAAAGAGAGGAAAAAAGAGGGGAAGAAGAGGAAGAAAAAGAGGAGGGTGTCGTCGTCCACCAGAGATCGTCGTCGTCGTCGTGCCACCGGAGGACCCTGCGCATCTACTTCGTCTACGCGTCACCCCCCGTCCCTCGATCTTTGAAGCCATCGCATCTACGGTAGGCCATGTTCCAATGCGAATTTTAGCGACCATATTGAATCTAATAGACGTAAATTGATTTTAGTTGCACCATAATTTTATTTTCAGCAGCATTAATCCACTCTAAAACCCCCGTAAACTCATATGAACATGTATGAACTAGTTGCATCTAATAAATAAACAACCGTAGTTAATTAATTAATTGGTCCTTGCATGCATGCATATCATCGCATGTTGATTAATGTGTGTGCATCATGTTGATTTGTATATGTTTCTTGTATGTGTGATCACGCGTAGAGGAACGTGCTCAAGAGGCCGCATACGAGGATTTCCAAAATCAAGACTTCGAAGCGCTTGAGCAACCCTATCCGTCGGAACAAGGCAAGTGTCCTTGAAGCATATTGATCCCGTTTTTAAAATAAATGTTTTGTTTGCAAACTGCATGCTTGTGTCAATTTGATGGGAATCCTATGGTAGGAAGTTTACTAGATTTGTTTAACCACCCTTGTCACCTGAAATATATGGTAGAGAGTCGGGAAGGGTTTTTACCTTTTTGCTTTGCTTAATTAATTGGGATGACAAACAACACTATACATTTAATTATGCATCAATGATATTCTGGTTAATGTGAACTGGTCAATACGATGGGTGATCTAAACAAGCCTGGTATGTGGATGGGTTGGATATTATGGTGGTTTGCTTGCTTTAGATCTAAGGACCGGTTCATGCGAGAATAAGCCAGGACTACAGTGCCACCACGAGGCCAAGTATGGGTGCGGCGTAGCTGATTAATTAGGGCTTTGCTAGTGCTGTTTGGACCATTGTGGATGCTCGGGGAAGGGGTAGTCGGATTGGGTTTGTTGATGATTGGTGGGACTACCCTGGGATCCAAATGGCTCAAGAGGGGGCCCTTGGTTGAAGATGTGCTCAGTGGGAGACATCGCCACCGGTGAAACCTCAGTGGGGTCTGAATAGGCTAGTAATCCCTTTGTAAAGGCTATTTTGTGATCTCTTGGCCATACACCAAAGGAAGTGTAATTGGCATAAGAGAGGTTCTTTAGTCGCCGACGGGTGATGAAATCACAAACACGTGGGTAAAGAGGTACAAACTCTGCAGAGTCTATTAAAACTATCATGATACCCGTGCTCCCAGTTATGAGCGCTTGGATGACCTACATGATTAGAGGGAAATTGAGATTTGGGATGGTTATGGTTTGGTAATGGATATGGTTGATATTATGATTATGGCTATGGTTATGGATGGAATCATGGTTTATGGCATTGATTATGGTTATCGGTAATGGTGATTTATGGACTGGTATTATTATGATTACATGGTTTATGATGGGTTTACTTCACATAAATATGATACATTGCTTTTCCAAATGGTTTTACTGTACTTTTCAGCACTTAGCCATAATTATTGTCGTCATTTGAATCAGCCACATGTCATACTTTCCACACTTGCTGAGTACGACATGTACTCACTCTTGCAATCCCCCCCCCCAACAGTTGCAGGTCAGAATTGGGAGTTTAATGGCGATAATGCGGAGTTCTAGGCCGTGTCTACCGTCAGCTTTGCCTGTGGTGTTATTGGAGCTGCGCTATCCCTTTTGCTTAGTTGCTTAATTAGTTTATTTCCGCTGCATTAGTTGAACTTGTCATTAAATTTCATTAGAGCTTGTATTCGAGGATATAATGAATTATGTAATAAGAGTACTTATTTAATAATTTGAGCTATGGTAATTATCTGTTTATCATTTGTGAATCACTCGTGTATGTGTGTTGAACATTCTGGGCACACATATGCGTTAGCTTGGTTCATTTTCGGAACCGGGTGTCACACCCTCATATTAATAAAGAATATTAATTAAGCCTAGACTTAGTACACAAAGGCGCAGGCGGTTATTACTGAATAACCGCCTGAGATAAATATATCTTCTCAAGCTTATTAAGGAATAACCGCCTGAGAAAAGTCCTCTGCTCAGGCGGTTTTTCCTTAGGAACTGCCTAAGAAGATAGGCGTCTATTTAAGAGCGCTCGGCCTCCTGGGAAAAACCTAACCCGGGCGTATTCACTTAGATGCCGTCGAGCTACCAAAATTTCATTTGCCGCCAAATCCACGCCACCCTCGCCTCCGAGCTTCACCCTCTCCGTCGTGCTGAGACCTTGCCTCGCTCCCTCACCATCGAGTTTTGTCTTCGTCACCGCCGCCGTGTCCAGTACGTTCACCTCTTTCCTTACTTCTCTATCCCCCGCATCGCTTCCTTCCCTCCTCTATCCCCGTGCCACCTCCCTCCTGACCCTCGCCTCTGGCCAAGTGTCCTCGTTGTCGCACCCCCGTACCCCCGTTCACTTCCTTACTTCTCTGTCCCCCGCATCGCTTCCTTCCCTCCTCTATCCCCGTGCCACCTCCCTCCTGACCCTCGCCTCTGGCCAAGTGTCCTCGTTGCCGCACCCCCGTGCTCCCCGTGCTGCCTCCCCCTTTTCGGCATCTACCCCCACCGTGCGCTGCCCCCTCCCAACCTTCTCCTACCGACGACACTTAGTGTACTAGATTGTTTATTTCTTCATTTTCTAAGTTTGATTTGGTATTGTTAGGAACCTCTAGGGTTAGCATTAGAAGCGTCATGGTGATCTAGGAACTCCGAATTGGACATAATTGGCAGTTAAAACAATCGAAAATTGAGTTCTAGGGTTGACCTAGGGTTTCATGGCGAAATTGGGGGGAAATCGTCACTCGGCATGTTTGAGCCCCTAATTTCTTATTGATTTGCTTCTGGGAGTTCTTGATGATTCCTAGAAGTTGTAGCTAGATGGGAATGGAGGATTGTAGATGATAGTCAACGAATTTTAAAGAATAGGCTTTGCAGTTATAAGTGAACTGACGGCATAGACTCGAGTAAACTGGCAAGTGGGCCCCACATGGCATGCCCCATTTCAAAATTCACAATTAAATAGCAAATGGGTTCCTAAAATAGCTAAATTTTGTAGGTTTTCTATTGAGCATGTGAGGAATACACCGTGAGTTCAGAATCTGCATTTGAGGAGTTTAAGTTTCAAATTTGAATATCAAATCCTTTTATGTGTGCATTTGATTCATCTAATATATAGACTCCTAAAATGCTGAAAATTTGTAGGTTGACTACTTTGAATATAGTGAATCCAAAGGTGCATTCAAATCTGAATTTTTCTCATGTTGAATTCAAACTCTATGTATGACCTTGAACTGTACACTCAAGTTTATTTTGATTGCTTTGATTTGAATTTACTCTTGCATTTGAAATTTAATTAACTTGACATACTTTCTTTGAAATAACCATTCAAATGGATCGTCTTTTGTCACTAATAAATGCCAACTGTCCTCTCTTTAAAAAGCTAAATTTATATTACCATTACAAATATCCGAGAGTCTCAAGAAGTTTAAGGTTTAAGTTTTGCAGCTATTATTTCTTTATCAGATGTATTCAATTTTGATTGTTCCCTGATACTCCCTTCGTTTCAAAATAATTCTGATCTAGCATGGAAAGCCCTAAGAAGAATATTGTTGGTAGTAACAATGAAGAAGGAAATATAGAGTTTAGTGACTCCAGCAGTTCAGGCTCCTTTCACAGTCCATCGAATTCTTTTCCAAATATAATAATTAAAAAGACTTCAGAGGATCTCGACCCGGAATATGATCATGCCGACGAGGTATGGATCACGAATCTTAACTCCAGCAGTTCAAGTTAAGGTTGGTTATCAAGTATATGAAGTCTTATAAACCTA
Source organism: Tuctoria greenei (assembly GCA_036927565.1). Lineage (NCBI taxonomy): Eukaryota > Viridiplantae > Streptophyta > Magnoliopsida > Poales > Poaceae > Tuctoria > Tuctoria greenei. The sequence continues at coordinate 18,055,692 of JAYESD010000004.1, read as the reverse complement.
GCTTAATCGTGAAGACAACGAGGTGACTTCGGCTCCTAAAATCGCAGAAGGTTCTCCAATGGTTGAATCCTCAGGTTCACTCAAGTGAAAATGAGGGCAACGATATCCTAATAAGGGTCCATTGAACCGCATCATATACATAACAAGTGTCGGTCCAGGTCGGCTTCCCCAAGAACCACTGGATTCAGTTACAAAGTACTGAAATGCATGCGGTTGTCTTGTTAGAGAGCTCGTGCTGATCACAACCGAGAATTGGAGAAAATTACATGAGGAGAACAAGAATGAGTTGTGGGAGAGGATAAAGAAACAATTCAAGTTCCCGAAATGCACGGAAGAAGGCGTAAAGAAAGCAACATTGGTCTCTTCTGGCAAGAAGTTTCGTGGCTGGAAGAGTGAAATGAATGCTTATGTTAAGGCCGCTAAGGTCTCTAGCCCGAAGAAGATGGAAAAAATCACACAAACTTAGTGGCAAGAATTTGTTAGTCAAATGACTACACCAAAGGCTAAAGCTCTAAGTGAATCTAGGTCAGAGCTTGCCAAAAGAAATAAATACCATCATCGCTTGGGGTCTGCAGGATATGCCCGCAAAGTTGAGAAATGGAATAAGATATTAGAGGAAATTACCAGTAAGGGCAATCCTCACCCGTTAGAAGGCTGCGATGAGAGAACACAGTGGTGGGTCTTTGCCTGGTCAGGTTTGACTAACGAGGGCAAACTTGAAAAGCCTAACACTGTGAATGAAGTAGATCAAAAAAATAAAAGAAGTAATTGAAAAGAACATAAGGGTCTCTTCAAGCCAAAGAGGGAGAATGACCAACTTACCGCTATCCTAGGAAACCCTAAACACTGTGGACGGGTTCGAGCAATCTCTTCTCAGATGTCCTGGAGAGATAGTTTCCCGAACGATAAAGAGTCATATAGAAGACGTGAGAAGTTAAAGAAAACACTTGAGGAAATGATCACTCAAAAGGTCAAGGAAAATGTGTAAGAAATAATGAATCAACTTAGACATTTGGAACAATTAGTGGCACCAAGTACAGTGATGGTTCCTATGGCAAAGAAGCATTTGGTATCTCCAACTGCCTACCCAAATAGCGTAGGTTTTGTGCCAGGCTCAGGGTCCCATAAGTTTGTTGTCGATGATATTTTAAGGACACATCTTGTCGTTTTCTTGTCCTGATCAGCAGAGCAGGGAACAAGACCAAATAGGTTTCCACTGCTATGGCAAAGTCTGATCGTGACTTTAATGGCAATTCACTTCTATTATGCTGTGGTGCAAGTTCTTCAGATCATTGATAATGATTACGAAGATTATGAAATAGACCATGTCACACATGAGGGGATCATGACCCTAGGGCAGGCTGTCAACCAATTAATCCTTTGGCACCGACGCGATATCGTGTTGGTCGTCTCAAAATACTGCAACCCTGTCTTCTAAGCCGCAAGTCCAGGAAGATCCACTCCCGCTATGTCTCAGCAAGGATGATAGTAACTTTGCTAGTAAAGATAACTAAGAGCAACCAGTTGAACAACTGTTTGAAGCAGTACTAGAGCAAGCTACTAGTAGTAAAGAGCAACTAGTTGAGCAACAGCTTGAAGCGGTACTAGAGCAAGCTGCTCGTAGTAAAGAGCAATCAGTTGAACAACAGGTTCAACAACAAGCCAGTGTCCAACTTCTGATGACTACTCCTCGTTCATCAGTGCCTATGAAAGTTAGCTCATACGAAAATAAGAAACCTTCTAAAGAAGTGTCAAAATATTTTGAATATCTAAAGGAAAATATTGGAAAATCGAATGCATCTCGTTCTTCACATGAGCCAGTATTATAATATATTGAGGAGTAGGAACAAGATGGTGTCATATATAATTGGCAGAAGGCTTTTGTTAAACTAGAAGTTCCAATATACACGATTAAGGATGTTCCTCCTGAAAATAAGAAAGGGAAGCCATTCATGACATCTGTACAACTTAGCAAACAACCTGTCTCGCTCAAAAGAATGCATGAGTGGTATATCACTGCCAGCACAAAATATGATCTTTGTTACGTCACATTTCGTGTGCCAAAAGAAGTATTCTGGAGCACTTGAGCATCTAAACGAGCCCTTCTCTTTGAAGATCTACATAGCCTTTTCTGTTGAGGCATGCTTGAAATCAATCTACTACTCATCTGGTGCTTGTAAGTGCCTCTAATATTTCGTATTTCCTTTTCTTACTACATGCATACACATTTCATGAGATTATAACAATCCCAGATTTCTTCAATAGGATGCAGTACATGGATAATGAAAAGCTGAACACCAAGACAGGTATCCTTGACCCTACACTTATTGCAAAGTTGAAATTCGACTTTAAGGTGGAACAGAACTCAGAAGAGTAAAAGCACCTAATTTTTTTTTTGAAAAATCAATCGCAAAACAAAAAGAAGGATAAAAGGACAGGGGTTGCAGCTTACATTGGACATGCCATGTTTAACTTTATCAGAGATGGCAAGGACCTCGTAAAGGCTCTGTATCACTTCGAGTAAGTTTGACACATGACATTGATAGCAATTATTGCTAAATGTTAACTTAATACGTGTGTTTGTACGTGTCGGTACCCTGAGTACCGTATACCCCTTGAGATTGCAAAGATCTCAAGGAAATGTCATCTACTTGATTTGAAGACCTTCGGAGGCCCACATGTCAGACATAACCGGACCCACTTCCCCAACATGGTTAGTCCTAGGGTCGCCACGTGTACCATCAAACCGGAGCTACCGCCCACAAGGGGGAAGCTCCGGGCTATGTACCATAACGGCACCCCCGGACCTAACCCCAGACCGAGGGAAGCTCCGGAACTGACACGTGTCTGGTGGCACCGGACCTATCTGTTCCCCACAGTATGCTCCGGAGCTGCCACGAGTCCAACCGTCGGATCTTCAGCCTCAAACCTCCAGTAGAATCCACAACGGCTCCGGATCTTCAAAGGGGAATCAAGGACTTCAAGACCCGATTAAGTGTCATTAATACTATGTTAATGACACACGATCGGACGACCCTGATTACCAGTAACGGCGCTGTCAAAGCCCGTAACTCGGTCATTAAGGGTAATTAAGCGCATAAAATGTGTATCAATATTAGTAGCTGTCGGGGCCACATGTCGGGCCAGGCCAACTTGTAACGGTCTGTCCTTGTACTATAAAAGGACAAGCCGATGATACATAGAGAACATCTAGTCTAATTGGCTCACACGCGCTCTCAACTCATGTCACTTGAGTTGAGTTCATACATCCAATACAACACCAACACACCCCGTGGAGTAGGGTATTACGCTCAGGCATCCCGAACCACGTAAATCTTTGTGTCTCCTATGTCATTTTACATTTCACCTTCTTGAATCTCCGCGCTCCCACACCGAACTTCAAACTCTGCAAACACTTTTAGTAGTGTCGGGAGATCTGCCGGATCAAAACCACCGACAGTTGGCGCGCCAGGTAGGGGGGCCTGAGATTTCAAGAATGGTGAACTCAGCTGCTGAATCATCCAATGGTCATCCCGCTGTTCAAGCTGCTGGGGGCAATCCCTCTAATATGCAGCAACCAGCAGGAACCTCAGTTCCAGCAGGAGTCACACTTCCACCACCGCCGCCTCCACCTGCAAATCAAGTTGGGCAGCGCGATGGTGCACCGGCATCAATCAATGCGCTGGTGAATCATGACAACCCGGAACACGCGCTCCATGCAACACGTGCTCTCCTTCAGCGCCCACAACCTCCGGATGCATCCCTGGATGCAATGGAGCAGTGGAGGGCCGATGTGGAACACTTGGTTGCATTAGCAGCCGACCGCATCAGTAACCAAGGTCCTCCTCCTTCAGGACGGGCCCCGTCGCAACGACGGACCTTGTCTGGCAGACTTGGTCCGCACGTTTCCAACAACAGGAGACGTGCTGCGTCACAGCAAGTGACGTCGTTGCCCTCCGGGGCGCGACGCACTCACACGGTATCAAGGCTTTCAACTCATGACCTCCGGGTGGAGCTTGATCGCCGATACCGTCAACAAGACGGCCGAGTCCATATCGAGCGTGCTCGTGAAAGATGAGAAGCTTAGGACATTCCTACTCTTGAAGGAGTAGGAGGAGGCTGTTTAGCCCTGTCCATGCATCTACGTATAGTCAGGTGGCCACAGAAATTCCGTCCTCATCTGCCGAAGAAGTTTGACGGGACCGTTAATCTCATCAAATTTCTTTAGATTTACTCCACTGCTATCCTGGCAGCTGGAGGAAATGAGGCCGTAATGGCCAACTATTTTCCAGTGGCTTTAACTGGGACCGCCCGGTCTTGGTTTGTGAGCCTTCCACCCAACTCCATCAACAGTTGGGAGGAGTTGTGCCGACAGTTCACTGCCAACTTCGGGAGTTCATACACCCGACCAGGCACCGAACTGGACCTTTTTGCAGTCGTGCAAAAAGGGGGAGAATCCCTGCGATCATTCATCCAGAGATTCTCTCAGGTAAGAAACACTATCCCTTCTATCTCTAGCGCTTCTATCATTGTGGCATTTAGACATGGCGTATGGGATAAGAAGATGTTGGAGAAACTGGCGATCAAGGAGATCACCAGTGTCACATAACTCTTTAGCTTGGCCGACAAATGTGCCAGAGCTGCGGAGGGCCGTGAAATGCACTCTAAACCACCTCTGGAGGATCGCAAGAAATCCTCCAAAGGCCAAGCCACTACCTCCGGGAGTGGCAAAAAGAAGAAAAAGACCAATGGCAAGAAGAAGCCATCGGCCAGTGTATCTAATGCTGTAGCTGCTGCAGGTCCGGGTGGCCGGGGGCCATGCCTCGAGAAGCGACCTCGACCGTCTTATGAAGACGGTGGCAAACCCAAGGTGTGGTGTCCAATTCATAAGACGGACAGCCACAGTTTGGAAGACTGCCAGGAGGTCCAAAACCTTGCCGAGCGCTACAACAAGCGCCGGGAAGAAGATCCTTTCCGACAGAGGGAAGGAAAACAAAAAGTTGACAAAGCTCCGGCTGAAGAGGAGTTAGGTTTTCAGGATCCTAAAAAGGTCCTGAAGGCCGTCTACACCTCCGTCGACAACGATTCTGAAGTCTCTGACAACGAGCGTCGGAAGACCATGAACACCATTTTTGGTGGATCATGGGACATCACCTCTCGTCGTGTCCTCAAGACAATGCATCGGGACATGGCCGCCGTAGCTCCTACAGCCAGGGCGGAGCCTCATCGGAAGTGGATGGACACAACCATCACTTTTGATGCTTCGGACTGCCCTCGAAGCATGGTTGGAGCAGGCCAGTTACCTTTGATGGTATCTCCTACCATCAATAACATTCAGCTCCACCATTTTATTGTAGACGGAGGTTCGGGGCTGAACCTCATAAGCTTCGAAGCTTTTACCAAGCTTCAGCTCCGACCTTCGAATCTTCACCCCTCCCGACCTTTCTCCAGAGTAGGTTCGGGAGCCATTACCCCACTCGGTGCTATTACTCTCCCCGTTACCTTTGGGACCCGGGAGAAGTATCGCACTGAGAAGTTGGTCTTTGACATTGCTCAAATCAACTTACCTTTCAACGCCATCTTGGGTAGGCCTGCCTTGTACAAATTCATGGCAGCTGCTCATTATGGCTACCTGGTGTTAAAGATGCCAACACCAGTAGGCGTTCTCCGGATCCGCGGAGATCGCACTGCCGGAGTAACCGCTCTGGAAGAACTTCATGCGCTTACTACGGCGCAAGAGGAGGACTCCAGGAAGGTGCAAGCTCCAAAACCCCCGAGCATTCGTCAACGAGGCTCGACTTCTGCACCTCGTGTGCAGCCAAGCGGCGACACCGACATTCCCGTCAAAGTCGTCCAAATCGGTTCCGATGCCACTCAGACCACCCGTATATCGGGGAGACTGAATGACAAATAGGAACTCGCTCTAATCGCTTTCCTCCAGGCTAATGTCGACGTGTTTGCCTGGCAACCGTCACAAATGCCTGGGATCCCCAGGGAAGTGATTGAGCACAATATGAAGATCTACCCTGACGCCCGACCCGTGCATCAGAAGCCTCGGAAGCAATCCGTGGAGCGACAGAACTTCATTCGACAAGAAGTGAAGAAGTTGCTCGAAGCTGGATTCATCCGAGAAGTCTTTCATCCAAAATGACTGGCAAACCCAGTCCTTGTGCCCAAGGCCGGCGGGAAGCTTCAGATGTGTATTGACTACACAACACTAAATAAGGCGTGTCCAAAAGATCCATTCCCACTACCTAGAATAGATCAGATAGTGGATTCCACCTCTGGGTGTGAATTACTGTGTTTGCTAGACGCATATTCTGGGTATCACCAAATCAGAATGTCTAGGGAAGATGAAGAGCATACCTCTTTCATCACAGTAGATGGATTGTACTGTTATACAGCCATGCTATTTGGTCTCAAGAATGCAGCTTCAACCTTTGTACGAGCTATGTACAAAACTTTTGAAGAACTCATTACAGACATAGTGGAAGTGTACATCGATGACATCGTGGTCAAGGTCAAGAACAAGGAGTCACTCCTTGACACCTTACAGGCTGTCTTTGACAAGTTGCGGGTCACCCGCACAAAGCTAAACCCAGACAAGTGTGTCTTCGGGGTTAGCTCCGGAAAACTTCTTGGTTTCCTAGTAAATCACCGGGGCATAGAGGCTAATCCGGCGAAGATCAAAGCCATTGAAGACATGCGGCCACTAGCCCGTATCAAGGATGTCCAAAAGCTGACTGGATGTCTAGCAGCCCTCAGCTGGTTCATTTCAAGACTGGCGGGATGGGCACTTCCCTTCTTCAAGTTATTGAGGAAGTACGGACCATTCCAATGGTCTGAAGAAGCAGAAAAGGCGTTCCAGGAGCTAAAACAGCTCCTCACCACCCTACCAACTCTGGTAGCTCTGAACCCTGGTGAGCCTTTGCTGCTTTACATTTTAGCAACTGACGAAGTCGTCAGTATGGTCCTGGTTGCAGAGAGACCAGAACCATCCCATGCTCAGGAATCCAGACCCCTCTGGGAGGGTCCGGAGGTTCCTGAAAGCGAGTCTGGGTCCCAGTTCCCAGACTTGAGTCCACAAGAAGTTACTCCAGAAGACCCAGACCCCTCCGGGAGGGTCCAGGTCGCTTTTGAAGAAGCTTCGGGTCCCTCCAGCAAGGACCCAGAGGTCCCCGAAGAAGGTCCGGATCCCTCCGGGAGGTTTCGGGTCAATGAAGAGGAAGCTCCGGGCCCCTCCGGGAGGGTCCGGACCATCCAGCGCCTAGTGTACTTCATCAGTGAAGTACTTCATGATGCCAAGACTCGATACCTAGAGGTGCATAAGCTGCTCTATGCAGTTCTTATCACCTCCAGGAAGCTTCGCCATTACTTCCAAGCTCACAAGATTTCAGTGGTGACTTCTTACCCACTTCGAGCAATCTTGCATAATCCCAATACAACTGGGAATATTGCAAAGTGGGCAGCTGAATTGGCCGAATTCGATCTCGAGTTCATTCCAAGACAAGCAATCAAGAGTCAAACATTGGCAGATTTTGTGGCAGAATGGACTCCCTCTCCATCAAACCCTGGGGGCCCCAGCGAGCAAAAGCTGGAACACAAGGCTCCGGACTTCACCAAGCCTCACTGGACCCTCTACTTCGACGACTCCATGCAAAAGCAGGGGACCGGAGCTAGAATCCTTCTCCTCGCACCAACCGGGGAGAAGGTAAAATACATGGTACACCTTGACTTCAAGGCGACCAACAACATGGCGGAGTACGAAGCACTCATCTACGGACTAAAGGTGGCACTGTCATACGGTGTCAAGCAGCTGCTGGTCAAGGGAGATTCACAGCTCATCATTAAACAAGTGAAGGGTGAATGCTCCTACAACAATCTCCAGCTAGCTGCTTACCTCCTTGAAGTCCAGAGGCTTCAGAAGGACTTCGAAGTCCTAGACCTCCACCACGTCCAGCGTGTCCACAACGCTGAAGCCGACGAACTCTCGACGAAAGCCTCAATCGGAGCTCCAGCTCCCGACGGAACTTTTGTCCAGAGGTTGTCAAAACCCACAGCTCAACCTGCCGAACTGAGCGAAGGGGGGGGGGGGGAGATCAGCATCCCGAAGCTGACGGTCCCGATGGCCCTGTTACCATGGCAGCCATCAAGGGTCGTAGGTGCTGCCGGAAGCTCCGAGCAACCCAGCACGCAAGACTCAAATGCTCAAGTTAGCTCCGATGCATGGATCTCGGAGATCCAGAGCTACTTGAAAGACAACATCCTTCCTGATGATGATGTATCCGCTGACCGGATAGTTAGATTGGCTAAAAGATACACGTTGGTAGAATGGGATCTCTATCGGCGCGGTGCCAACAGCGTCCTAATGTGGTGCATCACAAGGGAAGAAGGCTGCGAGCTCCTCGCAGAAATCCATGGAGGCGAGTGTGGAAACCACGCGTCTTCCCGCATGCTGGTCGGTAAAGCCTTCCGGCATGGCTTCTACTGGGCTACAACACTCCAGGATGCAACTGAGCTGGTGAAGAAATGCGAAGCATGCCAATTTCATGCAAAGCAAATTCACACACCGGCTCAGCCTCTACAAATGATACCTCCTACATGGCCATTCGCTGTGTGGGGGATGGACATCTTGGGACCTTTCCCAAGAGCCGTCGGAGGTTACAAGTTCCTGTACGTCGCCATTGACAAGTTCACCAAGTGGTCGGAAGCAACTCCAGTTGTGACAATAAACAAGCAATCTGCTATCAACTTTTTGCAGTCCATTGTATGCAGATTTGGAGTCCCAAACAAAATCATTATTGATAACGGGACCCAATTCACAAGCTCTGCATTTCAAGGATATTGCGAAGACCTCGGCATTCAAGTTTGCTACGCCTCCGTAGCTCACCCGGCAAGCAATGGCCAGGCCGAGAGAGCAAATGCTGAAATCCTGAAAGGATCCAAAATGCGCAGCTATGAGCGCTTGAAAAAACATGGAGCCAACTGGATTGAAGAGCTTCCACCCACTCTATGGGCCAACAGGACAACTCCAAACCGGTCAACTGGAGAGACACCCTTCTTCCTGGTGTACGGAGCTGAACCAATCCTTCCTCCGAAAATCACCTTGGGGTCACTCCGGGTCCGGACCTTCGACGAAGCCACGCAGGACCAGCTCCGGCGTGAATACCTAGACCTCCTTGAGGAGGGAAGGTGCCAAGTAGCTGTTCGGAATGTTCGATACCGCCAAGCCCTTCGGCGCTATCATCAGCGGCATGTACACAACCGACAGCTCGAGGAAGGCGATCTGGTGCTACAGAGAATACAATCCAGAGAAGGGTTAAACAAACTCTCCCCCAGCTGGGAGGGACCCTTCCAAGTGATTAAAGTATCCCGTCCCGGAAGCGTTCGCTTGACTACCGAGGATGGGACACCTCTCCCAAATCCTTGGAATATTGAGCACCTCCGTAAGTTCTACACTTAATATCATGGAGGTGAGTCTGTAGTAACTTGAGGTGTATGTTATAGAGTCATTGTACAGAGTCGGGTAGTTCCTCCGGGAGAACAGTCGGACCTTTCCCGGAAGGTCCGTAAAGTTCATGCAACACTTGTCACAGTCTCAGAACTAAAAGTGTGGCTAGATACCCTGGGTCAAACGAGAAATGAAACACGCTTAGCTTGGTTCTGTACCCTAAGAGTGTATTTGTTTCCCCTGTACCCCGGACCTATAATGAAAGACATCTTCATGTGAAACAGACTCCACATGCATTTATTTTGTACAGGCTCAACATTTTTTATTTTCTCTTTCTTGTCTATAACAAAGTTGTGCAATTCTTAAGAAATTTTAGTTCGACCAGTTCATGTACAATTCGAGTTGTATTGTCAATTCTTTTGGATTCAAATATTGTTCATGGCCCACTCGCCTGAATGCCACCAAGCCAATCTAGGGTCGGAGTGTGCTATCGACTTAGCCTGGTCAAGCACCCTAAGTACGCCACTCTACCTACACCCCGGCAGGCCGAAGTAAGGCGGGTCCAAGTACAATTGGATCTGGAAGAAAGAAGGCAACGCATTCGGTTGTATTCAGAATTGTGTTTGACCTAAAACTTTCTTGGGAATCGTAAGCCGCGATGAATTTATAGGCAAGGAGCGAATTTTACTATTTTTCTTGGCTTCATTGTGTAGGAAAAATAAAGAATCCACGTTGATGGGGAAAAGCCGGAGCTAACAAAGCTCCGACTCCTCGTAGGTGGCTTGTGATCGATGTTAAACATTGGAAACAAGCATTACCGGAGCAACCAAGCTGCGGCAAAGCTAGGGGGTCCAGCCGTCGACGCAGAATAAAAGATGGTGAGAAGACCCCACAAGAGGAGTCTGCTGCCGACAAGCTACGCGTTGGCAAAGGTCACTGCCGGAGCTACTAAGCTCCGACACCCCGGAGGGCTAACTATCGATGCTCTACGAGTTGATAGGAACTATTGCCGGAGCTACTAAGCTCCGACGGTAGTCAATGCCGGAGCTTCTGAGCTCCGACAACCTCAGGGGGCCTTCACTATCGAAGACTATGGCCTGAAGACCTTTGAAGACTCGGCTCAAAAGTCGAAGGATGGACCCACCTCCGGCGGAATGACTTCACCCAAGGGGTCTTCCCCAGAGGTGGGCGGGCCACTGTCGGTACCCTGAGTACCATATACCCCTTGAGATTGCAAAGATCTCAAGGAAATGTCATCTACTTGATTTGAAGACCTTCGGAGGCAGACATGTCACACATAACCGGACCCGCTTCCCCAACATGGTTAGTCACAGGGTCGCCACGTGTACCATCAAACCGGAGCTACCGCCCACAAGGGGGAAGCTCCGGGCTATGTACCATAACGGCACCCCGAACCTAACCCCAGACCGAGGGAAGCTCCGGAACTGACACGTGTCTGGTGGCACCGGACCTATCTGTTCCCCACAGTATGCTCTGGAGCTGCTACGTGTCCAAACGTCGGATCTTCAGCCTCAAACCTCCGGTAGAATCCAAAACGGCTCCGGATCTTCAAAGGGGAATCAAGGACTTCAAGACCCGATTAAGTGTCATTAATACTATGTTAATGACACACAATCGGATGACCCTTATTACCAGTAACGGCTCAAAGCCCATAACTCGGTCATTAAGGGTAATTAAGCGCATCAAATGTGTATCAATATTAGTAGCCGCCGGGGCCACATGTCGGGCCAAGCCAACTTGTAATGGTCTGTCCTTGTACTATAAAAGGACAGGCCGACGATACATAGAGAACATCTGGTCTAATTGGCTCACACGCGCTCTCAACTCACGTCACCTGAGTTGAGTTCATACATCCAATACAACACCAACACACCCCGTAGAGTAGGGTATTACGCTCAGGCGGCCCGAACCACGTAAATATGTGTGTCTCCTGTGTCATTTTACATTTCACCTTATTGAATCTCCGCGCTCTGACACCGAACTTCAAACTCCGCAAACACTTTTAGTAGTGTCGGGAGATTTGCTGGATCAAAACCACCGACAGTACGTGTGCACTGAACACTACATAATGATCTTCATCAAGCAACCGCAGAGTTTGGAAACGGTCCTGGACTCAGCCGATTACCCACCAGATCGTTATGCAGATTTCTTTTCCATTTTGAAACTGTATGGTAACTTGATACTTTTAATTTACACACATTTAGAATGTGTTGACAAGTTTTATATGACTTGTCTTGTATTACAATGCTTGACGGTTTTACTCGGGAAAACTTGGCGGTCAGAGACCTCCTAATAAGGATGCATTGATCATATCAATATATTATTCTTGTCCCAAGCAGCCTATTGGGAGCGTCTTATGCGGGTATTATGTATGCGAGCATCTTTGGACCGCCTGCGAATATAGCGTGAATCGTGAGGATGTATGTTATCCTTAATGTCGATATTGTTTTTTTTTTTACTTTTGAGTTTCATTTCATTGTAGCTAGCGTATTTTAATACTTATATTATTTTGTTAGAAAGGTATTGAACTCTAGTTTCTAGTTGTGCAAGTTGTTTGTCATGAAAGCCTATATACATATCTCAAGTTTGGTCTTGATCACATCCTGTAAAATGTTCATAGCCATTTCACGTGTATAAAATTCCCAGATTCAAATTTTATCTCTGTTGTTTAATATTACCAGAAATATTATTTCCAGATTTTGATTCCAACTTTAAAATTACATTGCTCATAGTAGAACTGCTCCAAAAATACCAAATAAATTCCTGTATACTCACTTTGATCTATACTTTGAGGTAGTTCAAACCAACACATTCTAAACATTGTTATGTGCTTCATTGCAGCACACGAAGAATGTGAACAAAGAATGGTCAGTTTCTAGAAGTATTCCTGGTGGAGGAGCCGACAAGATTGCGAGTGAACTGTGTCAATTCATGCGTCGCGAAATTTTCCACCGATGAGGGTTGTTCTTTGATCAGGAAGGTGTAATAGCTAATGTAAGAACTTTGCTAGTATGAAAATAGAAACAGTTTTTCGTGAAACTTGTAAACTATGAGATGACTTGTATGTCAACTAAAAGTGTAACTTGTACATATGTATATTTTTTTATTGAAATTTACTTCTGTGAGATAGCTTTTGTGATTATAATGTTTTAGTGTAAACTATGAGATGACTTCTGTGATTATATTGATTTAGTGAAATTGACCTGGAAATTAGAAATAACAGTAGGTAGTACTGCATAGGGTATACTTTATCACAGGCAATTCTTTACCTACGGCTAGACCTATCCGTGAAATTATATTATCACAGGCGGCTATTCATAGGTAAAGAACCACCTTTGATGACTCCATTATCACAGGCGGGTACTCTTACGATACAAACCGACTGTGATAAATTGTCTCCACATGCGCCTAGTCATAGGTAAAGATCCGCTTGTGATAACACCACTATCATAGGCGGTTACTTATACTGTACAAACCGCTTGTGATAACACCATTATCATAGGAGGTCACTTATACTGTACGAACTGCCTGTGATAAAGTGTCTTCATAGACGGCTACTCATAGGTAAAGAACCGCCTATGATAAACCCATTTTACAGGCGGTTTTACTTTCCACCTGTGAAATTTCATATTATCAATGATTCTTTGTTTCAGGTGGTTTTGAAAACCGCGTGTGATAATCATTTGGAGCAGCCTGATATGAAGCTTATTGTATTAGTGTGGATGACATCATTTCCGAAGAGCAAAGTGCAATTGTACCAGGAAGACTCATTACTGATAATGTGCTAATAGCATATGAATGCACACACTATCTAAGAAGAAAGAAGGGGAAAAATAGTGCATGTGTAATCAAATTAGATGTGGCAAAGGCATATGATCATGTTGAATGATGTTATGTCACTACAGGAAACGTGAACACTTACGCCGGCCAGCTTAACTTTCATCGGCCAGCCGATATAATTAAGTTAAGTTACGTCGGTTGATGATAACCAACGTAAGTTCGCTAACTTACGTCCGCTGTCGTCCCGCGGCCGACGTAAGTTGAGCGGCCGACAGCAATAAACCTAAACTGATGTCGGTCGGGACCCGCGACCAAAGTAAATTAGGCGGCCGTCGGAAGTTACACTTAAATTACGTCAGCCATGAGAGCGGTTGACGTAAGTCTACCTGGCCGACGTAAGTAGTTGAATTTAGCCGACCTAAGTAGTGGAATTTAACCTATACCTGCGCTCCTCTTCTTTTTCCTTCCCCACCGCTTCGTTATTCTTACTCCGCCGTCGCGCCCAATGCCGCCACAGCTGCCACCCTGCCCAGTGCCACCCGACGCCGCCACCGCACTCGACGCCGCCTGACGCAGCCGCCGCGCCCAGCCACGCCCCACCGCGCTGCCCTGACAGCACCCCACCGCCCACGCCCCATCGCGCCACCCGGGCCGCGTCGCCGTCTCCTTGCCAGGTAAGGCCTCCTCTCCACCTCCCTCCCCCCTCCACGTCGAGTTGCAACCTCCTGGAGCCCCCCCCCACTCCCCCTTCCCAAGCCCCCCCCCCCCCCCCCCCCACACTCCCCCTCCCCGAGCGCCCCCACCCCCCACCCTAACCCTCCCTGCAGAGCCAGCCACCCTCCCCCTCCCCCTCCCCCTTCCCCAGCCCCCCCACCCTCACCCCCCTCAATTCAAGTGTATAATGTTTCAATCAAATTCAAGTTTGAAATTTAATTTAATTGTTTAAATTATGCTTAAATTGCTTAATTGTTTATTTAATTATGCTTAAGTAGTTAATTTGCTTAATTATGCTTAATTTTCTTAGTGTAGATTATGTTTATTTAATTATGCTTAAGTGGTTAATTTACTTAGTGTAGATTATACTTAATTGGTTTAGTGTACATTATGATTAATTGGTTTTATTATGCGCCAAGCTCGACCGCCGTGGGAGGGCAGACACAGGGGCCACCGGTCGTCGGGGTGCTGCGGCACCGGGTGTGGCCAGCGTGAGAGGGGTGCGATTGGGGCACCGAGCTCGAGCGCCATGAGGAGGGCGGCGTCAGGGGCGACCGACTGTCAGGTGCCGTGGCGTCGAGGTGGCCTGTGGCTCCAGGAGAGCGAGAGGAGGTGCGAGCAGCGTTGTGTGAGGAAGATAAAAGAGGTAGGTCGTGTGGGCTGGAGATTGGTTAGTTGGAGACATGGACTGGCTGGTTAGATGTCCTCGGCAGGGGCGTCCTGGTCAGGTCAATCGCGACAGGTGGCGGCCCAAGTTAAGAAGCCAAGGGCCATGGGCCCAATCCTGCCTGCCTCTGCCTTTCTCCACTCCCAATCCTAGTCTCCCACCTCCCAAAGGGCCGGGGGCAAGGCACCAAGGAAGGAGATGCATGGTGAAGGCCATTAGAATCCATGAGGTCGCTCGGTGATGAAAATGAAACGGGAGGGTGGGAACGATTGAATCCCCTTTCTCTTTCTCACCACTGATAGCTGCCATGCCAATGCCGTGGAGAAGGAGGAGAGGCGCGCAAAAGTCGCCGCCCAACCCCGACGGGCCACTTAGGTTCTATCGTGGCCCATTTAGTGTGAAGTTAAAGTATGCGTCTAAACCACCCGCGCGTGCATATGGCGGACCCCGACAGACCCAGTTCATTGTTTCTCTCATTATTTCCTCTATCATGCATAAATTAACGAAAAACTTCATGCTTATTTATTCGGCTTTAAACTGCAGAGTCAAACATGGGCGAAGACCATAGTTGGATGTATACTAGCTAGAAGAGCAGGACTGGTGGTCACTCAGACGAGTGGTACGCCAAGACAGAAGCTTTTGTGGAACGAGCTTTTTCATTGTCAAATAGTGATAAGACACGATGCCCATGTACGAAATGCCAGAACAGAACGTTTTTGGAAATAGTGGAACTTACGATGCACTTGTGTCGAAACTGTTATGTGTCACATTATGAGTTGTGGAACTTCCACAACAACACATCTTCTCAAGCTTTAGAAGAAGTGGAAGCAGACAATGATGATGCCACAAAGGTTGATATGATGGATGAGATGATTGAAGCTATATGACCAGATCTTACGGAGGATCCTCAAACAGTGGAGGTTAAAGAGTTCTTCAAACTTCTCAAAGATTCAGAACAGCTGCTGCATGGACACACTAAAATGACAATCCTCAATTTTGTGGCTAGACTTATGGCAATTAAGTCTAAGTTCTTCTTTTCTAATAACTATTACAATGAGCTCATCAATTTGTTAAACGATGCCCTTTCACATCCCAACAGAGTGTCTAAAGATATGTATAAGTCGAAGAAAATTATTTCTGATCTCGGTATGAACTACGAGAAGATTGATGTGTGTCTGGACAACTGCATGCTTTTCTAGAGAGAGCATGCCACTGAGAACAAATGTTTAAAATGTGGTCAATTGAGGTTTGTCGAAGATGTTAATAACGATGGTGGTACTTTGACGACGGAAGTCGCACGCAAGCAGCTTCGTTACTTACCCATGACACCTAGGTCGAAGCGGTTGTTCTTTTAAAAAAACGGCTAGACACATGAGATGGCACAAAGAAGGTGAGCGTCAGAACAAAGGAGTCATGACACACCCATCCGATGGTGAGGCATGGAAGGCGTTGGACCGGTTCGATCCAGAATTCGGTTGTGAAGCGAGAAATGTTCGCATCGGGTTGGCGACAGATGGGTTCACGCCGTTCAGCACAAACACCACACCATACTCCTGTTGGCCCATCTTTGTCATTCCGTACAATCTTCCACCGACTTTTTGCATGAAGAATGAGTTCATGTTTCTTAGCCTCATTATACCTGGGCCGGATCATCCTGAGTCACGTCTCAACGTGATGTTGAAACTGTTGATCAAAGAGTTGAAAATGTTGTGGACAGGAGTCGAAGCGTACGACTGCTACAAGAAGCAGAAATTCAACCTTCAAGCTGCTTATTTGTGGTCCGTCCATGATTTTCCGGCATACGACATGTTTTCTGGATGGAGCACTCATGGTCGGTTGACGTGTCCTATATGTGCTTCGGATACCGATTGCTTTCGAGTTACCCATGGAGGCAAGATATCTTACTTCAATTGTCATAGACGTTGGCTGCCTCCGAATCACGTGTTTAGACAATAGATGAATGTCTTCAGAAAGAACACCGTTGTCACTAAAGGACCACCGAAACGTCTTAATGGATCAGAAATATCTGATATGTTGGACAAATTGGTGCCAAATGAAGGTTGTCCTGGATATTTTGAATGTTACAGAGACGAACACAATTGGACTCACATATGTGGACTTTGGGAGCTACAGTATGTGAAGTCGTTGATTCTAAGGCAAAACATTGATGTCATGCATCAAGAGTGTAACATGGTCGAATGTATCATAAGAACATGCATGGACATGACGGGCAAAACAAAAGACAATTTAAAGGCTCAAAAGGATCTTGCCGAGCTTTGTAACCGTTAAACTCTTGAGCTCTCCAAAAATGGTGGTAAACCACGCGCTCCTTTCTGTCTTTGACCTAAACAAAAGAAAGAAGTTCTCGAATGGTTGCACAGGTTGAAACTCCCAGATGGTTACGCAGCTAGTCTGAGACGAGCCGTGAATGTGAAAACAGGAAAGCTCATTGGGCTGAAGAGTCATAATTATCACATAATCATGGAAAGACTTTCTGCCTGTTATGTTTCAAGGCTACTTTGACGATGTGGTGTGGAAGGTGTTAGCCGAGCTTAGCCACTTCTATAGGCAACTCTGTGCTAAAGAAATCATGCCAGAGATGATGACTAAGTTGGAGAAGGAGATTCCAGTGCTTTGTGTAAGATGGAAATTTTTTTCCTCTAGGGTTCTTCAATCCAATGCAACATCTCTTAATCCATCTTCCATTTGAAGCGAAAGTGGGGCGATCTTGTGCAATATAGGTGGATGTATCATATTGAAAGATCACTTGGATATCTGAAACCAATGGTTGGTAACAGGGCAAGGGTTGAAGGTTGCATCACCGAAGCTTTTACTCTTAAGGAAGTAGGATACTTCTCAAGTGTTTACTTTGCAGAGGAACACAATGTCAATATGACAATGTAGTACAATATGGATGAGCAACCTCCTTGTAGCGATCTCTCCATTTTTGCAACAAGAGACACTATTCTTGGTAGTTACACTTCCTACGACGTTAGCGAAAAAAAAGGTGTTCCACTTCCTTCTAATGTACGCTAGTATGGATGAACTACAGGAATATTTGAAGTAAGTGTTGCTCCAACATTTATGCTTTTCAGCATATTTTGCAACATATATATTCTAAAAGGTTTTCATTTTGTGCAGTATGTTCGACAAGCAAAATTGGAGACATAGACATCAACCCACGAGCAAACAAATAGAATAGACGCGACGGGAAGGAATAAATGGGGGATCTAATTTTCTTTCCTGGTTTCGAGATCATGTAACGTTTTCTCATTATATTATCAATATTAACAATGTTTTCTTATAAGTTAAGAATGCTTATGTTTTCTAATAACTTCATATCTTGGACAGTGCAAAAAAGATGCAAACATCCATGAAGATTTGCGACAACTATCCAATGAGAGTTGGTTGTTGGAGGGGGTTGGGTGGTGTAGGGGGTGTTGGTGGGGGTGGAGAGGGGGTTGGTGGGGTTGTTGTTGGGTGGAGTTGTGTTAGGGGGTGTGTGTTTGTAAATTTATACTTAGAAGTTATGGTCGATATGACGTCAACGGCTTTTGATTCCGTACAACTGAATTTGAATCTCTTCGTCCTCCCGCGGCAACATGTAATATCGGAGTTGTGTTGAGGGCAATCGATTGGCAAAGAACGTGAAACTCATTACTACAGGATTAGAAAAAAAATCATTGAATTCACTTTTGTTAGAAACAAGACAATTCGAGCAGTATTCTTTGACTGTGAATGGTTTGATTTCATTCGTGGAATTCGAGTAAACGAATTTGGCATGGTCGAAGTTAAACAAAATGAACGGTTGAAAGGATTCGATTCATTAGTTCTTGCACACCAAGTAGAGCAAGTGTACTATCTACCTTATCCATGCAATAAATTCAAAGCTTGGTGGGTGGTACATAAGGTGAATCCTCGTGAGCGGTTATACGCTCCACGACATGATGATTATCATGAGGAAGCTGAGGTTGATGAGGTCTACCAAGAGGAAGAGTTGCCAGACTCTTTCTCAGTTGAGCTTGGTGTAGGACTCGATGACTTAGTTGGAGACACTCAAGATATCGAGACTGGCACGGAAGCAAAAATGGAATCAGAATCAGAAACTGAAAAAATTGATGACTTAGTCGAGCATCCTGATTTGTGGAAACGAAAACAATATGTAGAAGAAGAAGATCGGCGGGCTAGTTTAAGGAGTAGGGTGCATGACCGTGATGTTGATGAATTTTGAAATTTATGAAGTAACAAATTATTCACCAAATTAACATTAATTTTGTATATTATCTTAGCATGTTAATCATTTATTCCTTACAACATGATGTCGTCAAAGGGTAAGGGGAAGGGGAAGCCAGTGAGAGGGTTTGAGCCGGCACGAGACCCTTGCTCAGGGACCTTGTTACCTTCGAGCCAACGTTTCCTGTTTCTGGTGCACGCTCCACCCTCGGCTCAGGTGTGCTTTCAGCGCACAAAGGTAAATTTTAGTTTAAAATCAAGTTATTTTATAAGTTGCACTTGTTAATAATTATTAATTATCAATCTTTTTCTTTTGTGCAGTCTGACTCAGAGTCATTTGAGTTCGAGTCAGAGGCTAGGGGGCCACTACAAGAGCCCGAGTCAGAGGCTAGGGGGCCGCTACAGAAGCCCACTAGCACTAGCCTGCCTCTGGAGCCGGCTACCGCTAGCCTTCCTTTGGACTCTGGTGGTTCTGCGAAACCGTCAGGGTCACATGATGCAGCGGCGCTGCAGCAGAGGCAACGGACGAGGAGAACCCACTTTGCGGCTCTCCTCCTGATCCTTCTCAGTGGATCACTATCTGTCCTGTGAGAGACAGGTAAAAACTTTATATAGTATATTAAATATTAGATGTTGTTTTCCATTACTTAATGATTTTGTATATTTCCCAGATGTTGGTACGACACATCATTCACGGGGGCCGAGAAACACCACAGGCAGGTTAACATTGTCCCGGGGGCTATAGTGAAGTTGCATTACCCCGGTGTCATTGACGGTTTCCCTACCCTATCGTGGGATGACTACGCTCGTGTCTCTCACCAGGTCCACGACACGGTTCAGGGAGCCATGTGGAACAATTTTATGGTAAGTTTAACTGTTTTATATTTTTTCAACTTGTTTGAATTGTTAATGCATATCCCTTAAATGTTTGTTTGCTTAAAGCTGAGACACAAAGTAGAGGAACCGATCATGGAGGACCACGCGAGGCATGTGTTCCATTACAATGCTTGGAAGATCACGATCGCGGTGTTGTCGAACGCCCGGATTCAGGGCGTCAACGCGTACTACAAGCTGCACCCCCGGAAGCAGGAGCAGCAAAGGGGTCCATTTAGGAAGGACTCCGAAACATACTTGACAAAGGAGCAGTACGCGAAGGTAAGTTTTTAATATTGTTAAATATTTACAATACCTATGTATGTTAACTACATTGATGAAAAATGAAATATGTGCAGCTTAGGTTACAGGGTAACTCCGAGGCGTACTTGGCTCTCTGTCGGTACTGGGCTAGCAAAGCTTTCGTCGGTAAGTCCACAAAAGCTAGACAGTGCCGCATGGGGTCTGAGGGCAAGCACTATGGCGGCGACGGCTACTTGCGTTTGGCTAAATGCATGGTAAGTACTTTTTCACTTTGTTTATGGGTCCTAATTTATTTATCTCACTAACACGGCTATACAGGAGCGAGCTACAGGTCAGGAGCCGCCCTCGGCCCAGGTTTGGAAGAGAGGTCACAAAAGAAGTGACCCTTCTCAACTAGAGTAGTGTAGTCAGGTCTCAACCGATCGACTGGTAAGTTTTCGAAATTCATCAATTTCTGCATCGACCGACCGCCCCGTGTAAGCGAGCGGAGGCGGAAAGGCCCATGGACGGTGAGTTGGTTATTTGTTTCATTTCCTTTTCAATTTATATTCTTCTACTTTTTGTTTTCATTCTTTTGCAGGTCTGCCATTTTTGATGGAGTTGTCGACTCGAGGTCGGCGCGACCTTTGAGAGGCGCTTCATCGTCGCAGGCCTCGTCCGTTGGGCCCACAAGTGGTCATCTCTTGCAAACCCAGCTGAAGCTCCTTGACTTGAAGGAGACGCTGGCACAAACCTAGGCGGAGCTGGAGAGGTCGAGGGCAAAGGCAAGGGAGGAGCAGCAGAGGACGACCTTAATAATGGCCCAGATGTAAGTAGCGGTGGCGATAAGTAATTTAAACTACCTTAGTTAAATTTCATAGCATTTCAATAACATATATCTTCTAATATTTTGCAATGGCAGACTCTTGCTCGAAACACCAGTCAGGATATCGAGATTCCTACACTACCGTCGCAACAGACCCCCGAGCTGGTAATAAACTATTTCTTTAATACTGTGCTTTGTTGCATCTGTCATCATTTATTGTCTATAGTTGCATCTGTAATTTGTTGTTGTCATCACATCCCCAAGTGATTCTTGATCTGGATGTCCATTATTGTTCTATATTCATGGGCAAAACCTAACATTTGTATCATAATTCTTATAATTGTTTTGCCTCAAGTTCTTCCTCCTTTGTTATCAATGTTACATATGATATCTGGTGTTTTGTTAAAATTTTGGATAAGATAAAAACTAAGTTGAATTTTAGCTTCTGGTATAGGTGTAGTTGTATGGCAAAATATTTTAAAAGAAGTATTATATTATCTTGTGAAGTTTAAAGATGCAGGAGCTTGAATGCTTGATTGCCCAAATTTTGGTTATTCAGTTGTATTCAGTTGTATTAAAATGCTTCTAATACCATAGGTACAGTTGTATTCAGTTTATAATTTTGGATATTTATGTGTTTGTTTTATGATTCTTTACAGGACTGTGCAATTCTTTACAGGGCTATTACAGGGAATATATGGTTGTTTTGCAGGATTCGGTAACGGCGGTGCAAACTCCTTCGCCACACCTACAGGCACCCAGAGGGACGCGCCGAGAAGATCTCAGCACTGGAGGTAGTGGAGGGGCTAGCGTGTAGCCTAGTGAATGTTTTGAAACTGTTTTGTGTTGTTGTGGATGTTTTGTGGACTATTTTTTGAACTATTTCTATATCTGTCTGTGGAGCTTGCCATCGTGCGAGGTAGTCAGTTTCTGTTTTTTTAATGAAAACCTAACTTATGTCGGCTTTGGTTAAGATAACGTAAGTTAGCCCAGTTTAACTTACATCGGTCAGACCATACCGACATAAGTTATGCCACTTAACTTACGTCGGTTATGTCATACTGTCGTAAGTTAGACTACTTAACTTTTGTCGGCTAGGCAGCCGCTGACGTAAGTTCTCCGGCCCAGCCCGCGGCCCATCACGCTAAATAACTTATGTCGGTTGCGGGATATCGATGTAATTATGTTACTTGTGTTGGCGGGCGACGTAAGTTACCTTAATCACGTCCAAAACTGCTTCGTCGACAAGCAACTGACGTAATTAAGGGAAAACCAACGTAATTAAGTAACTTATGTTGGTTTTGGCCTTAATTACGTCAGCTTCGGCCGACGTAATTGATCGGGATTCCTGTAGTGTTTACATGCAATTATAATCAAATTGGTATTTCATGAGGTGTGTTACATCAGTTCCATTCTCAATTAAAATTAATGGAGATCTCTCAGAATGCTTCAGGCCAACTAGGGGTATTCGTCGGGTGATCCTATCTCTCCATATTTGTTCATATGTTATGTGCTGATGGTCTGTCATCTATTCTGAAGTCGATGGGTCCAGTGCACCTATCCAGGGGTGTTCGTGTCAGTGTTCACTCACTGTGGATATCACATCTTCTCTTTGTGGATGGTTGTATTATTTCTTAGAAGCATCACAAAGAGGGGCTGATCAGCTAAAAGAAATAATGGAGATATATCATCAGGCTTAGGCCAACTGGTAAATCACTACAGAGATTCCCATAATTTACAACGGCTAGAAGCCGTTGTAAATAAGACAAACGCCATTGTAAATAAGATTTTTACGACAGTTTACACTTATTTATGACAGTTTTTGGCCATCATAATTAAGGTTATTTACGACGTCCACTATCATAAATAAACCAATTTACGACAGCTGCCCTGAGCTATCGTAAATAAGTGGCTCGTGCCACGTGGAGGCTGGCCCCCTTACGACGGCTAGGGGGAGCCGTCGTAAATAAGTTGAGATTATTTAATACGGCACAGCCACATGCCGTCATAAATAAGAATTTTCATTTTTAAAAAAAATTAAAAAGTCATATCTGGCACGATGGACAGCTACACAACCGTCACAAATACAATACAATCATATATATAGTACGAAACATTGAAAGTGCATCTAGGATGCCCGTGGGTTTTGGATGATTGATGACAAAAATTAAGTGACTAATGAGCTCATTGATCTTAAGCATATGTGTGGACTCAAGTGGAAGCACAATCCCTCAATAAGGAAAAGGATGAAAACGGCAATGTCAACTCAAAGAGGAGAAACTAGGGTTTCTAGTGTGTCGAGTTTAGACTAGCAAAATATGTGTGAGGATGTGTGTGTAAAGTGCATTGAGATCAAGTTGGGAGCTAAAAGCGGTTTAGAGGTCAAACCCATTGAGAGAAAAGAGTCAGAAGGAGTCTGGCAGTAGGGCCGGACTAGTCCGTGTAGGTGGCCGGACTAGTCCGCTCCTGGCCGACCAAGTACGTTTTCAGCCGGACCAGAAGGGTCTGACTGAGTTCGGACTAGTCCGTAGTGGGACAGACTAGTCCGGCTAGTCGTGAAGTGGGTTTTGGGGACTAAGTCCCAAAACCACGGACTTGTCCATTTTGGTCGGGACCAAGAGGTCCTGACTGAGATCGGACTAGTCCACCATTGGTTCCGGACTAGTCCGGGTTTGAGAGAAGTCAGTGCTTCAGAGACTAAGTCTGGGAAGGTCGGACTAGTCCGCCCTGGTGGCCGGACTAGTCCGTGGTCTTCAGACTAGTCCATTTTCACACGGAACAAAAGGTTCTGTGTGAGATCGGACTAGTCCGGTGAGGGCCGGACTAGTCCGTTATTGAAGTGACCGTTTGAATTTGAAGTTTGGCGGGTAGTGTGACGATTGCCATGCAGTGCGACAGTTCTTAGGGACATCAGTGGTCCCCTAGGCCGGACTTCCGAGCTGTAGGCCGGACTAGTCTGCCCATCTACTGAAGTCAGCAGTATGGGCTGGGAACCTCTATAAATAGAGGACCCCTGGGTTCAATTGAACCAAAAACCTTTGAGCAAGTTGAAACCCTAGCGCCGCCACAGCAACCTTGAGCCTCCAAAAAGCCTCCTTCTTGCCTACATTCCCTCTAAAACTAATTCTTGTGTGGATTAGGGTTTGGTGAGGTGAAGAAGAGGAAGAACACCGCTCTTTGGCTCTCAGTTTGATCTCCTGCACTTTGTGAATCTTTGTGATTTGTGGCTTGAATCAATCTTTGTGATTTGTGATTGTATTTGTGGTGGGAGCCTCAGATTGTGAGAAGCCCCAACGAATCTTGTATTCACCCTTTGTGATAGTGGAGAACCAAGTTAGGCCCGTGCGGTAAACTTGGTGAGAGAAGGGTTGTTGAACCCGGTCCTTTGTGGCCTCCTCAACGGGGACGTAGGTTCCTTTGTGGGATCGAACCTCGGGAAAAAAATCCTTGTGTCCCTTGTGTACTTCGCTTTCACTTATTGCTCATTGCTTCTAGGGTTAGTCTTATCATTTTTGTTCATCAATTGTGTTTCATTGTGATCCTTAGCTTCATACTTGCCATATAACTTGTTAAGGCTTACTAAGTTATTCTAACACACATTGCATTGCAAGAATCGAACTAAAACTTGTTAGAAACCCTTTTTAACCTTTTCCCTGTAGGTGGACCAGACTAGTCCGCCCCCTGAGTATTAATCTCGTTTTATTAAGTCATTTCAAGTCAATTATCCTATTCACCCCCCCCTCTAGGAAACTTTCAATTGGTATCAGAGCAGGACTCTCCCTAAAGAGTCTAACAACTCGGAGAGAAGATGGACGGAGTGGGGTACGAAGAAGTCTCAACCAGTGAGGTCCATTAGACACCACTTCTTGAGAGATCATTCCTTAAAGGGGGATATAGTGATTTCCCATGTGAGAACCGAGAACCAACTAGCCAACATATTCACCAAGCCCCTAGATGAGAAGCGATTTTGTGAGCTTAGGAGTGAGCTCAATATCTTAGATTCTCGAAATGTGGCTTGAAACATGCACATCTGAATGTTTACTTTTTGCCTTATTCAAAAGAATGCACGTGGTTGAAAAATTCATCTCTATCTCGATTATCTTCAAAATATTTTAAAAACTAGTGACTTTGTGAGTTATGGTCATAGTTTGAATATTGATTGCTTACTGACCATATTCATTAATTTTGTTGTGGCAATATGTTAAAAAGGATCATCTATAATGGCTAAAAGTCAAATATATATGTTTTCAGCCTCCTTGGACCGGACTAGTCCGCCCTCTGGCCGGACAAGTCCGGATCCGGACTGGTCCGGGTCTGGTCCGCTGACCGGACTAGTCCGGCTCCTCTACCGGACTAGTTCGGCCCCTGGGGACTTAAACCCCCAAGGAGGCGACCGACCCCTCCACTTCCCTTTTGTTGTCTCTCTCTCTCCCACGCGCGCGAAACCGCACTCTTCCGGCAATTTTCACATCCAACCACCAAAAATCATTTCCAATCCTTGCTTTGGGAGCCCCGGAGGTGTGGGAAACTTTCCCCGATCACTCGCGACGCGATCCATCCCCGATTCCATCGTTTTCTCAAGATTTGAAGAGGTATCCCCCACTTTTCAAAATCTTGCCTCATTCTTGATTCATTGAGTTTTTGATAGATGCCTCTTCATTAAAGTTGCTTCTAGTAACCTTGTGATCGTAGCCTAGGAATATTGCGACTTGATTCCGAAATTTCTCGAAAAACCGTTAGAGTTAGGGTTTAGGCTGTGTAAACCGGACTAGTCTGGTGCGAGGCGGACTAGTCCGCCCCTGGGGCGGACAAGTCCGGTGTACACAGGTCAAACTCCAACTTTGGTTGTTTCTCGAGATTTCTTTCGCATTATTCTGACTCCTTCACCTACTATCTTATGGTTTCTATTCTTTTCAGCTGAAATGGCCGCACATCACCGTTCCGCTTCTCCCCCCACTGACCCCGAGTGGGAGGCGGAGCAGCTTCGCCTTGGCGAAGAACGGGCAAGAGCCGAGGTTGAGGCTGCCGAGAAGTTTCTCAAGCAGCATGAGAGGGCTAAAGCAGCCAAGAATCAACAAGCAAGGGCCGCAGCTTTGGCCTATAACGAAGATGAAGAAATGGCTCGGGCCATTGAGGAGTCCCGAAAGGAACTCTGGAACAAGAAGAGAGAGGAGCGCGAGGCTCATAACTCTCAGGCCGCTGCTGCACAAGTCTCCAAGAGGAAGAGACTTGTGACACATGGAGAGAAAGACAAGGGCAAGGAGCCAGCCCAAGAAGATAATGCTGAACGGCGGATCGAGCGAGATCCGAAGAAGGGCAAGGCCCCCGCTCCTGCTAAGCCAAAGAAAAAAAAGCCCATAGTGAAGGACCCGGCTGCGAAGGCCAAGGGTTTTGCTATCAAGGAAAAAGGGAAAGCCAAAGCGATTGGCCCCTTGGATGTGCATACTCCCGAGAGGAATCCCAACAGGCAGCGTGAAATAGCTGCAAATGTCTTCCATGGAAAGGGAGCCGAGAAAGCAAGAAGGCTCTGGACGGACAAGGTATACAAGTATGAAAGGAGCACCGCCGACCCTCGGGTTTGGTGTGAATTTCATTGTGATTATTACCATCTTGTCTACCAAAGCATGAAGAAGCCTGTGATTGAAGCTCAATGGGTAGACTGGGAGTACATGGCCAAGAAGCAACATTCTGCTTTTGATGTGCTCATTGAAGCAACTGAGCGCCATGTGCTCAAGAACATCATGAGATTCAAGTATGACTGGAACGTTAAAGTCATCCTGCAGTTTTATTCCACCATCTACTTCACCACCTCAGGTGATAGACGGATCATATGGATGACGCATGGTGAGCAGCTCTCAGTCACATTTGAGGAGTTTGCAAAGATTCTAGGTCTTGAGGAACACCTGGATCATGAGATAATCATCTCTAACCTCAAGGCTGTAGACCGAAACGAGCTTGCCTACATGTATCCGAGTCACGTTCGGTTTGACGCCGGGCATGCTCCCAACATCAAGCCTTTCTACAACATTTTGAACAGGATCCTGAGGCGGACCATAGCACCAAAGGATGGTGATGCAGGGGTGATACAAGGCAACCTGAGGCACCTGCTACTTCTTATTGATGGGGAGGAGAAGTTCAATCTCATCGATTACATCTTCGACGACATTTTCAACATCTCGCATACCCCCAACCGTGCTTGCGGGTATGCCCCCTACATCATGTATCTCATTGAGAAGGTGTCGGGCGTGACCTTCATCAAGGATGTGACTCATCACCCGCTCCATCCTCAGACACCTCCTGCAGTCCCGCCTCCTCCGTGCGGAAGAATGCAGAGCCTCCCTCCCACTTGGCGATGCCAGCTTCTCGCCCCGTGGCGCCTCCTTCCCCGCCCCCGCCTCAATCCATGAGCGCTTTCTTCATGTGCTTCAAGGCGATCTTCACTTCCTGCCGGAAGCAGGAGATTAGGAACCAGAGGGCACACAAGCGCCAAGAGAAGTACCTCAATGCGGTGGGTGACAAGCTGGAGGTTCCTATGTCCTCTCCAGAGGTGAGCGACGGGGAGATCACTCCGTTCCCTGACTTCACCGCCGACGAGCTCGCCCAGCTCCAATAGGACGGAATCTCTTCCCAGGCAGCTCCTTCGGCTCGTGCCTCCGACGACGACGACGACGACCACGAGGACCCGGAGGCCACGAAGAGCGACTCCGATGCTGGGGCCGATGGTAGTGAGGACAGCGACAACTAAGTGGATAGGGTTCGTAGTTCCCCTCTTCTTTTCCTTTTTGGTGTATTGATGCCAAAGGGGGAGAGTTAGATGGGAGTTAGACGGGGGAGAGTTAGAAAGGAGGGTAATTAGGTGTATCCCCTTATTTTGTATCCTTGGACATGTTTCACTTCTTATTGTAATATTTATGTCATATCAGATGTTTAAATTTGTGCAAGACTATGTTTTGAATGTTCAATTCAATATGATGCTTTGAATGTCTATCTCTCAATCATATTCATATTTATTATGTCTTGTCACAAATTGTTGAGCACAACACGTAGGCACCCCACCATAATGTGTGTATGTATGAAGGACTTCCTCAATCTCTCCTTTATGATGCATTCATTGAGGGGGAGTCACTCATACATCCGCACGTTATGAAAACCAAAAATTTATACTCTTATATGTGAAGACTTAATGTGTTGTCATCAATCACCAAAAAGGGGGAGATTGAAAGTGCATCTAGGATCCCCGTGGGTTTTGGATGATTGATGACGACAATTAAGTGACTAATGAGCTTAGTGATCTTAAGCAAAGGTGTGGACTGAAGTGGAAGCACAATCCCTCAAAAAGGAAAAGGAAGAAAATAGCGATGTCAACTCGAAGAGGAGAAACTAGGGTTTCTAGCGTGTCGAGTTTAGACTAGCCAAATATGTGTGAGTATGTGTGTGTAAAGTGCATTGAGATCAAGTTGGGAGCTCAAAGCGGTTTAGAGGTCAAACCCATTGAGAGAAAAGAGTCAGAAGGAGTCTGGTAGTAGGGTCGGACTAGTCCGTGCAGGTGGCCGGACTAGTCCGCTCCTGGCCGACCAAGTCCGTTTTCAGCCGGACCAGAAGGGTCTGACTGAGTTCGGACTAGTCCGTAGTGGGACAGACTAGTCCGGGTAGTCGTGAAGTGGGTTTTGGGGACTATGTCCCAAAACCACGGACTTGTCCGTTTTGGTCAGGACCAAGAGGTCCTGACTGAGATCGGACTAGTCCGCCCTTGGGGCCGGACTAGTCCGGGTTTGAGAGAAGTCGATGCTTCAGAGACTAAGTCTGGGAAGGCCGGACTAGTCCACCCTGGTGGCCGGACTAGTCCGTGGTCTTCAGACTAGTCCGTTTTCACATGGAACAAAAGGTTCTATGTGAGATTGGACTAGTCCGGTGAGGGCCGGACTAGTCCGTTGTTGAAGTGACTGTTTGAATTTGAAGTTTGGCAGGTAGTGTGACGATTGCTGCGCAGTGTGACAGTTGTCAGGGACGTCAGTGGTCCCCTAGGCCGGACTAGTCCGAGCTGTAGGCTGGACTTGTCCGCCCATTTGCTGAAGTCAGCAGTATGGCTGGGAACCTCTATAAATAGAGGACCCCTGGTTTCATTTGAACCAAAAACCTTTGAGCAAGTTGAAACCCCTAGCGTCGCCACAGCAACCTTGAGCCTCCAAAAAGCCTCCTTCTTGCCTACATTCCCTCTAAAACTAATTCTTGTGTGGATTAGGGTTTGGTGAGGCGAAGAAGAGGAAGAACACCGCTCTTTGGCTCTCGGTTTGATCTCTTGCACTTTATGAATTTTTGTAATCTATGGCTTGAGTCAATCTTTGTGATTTGTGATTGTATTTGTGGTGGGAGCCTCAGATTGTGAGAAGCCCCAACGAATCTTGTATTCACTCTTTGTGATAGTGGAGAACCAAGTTAGGCCCGTGCGGTAAACTTGGTGAGGGAAGGGTTGTTGAACCCGGTCCTTCGTGGACTCCTCAACGGGGATGTAGGTTCCTTCGTGGGATCGAACCTCGGGAAAAAAATCCTTGTGTCCCTTGTGTACTTCACTTTCACTTATTGCTCATTGCTTCTAGGGTTAGTCTTATTGTTTTTGTTCATCACTTGTGTTTCATTGTGATCCATAGCTTCATACTTGCCATATATAACTTGTTAAGGCTCAGTAAGTTATTCTAACACACTTTGTATCGCAAGAATCGAACTAAAACTTGTTAGAAACCCTTTTTAGGCTTTTCCCTGTAGGTGGACCGGACTAGTCCGCCCCTGGACCGGACTAGTCTGCCCCCTGAGTATTAATCTCATTTTATTAAGTCATTTCAGGTCAATTAGCCTATTCACCCCCCTCTAGGCAACTTTCAAACATCGCATCATATCACATCACAAAATATCCATAACATTCACATCACATCGCAAAACACTATACACTACCAGCTCTGCTACCTCTGGAGCCGACCACAACACGGACGACGGCTCAGCGGGTGTTGCGCGAGCGAGCGGCAACATAAGTGATGGTGTTGGCAGTGGTTCGGGCAGGCGGCAGCCTGAGCGGGCAGTGGGGAGACCACGGCGGCAGGGCGAGTGGACCACAGCGTGAGTGACGGCTCAGCAGGTGTGGAGTGGGCGAGTGGCGGCACGAGCGAGCGCTGACGCGCACAGGCGGAGGATGAGGTACGTAGCGCCAAGCGAGTGGCGGCTCGGAGGCGGGGTGTGGCGCGAGCGGAGGCGGAGCAAGCCTCGAGCGGGTGGCGGCACGAAGGCGAGGTGCGCGTGGACGACCAGGCGATGGCATGGTCAGTGGCCCGGGCGGGCGCTGGCACGCGCGGGCGGAGTTGGAGACGCGATCGAGCAGGTGGTGGTGTAGAGGCGGAGGCGTGGAGTAGAGTGGGTGGCGGCGTGTGAGGAAGAAGATGCGCGCGTAGCCCATGAGGTGTAGGGTTCCTAACTTACGATAGCCCGAGCCGGCCGTCATAAGTTAAATCTTATCTACAACGGCTAACCCTGAAATCGCCCTAAATAATATTTAACTTACGACGGCCGACTTATGCCATCGTAAATAAGCTTTTATTTACGGCGGCTGTAACCGACCGTCGTAAATTACTGTGGTCATCATAAATCATACATTCTCATGTACTGAATTATGACAAATCTTCAGTGTTCTTCAGTAAGAGTAGTACGAATGTTATGAAACAAGCGGTGAGAAGTACATTACAAATTCAGAAGGAAACACTTGCAGAGAAATACTTAGGATTGCCTACAGCGTTAGGAAGAACTACAAAAGAGTCCTTTAAATATATGCTAACTAAATTTAAAGTATTGGTGGGGTGCTGGTCTGGACGTGAAGCGAGTTGTGTGCTGGCCGTGAGATTTTGCTTAAGGTCAATGGCCCAGGCGGTACCTACATATCCCATGAGTTGTTTCTGTTACCAGTTAGTACATGTAACAACGTGAGGAGCACTATCTCAAATTACTAGTGGGACAGTTCTTCATATAAAAGACATATGCACTGGATGAAGTGGGATTCTTTTACAAAGCTTAAAGCAAAAGGGGGCATGTTATCAGTTCTAGTTCGTAACATGAACTGATACTTACTTTTTAAGTATCTGTACCGGTTCAGAAATATGGAACCGTATCAGATAATTGAACTATCTGTACTGATTTGAAACTTGAACTGGTATTGATTATCCATGTTTCAACATCGGTTCGTAAATGGAACTATGTTTTATACAGGGTAGGCCAGTACCAGTTCGTAACCAGAACTGGTACTGATTACTTACCATTAATATAATTTCACAAATAGATCCGCATCCAAACTTAAATATTTGTAACGGTTCCAAATTTGGTACCGACAATCCTGACTATCAGTATCAAAAAGAAAACCGGTTAGATGGCAGTCATGAACCGATTTCAGATGAAGTGTTCTATGCTACCGTGTGTGGTGTTTCGGACTAACGATGTCAAGTCTAGAACTTATGCTCGCAAATAATGGTTGTTTGCTTGTGTGCAGGTGTTGTTTGAGGTCAATACATAGTCGGTGATGGTGATCCTTGATCTAAATTTAAGAGGAGTTAAGGTTCAACAATCAAATTCAGGAGGAATTGTGGTTGAGGCGATCCAATGTGTCACACAACATGTTTGGATCAAGAACAGTGTATATGGAGGTGTTGTGAACATTTTGGCAGGTGTGTGCACATGTGCAAAGGGTGCAAGACTTGGCAACAGTGTTCCAAGATGTGCTGATGTGTTTTTGACATGCAAGATGTGTTTTAGGGCATCAAACTGGCTGCTGCGCGTGTAGGGGTCTAATCTGAGTCGGTTTAGGGTATATTTAGTAGGTTTTGAGGTGGTTATGGTATGGTTTTGTGCGGGGCACAAAATAGAGTTTATTTTAGGAATGTGCTGAATGTTCTTAAGGTGTTCTGTAGGTTAAGGATTGGTTCTATCTGCTTATGAAAGAATCCTCAATAGTTTTGGAAAGTTTCAATAGAGTCCAAGTAATTAAGTATAGGAGTCCTAGATGGATGTGAGTTGGCCTGAGGTTTGTATATATAAGAACGATCCATGACGCATGGTAGGATTCCATCGCAGCTGACTTTCGTGTGTTTGTAGATTAAAAATGTCATTGGTTGTGAAGCTTTTCCATTGAGATCATCCGACTTGGTTTCCTCAAGTTTTTTACTCGGCCGTTTTGTTCAGATTGAGTTTACCACAATCTCTTGATCATACTTCTTGATCTACACCTTCAATTTACAAGATTCTTTTTGTGTTGTCTTCACAACTCAATTTTTTATTATTCGTGGATCTTTCAAGGTCATTGGATCACAGGTTACATGTCAAACACGAGTTGTTGCATCATATCAGATTGGTTTTTCGCCCCACTAGTTTCAACCGATGTTGGGTCACGTTTTTAGTCATAAGTTGAGTTCTACTCAATGTATTCACGTGATTCTTGTTGTGTTTGATTTGTGTCATATTTCTCTACATTCTCTAGTGTTTCTTTCATGTCTTCTAACTTTTAGAGAAGTTACACATATTGGTTTCTCCAACAAATTGGTTTTGGTTGAGGCGTTGAGGCTTCCGTGAAATTTTTTATATCATATATCATTCACTCCCTCTCTGATTATTTATCGCATGTCATTCAATAATAAAATTTATATTAGAGCTATGTTATTCTAATCTAATCATAATTGAACATATTTTGATCACCTGCAATGTAGATATACTTTGAAAAATCTTGTGTCTTTGATAGCATTATATTTTCAGGTTTGGACGGCTCGTATTGAGGCTTACATACAGGTGCAAGATTTTTTATATGGGAGAACATCTTCAAGCCCTTTGTCGTGCCAGCAAACAATAAAGTTATGGTTTCAAACATGAATGAGATCGTTGACGACAACAAGGTGTGAAATTTGATCATCCATGGATTGACCCAAGGTGATTTTGATTGTGTTGCACACTTGCATTCTGTGTTTGATGTGTGGAAACCTCTATTGGACTACCATTAAGGTTCTAACATAATCAAGGAGGTACATAAAGACATGTACAAGAAAGAGTACATATGATTTGACATGCAGCTCAGTGAGTCGCTTGATGACTCTTTTGCACATTTTAATAAAATTTAAGCAATTTACGTATTGTTAATGTAGTATATTTAGATGCTGAAAATGCTAGACAGTTGTGAAGTGATTTCAACATGTCAATTTGAGATATGAAAGTCACTTCTATACGTGAATATACTGTCATGAGTATTCTTACACTTGATGTGTTGTATTCAAAGCTAAAAACTCATTAACTTGACATCATAACATGTAGGAACCCAAACAAGTCACATGCTTTCATATCTCAACGTGACATGCATAATTCAAGAGAATCTTCACATATGGTACACATACTTTGATGTCCTCTTCAACCCTTGAACAGATTGAGGAGTTCCTGATGGAGAAGCTGTCATATTTTTCCAATCAGTTCTCAAAAGCACCCCATTAGTAGCAGCGAGCGAGAGCGGATCAAGGGTTTTCATCAAAAGAAATACGGATACCGAGAAGTTTTGAAGATGATGCTTTTGCAAAATGTGAGAACTAGGAGGAGAGGATGTCGTGGATCTCAAAGATTATCATGAGTCAGCATATTTTCTTACGAGTTGACCTAATGTTTCGGGTTCTACTCCCCAGAATGAAAAGCCTACAAGGTTCAATCCCTCCTCCAACAATAGCAACAATAAAAAAGAAGGGTTTTGTGAACTGCCAAGTGTTTCACCATGTCCTCTCCATGCTTGAACAGATCAATATGAGTGACATGGACAACGAGAGTGAAGATTATGAAGACACTTCACCGAAAACAGCAGCCAGGACAAAACTTAGGCAAGTTTTTGTCTCATGGCAAAAAACTCAAGCTCAAGGATGATGGAGACTGGAATGGAGATTAACAATGATCAGGTAAATCCCTCATACAAACACTTTTCTAATGTTATTTGTCATTTTGCACTTTACTTGAGAAAAATGACAAGAAACTCAGGAAGCATAATTCTAAAATTGAATCACTAGAATCTGAAATTGATCGTCTGGAAAGTTTGATTCCTAGTGATGATGCTTGTACTTCTTGTGAGTCCATATCTGATCAATTGTCCTCTCTTAGAGATGTGCATGCCTCCACATTGAATTAACTTGAGCTTAAAATTGAAAAGAACAAAAAGCTAGTTGTTTCTAGTAACAAAAACACAAAAGATGCTAGTTGTTCTACTAGGTTGCATTGTTCTACCTGTCACAATTTGAATGTGAAATTGCATGATGCTAGGTTACAGATTTTTTTCCATAAACAATGTTGTACATACTCATGATATTAGATCTTGTTCTAATTGCAAAGCAAAAAGAAAAAACTTCATGTGAAAACTGCATAGATCTTTCACTAATGTGTCTTGCTTCTATTTGTGTTGCATGCTTGAGGAAGAAGATCATTTTGCTTGTGGATTAAGGATGCTCATGCCACATGACTAGTAACAAGGAATGATTATCCTTCCTCTCCTTTTAGTCATGTGCATAATATGTTACTTTTGTTGATAATACTTCAAATCCTATCATTGCTAAGTGTTCGATTAGGGCAATTAATCACTACACTTTGAAGATGTGAGACTTGTTAAGAACTTGAAATACAACTTGCTCCCTTTCTCACAATTGCTAGATAAAAATCTAGAGATTAGTCTCACTAAATACAGTTGCAAAGTTGTAGATTCAAAAAGTGATCTTATGTTTAACATGTATCAGTTTGAAGGAGTTTTCAAAGCAAAATTTTGATATGTCGTACTCTAAAAATAGGTGTCTAGTTGCTAAAACTTAAAGTATTTGTGGGAATAAAACCCGAACCTGAAGTAAGAACCCAAAAAATCATGTACCTGAACCAAAAAATTGATGATCTATTCCCTTTTCACCTCAATACTGGTCAAATGATTGATTTTTTCAATTCGGTCTGATTACCACTTGTAATTGCTTTTAAATATCTTCCGGGTGGTCAAGTGTAATCTAATAAATAAACATCTAAAGCGAATAAAAGCTTTATTCTTAGATGACATAAAGAAAATGATGTTCTAGAGAGAAAGAACAAAACCTTAGTTGAGAGGGCTAGAACTATGGTTGATGAATATCAAACT
The DNA here is from genome assembly GCA_036927565.1 of Tuctoria greenei. NCBI lineage: Eukaryota > Viridiplantae > Streptophyta > Magnoliopsida > Poales > Poaceae > Tuctoria > Tuctoria greenei. Next base: position 18,020,723 of record JAYESD010000004.1, on the reverse strand, counting down.
CCTAAGAAATTTTGAGTAAATGCGGTTGCAATAGCTTGGTATGTCGCAAAGGATGTTTTTGAGAGTTTCATGTAAATTTTGATCATTCATGTGGTGCTTGACATTTGGTTAGACATGGGGCATGTTAAGATTGTCTTTGAAGTGTAGGAGACTATGCTTGGTGCTTATGGACTTAGTTTTGGTGTGTTGTGGTGGTTTTAATATTAGTAATGCATTTATGTGAGACTGTCATGCAAAGTGTTGTTATTACAAAGAATGGTTGTTTGCTTGTGTGCAGGTGTCGCTTGAGGTCAATACATGGTTGGTGGTGGTGTTCCTTGAACTAAACAAGGGAAGGCATAAAAGTTTAACAACCAAATTTAGTAGAAATTGGTGTTGAGATGATCAAATGTGTCACATAGCATGTTTGGTTCAAGGACGATGCACATGAAGGTGTTGTCAATATTTTATAAGGTGTGTGCACGTATGCAAGGGGTGCAAGACGTGAAAAAATGTTCCAAGGTTTGTTGAAGTGTTTTGGACATGCAATAAGCCTTGGAGCTCATCAGACTGGATACTGCACGTGTAGTGGTCTAGTATGAGTTGGTATAGGGTATATTTGGTAGGTTTCGAGTTTGTTATGGTATGGTTTTGTACATGGCACGAACCAAAGTTTGTTTTAGGAACATGTTGGATGTTCCTAAGGTGTTTCATAGGTTAAGGATGTTCCTAAGGTGTTTCATAGCAGTAGAAAGTTTCAGTATAGTCCAAGTTGGAGTAGGAGTCCTAGCTGGATGTGAGTCGGTATGAGTGAACGAGTGATATATACATATATATATATATATATATATATATATATATATGTATATATATATGTATATATGTATGTATATATGTATATATGTATGTTTGTATGTATGTATGTATGTATGTATGTATGTATGTATGTATGTATGTATGTATGTATGTATGTATGTATGTATGTATGTATGTATGTATGTATGTATATATATATATATATATATATATATATATATATATTAAAAGTTTCATTAGAATCCGTTCTTTCTTCTCATAACTTGAGAATATGTACAATGCATAACAGAAAAGAAGGCAAATTTGCTGAGTTGTAGGGGCGGACCCACTTCCATTGATCCTTTCATTCTCATAAGGGAAGAACAATCGGAGTTGTGACCTGGTAACCTTGATTTCTTTCAGAACATCATTGCTAGAGTAACATAGAAAGAATAACAGATATAGGAAGGAGTGAGCTGAATGTGTCCTAGAGAGGGGGTGAATAGGTTTTGAACTTTGTCGGAACCTGCAACACTTAACCACCAAATCAAAATACGAGATATCGGACTAGTCCGGTAAAGTGCGGACTAGTCCGGTGTGTACCGACTAGGTTAATCAAGTTTGATCGATTAATTTAATTCTAGGATGTATGCAGCGGAAATATACTTGTAATTAAAGTGTTGCAAGATTATGAACTAGGGTATACCACAAGTTAATCTTATATTTGATGTTTCAGCGTAAAGTGAGCAAAATTGATTGAAACCCTAGTTTGATATGATGTATAAGAACGATGAACGCAAAGTAAGAACACAAGCAATTTATCTCATGGTTCGGTTCTCATAGAGGCAACCTACATCCATGTTGAGGAGTCCACAAAAGGACCGGGTCTTCTCCAACCCTACCCTCGTCGGATCGCCACGAAGGCCAATCCTCTTCTCTAATCACAAAGGGTAAATAACCAAATTCAAGGGGCCTTCTCACACGTTGAGGGCTCCCCTAGATTACAACAAGAACTCCACCAAGAACACACTCAAAAGATTATAATGAAAATCATAGGAGTGCGTTAGGGAATCAAACCAAGAGCTCAATGAGTGATGAATCGTGTCTCTCCAATGTTCCAAAGTGTAACCTCAAGAGATTGATCTTTTTGGCTTTTGATTTCGTGGAGAGATGTGTTTTTGAGGCTCTTGGGAGGTTTGACGGCGCAGGGATTCGAGAGAGATTAAAGTTGGGCCGTGCACCTCTATTTATATGGGGTTTCTAAAAGTGATCGTTAGGGTTTAGAAAGATCGGACTAGTCCGTGGTGGACACCGGACTAGTCCGGTGTGCTGTGTGTAGCAAACCCTATGTGTCCCGAAATATCGGATTAGTCCGGCTAGAAGCGGACTTGTTCGATTTCGCTTCTGGAAATCTTCGGACTAGTCCGATAATCATCGGACTTGTCCGGATCAGTGAAACCCTAAGTGAGTTGGGTGACAAGTCTGCACTTGGAGGACTTGTCCGATTTAGGTCAGAGGGTTTTCGGACTAGTCCGTGCCAATATCGGACTTGTCAGATTTAGATCAGAATGATATCGGACTAGTCCGTTGTGTGATCGGACTTGTCCTATTTTGTGCAACTTGTGAAGTGCTTTGAGGACTAGTCCGCACTTGGGGGGACTAGTCCGATTCTAGTCAGAGAGATATCGGACTAGTCCGGTGTGATATCGGACTTGTCCGATCTTGTGCATAGAGATATCGGACTAGTCCGGTGTCAATCGGACTAGTCCAGTCCTGTATAAATTTGTGCAATGTGAGTGTTTATTTATGTTTGAGCTCTTGGGGTGTGTTCCCTTAACACACTCCATACACAGTGATCTACTAATTTTGTTCCTTGAGCTCTTTTCCACATTGCTCCTCATTCTCCCTTCTTTTTGGCACTTTGCTTATTTTCACATTAAAACCTGTGCTCATCTCAACAAAGTGGTTAGGATCTCATTTGCTTGTCATAAATCATCCAAAACCCATAAGGGATTCCTAGATGCACTTTCAATCTCCCCCTTTTTGGTGATTGATGACAACCAATTGAGATTTCACAAAAATATGACAAAAAGTTGAGATTTTCATAAAGTGTGCACATATGTGTTTAAAATACATCAAACAATGAAAACATGATTCATATGTGCACTCTTTATGGTGGGATGCATAACTAAGTGCATTGAAACAATAATCATGAAGAGAATGACATAATTGATATTAACACACCAACAACAAACATATATGCCATTCTAGGAGCAAAATCACATATTTCAACAATTACTTCTCAAGTAGATCAAAACATTGCATCACAGAACCATAATTAACATAAGAGCATAATAAAAGTTTACAACCCACAAAATAGACAAAAAAGCACAAAAGAAGCTCTCTCCTCGCATCCTACAGCTTAAGACCTAAGACCTAAGACTCCCCCTCAATCTCTCCCCCTTTGGCATCAAGACACCAAAAAGAAGGAGAGGAGGGACCTAAAGTCTTCACGCCTCGCTGTCGGTCCTCTCATCGTCTTGATCTTCATCTTTGGGCTGATGAGGAGGAGGAGGAGGAGGTGCGAAGCCACTCGAGCCCCCGATGCCAAAGTAGGCAAGCTCGGAGGGGGTCAAGGGCCCGAGCTCGGTGAAGTCGGAGTCAGAATCTTCAAAGATAACTGGAGATCCAATGGGTTCGATCTCCAGTTTTTGACAAATTTGCTTCACATTAGCCTTGACATACTTCATGTCTTCCTTTCTTCTCTTGTTAAGTTTGTGGGCCTTCACCTCGGCCTTTCTACATGAAGCAAAGATAGCAGCCAAGTATTTGAAGATGCCATTTGCAGATCCTTTTAGAGGGGCTGCCCTAGTGGTAGGGGCAGCCCTGGCATCTCCACTTCCACTTGACGGAGCCTCAGGACTGGAGGCCGGAGAAGGAGCCGCCTGAATGCTTGGCTTTTGAGGCATCTGGGGCCTCAAAGGAAGATGCTCCACATCTTTGACAAACTCTATCCCAGTGACTTTCTCAATCATGAACATAAGATACGGAGCATAGCCACATGACCTGTTGGGTGTGCAAGAGATGTTGACCATATCGTTCCAGATGTAGTCAACCAAATCAAACTTGTGGTCTTGCTTATGACCCTCATCAGGGTCCGAAGATAGCCTTGCACACTCCCAGCATCCCCGTCCTTGGGGGCAATTGTCTTCCTCAAGACTATGTTCAACACCCCAAAGAATGGCTTAATGTTCTTGGTAGAAGGGGGGTTGAACTTGGAGTTGGGCTCATAGAGGAACTTCATTCTTTCCTTCTCGATGACACCAATGTTGTGTATAATCACATTGTCATTGCTCGAGGTGTCAAGATGCATCATCCCTGCAAATTCTTCATATGTGATGGTGTACTTGGATCCATGAGTCATCCAAGTCACCCTTTCTTCTTCATCGCTTGCAAAGTGGCAAGTGGCATAGAACTGGGCCACCACTTCATTATTCCAATTGTACTTGAAGGCAAAGAAGTCCTTCAAGCCATGCTTTTCCATTGCCTCCACCACCTCAACAAAGGGTGAGCAACCCTTCTTCTCAAAGTGCGCCCAATCTATCCATTGGCTGCGCACCATGGACGTCTTCATTTGGAGATATACAGACTTGTAGAAGTCTGCATGGAAGTTACTCCAAAATCTTCCATCGGCAGCTTGCTTCGGACGGCCATACCAATCAACATTTCTGAATTTTGCAGCCGAGTCACTGCCCTTCCCATTGAACCTTTCCTCAGTGGGGTCTCTGGCTCCTTCCCTTGGAGCAGACAGCTTTAAGGGGCCAATCGGGCCTGTCGCGATTCTTTTGCCTTTCCCCTTCGCTTGGCGAGTACTCGCTGAGCTAGGGTCACCACCAGCGGTGGCCCTGGAAGCAGGCACCTTGCATCTATCCACCCTCTTTTGAGACTGGGGAGGAGAGGGGGCTGGCTCAGAAGGTCGCTTCTTGCTTTGGTCCGTCGAGGACCAAAGCGGGGCTTCTTGGGCCATCTCGGCTTTGAAGTCCGAAGCTTCGTCATGAGAGTTCGACATGCCCTGAGAATGAATTGTACAAGGTATGGATAAGAATGGATGACAAGGAATTGAATGGATGACAAGATAATTTGAATGGATGACAAGAGAATTTGAATGGATGACAAGAGAATTTGCATTGAGGAATTAAAAGGTTAGGGTTGAGTTCAGAAAAATTGGACTTGTCCGGTGTATAGGCACGGACCAGTCCATGTGACCGGACTTGTCCGTGCACGGACCGGACTAGTCTGGTATTCATCCTCAAAAACCTAACTTATGAGACAAATGGACTTACTCAATGCAAAATTGGCCTAACAGCAATGTAATACATTAGGGACACTAGTATTAGGTGAAGAAGCTAGGCAATTCGATCAACAATGAAGAAAATAGAGATTTCTAGGGTTTGGGAGAAAATTGCCAAAGAAATCGCTTGAATCTTGGAGAGGAGGGTGTTGAAGGCCGGACAAGTCCGCGAACTTCAATCCCCGAGTGAGGAAGCTTGATTTCCACCCAAATGTGGAACTTTTTGATGGAGGAGATGCAAAATCGCCTTGGGAGCTCGAGCGCAGAGAGAGAAGCTTGAGGCAAGTTGTGAGGGTGAGGGAATTAGGGTTTGGCGGCGGCTAGGGTTATGGACACGAAAAATCGGACAAGTCCGGAGGTGACCGGACTAGTCCGAACTTTTCCAAAGACTATATCGGACTAGTCTGTGGTCTACCGAACTAGTCCGGCCTAACCAGCGCTCTGCGGACTTGTCCGGGTAACCACGGACTAGTCTGTGGTCACCAGGGAAGAATTTCTTAGCCCATTCATATATATTTGAAGGTACATATTTAGAAAATAGGGAGGCAAAACAAATCAAATAGTCTTGATGAATATGATCAGTAAGCATACAACAATCAAGCAATGACCATAATTCACCAAGATCTACTAATTGACATAATTTTCCGGAGAAAATTGAGAGAGATGATTTTCACAATCCAATCAACATATTTTGAGGAATTCATACAGCTATGCAAATTTTCAAGCCACATTCCGAGCATCAAGGATATTTAGTTCATTTTGAAGCTCGCAAAAGTGTTTTTCATCAAGTGGATTGGTGAATATGTCGGCTAACTGCTTTTCGGTGTTGACATGGGAAATGTCTATATCTCCTTTCATGGAGTGGTCTCTCAAGAAGTGATGCCGGATGTCTATGTGTTTGGTTCTAGAGTGCTCAACTGGATTATGGGCAATTTTAATGGCACTCTCATTGTCACAAAGGAGTGGAATACGGTTCATATTGTAACCGTAATCACTTAGAGTTTGTCGCATCCAAAGGAGTTGTGCACAACAACTCCCAGCTGCAACATACTCCGCTTCGGCTGTGGATAAGGCAATGGGGTTTTGTTTCTTGGAGGACCAAGAAACTAGGGATCTACCTAAGAATTGACATGTACCAGAGGTACTTTTTCTATCTATTTTGCATCCGGCATAATCTGCATTGGAGTAACCAATGAGATTGATTTGGAGCCTTTTGGATACCGAAGACCAAGGTTGGGTGTATGAACTAAATACCGCAAGATTCTCTTAACGGCTGTCAAATGACACTCTTTTGGGTTGGCTTGAAACCTTGCACACAAGCATACACTCAACATAATGTCTGGCCTAGATGCACATAAATAGAGTAGAGATCCAATCATGGAGCGATATACCTTTTGGTCGACGCTAGGTCCATCTTCATTGAGATCCAAGTGGCCATTCGTTGCCATGGGAGTCTTTATGGGCTTCGCCTTGTCCATCCCAATCTTCTTGAGTATGTCTTGAGTGTACTTAGTTTGTCTTAAGAACGTCCCATCCTTTTGTTGCCTTACTTGGAAGCCCAAGAAGTACTTTAGTTCTCCCATCATGGACATCTCAAACCTATCCGTCATAATTTTGCTAAATTCCTCACAAAAAGATTTGTTAGTTGAACCAAAGATTATGTCATCAACATAAATTTGACAAACAAAGAGATCATTGTCAAAATTCTTTGTAAACAATGTATAATCTACTTTGCTGATCTTAAAGCCATTTTCAATTAAGAAATCTCTAAGACACTCATACCAAGCTCTAGGAGCTTGTTTGAGGCCGTAAAGAGCCTTACGCAATTTAAATACGTGGTCGGGGAACTCTTCATCTTCAAACCCACGGGGTTGCTCCACATACACCTCCTCCTTGATTGGTCCATTGAGGAAGGCGCTTTTCATATCCATTTGATAGAGCTTGAAATCATGGTGAGTAGCATATGCAAGTAATATTCTAATGGACTCAAGTCTAGCTACGGGAGCAAAGGTTTCATCGAAATCCAAACCTTCGACTTATGAATACCCTTTGGCCACAAGTCGTGCCTTGTTCCTCATCACCACCCCGTGTTCGTCTTGCTTGGTGTGGAAGACCCATTTGGTGCCGACAACGTTGGATTTGTGTCTTTCGACTAGTTCCCATACCTTATTTCTCTTCAAATTGTTGAGTTTCTTGCATGGACACTAGACAATCTGGATCCTTCAATGCATCCTCAACACTCTGTGGTTCCAAAAAGGACACAAATGAGTAATGCTCACAAAAATTAGCTATGTGAAATCTAGTAGTTAATCCCTTTTGGATGTCACTGATGATGTTGTCGATTGGGTGATCCCTTTGGACACATTGGTGTACTCTTGGGTGTGGTACTTGCTGTCTTGAATCTTCATGATCATCTTCTTCTCCCCCTAAGTGGTTGCCCTCATTGACTTGTTGATTATCTTCACTTTCTTGAGGTTTATCTTGTATGGAAGCTCCCCCTTGATCATTGATCTCCTCTTGTGGTTCATTTTCCTCATGCATATGTAGAGGTGACTCTTGTGGTCGAACTTCGCCTAACGCCATTCTTCTCAATGCTTGACAAGGAGCTTCTTATTTATCTAGCACACATGGATCAACTTGCTCCTTTTGGGAGCCATTAGTTTCATCGAACACTACATCACGTGCTACTTCAACAAGTCCGAAGGTCTTGTTGAAGACACTATACACGTAAGTGTTCGAATCATAACCAATCAAGAAACCTTCATCGGACTTCGAAGCGAACTTTGAAGTCCTAGGCTTCTTGTTCAAAATATAACATTTGGAACCGAAAACTCAAAAATATGAAATATTAGGCTTGTTACTGGTGAGTAGCACATAGGATGTCTTCTTGGGTAGTCGATGAAGATAAAGTTGATTTATGGCGTGGCAAGCGGTGTTGACCGCTTCCGCCCAAAATCGATCCGAGGTCTTGTACTCATTGAGCATTGTTCTCGCCATCTCTATGAGGGTTCGGTTTTTTCTTTCGGCAAGTCCATTTTGTTGAGGGGAGTACGGAGCTGAAAACTCGTGCTTTATGCCTGCTTCATCTAGGTACTCCTCCACTTGTGTGTTCTTGAACTCCGTGCTGTTGTCGCTTCGGATGTTCTTGATTGTACATGAGAATTCATTTTGAGCTCGCTTGAAGAACTTCTTGAGTATTCCTTGTGTTTCTGACTTATCATGTAAAAGAATACCCAAGTGAAGTGAGAAAAATCATCAACAACTACTAAACCATATTTGTTATCGCTGATGCTTATGTAAGCAATTGGACCAAATAAGTTCATGTGAAGTAGTTCGAGCGGTCTTGTTGTAGTCATGAAGTTCTTTGCGCGGTGAGGTGCTCCAACTTGCTTCCCGACTTGGCACACGCTACAAGGCCTGTCTTTCTCAAAAACAACATCCTTCAAACCTCGGATGTGATCGCCCTTGAGGAGTTGTTGAAGGTTCCTCATACCAACATGCGCTAGCCGTCTATGCCACAGCCAACCCATGTTGGTTTTTGCAATCAGGCATGTGTCAAGTTCAGCTTTATCCTTGTTGAAGTCAACAAGATAAAGCTTTCCCTTTAACATACCCTTGAAGGCAATGGAACCATCACTCCTTCTAGAGACGGTCACACCCTCGTTAGTGAACAAGCAATTATAACCTTTGTCACATAATTGAGATATGGACAGCAGGTTATAATCTAAGGAATCAACATGTAATACGTGAGAAAGAGTGTGTTTATATGATATGGCAATTTTACCGGTACCGAGCACCTTTCCTTGACTATTGTATCCAAAATAGATGCCCTCGTTTGGATCCTCATTTGCTTCATACTCAACGAACATTCTTATTTCTTCAGTCACACGATTGGTGCAGCCACTGTCTAGCACCAATTTCGATCCACCGAAGGAAAAGGCCTGCAAAAACAAATTATGCCTTGGTTTTAGGTACCCAAGATTGCTTGGGTCCTTTTAGGTTAGTCACAAGGGATTTGGGCACCCACACATGAGACTTGGTGTTCCCATGGTGTGGCCCAACATAATGAGCATAAACTTTTCCATAATTACTTCTCATTAAGACATAAGATGCATCGAAAGTTCTAAATAGCAATTGTTGTTGTTTATGCACAGGACTAGCCTAGGAGACCGGACTTGTCCAGAGGACCGGACTTGTGCGGATCACGACCGGACTAGTCCTGTGTTCATGTGTGTTCAATGTTTTAACCTTGGACTTTCCAGTTTGAGAGGGTCTTCCCTTTACAAAGGCAATGCTTTCCTTGTTATTCTTATGGCTTGTAGCATGTTGCTTTTCACCATGAGAGTAACCAATGCCATAATGCCATTTTGTGCAGAATGCTTGTCCTTGGTAGAGGTTGGCTTGTCTTTCAAACTGGTGTCAACCTTACCACATGTACAAGTAGAAGCAACTTCAGTTTTAATGGGTTGAGAAGGTGAACTTGAAGAGTATGAAGGGTCACCTTGCTTGAGTGACTCAACTTGCACTTCAAGGATCATGTTAACCTTGATTAGGTTAGCAAGTTCTTCCTTGATTGCAGCATTTGAGTTGTTTAACTCCAAGCAAGCTTCCTTGTTTGAAGCTAACTCAAACTCTAGTAACTTGCTTCGCTCCTTTTCAACCTCTAGAAGTTTGTCAAGTTCAACATATTCCTCCTTTTGGGAGACAATCATGTCTTCTTGACGGTGTATTAAACTCTTAGTTGATCAAGTAAAAATTTCATTTTAGTGGTTGTTTTCTTATCTAATCCAATAAGCATATCTTCATTATCATTAGCAATGTCGCTATCACTAGAATAGGAATGCACGGAAGAGGGTTTTGTTGTTACCTTGTGTTTACCTTCCTTTGCCATGAGGCAAGTGTCGTTCCCCTTCCATGCACCGAGAGTAGGTAAGAGAGTGTACTTCTTGGATGTATTTTCGATGGCTATGCTAGCCATCTTCTTGTGATGATGATGAGGACTCATCATTTGAGTCCCACTCTTTCCCTATGTGCGCTTGTTCGGCTTGTTTCTTCTTCTTGAAGAACTTCTTTGGTTGAGGCTTTGCTTCTTTGGTTTTCTTCTTGTTCTCTTCATATGGGCAATCAACTATAAAGTGTATATACTCACCACAATTATAGCATGCCCGCCTCAACTTTGGCTTTGATCTTTCCTTGTATTTTCCTTCACTTGATTTAGCACCTTGTCTGTTCTTCATCATCTTCTTGAATTTCTTCATGAATAGTATCAAGTCATCTTCATCCAAATCACTGCTCTCATCATCACTGTCTTCTTCTAGTTGTGCTTCTCACGCTTCTTTAGATAAGGGCTTGAGGGTGGATTTCAAAGCAACCCCTTTCTTCTTTGCCGAGGTGAGGTCAGCAATTTCCTTGACGTGCTTCGCTTGATTTTCCATCATCTCAAAATTTATGATTTTTCCAAGTAGGTCATCCGGAGTCATTTTCTTGTATCTGGGACTTTCTCTAATCATTGAGAATAAGGTGACGTTGCAAGGCATGAAAGCTCTAAGGATGAGCTTCACCACCTCGTGGTCGTTCCACTTATTGCTTCCGTACGATCGAACCTTGTTGATGAGCGTCTTAAGTCGGTTGTACATATCTTGAGGCAACTCATCTTCCTCGATTGTGAATCCTCCCAATTCACCCTCGATCATTTCGATCTTCGCTTCACGCACATGACGATCACCGTCATGTGCAGTTTGCAATGTGTCCCAGATCTCCTTTGCAATATTGAGTCCATCCACCTTGGTGAACTCGTCCCGACTCAGCGAAGAGGTAATGACTGCTGCGGCTTGAGCATTTCGATAAACTGCCTATTCTTGGCTTAGTGTGAGCTCTTCGTCGTCGTTCGGGATATCTATCCCTGTGCACAGAATGTGCCACAGACTTGGATTGAGAGAAATTAGATGCATTTTCATATTTTGCCTCCACATTGAGTAATCACTTTTATCGAAGTGTGGGGCTTTTCCTAGAGGGATAGACAAATAATGATTATTGCTAGAATTAAGACGATCGTAGTTGAAAGGATATCGGGAGTAGTCGGTGTGACTACTCCCCTTCTTCTTCTTTTCGTCTTCGACTTTCACTTTCCCTTTGGAAAGAGTCTTCTTTATTAGGAGCGCCTTTAGTTCAAGTGTCTCCTCATCGTCATCCTCGAAGTCATGAATGGCTTCGAGGAACTTTTCAACTTTCTAATTCTTGTCATCATCAACCTTCTCTTGGTTGTTGCTCTTGTGTATGTCCTTCATGTCCAACATGATCTCCTCGAGCGATTATTCTCTTTCTTGAAGAACCCGCTCTGATACCAATTGAATGTGGCCTAGAGGGTGGGTGAATAGGCCTTTTTGAACTTTGTCAGAACCTGCAACACTTAACCACCAAATCAAAACTCGATATATCGGACTAGTCCAGTAAAGTGCGGACTAGTCCGGTGTGTACCGACTAGTTTAATCAAGTTTGATCGATTAATTTAATTCTAGGATGTATGCAGAGGAAATATACTTGTAATTGAAGTGTTGCAAGATTATGAACTAGGATACACCACAAGTTAATCTTATATTTGATGTTTCAACGTAAAGTAAGCAAGATTGATTGAAACTCTAGTTTGATATGATGTATAAGAACGATGAACGCAAAGTAAGAACACAAGCAATTTATCTCGTGGTTCGGTTCCCACAGAGACAATCTACATCCACGTTGAGGAGTCCACAAAAGGACCGGGTCTTCTCCAACCCTACCCTCGTCAGATCACCACGAAGGCCAATCTTCTTCTCTTATCACAAAGGGTAAATAACCAAATTCAAGGGGCCTTCTCACACGTTGAGGGCTCCCCTAGATTACAACAAGAACTCCACCAAGAACACACTCAAAAGATTATAATGAAAATCACAGGAGTGTGTTAGGGAATCAAACCAAGAGCTCAATGAGTGATGAATCATGTCTCTCCAATGTTCCAAAGTGTATCCTCAAAGGATTGATCTTTTTGGCTTTTGATTTCGTGGAGAGATGTGTTTTTGAGGCTCTTGGGAGGTGTGATGGCGCAGGGGTTCGAGAGAGATTAAAGTTGGGCCGTGCACCTCTATTTATATGGGGTTTCTAAAAGTAACCGTTAGGGTTTATAAAGATCAGACTAGTCCGTGGTGGACACCGGACTAGTCCGGTGTGTTGTGTGTAGCAAACCCTAAGTGTCCCAAAATATAGGACTAGTCCGGCTAGAAGCGGACTTGTCCGATTTCGCTTCTGGAAATCTTTGGACTAGTCCGATAATCATCGAACTTGTCCAGATCAGTGAAACCCTAGGTGAATTGGGTGACAAGTCCGCACTTGGAGGACTTGTCCGATTTAGGTCAGATGGTTTTCGGACTAGTCCGTGCCAATATCGGACTTGTCCGATTTAGATCAGAATGATATCGAACTAGTCCATTGTGTGATCGGACTTGTCCGATTTTGTGCAACTTGTGAAGTGCTTTGAGGACTAGTCCGCACTTGGGGGGACTAGTCTGATTCTAGTCAAAGAGATATCGGACTAGTTCGGTGTGATATCAGACTTGTCTGGTCCTGTATAAATTTGTGCAATGTGTGTGTTTATTTGTGTTTGAGCTCTTGGGGTGTGTTTCCTTAACACACTCCATACACAATGATCTACTACATTTATTCCTTGAGCTCTTTTCCACATTGCTCTTCATTCTCCCTTCTTTTTGGCACTTTGCTTATTTTCACATTAAAACATGTGCTCATCTCAACAAAGTGGTTAGGATCTCATTTGCTTGTCATAAATCATCCAAAACCCACAAGGGACTCCTAGATGCACTTTCAATCTCCCCTTTTTGGTGATTGATGACAACCAATTGAGATTTCACAAAAATATGACAAAAAGTAGAGATTTCTAGATGCACTTTCACGAGCCCCAAGGATAATGAATTGGTATGTCTTGTGCTTACTTGAGCAAGAAGCCAAGTCATCTAAAATCAAAGAAAGGTGTGAGGGTCCAGGTTGCATGGTCGGTGACGGTACCCTGCAGACAGGGTACCCTCGCACATAGGATGAAGACACCGAGGCACGTCCGGAGCCGCCATGTGTCCTAAGGCGCCAAGGCCTTTGCCTCCCTTAAGATCGAGTTGCGGTTCTACCACCTAAGCCTTGAAGATGAGACTTGACCCCACCAGTGTGACGGGCTCCCGAGATGCCACGTGTAGGGACGGAACCTCACCCAACCTTGGGGGAGCGCTCCCAGAAAAGCCACGTGGCTCGGAGCGCAGGGACCAGCACCCCCAAGGGAAAGGGATTGGGGCTTCCACGCCCCCTGATGAGCCCAGAGCTGCCACGCGTCACCGAGAACTAGGCCTAACCTCCCCAGCGGAGATAAGCCCCGACACTGCCATGTGTCCCGCGGCTATCCTCGAACGGTAGGATACGGAGGCAAGGGACAAAGCGCTTTGCACAAGTCAAGCATTGAAGATGCACACCCACCTCTGACGCACAACGTGGAACACGCCAGCGGTTAAAGACCGCTATGACCAATCGCGTCACAGTGAAGGCGCCGCAGGTCTATCCCACTTGGCCAAGTGGGTAGCTTGCGGCAACAAGACACGCCGACGGGACACCTTTTGCTACCGTCAGTAGCGGTGCATGGGCTACTAACAATAGAGGAGGCAAGAAGGCAATCCTTCGCTGTCAGAGTCAGGCAAGCTTACGGAAGAAGCCTTAGATCATTAGGATAAGATCGCCCCAAAACCACCTGTCGGGCCCCAAGACCCCACTTGTAAGTCGTCCAACCTTGTCTATAAAAGGCACGGACCGCCACCATTATAATGAACCCACATCGAACATCACGCACACACACCCACACACACACACACACACACACACACACACACACACACACACACACACACACACACACACACACACACATACTAGCAATACCATCCACTGTGGAGTAAGGTGTTATGCTCCTTGTGGCCCGAACCATGTAAAAAACATTGTCTCATATTTCCATCCGCTAGAACACTTGATTGAGGCCTAAGCCCCGCCGAACAAAGAACCTTTATGGGCTGCTCCTTAGTAGATCTGAGGGAAGTGTCGCTCTAACACTTCGACATTTGGTGCATCAGGAAGGGCCTTTTTCCCTCAAAAAAGTGGTAGCGCTTTCACAATTATGTTGTTCATCAAGCATGCGAGTAGCGACAAGATCGAGCTGCAAGAAGTTGACCAACGTGTCGACAAAGACGTGGAGATGGAGTTCCAAAGGCCAGAACATGCGTGGAAAAAGTCCACCAGGCTATGAACTTCAACCTCAACAACGACCACGAGCGTCGCAAAGCACTCCACATCATCTGTGGAGGATCTTGGGAACCCGCATCCAGATATGTGGTCAAGACTCTGTGTCGGGCAATGGCTTCGACAGCCTCTACACATGCCCCGACGCTGCATCACAGATGGATGGAGACCCTGAGAACATGGCGAGACCCGGGCAGCTGCCCCTCCTCGTTGCCCCCACCATCGCCAATGTAAAGTTCTACCACGTCCTGGTAGATGGTGGAGCGGACCTCAACCTCATCAGCCGTGCGGTCTTCGACAAGCTTAAGATCTCCGTGTCCAAGCTCACCCCATTGAGATCATTCTCGGGGGTAGGACCGGAGAGTGTTATCTCGTACGGTTGCATCAACTCCGGGTGACCCTTGGGACACCCGAGAACTTCAAGACGGAGAATATCCTATTTGACGTTGCGGAGGTTAGCCTTCCCTACCACACCATTATCGGTAGGCCAGCCCTGTACTAGTTTATGGTTGTGGCCCATTACGGCTACCTCGTCCTCAAGATGGCGACATCCTCCGGCATCCTCAAGATCTGCGGAGATCGGACTGCTGCGGTGACGACTTTGGAGAAGCTCCGAGCGCTGGAAACGGCCCCAGCGCCTATCCTGAACGATGCTAGGTCGAGTAAGCCTTCACTAGACCCATGCACGTGCAGTCATGCTGCTGCACCACGAGTGCAGCCCTCCGACGATGACGACGTGCCCATCGAGACAATCCAGATTAGCTCTGATGCTGGTGAGACCACCCGTATCGCGGGGAGTCTGGACAGCGAGTAGGAACTAGCGCTCGCTGCTTTCCTACGAGCTAACATTGACATCTTCGCTTGGCAATCATTGCAGATGCCAAGCATCCCCAGGGAAGTGATCAAGCACCGTTTGAAGATCTACCCCAACGCACGGCCACAACAACAGAGGCCCCGTAAGCAATCCATCGAGCGACAAAACTTCATTCGCGATAAGATCAAGAAGCTACTCGATGCTGGCTTCATACGGGAGGTCCACCATCCTAGATGGCTGGCCAATCCTGTTATTGTCCCCAAGGCTGGCGGTATGATCTGGATGTGTATCAACTACACCAACCTCAACAAAGCATGTCCTAAAGATCCTTTTCTTCTCCCTAGAATAGATCAAATCGTAGATTCAACCTCGGGATGTGATATGTTGTGCTTTCTGGATGCCTACTCAGGGTTTCACCAAATTCCAATGTCTAGAGAGGACGAAGAACATATCGCAGTTATAACCGTAGATGGCCTTTACTATTGTCGGAGTGTTGTTCCGGCAATTCTCCCGGTACTACTGTTGGTATCCTGTGGAGTTTGTAGTTCGGTATTGGGCGCGCAGAGATTCAGAACACGATGGCAAGTAGACACATAGATTTATGTGGTTCGGGCCGCCTGAGCGTAATACCCTACTCCACGGGGTGTGTAGTTGTTGTATTCAGCGTCTAAGAGTCAAGAGCTTCCAGCTCGAGTCCCTGTGTATCGCCCGACCAGTCCTTTTATAGCACAAGGACTGGTCGTTACATCGCTAGCCTGGCCCGACATGTGGCCCTGACGGTTACTGATGCTTAATACAAAATTAATGAGGTTAATTACCCTTAATAGTGTGGTAACGGGCCTTGACAGTGCCGTTACTAGAATTAAGGGCCATCCGATCGTGTGTCATTAATGTGGTATTAATGACACTTTAATTGGGTCTTGAAGTCTTTGATTGTCCCTCATAGGTCCGAGCCATTGGAGGTAATCCAGTCTGATTGTTGAGGCTGAAGGTCCGGCGATTGGACACATGGAAGATCTGGAGCTTATCATCTGGGATGGATAGGTCCGGTGCAGTTGTACACGTGTCGGTACCAGAGCTTCGCTCAGTCGGGGGTTAGGTCCGGGGATGCCGCGCAGGTGTTTAACCTGGAGCTTTCCCATGTGTTGGGCGTAGCTCCGGTTGCAGTATACACGTGGCAGCACCGGGGACTAACCTGGTAAGGGATGGAGGTCTGGTCCCGTATGACACGTGGGGCCTTCAAAGTCCTTCAACTCAGACAGGTGAAGTTCCTTTGGTCTTCTTGTAGTTCCAAGGGGTATACGGTACGTAGGGTACCGACAGTGGCCCCTTGGGCCCACCTCTGGGAGAGACCTTTTGGATGAAGTCGTTCTGCCGGAGGTGGGTCCATCTTTCGATTTTTGAGCCGTGTCTTCAAGGGTCTTCGGATGTGCCATTGTCGGTAGTTCGAAGTTAAACCAATGTCGTGTGGCACGTCCAGGATGCGGCAGGTGAGATCTGAGCGTGCGGATCTCACGCAATAGAAGGTCACCGGTTCCCGATACGAAAATCGTATCGGTTCCGCGCGCCCTGTTAGGCCGCCGCTCTCATGCTTCCCTCCTTTCATGATGACAACCGTTCGCCTGGGGTAAGGACCTCGACTTGATCGTCGGGGTGGCCCCGGACCCCCTTATCATTGGCAGAGTGAAGTTTTTGAATTGTATCGTCAGTGCCTCTACGTTTTCCATCCAAGCGTTGCGGGGGCTTACTTAAAAAGGAAAGCGCGCATCGTTTGGGGATTCTTTACTCCTTCATTTGAACTTGTGCTCGAATCCTCCAAACTTTAGCCTGCTTTTCATCTCTCGCCCCGCTGTGCTGCGATGGAGTTGGGTCTCCGCAAGAGCCGACTTAAGACCGATGGTGATTTGAAGAAGGTCCGGGCCCTCATGGGGTGGTCCAGTGACTTCTTCAACCACCAGGTCCGCGCCGGCATACTTACATTCGAGAAGGAGCACGCTGGAGACATGGTGTACTTCTCCGTGTACGCCACGGTGGGACTGATCCCACCCTTCTCCACTTTTCTCTTGATGCTGCTAGACTTCTATGGTCTGCAGCTGTACCACCTTGGCCCCCACTCCATTCTTCTGGTGTCAATCTTTGTCCACTTCTGCTAGATGTGGGTGGGTATTCCTCCCTGCGTCGAGCTCTTCCACACCTTCTTCACCATCCACACCACCGGCAAAAGTGACGAGTACCTTGGCTTCTATTATTTTGTGAAGCGCAAGAAGTGCCCGTACAAGTACATGCGGTCATTCCCTTCTGGTAAGTGGGACGATTGGAAGAAGGATTGGATTGTCATCAGGACAGAGGAGCATGAGAGGCTGGAGCTGCTCGGAGGCCTCCCCAACGTCGACACCGAAGCTTGGAGCGAAGTTCCAGTGTTATCGGACGCCTTCAACCCTGCTCTGACCAGGATCCGCCAATGTGTGGAAGGAGGGGTGACTCCCCAGGTGGTATTCTATAACTTCCTGGTCAACAGGTGGGCTCCGCTGAAGAAGAGGGAGAAGCTCGCTTGGGCCCTCAACAGCGTGATGGACGACGACCGGATCGAGACCGGTTTGAAGTCCAACCTGGAAGGCCTAGCTTTGGAGTTTCACCTAAAGAAGTTCCAGCACGGCATCAACGTCAAGGGTGATGACTTGACTCCGCCGGCGGCTCCTCCCTCTGAACATGGAGGCGGAGTTCAGCAGGGAGCTCCGGCGGAAGATGCTGGTGCTTGATGACCTCGGTGAAGTTGAGAGGCGTTCGACCACCGGGTTGGTGATCCCCGGAGCTTCTGAGGGTGGTCCCCCTTCTGCCCTGAGATAGAGAGTTGAAGTTGTGGGCAAGGGAAAAGAATTGGCCGAGCCCTCGAGCCGTAAAAGGAAGCCGAAGCACTCTGACGGGAGGTTCGTCGGGCCTGCTCCTTCCGCAGCGGCTCCTTCTCCCCGGAGGGGGAGGTCTTCAACGGCGGCAACCACCCCAACATCAGCTTCTCCCCGGGGTGCAAGCTCCGGCCATGTGGCTCCAGTACCAGGGCCAGTTGAAGGCTCTGGGTCCGGAGGTCCTTCCCGATCGAGGGGGGCCTCAACCAAAGTGACGCCGACGGCAGCAGCAAACTCTGGGGAACCTTCCAGAGCTGACACGCTAGTGGCGACAGGGTCTGGCCCCCGAGCGTCCGGGGAAGAGGTTCCGTGCTAGCTGGAGCGGAAGCCTTTCGAGGTAAATTTTGTTTTTACTTCAGTTGGTTGTTTTTTTGTTGTAACTATGTTTTGAGTGTATTCGTCCTTCATCCACAGGGTACCCAACAAAGGGGCTGAAGCTCCGGTTCCCGTAGCAGCAGCTGAGGCTGTGCAGGCGGAGGCTCCGGCTCCAATCCCAGCGCCGCCTCAAGAGGTGGTTGAGGTTGCGACAGCTTCGGCGCCTGCTGTCGTGGTCCTAGACCTCGACTCATCCCCAGAAGCTCTCGTGGTAGCGCCGAACCACGGGAATGAAGATGTACCAGTGACACCTGCCCCAGAGGTTGAAGCTTCGGGTTTAGATGCTAAAATGGTGGACGCTTCGGCCTCAGAGCCGGAGGTAGCTACGATTCCATCCCTAGAGCCGATTGTTGTTGAATCCCCGGCAGTGGGGTCGGGTGTTGATGAAGCCCCGACAGTAGAACCGGTGGTTGATGAAGCCCCGGCATTAGAGCTGGTGGTTGATGAAGCTCCAGCGCTTGTGCCGGTCGTCGAAGAAGTTCTCGCGCCTGAGCCGGTTGCTGCAGAAGTGCCAGTGCCCGAACCCATGGTGGTCGAAGCGCCAGTGCATGAGCCGGGGGTGGAGCAGGCGCCAGCGTTGGAGCCAGAAGTGGCTTCAGCTCCGACCAGTCCTTCAACGCCTGCCCTGGAGGTGGTGGTCCCGGAGGTGCCCGTTCCTGAGCCAGGGTGCCTAGGTGAAGCTGCCGGCCCCCAACCCGAGGGACCAGTTGTTGATGACCTGGCGGTGGGACCTTCGAAGCCAACTCCGGAGGTCGAAACTTCTGTTGCAGGACCTTCTTCACGCGGCGGTCGAGGCTATCCCAGAGGGCGGCCTAGTGCTGTGAAGCTCAGGGGACCGCTCTTGTAGAGTGGGACCTGATTTTTGTCACGGAGAACCCGCTGGAGCCAGCGGAGAAGACCCCGGTAGGCCTGGAGCCAATCCCTTTGTCATTGTCTATCGACAACGCCTGCTTTAGTCTTCGTCAGGTCTAGCTGGCTTTTTACCACGACAGCAAGGCCCTAGAGGAGGAGCGCCAAACTCTTAGGAGGTGGCGCAACTGGCTCCAATTCGAGACCAAGCTGGTGCAGTCGAGGCTGGCTAACGACAAGGAGTGGGTGAAGAAGGAGAAGGTCCGGTTGGAGTGCCGGGGTAAGCTGTTGGACGAGAGGGAAAGCATGGTGCGATCCCTCAACAACAAGTCCCGGGCCATCCACGAATAGGCCGTAGCTGCAAATAACGCAGTGAATGATCGCGGGGAGAAGCTCAGCACCATCCACGACAGCCTCGTCAAGCGCCGGGAGGCCCTTGAGGAGCGGGAGAAAAAGATCGAAGATGAAGAGCAAAAACTCCTGGAGCTGCGGGATGACCTCGTGAAGAGGGAGGAAGAGCTTACTCAGAGGCTAACTCTGGGTGAAAAGAGTCTCACGGAGCGCACCAAGAAGTTGGAGGAGCGCTGCGAGAAAGAGGAGAAGAAGGCCTGGCAGTGAGGACAGGACCTCCACAGGAGGGAGAATGACATTGCTACCAGGGAGAAGAAAGTGCGGGGTCGGGAGAAGGACCTGGTCGACGCAAGAACAAGATCCACCTCCGGGAGGAAGAGCTCGGCAAACTCGAAAGGCAGGTTGCTGAAAAGATTCAGCAGAATGCCAAAGAGGTAGAACGTCTTGCCCGGGAGAATTCGGAGCTTGCAGCGACCAAAAGATCCTTGGAGGAGATGCAAGGCTCAAGGGCTGCAGAGTCCCAACAAGTTTGGTACTTCCTGGGCAAAGCCAACGACGCGCTGATGCCAATGGGTTTTAGTCCCGTGCGTTCGGATGATCCGGAACCGGAGGTGGACCAGGTGTTGCAGGCGTTGAGTTCGGCAAGCAACAAGCTCACCAAGATGGGCGATGTCATCACGGACCAGCTGGAAACCGAGGGACAATCCCTGGCGAAGAACGTCGCAGAATACGTGCTGACGTGCAACACAAGCCGGGACCCTCAATTCCCACTGGACCCGGCGCTTGAAGGCCCCATCGATGGAGAGGGAGAAGCCGCCCAAGCCAGCAAGTTGGAGGTTTCCCAGAATGTCACCTCGTTCTTCCATAGGGTCTAGGACTCTCTCTTTGTAGGTCCCGCTTGTATTTTCTCTTCTTTTTTCTCCAATTTTGTAATCTCTTGTCCCCAGATGAATGAAATCCAAGTTTTTTGTGAATTTCATTTTTTGTCTTCAACACCTTTGTCCCACTTGGCCCCCTGGTAGAAGTACACAATTTGATTGTGAACATGTACCAAGAGGATGTAGCACTTTGTTGAAGATTTGCGCGCTTCAAACTTGTAGAGCGTAAGTACGAAGTCTTCGAAAGTAGAGGCCCCCTAGCATTGTCGGAGCTTAGTAGCTCCGGTAGCGACCACTATCAACACGCAGTGCGTCGACAGCAAACCCCACTGTGGGATCTTCCCACCATCTTTTCTTCACGTTGACGGATGGCCCCCTGGATTTACCGGAACTTTCTAGCTCCAGCGACGCTTGCTATCAATGTTAGAACATCGACAACAAGCCACCTTAGGGGATGTCAGAGCTTTAATAGCTTCGGCTTAATTCACCATCACCATGAGATCTTTATTTTTCCTGCACACTAAAGTCAAGAAAAATAGTAAAATCCATTTCCTATCTATAACTCAATTGCGACTTACTATTCCCGAGAAAGTTTTAGGTCAACACAATTCTAAATACAATTAAGTGCACTGGCTTGTTTTCTCCAAGTCCGATCGTTTCTGGACTTGCCTTACTTCGGCCTGCCGAGGTGTAGGTAGAGTGGCGTACTTATGGTGCATGACCAAGCTAAGTCGATAGCACACTCCAGCCCTAGATTGGCTTGGCGGCATTCAGACAAGTAGACCATTAACAATGTTTAGACCCGGAAAAGTTGTCAATGCGACTTGAATTATATGTGAACTGATCGAGCTAAAGTTTCTTAAGAATTGCACAACTTTGTTATAGACAAGAAAGAGAAAAATAAAAAATATTGAGCCTGTACAAAATAAATGCACGTGGAGTCTGTTTTCACACAATGATGTCTTTCATTATAGGTTCGGGGTACAGGGGAAACAAGTACACTCTTAGGGTACGAAACCAGACTATGTGTGTTTCGTTTCTCATTTGACCCAAGGTAGCTAGCTACTCTTTTAGTCCTGAGACCGTGACAAGTGTTGCCTAAACTTTGCGGACCTTCCGAGGATGGTCCAGCTGTTCTCCCAGAGGAGCTACCCGACTCTGTACAATGAATTTATAAAACACATCACATGTAACTGTAGACTCACCTCTGTTATATTAAACGTAGAACTTACAGAGGTGCTCAATGTTCCAAGGATTAAGGAGAGGTGTCCCATCCCCGGTTGCCAAGCGAACGCATCCGGGACGGGATACTTTGATCACTCGGAAAGGTCCTTCCCAGCTGGGGGAGAGTTTGTTTAACCCTTCGTGAGTTTGTATTCTCCGTAGCACCAGATCGCCTTCCTCGAGCTGTCGGTTGTGAACATGCCTTTGGTGATAGCGTCGAAGAGCTTGGCGGTATCGGGCATTCCGAACAGCTGCTCGGCACCTTCCCTCTTCAAGGAGGTCAAGGTCTTCACGCCGGAGCTGGTCCTGCGCCGCATCGTCGAAGGTCCGGACCCGGAGCGACCCCAAGGTGATTTCCAGAGGAAGGACTGCTTCAGCTCCGTACACCAGGAAGAAGGGTGTCTCTCCAGTTGACCGGTTTGGAGTTGTCCTGTTGGCCCATAGAGTGGGCAGAAGATCTTCGATCTAGTTGGCTCCATGTTTTTTCAGATGCTCATATGTGCGCCTCTTGAGTCCTTTTAGGATTTCTGCATTTGCCCTCTCGGCCTGGCCATTGCTTGCCGGGTGAGCTACGGAAGCGTAGCTGATTTGGATGTCGAGGTATTCGCAATATCCTTGGAATGAAGAGCTTTTGAACTGGGTCCCATTATCAGTTATGATCTTGTTTGGAACTCCAAATCTGCATACAATGGACTGCAAGAAGTTGATAGCTGATTGCTTGTTTATTGTCACAACTGGAGTTGCTTTCGGCCATTTGGTGAACTTGTCAATGGCAACATACAGGAACTTATAACCTCCGACGGCTCTTGGGAAAGGTCCCAAGATATCCATCCCCCACACAACGAAAGGTCATGTAGGAGGTATCATTTGTAGAGGCTGAGCCGGTGTGTGAATTTTTTCACATGGAACTGGCATGCTTCGCATTTCTTCACTATCTCAGTGGCATCCTGGAGCGCTGTAGGCCAGTAAAAGACATGTTGGAAGGCTTTACCGACCAACGTGCGGGAGGACACGTGGTTCCCACACTCGCCTCCATGGATTTCTGCGAGGAGCTTGCAGCCTTCTTCCCTTGTAATGCACCGCATTAGGACGCCGTTGGCACCACGCCGGTAGAGATCCCCTTCTACCAGTGTGTATCTTTTAGCCAATCTGATTATCCGGTCAGCGGATACATTATCTTCAGGAAGGAAATTGTCTTTCAAGTAGTTCTGGATCTTGGAGATCCATGCATCGGAGCTAGCTTGAGGATTTGAGTCTTGCGTGCTGGGTTGCTCAGAGCTTCCTGCAGCACCTACAACCCTTGATGGACGCCATGAAAACAGGGCCATCGGGACAGCCAGCTTCGAGGTGCTGGTCTCGCCCCTTTCGCTCAGTTCGGCAAGCTGAGCTAAAGGTTTAGACAATCTCCGAACGAAGGTTCTGTCGGGAGTCGGAGCCCCGGTTGAAGCTTTCGTCGAGAGTTCGTCAGCTTCAGCGTTGTTGAGACGCTGGACATGGCAAGGATCCAGGATGTCAAAGTCCCTCTAAAGCTTCTGGACTTCAAGTAGGTATGAAGCTAGTTGAGGGTTGTTGCAGCAACATTCACCTTTGACTTGTTTTACAACAAGTTGTGAATCACCCTTTACCAACAGCTGCTTGACACCATATGATAGTGCCACCTTGAGTCCATAAATTAGTGCTTCATACTCCGCCATGTTGTCGGTCGCCTTGAAGTCAAGGTGCACCATGTATTTAACCTTCTCCACGGTCGGAGCGAGGAGAAGGACTCCAGTTCCGGCCCCCTGCTTCTGCACGAAGCCGTTGAAGTAGAGAGTCCAGTTAGGCTCAGTGAAGACCGGAACCTTGGGTTCCGACTTCTGCTCACTAGGGCCCCCAGGATTTGATGGAGAGGGGGTCCATTCCGCCACGAAGTCCGCCAACGCTTGACTCTTGATCCCTTGTCTTGGGACGAATTCAAGGTCAAAATCGGCTAATTCCACTGCCCACTTTGCAATGTTCCCAGTGGAATTGGGGTTATGCAAGATTGCACGTAGTGGATAAGAGGTTACCACTGAAATCTTGTGAGCTTGGAAGTAGTGTCGGAGCTTCCTAGAGGCAATAAGAACTGCGTAGAGCAGCTTATGAACCTCCAGGTATCAAGTCTTGGCATCATGGAGTACTTCGCTGATGAAGTACACTGGACGTTGGACCGTCCGGACCCTCCCGAACGGGCCTGGAGCTTCCTCCTCATCTACCTGGACCATCCCGGAGGGGTCCTGACCTTGATCGGGAACCTCCGAGTTCCGGCTGGAGGAACCCGGAGCTTCTCCCTAAGTGACCCGGACTCTCCCGGAGGGGTCCGAATCTTCTTGTTTAGCGGTAGTGACTCCTTCATTTGAAGGAGATAGATCCTTTGGCATCTTGCCTTGAGGATCAGGGTATGGGAGTTGGGACCCAGACTCGACTTCAGGTAGCTCAGGACCCTCCTGAAGGGGTCTGGATTCCCGAACTGGAGATGGTTCTGGTCTTTCCGCAACCAGGACCATGCTGACAACTTTGTCAGTTGCCGAAATGTAAAGCAGGAGTGGCTCACCAGGGTTCGGAGCTACCAAGGTTGGTAGGGTGGTGAGGAGCTGCTTCAGCTCCTAGAATACCTTTTCTGCTTCTTCAGACCATTGGAATGGTCCGGACTTTCTCAATAGCTTGATTAAGGGTAGCGCCCGTTCCGCCAGTCTTGAGATGAACCAGCTAAGGGCAGCTAGACATCCAGTCAGCTTTTGGACATCCTTGATGCAGGCTGGTGGCCGCATGTCTTCAATAGCTTTTATCTTCGCCGGATTTGCTTCTATTCCTCAATGGTTCACCAATAAACCAAGAAGTTTTCCGGAGCTAACCCCAAAGACACACTTGTCCGGGTTCAGCTTCATGCGAGTGACTCGCAACTTGTCGAAGACAGCTTGCAAGGTGTCAAGGAATGACTCCTTGTTCTTAATCTTGACGACGATGTCATCGACATACACTTCCACTACGTCTCTGATGAGTTCTCCAAAAGTTTTGTACAGAGCTCGTACAAATGTTGAAGCAGCATTTTTGAGACCGAATGGCATGGCAGTATAACAATATAATCCATCTACTGTGATGAAGGAGGTATGCCCTTCATCTTCCCTGGACATTCTGATTTGATGGTACGCAGAATATGCGTCTAGAAACACAGTAATTGACACCCGGAGGTGGAATCCACTATATGATCTATTCTAGGTAGTGGGAATGGATCTTTTGTACATGCCTTATTTAGTGTACTGTAGTCGATATACATCCGAAGCTTCCCGCTGGCCTTTGGGTACAACGACTGGGTTTGCCAGCCATTTTGGGTGGAAGATTTCTCGGATGAATCCATCTTCGAGCAACTTCTTCACTTCTTGACGTATGAAGTTTTGTCGCTCTACTGATTGCTTCCGAGGCTTCTGATGTACAGGCCGAGCATCGGGATAGATCTTCAGATTATGCTCGATCACTGCCCTAGGGATCCCAGGCATTTGTGACGGTTGCCAAGCAAACACGTCGACGTTAGCCCGGAGGAAAGTGATGAGCACGAGTTCCTATTTGTCATTCAGACCTCCCGATATATGGGTGGTCTGAGTGGCGTCAGAACCGATTTGGACGACTTTGACGGGAATGTCGGTGTCGCCGCTTGGTTGCACGCGAGGTGCAAAGGTTGAGCCTCGATGATGAATGCTCGGGGGTTTCGGAGCTTGCTCCTTTCTAGATTCTTCCTCCTGCGCTGTAGCAAGCGCGTGGAGTTCTTCCGGAGCTGTCACTCTGATGGTGCGATCTCCACGGATCTGGAGAACACCAGCTGGTGTTGGCATCTTCAACACCAAGTAGCCATAATGAGCAGCAAGCCATGAACTTGTATAAGGCTGTCCTGTCCAAAATGGCGTTGAAGGGTAAGTTGATCTGCGCCACGTCGAAGAACAACTTCTCAGTGCGGTAATTCTCCCAGGTCCCGAAGGTCACTGGAAGAGTAATTGCACCGAGTGGGGTTATGGCCCCCGGACCTACTCCGGAGAAAGGTCGGGAGGATCGAAGGTTCGAAAGTCGGAGTTGAAGCTTGACGAAAGCTTCGAAACTTATGAGGTTCAGCCCCGAACCTCCGTCCACCATTACATGGTGGAGTTGGATGTTGTTGATGGTCGGAGATACCATCAATGGAAGTTGGCCAGCCCCAATCACATTCTGAGGGCAGTCTGATGTATCAAAAGTGATGGCAGTGTCCATCCACTTCCGGTGCGGCTCCACCCTGGCGGTGGGAGCTACTGAGGCCATGTCCCGCCGCATGGTCTTGAGAACACGGCGGGAAGTGATGTCCCACGAACCAACAAAGATGGTGTTCATGGTTTTCCAATGTTCATTGTCGGAGACGTCGGAGTCGTCGTCGACGGAGGTGTAAACAGCCTTCAAGACCTTTTTAGGGTCCTGAAAGCCTAACTCCTTTTCAGTCGGAGCTTCGTCAACTTTCTATTTTCCTTCCCTTTGACGGAAAGGAACTTCTTCTCGGCGCTTGTTATAGCGCTCAGCAAGGTTCTAGACCTCCTGGCAGTCTTCCAGGTTGTGGTTATTTGACTTATGTATAGGACACCACATCTTGGAGCTGCCACCATCTCCAAACGACGGTCGAGGTCGTTTCTCGGGGCGTGGCCCCCGACCATTCGGAGCTGCGGAAGCTGCAGCAGTAGGTGTGCCGGCCGACGGCTTTTTCTTGCCGTTGGACTTTTTTTTCTTTTTGCCACTCCTGGAGGTAGTGGCTTCACCCTTGGAGGATTTTTTATGGCCTCCAGAGGTGGTTAGGAGTGCATTTCACGGCCCTCCGCAACTTTGGCGCATTTGTCTGCCAAGCTGAAGAGTTCCGTGACGCTGGTGATCTCCTTGGTCGCCAGCTTCTCCAGCATCTTCTTGTCTCGTACACCCTATCTAAATGCCACAATAACAGAGGTGCTGGAGATAGAAGGAATAGTGTTTTGTACCTGGTAGAACCTCTGGATGAAGGATTGTAGGGACTCTTCCCCCTTCTGCTTGACAGCAAAAAGGTCCAGTTCGGTGCCTGGTCGGGTGTATGAACTCTCGAAATTGGCGATGAACTGTTGGCACAGTTCCGCCCAACTGTTGATGGAGTCGGGCGAAAGGCTCATGAACCAGGACCTGGCGGTCCCAGTCAAAGCCACGGGGAAGTAGTTGGCCATTACGGCCTCGTTGCCTCCGACCACAAGGTATCGGTGGAGTAGATTTGGAGAAACTCAGCGGGATTGACAGTCCCGTCAAATTTCTCCGGCAGGTGAGGCCGGAACTTTTGTGGCCATCTGACCATGCGTAGGTGCATGGCCAGGGCAGAACAACCTCTTCCTACTCCCTCGGGAGCAGGACTGTCCCGAGCCTCTCACCTTTTGCGAGCGCGCTCGATATGGACGCGGCCATCTTGTTGACGGTAACGGCGATCAAGCTCCGCTAGGAGGTCGTGAGTTGAAAGTCTGGTTATCGTATGGGTGCGTCGCGCCCCGAAAGGCAGCAACGTCGCTTGTTGAGACGCATCATGCCTCCTATGTTGGGAAGCGTGCAGACCAAGTCTGCATAACACGGTCTGATGTTGCAATGGGGCCCGCCCCAAGGGGGGAGGACCTTGGTTGCTGATGCGATCGGCTGCTGCTACAACCAAATGTTCCACATCAGCCCTCCACTGTTCCATTGCACCCTGGGATGCACCTGGAGGCTGTGAGCGTTGGAGAAGTGCACGCGCGGCATGGAGCGCGTGTTCGGGGTTGTTGTTAGCCGATGCCGTGACCGACGCAGACGCCCCATCCCGCTGTCCAGCTTGATTTGCTGGTGCAGACAGTGGCGGCGGAGGCACGACTCCTGCTGGAGCCACAACACCTGCTAGCTGCTACACGTTGGAGGGATTGCCTCCAGTAGGTTGCGCTACAGGGTTGCCGTTGGACGATCCAGCAGCAGAGTTCACCATCTTTGAATCTTAGGCACCCCCTACCTGGCGCGCCAAAGATTTATGTGGTTCGGGCCGCCTGAGCGTAATACCCTACTCCACGGGATGTGTAGTTGTTGTATTGAGCGTCTAAGAGTCGAGAGCTTCCAGCTAGAGTCCCTGTGTATCGCCCGACCAGTCCTTTTATAGCACAAGGACTGGTCGTTACATCGCTAGCCTGGCTCGACATGTGGCCCTGGCGGTTACTGATGCTTAATACACAATTAATGAGGTTAATTACCCTTAATAGTGTGGTAACGGGTCTTCACGTTGCCTTTACTGGAATTAAGGGCCATCCGATCGTGTGTCATTAATGTGGTATTAATGACGCTTTAATCGGGTCTTGAAGTCTTTGATTGTCCTTCATAGGTTCGAGCTGTTGGAGGTACTCCAGTCTGATTGTTGAGGCTGAAGGTCTGGCGATTGGACACGTGGCAGATCCGGAGCTTATCGTCTGGGATGGATAGGTCCGGTGCAGTTGTACACGTGTCGGTACCGGAGCTTCCCTCTGTCGGGGGTTAGGTCCGGGGATGCCGCGCAGGTGTTTAACCCGGAGCTTTCCCATGTGTGGGATGTATCTCCGGTTGCAGTATACACGTGGCAGCACTGGGGACTAACCATAGAAGGGATGCAGGTCTGGTCCCGTATGACACGTGGGGCCTTCAAAGGCCTTCAACTCAGACAGGTGAAGTTCCTTTGGTCTTCTTGTAGTTCCAAGGGGTATACGGTACGCAGGGTACCGACAACTGCAATGTCTCCATGCCTTACAATCTTAAGAATGCCCCCCCACCTTTGTTCGCGCCATGCATAAAACATTTGGGGACCTCATTCGGGACCTGGTAGAGGTATATGTCGATCACATTGTAGTTAATATTTAGACCCATACATCATTGCTAGAAAACATCGCCCTAGTCTTTGATAGACTGCGAACCACACAGACGAAGCTCAATCTTGACAAGTGCATGTTCGGGGTCAAAGATGGGAAGCTCCTCGGTTTCTAGGTCTCACACCGAGGGATTGAGGCCAACCTAGAGAAGATCAAGGCGGTAGAACTGATGCAACCTCCAGCCCACATCAAGGATGTGCAGAAGCTTGCAGGGTGCTTGGCAGCGCTCAGCCGGTTTATCTCTAGGCTAGCTGAGTGTGTCCTCTCATTCTTCAAGCTCCTGCGCCAGTACGGACCATTCGTCTGGACTGAGGAAGCAGAGAAGGCGTTTCACGAGCTAAAGCAGCAACTGACAACGCTGCCGATAATGATGGCACCAGATCCCAAGGAGCCCCTGTACCTCTACATCGCCGCCACAACAGAGGTGGTGAGCATGGTTTTGGTTGCAGAGCGGGCCGGTCCCCAAAAGCCTAGACGGACGAGAGGGGCCCCTGCTGCTGATTTTGAGGCCCAGGGCTTGGAGCTTGATGGAAGCCCCGACTACGAAGAAGCCTCTGGGTCCCAGCCCCCAGAGGGGGTCTGGGTCCACCTAGGGGGCCCGGAGGACAAGAAGACTCTGGGTGCCAGCCCCCAGAGGAGGTTCGGGTCCCCCTAGGGGGCCCCTATGGACAAGAAGCCTCTGGGTCCCAGCCCCCAGAGGAGGTCCGGGTCCCCCTAAGGGGGCCAGAAGAGAAAGGAGCCTTTGGGTCCCGACCCCCAGAGGACGACCGAGTCCCCCTAGAGGGCCGCGGATATCAAGGATCCTTTGGGTCCTAGCCCCCAAAGGACGCGTCGTGCCCTGGAGACGTGGAGTCACCAGGCCCGGAACAGATGGAAGAGGATACACTGCTTTCTCCAAGGAGATCTCGGAGCATCCAATGATCGGTCTACTTAATCAGCGAAGTCCTACATGAAGCAAAAACAAGGTACCTTGAGGTGCACAAGCTGCTCTATGCGGTACTAATTGCATCGAGGAGGCTCCGCCATTACTTTCAGACACACAGAGTCATAGTGGTGACTTCGCTCCCACAGGGGGCGGTGTTGCGCAGCCCAAACACAACAGGAAATATCGCCAAATAGGCTGCCGAACTGGTGGAGTTTGAGCTTGACTTCATACCATGACATGCAATCAAGAGCCAGGCTCTAGCAGACTTCGTTGCTGGTGGACTCCTTCACCAAGCAATCCAGGGGGCCGGGAAATCAGCGAGCCGGAGCCCAGAGTACCAGTGCTTACCGAGCTTCACTGGACACTCTTCTTCGACGGATCCTCGCGGAAGCAAGGGGCTGGAGCCATAGTACTGCTCACCTCCCCAACAGTGGAGTAGTACAAGTATGCGGTGTGCCTCGACTTCAAGGCGACCAACAACATGGCGGAGTACGAGGCCCTCATCTTCAGACTCACGGCTGCGCAGAGTCTTGGTGCCCGACAGATGCTGGTCAAGGGAGACTCCTAGCTGATCATCAAGAAGGTCCGAGGAGAGTGCTGCTGCAATGACCCACAGCTCACGGCGTACCTACTACACGTCAAGAAGTTGGAAGCTAGCTTCGAGGCCTTCGACCTCTACCATGTACCACGCGCCGACAACTCCATCACTGACACCTTGTCAACCATGGCGTCCACGGGAGCCCCGATCCCTGAAGGGGTCATTGGCAGGAGGTTGGTGCGGCCAACTGCAAGGCTTGCGGGGCCTAACGAAGAAGGCGAGCCCAGCACCACAGAGCTGGCAACCACGACAGCCATGCAACCATGCCCCCCCCCATTGAGGATCTTGTCCGTCATCGGGGACCCCATATTACCCGGCACTCAAGATCCAGAAGCTCAAGACAGTCCCGATGCATGGATCACGAAGATCTGGGACTATCTGAAGGACAACATCCTCCCGGAGGATCCAGTATCCGCTGAAAGGATCGTGAGGATGGCGAAGAGCTACACGCTAGTAGAAGGTGACCTCTGCCGGTGTGGAACCAACGGCGTGCTGCTACGGTGCATAACTCGAGAGGAAGGTTGCGACTTGCTCGCAGAGATCCACGAAAGAGAGTGCGGGAATCACACAGCCTCCCGCACGCTGGTTGGCAAAGCCTTCCGGCATGGCTTCTACTGGCCAACAACACTACAAGACGCCGTCAAGCTGGTAAAGAAATGCAAGGCGTGCCAGTTCCATGCCAAGCAAATTCACACTCCGGCGCAGTCGCTACAGATGATCCCGCCCTCCTGGCCTTTTGCGGTCTAGGGGATGGATATCCTGGGACCCTTCCCCGAGGCAGTCGGAGGGTACCGATTCCTCTACATCGATGTAGACAAGTGAACCAAGTGTCCTGAAGCATCCCCTGTGATCAACATCAACAAGGAGTCCACAATCAAGTTCATAAAATCGATCGTCTGCAGGTTCGGGGTCCCGAACAAGATCATCACCGACAACGGGACCCATCACCAGTGCAGCTTTCCTGGACTACTGCGAAGACCTCGGCATCCAAGTTTGTTATGCATCTGTGGCTCATCCAAAGAGCAACGGCCAACTCGAAAGGGCCAACGCTGAGATCCTCACATGCCTCAAGACGCGAACGTATAACAACCTGGACAAGCATGGTGCCAGGTGGGTCGATGAGCTCCCCTACGCACTTTGGGCAAGCCGAACATCACCCAGTTGCGCCACTGGAGAAACACCTTTCTTCCTGGTGTATGGGGACGAGGCCGTCCCCCCCCCCCCCGGAAATCGCAGTAGGATCACTACGAGTCTGAGCATTCGATGAAGCCTCATAAAACCAGCTCCAACGAGAAGATGTCGACCTCGTCATCGAAGCAAGTTGGCACGCCACCATCTGAAATGCACGCTACCAACAGGTGCTAATGCGCTATCGAGAATGGATCATGCGGAGTAGAGAGCTCCAGGCAGGTGACCTGGTGTTGTGGCGCATACTTTTTTGAGAAGGGTCGCACAAATTCTCCCCCAGCTGATAGGGCCCCTTCTGAATAACGCAAGTATCCTGCCCCGGGTGTGTCTGCCTAGCCACAGAAGAAGGAGAGCCCCTCCCCAACCCTTGGAACATAGAGCACCTCTGTAAGTTCTATCCCTAAGCATAAATTATAGGACAGTGTACGGTGTCATGGTGCCAAGGAACGGTACTTAGGACAAGCAACCTCAGGTAGGGACAGGTCCAGAGTGTTCAATCGTTTAGCTTGGTCCCCTACCCTAAGCATGAACACTCTGCCTCCCTAGCCAACTGGAGTGGGTCGTTGCCTTATTGTAAAACCAATACACTCCTATGAACACCAATGAGAAGAATTCATTGTCTTACCATATGCTTTCTCTTATATTCACTTAAATTACCTGTTATTTTTGTGATCAATCAAGCTAGTCTCGTCTTTCGCATATCATCTTCATATACTTGGTGAATTTTTTTCTATATCACCTCTAGTAGAGTTATGCAACCCTGCTGCAGGCGGACGTGTTTGAGGTACCTGCAAGGTGTCTTGGAACCTCACGATTGCCCTCTTACTTGGGGCTCTGTGGTGCCAAATGGTCCCCCGCGAAAGGCCAACGCTAAGCTGGAGGTCCAGAGTGTGCATCCTGTCTTGTACCCTAAGCATGTGCACTTTGCCTCCCAGTGTTGCGGCAAAGTACCGAGGACCAGGATGCTCACACCCCGAATAAGAAGGAAGTCGGATCTCGAGCGCCAATGCACTGAATTACCCAAACCCCGCGTACCAGCCTAGGACTATAAGACATTACAATACTCAAGAATAGGAAAAGATCACGAGCGAGCAAAACGATATGCACCTCTGTTATGTGTGCAGGACATACAAAGAAGGTTGCGACGGAACGGTCCGCTCCGGCACTCCCCATGGGGCCTGCCGTCGACATCTCTATGAAGATGGTGGGCGATGCCGGAGCATCCAGCTCCAGCACCTCCCAAGGGGCCTGCCGTCGACGACTCAACGATGATGGTGGATGAAGCTAGAGCATCCAACTCTGTCACTTCGCAAGGGGCCTGCCGTTGACGTCCCAGAACGTCAACGTCAGCACCAAGCATGGATAAGTGAGTAAACTCTCCTACCCTGCACTTGTTACTAACAGGGTTCTCTTGCGATAGCCTGTACACCAGGGGCCTACAGTCGACGACTCTACGACGATGGTGGATGACGCCGGAGCATCTAGCTCCAGCACCTCCCAAGCGGCCTGCCATTGATGTCTCCACGATGGTGGTGGGTGACGCCGGAGCATCCAGCTCTGGCACCCCCCAAGGGGCCTGTCATCGACGTCTCCACGACGGTGGTGGGTGACGCTACAGCATCCAGCTCTGGCAACCCCCAAGGGGTCTGCCGTCGACGTCTCAACAACAATGGTGGGCAATGCTGGAGCACCCAACTCTGGCACCTCCCAAGGGGCCTGCCATCAACGTCTCCACGATGGTGGTGGGCGACGTCGGAGCATCCAGCTCTGGTACTTTCCAAAGGGCCTACTGTCGATGTCCCAGAACGTCAATGACAGCACCAAGCGCGGATAACTGAGTAAACTATCTTGCTCCGCACTTGTTGCTAACAGGGTTTTCTTACGATAGCCTGTACATCAGGGGCCTACCGTCGATGACTCTACGATGATGTTGGACGATGCCAGAGCATCCAGCTCGGGCACCTCCCAAGGGGACTGCCGTCAACATTTCTACGAAGATGGTGTGCGACATTAGAGCAACCAGCCCCGACCTTCGCAAAGGGCATGTCGTCGACGTCCCAGAACGTCAACGACAACACCAAGAACGGATAAGTGAGTAACTCTCTTGCCCCGCACTTGCTGCTAACAGGGTTCTGAATGTGGCCTTGAGGGGGGTGAATAGGCCATTTTGAAAATTGTCGGATCCTGCAACACTTAACAACCAGTTCAAAAACAGAGAAGTCGGACTAGTTTGGTAAAGTGCAGACTAGTCTGGTGTATACGAACTAGATTGATTAGGTTTCATCAATTAACTTTGTTCTTCAATATATGCAGCGGAAGTATACGATTAAACAAAGTGTTACAAGATTATGAATCAGGTTATATCACAAATCAAACTTATACTTGATATTTCAACGTAAAGTAATCAAGATCAGCTTGTAATCCTAGATTGATATGAAGTAGGAAGAATGAACACAACAGAGAACACACGAGATTTATCCCGTGGTTCGGTTCTCACAAAGGCAACCTACATCCACATTGAGGAGCCCACAAAAGGACCAGGTCTTCTCCAACCCTACCCTCGTCGGATCACCACGAAGGCCAATCCTCTTCCACTTATCTCAAAGGGGTGAATAACCAAATTCAAGGGGCTTTCTCACACGTTGAGAGCTCCCTTGGATTACAACACAAAATATCACCAAAAACACACTCAAAAATTACAAATAAATCGCAGGAGTGTGTTAGAGAATCAAACCAAGAGTTGAATGTGGTGTTGAATGTGTCTCTCCAATGAACTAGAGTGAATCCTCAAAGGATTGATCTTTGTTGCACTTAATTTCGTGGAGAGATGTGGTTTTTGAGTCTCTTGGGAGGTGTGATGGCGCTAGGGTTCGAGAGCTTGTAAAATATGGCCGTACAACTCTATTTATATGGGTTTCTTGTGACGCCCGATTCCGAAAAATGAACCAAGCTAACACATATGTGTGCCCAGGATGTCCATCACACATACACGAGTGCAATCACAAAAGAGTATACAGAAAATTACCACAGAACAAGATTAATTAACCAAATTTTATTACACAAACTAGATTATCCTCGAATACAAGCTCTAATGAATATTTATGACAAGTTCAACTAATGCAGCGGAAATAAACTAATTAAGCAAACTAAACAGCTAGGCAACATAAGCAATAGGGTATAGCGCAGCTCTAATAACACCACAAGCAAAGCTGACGGTAGACACGGCCTAGAACTCCACGTTATCACAATTAAACTCCCAATCCTGACCTGCAACTGTTGGGGGGGGGGGGGGTTGCAAGAGTGAGTACATGTCGTACACAGCAAGTGTGGATAGTATGACATGTGGCTTATTCAACTGTCGACAATAATAATGGTTAAGTGCTGAAAAGTACATTAAAACGTTTGAAAAGCAATATATTATATGTATGTGAAGTAAACCCATCATAATCATGAGTAATACCATAATACCAGTCCACAATTCACCATCCTCATCAATAATTCCAGATTTCACCATTTGCCAATAACCATATTCAATACCAGAAATAAATCCATAACCATTACCAAACCATAAACATCCAAAATTCCAATTTCCCTGTAATCATGGAAGTTGTCCAGGTGCTCATAACCGAGAGCACGGCTATCATGATAGTTTTAGACACACTCTACAGAGTTTGTACCACTTTACCCACGTGTTTGTGATTTCATCACCTTTCGATGACTAGAACCTCTATTATGCTGTTTCACACTTCCGTCGGTGTGCGACCAAGAGATCACAAAATAGCTTTTACAAAGGGATTACTAGCCTATTTAGACCCCACTGAGGTTTCACCGGTGGCGATGTCTCCTACAGAGCACATCTTCAACCAAGGGCCCCCTCTTGAGCCATTCGGATCCAAGGGTAGTCCCACCAATCATCAACAAACCCAATCCGACTACCCCTTCCCCGAGCATCCTTAGTGGTCCAAATAGCACTGGCAAAGCCCTCATTAATCAGCTACACCGCACCCATACTTGGCCTCGTGGTGGCACTGTAATCCTGGCTTATTCTCTCATGAACCGATCCTTAGATCTAAAGCAAGCAAACTACCATAATATCCAACCCATCCACATACCAGGCTTGCTTAGATCACCCATTACCATACTGTATTGACCAGTTCACATTAACCAGAATATCATTAATGCATAATTAAATTGAGTGGTATAGTTGTTTCCCATCCCAGTTGATTAAGTGAAGCAAAAGGTAAAAACCCTTCCTGACTCTCTACCATGTATTCCAGGCGACAAGGGTGGTTTAGCAAATCTAGTAAACTTCCTACCATAGGATTCCCATATATTTGACACAAGCATGCAGTTTTTCAAACAAAACATTTATTTTGAAACAGGGTCAATATGCTTCAAGGACACTTGCCTTGCTCTTGCTGATGATTAGGATCAAAGCCTTCAAACTCTTAGTGTTGTAGATCCTCTGCGGCACTTTCTAGTGCAAATCCATCTAATCCACACAATAAACATACAAGACAAGAAACACAATCAAAGAGTGCACAAATATTACTCAATATGACATGACATGCATGATTAATGCAAATGCAAGGTAGAACTTGTTACTAGATTGCTTTTAATGATCACTAACTAGTTCTAATAACTTTTAACAAGTTTATACAGGTTTGGATTCGATTAGATCAAATTTTAGAATTAATTCAACACAATTTAACCAGAAAGATCGGACTAGTCCACTAGGGACCGGACAAGTCCGCACTCCGCGAGATCAGCAGATTAGGGTTTTCTAGATCGATGTGAATTTGGAGATTAGGGGTTGAATTCTCGTAAGGAAAAGATAATAGAAGGTATACCTGGTGTTTAGAACTCCAATGAATCAGGAAACATGGAGGTAACACTTGGATCTTGATGATCTAGGGTTGGTGATGAACTTGGGGATGAATTGGTGATGAAGAACGAAACTTGGTGGAGATCTTGATCCTCTTTCGTTTCCTCCTCTTCTTCTTCTTGCTTGGGATCTTCTCCTCCCTCCTTGATGGTGGCTCCCCACGAACTAGGGTTTGGGTGGGTGGAAAAGTGGCAAATAGATGTCAATCCAAGGGGTGAGGCTGTTTATATAGAGGTGGAGGCTTGGGTTAGATGGATTTCGAGTTTGGGATGAATAGAGGCCGGTTTAGAGTCCCTCATGGGCTCTAAAAGAGTTAGGCACGACGTCCCTAGGCCCACTTAACGTGAAACCCAAGAAACAAGTCGTAAAACAAAAGATCAACTCGGAGTCGCGAAATATCGGACAAGTCCGGAAAGGACCGGACTAGTCCGAAGTCGTCCAGAGAGAAAATCGGACAAGTCTGGCCAAACATCGGACAAGTCCGATTTTAAACAGAGAGGAAATCGGACAAGTCTGCTGGAACATCGGACTAGTCCGGAAAAGTCCAAGGACTTAGCAAATTTTCAAGGATTCTTGGAATATCAGACTAGTCCGCACAAAATCGGACAAGTCCGAAAGTTTCCAATGCCAAAAATCGGACTAGTCCGCAGCAAAAGCGGACAAGTCCGTTTTTAGCCAGAGAGAAATCGGACTAGTCCTCAGCAAAATTGGACTAGTCCGCACTTTCCTGCATTTTAAGTGTGGCCTTGTTCCAAATCAATTTTAAATGCTCCGAATCAATTTTAAACTCATTCCTCTTTATGTGGGTTAATGTTAAACATGTATATGAGTGTATGTAGGGCATGATGCATGAAAATGAGGGTGTTACAAACCTACCCCCCTTAAAATGAATCTCGCCTCGAGATTCGACGCGGAAGAGAAGAGATAGGGAAATTCCTTCTTGAGATCATTCTCCAATTCCCACGTCGCTTCTTTTTCTGTGTGATGCTTCCATTGAACTTTACACCATCTAATAACCTTGTTCCTTGTGACTCTCTTCTTGGTTTCCAAGATTTTGACCGGTTGCTCGGCATAAGTCAAATCTTCCTCTAGTTCCAAATCTTCCATTGGCACTTGTTCTTCCAGTACTCTCAAACACTTCTTGAGCTGGAAAACATGAAAGACATCATGTACGTCTAAAAGATGAGCTGGCATCTCCAACTTATACGCTAATTATCCTCTTTTGTCCAAAATCTTGAGTGGTCCAATATAACGAGATGCTAGCTTTCCTCTAACGTTAAACCTCTTATGACCCCTCATTGGTGACACCTTGAGGTAAAAAAAAATCTCCCACTTCAAAGGCTAGTTTCCTTCTTCTATTATCCGCATAGCCTTTTTGCCTTGATTGGGCAGCCCTCAAGTTTTCACGAATTATTTGGACTTGCTTTTCGGCTTCTTGCAACACATTCGGACCAAATACTTGAGTTTCTCCTGCCTCATTCCAGAATAAAGGTGTCCTACACTTCCTCCCATAAAGCGCTTCATACGGTGACATTTTCAAACTTGCTTGGTAACTATTGTTGTATGAAAATTTTGCATATGGCAAGCTTTTGTCCCAACTTTTGCCATGCTTCAAAGCACAAGCTCTTAACATGTCCTCCAAAATCTGATTGGTCCTCTCGGTTTGTCCATCCGTTTGAGGATGATATGCTGAACTAAAATTCAACCTCATTCCCAAGGCTTCATGCAATTTCTGCCAAAATTTGGAGGTAAATTGAGAACCTCTATCCGAGACTATCTTCTTAGGGACTCCATGTCGACACACAATATGCTCCATGTATATTTAGGCCAATTGTGCAGCTGTATACTTGGTCTTCACAGGGACAAAATGAGCTGACTTGGTTAAGCGATCCACAATTACCCAAATTGAGTCATACCCGGACTGAGTACGTGGTAACTCAACTATGAAGTCCATACCGATTTCTTCCCACTTCCATTCTGTAATCTTCAACGGTTGCAATAATTCGGCTGGCCTTTGATGTTCCGCCTTGACTCGTTGGCACACATCACACAATGCTACGTATTCAGCTATGTCCTTCTTCATGCTATCCCACCAATAGCAAGTCTTCAAGTCTTTGTACATCTTTGTACAACTAGGGTGAATTGAGTAAGGCGAGTCATGTGCCTCCTTTAATATTGTCTCCTGAATATGCTTTACATTAGGCACAACGATCCTCTTTCCAAGTCATAAGCTACCATGTTCGTCTTCATCAAATCTGAATTCTCTCCCTTCCTCGAACCTTTCCTTGATTTCCTTGATCTCCTCATTTGCGGTTTGTGCCTCTCGAATTTCTTGCTCCAAGGTTAGGTTTAACTCCATCATCTCCATCTCATTTACAAACCCGAGGTTCAACCGTTCAAACTCCTTGCATAACTCGGATGGTAACTCTCGAACTGTGAGTTGGTGACTTACTCCCTTTCTACTCAAAGCATCGGCCACTACATTGGCCTTTCCTGGATGATAGTTGACCCCCAAATCATAATCTTTGATGAGCTCCAACCATCTTCGTTGCCTCAAGTTCAGATCTGTTTGTGTGAAAATATACTTCAAACTCTTATGATCCGTATAAATTTCACACCTATGTCCAAGAATATAGTGCCTCCAAATCTTCAATGCATGTACCACGGCTGCAAGTTCTAAATCATGTGTTGGGTAATTCTGCTCATGTTTCTTCAATTGTCTTGATGCATAGGAGACCACTTGACCTACTTGCATCAATACACATCCAAGTCCTTGTCTTGATGCGTCGCAATAAATGTCAAAACTCTTGCTTACATCCGGTAATACCAAAACTAGGGCTGATGTCAACCTCTTCTTTAACTCCTCAAAACTATGCTGACAAGCTTTAGTCCATTGGAACGCCTTTCCCTTCATTAGCAACTCCGTCATAGTCTTGGCTATCTTGGAAAAGTCCTTGATGAATCTACGGTAATATCCAACCATCCCAAGAAAACTCCTTATTTCCTTGACATTCTGCGGCGGTTCCCACTTCAACACATCTCTCACTTTTCCGGGGTCAACCGATACTCCTCCTCCTGAAATTATATGACCCAAAAACGACACCTCTCTCAACCAAAACTGACTCTTGTTGAACTTGGCATACAATCGATGCTCCCTCAATTTTTGCAATGTAAGCCTCAAGTGTTCCTCATGTTCTTTCTCATCCTTCGAGTAGATCATAATATCATCAATAAACACCACAACAAACTTGTCCAAGTACTCCATGAAGACCTTATTCATGAGGTACATAAAGTAGGCAGGCGCATTTTTCAATCCAAAAACATCACGGTGTACTTATAAGATCCATACCATGTCCTAAAAGTTGTCTTCGGTATGTCCGATGGTCTAATCTTCATTTGAAAATATCCCAACCTCAAGTCAATCTTAGAGAAGACACAAGCACCCTTCATCTGATCAAACAAGTCTTCTATGCGTGGCAAGGTGTACTTATTCTTGATTGTTACCTCGTTGAGAGCTCGGTAATCCACGCACATCCTTTGGGATCCATCCTTCTTGTCCACAAATAGAACAGGTGCCCCCCAAGGCGAAGAGCTTGGGCGAATGAAACCCTTCTCTAACTGCTCTTGAATCTGCTTCTTGAGCTCCACTAATTCCATAGGAGGCATCCTATACGGCCTCTTAGCTATAGGTGCAGTTCCAGGTATTAAATCAATAACAAACTCAATGTCTCTATCAGGTGGCATACCTGGCAACTCGTCCGGAAAAACATCCAAAAATTCACACACCACCGGAATCTCCTCAATTGCGGCACCGTCCATATGATTCAACTCCAATTGCTTCGGTGCGGTTTGAGATGCTTCAAATTCTACGGTGATCCCTTCTTCGTTGGTCAACTTCACCGTCTTTGTGGCACACTCAATAACTCCATTGTGCTTCCTCAACCAGTCCATACCAAGTATAATGTCCAATCCTTGAGAATCCAAAACAATGAGGTTGGCCGAGAAGTCTACCCCCCTTATTCTAAGGCTTACTTTTGGACATACTATATTTGTCCTCATCTCTCCTCCAGGAGACTTAAACAATAGAGTAAACTTCATATGAGAGGTAGGCAAACTATACTTGGCGACATAGTTCGATGCAATGAATGAATGCGATGCTCCAGAATCAAATAACATAGTCGCGGGGTTGGAGTTGGCGAGAAACATACCAATGACCACGTCATCCGCTTGTTGAGCATCCTCCGTAGAGACATGGTTCACGTTGCCATGAGCAAAATTCTGCTGTCCGTGGTTCCCTTGTGGTTGTCCTCCATTGGGTCTTGGGTTTTGCCTCGGTGCATTGCTTCCTTGACCAAGGCCTGACTTAGGACATTGATGTGCAAAGTGTCCAGCTTCTCCACAAGTATAACACTTCTTAACTCCACCAGAATTATTGGGACGAGCTTGGTTTTGAACATTTGCAGCAGGAAAATTAGCACGAGGTGCATAAGGCATTGGAGGCCTAGGTTCTTGCGTAACAGGGCGCTGCTGCACAAACTGAGTTGGGCGTGGTGCATAACCAGGGCGCTAAGCAGGAATAGAGGAGTTGTAATGAGGCGCATTGGGCGGCTTAAAGCGAGGGCGCACATTACTTCCTTGTTGCTGTCGTTAATATGGCGCCTTCCTCTTGATTTCTTACTCCATCTCACGGATCTTGTTCTCAACCACAATTACTTTGTCCACAAGCTTCTGAAAATTTGTGTAATCGCAGTTGAGTAGTTGCACTTTGATTTCATTGTTCAAGCCTCTCATGAACAAGTATTGCTTCCGGCTGTCCCGACTAACATCCTCAGGCGCATACCTTGAGAGTTGAGTGAATTTATTGAGATATTCACTCACGCTTGATCTTCCTTGCCTTAAATTCTCAAATTCTTGCCTCTTAAAGATCATAACACCCTCAGGCACATAATGAGAACGAAAATTCTCCTTGAATTCGGCCCAAGTAATTCTCTCTTGGTTCTCATGAGCATTGCAATAA
The DNA here is from genome assembly GCA_036927565.1 of Tuctoria greenei. Lineage (NCBI taxonomy): Eukaryota > Viridiplantae > Streptophyta > Magnoliopsida > Poales > Poaceae > Tuctoria > Tuctoria greenei. The sequence goes on along the minus strand of JAYESD010000004.1, from coordinate 17,979,377 downwards.
GCATCCCACCAATCCGCAGCTGCTCCAACTAGTTGATGAGAAGCAAACAAGACCTTCTCCCAATCACTACATTGGACAATAGCTAGCTTCTTCTCCACGGACTTGAGCCAATCGTCCGCATCCATGGGGTCGGCAGCTTGAGCAAAGGTTGGCGGCCTAGTCCTCATAAACTCTCCCAATCGGTTATGAGGAGGTGGGGGTGGCAGTGGAGGCATGTGGGGCTGATTGTTGATGTTGCCAGCCTGCAGTTGTCCGATAGCCTGTATCATGGTCTGCATGAGCTGGTTTTGCATAGCCAAAAGCTGCTCAATGTTGATAGCTCCATGAGCAGGTCCTTGCCCATTGTTGTTCTGAGGTACTCCATTGTTCTCCCCCTCATCACTGCCATCCCTCTGGATGCGAGTCCTCACCATCTGAAGAAAAGCAATAGGTAAGAATTAGAAAACGTCCCCAACTATATGCATCAAGGGATATGAAGCTAACCAACTAGCTATACTAGCCTAGGTGGACATGGCAATGCTAAGGCATCCCAAAATCCTCTATTAAGCACACAAGTGAACAATATATAGCAAACAACACACCAACCAAAACACATCAACTCCTGAGTGCCCCTATGTGCTCTAAAGTGTCCATTCTATCTAGGCTGCATCCTACAGTCAACCTGTGGCTCTGATACCAATCTGTGATGCCCGGTTCCGAAAAATGAACCAAGCTAACGCATATGTGTGCCCAGGACGTTCATCACACATACACGAGTGCAATCACAAAAGAGTATACAGAAAATTACCACAGAACAAGATTAATTAACCAAATTTTATTACACAAACCAGATTATCCTCGAATACAAGCTCTAATGAATATTTATGACAAGTTCAACTATTGCAGCGGAAATAAACTAATTAAGCAAACTAAACAGCTAGGCATCATAAGCAATAGGGTATAGCGTAGCTCCAATAACACCACAAGCAAAGCTGACGGTAGACACGACCTAGAACTCCGCATTATCACCATTAAACTCCCAATCCTGACCTGCAACTGTTGGGGGGGGGGATTGCAAGAGTGAGTACATGTCGTACTCAGCAAGTGTCGAAAGTATGACATGTGGCTTATTCAACTGTCGACAATAATAATGGTTAAGTGCTGAAAAGTACATTAAAACGTTTGAAAAGCAATATATTATATGTATGTGAAGTAAACCCATCATAATCATAAGTAATACCATAATACCAGTCCACAATTCACCATCCTCATCAATAATTCCATATTTCACCATTTGCCAATAACCATATTCAATACCAGAAATAAATCCATAACCATCCATAACCATTACCAAACCATAACCATCCCAAATTCCAATTTCCCTCTAATCATGGAAGTTGTCCAGGTGCTCATAACCGGGAGCACGACTATCATGATAGTTTTAGACACACTCTGCAGAGTTTGTACCACTTTACCCACGTGTTTGTGATTTCATCACCTTTCGATGACTAGAACCTCTATTATGCCGTCTCACACTTCCGTCGGTGTGCGGCCAAGAGATCACAAAATAGCTTTTCCAAAGGTATTACTAGCCTATTTAGACCCCACTGAGGTTTCACTGGTGGCGATGTCTCCTACAGAGCACATCTTCAACCAAGGGCCCCCTCTTGAGCCATTCGGATCCCAGGGTAGTCCCACCAATCATCAACAAATCCAATCCGACTACCCCTTCCCCGAGCATCCTTAATGGTCCAAATAGCACTGGCAAAGCCCTAATTAATTAGCTACACCGCACCCATACCTGGCCTCGTGGTGGCACTGTAATCCTGGCTTATTCTCGTATGAACCGGTCCTTAGATCTAAAACAAGCAAACCACCATAACATCCAACCCATCCACGTATCAGGCTTGCTTAGATCACCCATTACCATCCCGTATTGACCAGTTCACATTAACCAGAATATCATTAATGCATAATTAAATTGAGTGGTATAGTTGTTTCCCATCCCAGTTGATTAAGCGAAGCAAAAGGTAAAAAACCTTCCCGACTCTCTACCATGTATTCCAGGCGACAAGGGTGGTTTAGCAAATCTAGTAAACTTCCTACCATAGGATTCCCATCAATTTGACACAAGCATGCAGTTTTGCAAACAAAACATTTATTTTGAAATAGGGTCAATATGCTTCAAGGACACTTGCCTTGCTCTTGCTGATGATTAGGATCAAAGCCTTCAAACTCTTGGTGTTGCAGATCCTCTGCGGCACTTTCTAGCGCAAATCCATCTAATCCACACAATAAACATACAAGACAAGAAACACGATCAATGAGTGCACAAATATTACTCAATATGACATGACATGCATGATTAATGCAAATGCAAGGTAGAACTTGTTACTAGATTGCTTTTAATGATCACTAACTAGTTCTAATAGCTTTTAACAAGTTTATACAGGTTTGGATTCGATTAGATTAAATTTTAGAATTAATTCAACACAATTTAACCAGAAAGATCGGACTAGTCCGCTAGGGACCGGGCAAGTCCGCACTCCGCGAGATCAGCAGATTAGGGTTTTCTAGATCGACGTGAATTCTGAGATTAGGGGTTGAATTCTCGTAAGGAAAAGATAATAGAAGGTATACCAGGTGTTTAGAACTCCAATGAATCAAGAAACTTGGAGGTAACACTTGGATCTTGATGATCTAGGGTTGGTGATGAACTTGGGGATGAATTGGTGATGAAGAACGAAACTTGGTGGAGATCTTGATCCTCTTTCATTTCCTCCTCTTCTTCTTATTGCTTGGGATCTTCTCCTCCCTCCTTGATGGTGGCTCCCCACGAACTAGGGTTTGGGTGGGTGGAAAAGTGGCAAATAGATGTCAATCCAAGGGGTGGGGCTGTTTATATAGAGGTGGAGGCTAGGGTTACATGGATTTTGAGTTTGGGATGAATAGAGGCCGGTTTAGAGTCCCTCATGGGCTCTAAAAGAGTTAGGCACGACGTCCCTAGGCCCACTTAACGTGAAACCCAAGAAACAAGTCATAAACAAAATATCAACTCGGAGTCGCGAAATATCGGACAAGTCTGGAAAGGACCGGACTAGTCCAAAGTCGTCCAGAGAGAAAATCAGACAAGTCTGGCCAAACATCGGACAAGTCCGACTTTAAATAGAGAGGAAATCAGACAAGTCTGCTGGAACACCGGACTAGTCCGGAAAAGTCGAAGGACTTAGCAAATTTTCAAGGATTCTTGGAATATCGGACTAGTCCGCACAAAATCGGACAAGTCCGTAAGATTCCAGTGCCAAAAATCGGACTAGTCCGCAGCAAAAACGGACAAGTACATTTTTAGCCAGAGAGAAATCGGACTAGTCCTCTGCAAAATCGGACTAGTCCGCACTTTCCTGCATTTTAAGTGCGGTTTTGTTCCAAATCAATTTTAAATGCTCCGAATCAATTTTAAACTCATTCCTATTTATGTGGGTTAATGGTAAACATGTATATGTGTGTATGTAGGGCATGATGCATGAAAATGAGGGTGTTACATTTCTAAAAGTGATCGTTAGGGTTCCGAAAGATCGGACTAGTCCGAGGTGGTCACCAGACTAGTCCGGAGTGCTGTGTGTAGCAAACCCTAAGTTTTCCGAAATATCGGACTATTTCGGCTAGGAGCGGACTTGTTCGATTTCACTACTGGAAAAGTTTGGACTAGTCTGATAGTCATCAGACTTGTCCGGACATGTGAAACCCTAAGTGTATAGGATGTCAAGTCCGCACTTGGGGGACTTGTCCGATTCAGATCAGAGGGTATTTCGGACTTGTCTGATTTGGATCAGAAAGAATATCGGACTAGTCCGATTGTGATCGGACTTGTCCAATTTTGTGTGACTTGTGAAGTGTTTTGAGGACTAGTCCGCACTGGGGAGGACTAGTCCGATTCTAGTCAGAAAGGATATCGGACTAGTCCGATGGATATCGGACTTGTCCGATTTCATGCAGAATGGATATCGGACTAGTCTGGTGTCAGTCGGACTAGTCCGGTCGTGTGTAACTTAGTGCAATGTGTGTGTTTAATTGTGATTTAGCTCTTGGGATGTGTTTTCTTAACACACTCCATACACAATGATCCACTATTATTCTTCCTTGAGCTCATTTCCACTTTGATCCTCACTCTTCCTTCCTTTTGGCACTTTGCTCATTTTCCTATTAAAATTCTGCACTCATCTCAACAAAGAGGTTAGGATCCCAATTACTTGTCATAAATCATCCAAAACCCACAAGGGAGTCCTAGATGCACTTTCAATCTCCCCCTTTTTGGTGATTGATAACAATCAATTGAGATTTCAAAAAATATGATAAAAATTGAGATTTTCATAAAGCATGCACATATGAGTCCAAAATACATCAAGTAGAGAAAGCATAGTCCATATGTGCATTCTTTATGGTGGGATTCATAACTAAGTGCACTAAAACATTGAGAATGACATGATTGACATTTATTACCCAATAGCAAGCATATATGTCATTCTAGAGCAAAGTCACAGTTTTCATAAATACTACTCAATGGATCAAGTCATTGCATCACAGAACCATAATTAATGTAAGATCATTGTTAAAACATTACAAGCCACAAAAGAGTTAAAAAGAAAAGCATAGAACTCTCTCCTCACAAACTACAGCTAAGACTAAGATTCCCCCTTAATCTCTCCCCCTTTGGCATCAAGACACCAAAAAGAAGGAGAGGAGGGTCCTAGGGTCTTCACTCTTCGCTGTCGGTCCTCTCATCGTCGTCTTCATCATCTTCATCTTCAGCTTGATGAGAAGGAGGAGGAGGAGGTGCAGAGGTACTCGAGTCCCCAACGCCAAAGTAGGCAAGCTCGGAGGGGGTCAAGGGCCCGAGCTCGGTGAAATCAGAGTCTGAGTCTTCCAAGATTGTTGGAGACCCAATTGGCTCAATCTCCAGCTTCTGGCAAATTTGCTTGACATTTGCCTTGATATACTTCATGTCCTACTTTATTTTCTTGCTGAGCTTATGGGCCTTCACTTCGGCCTTTTTGCAGGAGGCAAAGATTGCAGCCAGGTACTTGAGAATTCCACTAGCCGAACCTTTTTGAGGGGCTGCTCTAGAAGCAGGGGCAGCCCTAGCATCTTCTCTTGATCTTGCCAGTACCTCGGGACTGGAGGCCGGTGAGGGAGCAGCTTGCACACTCGGCTTTTGAGGCATTTGAGGCCTCAAGGGGAGATGCTCCACATCTTTCACAAACTCAATGCCGGTGACTTTCTCAATCACAAACATTAAGTAAGGAGCATATCCGCAAGATCTGTTGGGAGTGCAGGATATGTTCACCATATCATTCCAAATGTATTCTGCCACATCAAATGGGCGGTCCTTGCTTATGACCCTCATCAGAGTCTGGTGGTATCCTTGCACACTCCCAGCATCTCCATCCTTCGGAGCTATTGTCTTCCTTAACACTCTGTTCAACACCACAAAGAATGGCTTCATGTTTTTGGTGGAAGGAGGGTTGAACTTTGAGTTTGGCTCATATAGGAACTTCATCCTATCCTTGTCAATGACTCCAATGTTGTGTATGACCAAGCAATCAGATCTTGTGGTGTCAAGGTGAAGAAGGTTATAAAAATCTTCTTGAGTAATGCTGTACTTGGATCCATGGGTCATCCAAGTGACACTCTCCTCATCCTCACTTGAGAAGTGACAGGTCGCAAAGAACTGCGCAATCACTTCATCATTCCAGTTATTTTTGAGAGCAAACAGATCTCTCAGTCCATGCTTCTCAATGGCTCTCACTACATCAGTGAATGGTGAGTAGCCCTTCTTCTCAAAATGTGCCCAGTCAATCCACTGACTGCACACAATTGGTGTCTTCATTGGGAGATACACCGATCTGTAGAAATCAGCATGGAAGTTACACCAGAATCTTCCATCAGCTGCTTGCTTTGGTTGGCCATACCAATCGATGCTTCTGAACTTGGCAGCCGAGTCACTGCCCTTCCCTTTGAACTTCTCTTCATTTGGGTCCTGGACCCCTTCCCTTGGAGCATGAAGTTTCAACGGGCCAACCGGACCCGTAGCAATCCCTTTGCCCTTGCCCTTTGCTTGGCGAGGGCCACTCGATGAAGCAGCTGCCTTGGCCACTGGCTTCTTAGCCAACACTTTCCTCCGAGCCTGTGGAGGACACTGAGCTGGCTCGGACGGTCTTTCTTGGCGCTTCTTGCCAAGACCCGTCGAGGTCCGAGGTGCCACCTCAAGGTCCATCTCGGCCTCAAAATCGGAGACATCATTGCCGGAGCTCGACATGACCTTAGAATGAGTGGTATGAATGATAATGAATGACACAAGGCATAGGTGTGAAAGGGTAGCAAGGAATTGCATTAAGGAATTGAAGAATTAGGTTTTGAGTTCAGTAACATCAGACTTGTCCGGTGCACAGGCATGGACTAGTCCGGGGGACCGAACTTGTCCGTGCACGGACCGGACTAGTCCGGTGTTCATCCTGAAAAACCTAAGAGACTGGATAAATGGTGAATTCTAATGCACGACAACCTTAGCACACATAATACCTCAAGAGAGCATGTATATAGCGAGGAATGCTAGGCTATTTGATCAACAATGAAGAAATTTGGAATTTCTAAGGTTTGAGCGAAAATTACCGGAAAAATTGCTTGAAGCTTGGAGATGAGGGAGTTGAAGGACGGACAAGTCCGCTAGCTTCAATCCTCAAGCGGACAAGCTTGATTTCCGCCCAAATGCGAAGGTTTTTGATGGAGGGAGCAAGAAATTGCCTTGGGAGCTCGAGCATGAAGAGAGAGAGAGAGCGCGTGAGGCAAGAGTGGAGGTGAGGAAATTAGGGTTTAGCGGCGGCTAGGGTTATGGAGACAAAAAATCGGACAAGTCCGGAGATGACCGTACTAGTCCGAACTTTTCCAGGGGCTATATCGGACTAGTCCGGCCTAACTGTCACTCTACAGACTAGTTTGCATGGGCGGACTAGTCCGGGCAACCACGGACTAGTCCGTGGTCACCATGCAAGAATTATTAGCCCATTCATATATATTTGAAGGTACATATTTAGAGAAAAGAGAGACAAAACACATCAAATAATCTTGATGAATATGATCAGTAAGCATACAACAATCAAGCAATGATCATAATTCACCAAGATCTAGTAATTGACATAGTTTTTGGAAAAAATGAGAGAGATGACTTTCACAATCCAATCAACATATTTGAAGAATTCATACATGTATGCAACATTTCAAGCCACACTCCGAGCATCAAGGATATTTAGTTCATTTCGGAGTTCACAAAAACGTTTTTCATCAAGTGGCTTGGTGAATATGTCGGCCAATTGCTTTTGAGTGTTGACATGTGAAATGGCTATGTCTCCTTTCATGGCATGATCTCTCAAAAGTGGTGTCTTATGTCTATGTGTTTAGTTCTGGAGTGCTCAACTGGGTTGTGGGCAATTTTAATGGCACTCTCATTGTCACAAAGGAGTGGAATATGGTTCAGATTGTAACCATAGTCCCTTGGAGTTTGTCGCATCCAAAGGAGTTGAGCACAACAACTCCCGGCTGCAACATACTCCGCTTCAGCTATGGATAAGGCAATAGAATTTTGTTTCTTGGAGGACCAAGAAACTAAGGATCTCCCTAGGAATTGGCATATACCAAAAGTGCTTTTTCTATCTACTTTGCATCCGGCATAATCTGCATCGGAATAACCAATGAGAATGAATTTTGATCCTTTTGGGTACCAAAGGCCAAGGTTGGGTGTATGAACTAAATATCTTAAGATCCTTTTTACGGCTGTCAAGTGACATTCCTTAGGATTGGCTTGAAATCTTGCACACAAACATACACTCAACATAATATCTGGCCTAGATGCACATAAATAGAGTAGAGATCCAATCATGGAGCGATATACCTTTTGGTCGACGCTAGGTCCATCTTCATTGAGGTCTAGGTGACCATTCGTTGCCATGGGGGTTTTTATGGGCTTCGCCTTGTCCATGCCAAACTTCTTGAGTATGTCCTGCGTGTACTCTCCCATCATTGACATTTCAAACCTGTCTGTCATGATTTTACTAAATTCTTCACAAAAAGATTGGTTAGTTGACCCAAAGATTATATCATCAACATAAATTTGACAAATAAAAAGAGCATCATCAAATTTCTTCGTAAATAGTGTATAATCTACTTTGCCAATCTTAAAGCCATTTTCAATTAAGAAATCTCTAAGACACTCATACCAAGCTCTAGGAGCTTGTTTGAGGCCGTAGAGGGCCTTACGCAATTTAAACACGTGGTCGGAGAACTCTTCGTCTTCAAACCCGGGTGGTTGCTCCACGTACACCTCTTCCTTGATTGGTCCGTTGAGGAAGGCGCTTTTCACATCCATTTGATACAGCTTGAAATCATGGTGAGTAGCATATGCAAGTAATATTCTAATAGATTCAAGCCTAGCTACTGGAGCAAAAGTCTCATCGAAATCCAAACCTTCGACTTGTGAATACCCTTTGGCCACAAGTCGTGCCTTGTTCCTTGTCACCACCCCGTGTTCATCTTGTTTGTTGCGGAAGACCCACTTGGTGCCGACAATGTTTGCATTGGATCTTGCCACAAGTTCCCACACTTCATTCCGCTTGAAGTTGTTCAATTCTTCTTGCATTGCCACCATCCAGTCCGGATCTTTCAATGCATCTTCAACCCTACGTGGTTCCAAAAAGGATACAAACGAATAGTGTTCACAAAAGTTAGCTATGCGAGATCTAGGGGTTACTCCCTTTTGGATGTCACCGATGATGTTGTCGATTGGGTGATCCCTTTGGATGCATTGGTGTACTTTTGGGTGTGGCACTTGAGGAGTTGTATCTTCATGATCATCTTCTTCTCCCCTAAGTGATTGCCTTCGTTGCTTGTTGATTATCTTCGTATTCATGTGGTTGATCTTGTGTTGAAGCTCCCCCTTGATCGTTGGTCTCCTCTTGTGTTTCATCTTTCTCATGTACGTGTGGAGGTGGCTCTTGTGGTCGAACCTCACCTAGAGCCATTCTCTTCAATGCTTGACAAGGAGCTTCTTCTTTACCTAGTTCGCATGGATCAACTTGCTCCTTTTGGGAGCCATTAGTCTCATCGAACACTACGTCACGTGCAACTTCAACAAGTCCGGAGGTCTTGTTGAAAACACGATAGGCGTAAGTGTTCAAATCATAACCAAGCAAGAAACCTTCATCAGACTTCGAAGCGAACTTTGAAGTCCTAGGCTTCTTGTTCAAGATATAACATGGAGAACCGAAAACACGAAAATATGAAATATTTGGTTTGTTACTGGTGAGTAGCTCATATGATGTCTTCTTGAGTAGTCGATGAAGATATAGTCGATTTATGGCATGGCAAGCAGTGTTAATCGCTTCCACCCAAAATCGATCCGATTTCTTGTACTCATCGAGCATTGTTCTTGCCATCTCTATGAGTGTTCGATTCTTTCTTTCGGCAACTCCGTTTTGTTGTGGAGAGTATGGCGCTGAAAATTCATGCTTTATGCCTTCATCATCAAGGTACTCCTCCACTTGCGTGTTCTTGAACTCTGTGCCGCTATCGCTTCGAATATTCTTGATTTTCAATGAGAATTCGTTTTGAGCTCACTTGAAGAACTTCTTGAGTGTTCCTTGTGTATCTGACTTATCATGCAAAAAGAAAACCCAAGTGAAGCGAGAAAAATCATCAATGACAACTAAACCACATTTGTTACCGCTGATGCTTATGTAGGCTATTGGACCAATCAAGTCCATGTGTAGAAGCTCGAGTGGTCTTGTTGTAGTCATGACGTTTTTGGCGGGGTGAGGTGCTCCAACTTGCTTCCCGGCTTGACACGCGCTACAGGGCCTGTCTTTCTCAAATACAACATCCTTCAAACCTTGGATGTGATCACCTTTGAGGAGTTTTTGAAGGTTCCTCATACCAACATGCGCTAGCTGTCTATGCCACAGCCAACCCATGTTGGTCTTTGCTATCAAGCATGTGTCAAGTTCAGCTTTATCCTTGTTGAAGTCAACAAGATAGAGCTTTCCCTTTAACATACCCTTGAATGCAACGGAACCATCACTCCTCCTAGAAACGGTCACACCCTCGTTAGTGAACAAGCAATTATAACCTTTGTCGCATAATTGAGATATGGACAACAGTTTATAATCTAGAGATTCAACATGTAAAACATGAGAAAGTGTGTGTTTAGAGGATATTGCAATTTTACCAGTACCGAGTACCCTTCCCTGACTATTATCTCCAAAGTAGATGCCCTCGTTTGGGTCCTCATTCTCGTCATATTCCACGAACATTCTTCCTTCCCCGGTCATATGATTGGTACAACCACTGTCTAGCACCCATTTAGATCCACCGGAGGAATATGCCTACAAAAACAAATCGTGCCTTGGTTTTAGGTACCCAAGCTTGCTTGGGTCCTTGGAGGTTAGTTACAATGCATTTTGGCACCCACACATGAGACTTGGTGTTCCCATGGCGTGGCCCAACATAATGAGCATAAACCTTGCCAAAGTTATTTCTCATTAACACATAGGAGGCATCAAAAGTTTTAAACAATAGCTGTTGTTGTTTGTATACAGGACTAGTCTGGGGTGTCGGACTTGTCCGGAGGATCGGACTTGTCCAAACACCGATCGGACTAGTCCGATGTTCCTGTGCAGTTACAGTCTTAATATGCTACTTTCCAGTTGGAGAGGGCCTTCCTTTCACAAAGGTAATCCCCTCCTTGTTATTCTTATGGCTTCTAGCATGTTGCTTTTCACCATAAGAATAACCAATGCCATATTTGACATTTGGAGGTCTTTTGACCAAGTATGCACTGCGTGCATATTTGATCTTCTCCTTGTCAAATATGCCACTTTGGGCAGGATGTTTTTCCTTTGTAGAAGTTGGCTTATCCTTCAAACTGGTGTCACTTTTCTTACATGTGCAAGCATGAGCAAAATCAGTTTTAGCTAGTTGAGAAGGTGAACTCGAAGAGGAGGAAGGTTCACTTAGCTTGAGTGACTCAACTTGCACTTCAAGGATCTTGTTGACCTTAATCAGGTCAGCAAGTTGTTCCTTGATGGTGGCATTTGAGTCAGTTAGCTCCAAGCAAGTTTCCTTGCTCGAAGCTAACTCAAACTCTAGTGATTTGCTTTGTTCCTTTTCAAGTTCTAGAAGTTTGTCAAGTTCAACATATTCCTCCTTTTTGGATATGATCATGTCCTCTTGATGATGTATTAATTTCTCCTTCTCAACAAGTTGATCAAGCAAAAATTTCATTTTAGTAGCAGTTTTCCTATCTAGTCCAAGAAACATGTCCTCATTATCACTATTGAGTTCATCATCGCTAGAGTAGGAATGCACGGAAGAGGGTTTAATGGTTACCTTGCGTTTACCTTCCTTTGCCATGAGGAAAGTGCCATCTCCCTTCCATGCGTCAATTGTGGGGAAAAGGGTAGACTTCTTGGATGTCTTCTCGGTGGCTATGCTAGCCATCTCTTCTTCTTCGGACGATGAGGACTCGTCATTTGAGTCCCATTCCTTTCCGATGTGTGCTTGTTCGGCTTGTTTCTTCTTCTTGAAGAATTTCTTGGGTTGAGGCTTGGTTTCTTTGGTCTTCTTCTTGTTGTCCTCATATGGGCAGTCAACTATAAAGTGGTTGTATTCACCACAATTATAGCATGCCCGCCTCAACTTTGGCTTCGTTCTTTCCTTGTACTTTCCTTCGCTTGACTTTGCACCTTGTCTTTTTTTCATTATTCTCTTGAGTTTCTTCATGAACAATATCATGTCTTCTTCATCCAATTCACTGCTTTCGTCATCACTATCTTCCTCTAGTTGTGCTTCTCTAGCTTCTTTGGATAGGGGCTTGAGAGTGGACTTCAAAGCAACCCCTTTCTTCTTTGCCGAAGTGAGGTCGGCAATCTCCTTGACATGTTTTGCTTGTTTTCCATCATCTCGAAGTTGATCATCTTCCCAAGCAGTTCATCCAAAGTCAACCTTTTATATCCAGGGCTTTCTCTAATCATGGAGCATAGTGTGACGTTGCGAGGCATAAAAGCTCTAAGGATGAGCTTTACCACTTCGCGGTCATTCCATTTCTTGCTTCCGTATGATCTGACCTTGTTGACGAGTGTCTTTAATCGATTGTACATTTCTTGGGGTGACTCGTCCTCTTCAATTGCGAATCTTCCTAATTTGTCTTCAATCATCTCGATTTTTGCTTCACGCACATGTCGGTCACCTTCATGCGCAGTTTGTAGTGTCTCCCATATCTCCTTTGCAATTTTGAGTCCATCCACCTTGGTGAACTCGTCGCGACTGAGTGAAGAGGTAATTACGGCCGCAGCTTGAGCATTTCGGTGAATTGCCTGCTCTTGGCTGGGGGTGAGCTCTTCGTCGTCGTCCGGAATATCTATCCTTGTGCACACAATATGCCACAAACTTGGATTGAGGGAAATTAGATGCATTTTCATATTTTGCCTTCACATTGAGTAATCACTTCCATCGAAGTGTGGGGATTTTACAAGTGGGATAGATAAATAATGATTGCTATTGGAACTGAGATGATCATAGTTAAAAGGATATCGAGAGTAGTCGGTGTGACTATCCCCCTTCTTCTTCTCTTCAACTTTTACTTTCCCTTTGGAAAGTGTCTTCTTTCTTAGGAGTGCCTTTATCTCCAGCGTCTCCTCATCGTCGTCCTCGAAGTCTTGAATGGCTTCGAGGAATTTCTCCATCTTGAGATTCTTTTCATCATCAACCTTCTCTTGGTTGTTGATCTTGTGGGTGTCCTTCATGTCTGACATGATCTCCTTCGAGCGATTAGTCTCATTCTTGAAGAACCCGCTCTGATACCAATTGAATGTGGCCTAGAGGGGGGTGAATAGGCCTTTTTGAAAATTGTCGGATCCTGCAACACTTAACAACCAGTTCAAAAACAGAGAAGTCAGACTAGTCCGATAAAGTGCGGACTAGTCCAGTGTACACAGACTAGATTGATTAGGTTTGATCAATTAACTTTGTTCTTCAATATATGCAGCGGAAGTATACGATTAAACAAAGTGTTACAAGATTATGAATCAGGTTATATCACAAATCAAACTTATACTTGATATTTCAACGTAAAGTAATCAAGATCAGTTTGTAACCCTAGATTGATATGAAGTAGGAACAATGAACACAACAGAGAACACAAGAGATTTATCTCGTGGTTTGGTTCCCACAAAGGCAACATACATCCACGTTGAGGAGCCCACAAAAGGATCGGGTCTTCTCCAACCCTACGCTCGTCGGAACGCCATGAAGGCCAATCCTCTTCCACTTATCTCAAAGGGGTGAATAACCAAATTCAAGGGGCTTTATCACACGTTGAGAGCTCCCTTGGATTATAACACAAAATATCACCAAGAACACACTCAAAAATTACAAATGAATTGCAGGAGTGTTTTAGAGAATCAAACCAAGGGCTCAATGTGGTGTTAATTGTGTCTCTCCAATGAACTAGAGTGAATCCTCAAAGGATTGATCTTTGTTGCACTTAATTTCGTGGAGAGATGTGGTTGAGTCTCTTGGGAGGTGTGACGGCGCTAGGGTTCGAGAGCTTGTAAAATATGGCCGTACAACTCTATTTATGTGGGTTTCTAAAAGTGACCGTTAGGGTTCAGAAAGATCGGATTAGTCCGTGGTGGTCACCGGACTAGTCCGGAGTGCTGTGTGTAGCAAACCCTAAGTTTTCTGAAATATCAGACTATTCCGGCTAGGAGCGGACTTGTCCGATTTCGCTACTGGAAATCTTCGAACAAGTCCGATAGTCATCGGACTTGACCGGACATGTGAAACCCTAAGTGTATAGGATGACAAGTCTGCACTTGGGGGACTTTTCCGATTCAGATCAGAGGGTATTTCGGACTAGTCCATGCAATCATTGGACTTGTCCGAGTTGGATCAGAAAGAATATTGGACTAGTCCGATTGTGATCGGACTTGTCCGATTTTGTGTGACTTGTGAAGTGTTTTGAGGACTAGTCTGTACTGGGGAGGACTAGTCTGATTCTAGTCAGAAAGGATATCGGACTAGTCCGATGGATATCGGACTTGTCCGATTTTGTGCAGAATGGATATCGGACTAGTCCAGTGTCAGTCGGACTAGTCCGGTCCTGTGTAACTTAGTGCAATGTGTGTGTTTAATTGTGATAGAGCTCTTGGGATGTGTTTTCTTAACACACTCCATACACAATGATCTACTATTCTTCTTCCTTGAGCTCGTTTCCACTTTGATCCTCACTCTTCCTTCCTTTCTGGCACTTTGCTAATTTTCCTATTAAAATCCTACACTCATCTCAACAAAGAGGTTAGGATCCCAATTGCTTGTCATAAATCATCCAAAACCCACAAGGGAGTCCTAGATGCACTTTCAGGTTCTCTTGTGATAGCCTATACACCAGGGGCCTGTCATCGGCGACTCTACAACAATGGTGGATGACACCGGAGCATCCAGCTCCGGCACCTCACAAGGGGCCTGTTGTTGATGTACCTACGAAGATGGTGGGCGACGCCGGAGCATACAGCTCCGGCACCTCCCAAGGGGCCTGCCGTCGACGTTTCTATGAAGATGGTGGGTGACGTTGGCACATAAAGCTCTAGCACCTCCCAGGGGGCCTACCGTCGATGTTTCTACAGAGATGGCTGGCAACGCTGCAGCATGCAGCTCCGGCACCCCCCAAGGGGCCTGCCGCCGACGTCCCAACATGTCAACGATAGCAACAAGCTCGGACGAGTGAGTACACTATCTTGCCTGACTTTTGCTGCTAACAAAGTTCGCTAGTGGTATCCTGTGCACCAGGCGCCCGTAGTCCACGACTTCACAACGATGGTGGGCGACACCGGAGCACCCAGCTCTGGCACCTCTGAGGGGGTCGGCCGTCGACGACATCACAACAACGAAGGGCGGCATCGGAGCATCCAGCTCTGGCACCTCCCAAGGGGCCTGCCGTCGATGACAACACTCAGGAAAATCCAGGCGGTCTCGAAAGGGGCATGCTGAGACCAGTCACCCATGCTCCCCCACTCCGTTGGAGGCTAGTCGAAGACATCTTGCGTTCAAGTGGCATGCGTACCAACAAACTGGCCACGCCTACCAAGGGGCCTCTTAGGGGGGTTCCATAGGCAGGACATCATCTAGTGACAAATTGGTCGTGTCAACTGTGCAAGCATTGGTCCCTAAAAGGCTAACGGCATCAACAAAGGCTCATCAAGGCCTTACACAAGAGAAGGAATTGGGGCAATGATTTAAAAGAACGTGACAAGCCAAAAAGCAAAACAACATGAATCCAAATTTATAAACAGTTATTTACACAAGGTGGTCATCCCCGAATACAAAAAAAAAATTGCGCCTAGGTACCGCCAGTCTCAACTCTGTTGGAACAAAGAAGCCACCTCCCTTGGCAAGGTCTTGGACTTCGGCCCTAGCCTCATCCTCCCGCTCATCAAGGGGACCTTTCTCCATCAGCTCCAGCGGGATCCTCGGGTACCAGCTTTGGAAGAATACCGGGACGTGGCATGCCACAAGTTGAGCCAGCTCCTTTCCTTCGGTCTCCAACTGCCTTGCAAGGACGGTGTTCACCGACCCCAACGACGAACAGAGGGATTCCAAGGCACGAAGCAGCTGGGCCACCCCCTAAGATGGCTCCCCACGCGGCACGGGTCCAAGGCCGAGGGGTTCCAGCACCACCCCAGCACAAGCAAGGAAGTCTCAGACCCCTTGGGCCTCGGCCGTATGGGAGGCCTGGAGGTTCTTCACCTCTCTCCGCGTAGTCTCCTCCTGATCGGCAAGCTCTCGAGAACGACGCTCCAGATCGTCCTCCTGGCGCTTGATAGCGAGCTTCGAGTCCTGCAAAGCCCGACGCTTCTCCTACAGGCCTCGGGAGACCTCCTCCTTCACCACCAAGTCCCGCTCAGCGTCAGCAACGACAACTTCGCGGTGGACCAAGTTCAGTCGCTGATCCTCACATAGCCTCAGGCAGGCTTCAGCGGTGGCATGGGCCTTGAGGGCCTCCACCTTGAGCTGCTTATTCTTGGCGTCGACCAGCTTCACCAAACGCCGCTTCTTTGCAAGCTGATCCCACTCCTGGGCAAAAGCAGCCTGCGTCGGGCGCAAGATGGACTGGGCTGCGGCAACAACATCGGCAAGAGGAATCGGCATGACCGTCACCACAGACGACTGCCCCTCTGTCTATTCCGCTTATGCCGCGGCAAACACCAACGCCTCGGGTCTTGTTGGTGCCCCAGCTGGAGCTCTGGGAACCGCCGCGCCGCTGCCCGGCGCTAAAGTCCCCTCCCCTGCTCGAGGGACATGGTCGGTCGCCGGCAGCAAGTAGCCAACTTGTGCGCCAATAACGTCAAGCGTCAGCGCTGCTTCAATGATGGTTGGTTCAGTCTCACCAAGGGAAGCAGCCATAGCCAATGTAGCCCCCTCCTTGCCGGGCACCTCCACGCTGGCCACCTCCTCGCCAGGAACCTCCACACCGGGCACCTCCTCGTCGGGCACCTCCACGCCGGGCACCTCCTCACCGGGCACCTCCACGTTGGGCACCTCCTCGCTTGGCACTGCCTCGCTAGGCACCTCCTCTCCTGGCACTGCCTCGCCGGGCACCTCCTCGCCTAGCACTTCCATGCATGACGCCACTCCAGCCCCACCTTCCTCGACGGACAAGGGTGTAGAGTCATTGACGACACACCTAAGGCTGAAGCACCCTCAGGTGAAGGATGTGGCACAACAGATCCCGTTCAAGCTACGGGAAGGGCGGCGGCTATCAATCCCACCACTGGAAGCACCAAGGGCACCAAGTTGGCTGACGACGCCCAAGAAAGCCAAGATACAACTCTGTCAGAATAGAAAAAGGAAAGAAGGGAAAAAACAGAGGAAGAAGTTGCGTCTCACCAGTGGGTCGGACCACTCCAGTGACCCTGGCCCTCCACCTCAAATGATAGATCGAGTTCATCGGGGCCTATCAACAAGGCTGGTGCCGCTATCTTCGGCTCTGGCTCTTCATCGACCGCACTGGCACGATCCCCTGCGTAGACCCCTCTGCGCCTCCTACGGAACCAGAACCACCACTGGAATCGGAAACCAAGTCTACGAAGAGAGCTTCGGTCGACCCGGACCCATCACAATGAGAAATTGGAGTATCGTCCCCCCGCGTCAACTTTTGCTTCTTCGATGCATGAATGGTCGAATCCATGGCCAAACGACGGGAATGTCTTCTTGGCGACGAAACTGGCACTGGCTGGCCGCCCCCCAGCCCAACGGAGGATGTTGGAAGCCCTGCCTCCGCCCTTTCCGATGAGTGGGAGTGATGAGAAGTATTAGGCCGGATCTTCTGAAAGGTAATGGATAAGTCGATTGATGTGGAGATCTCGACGTTGATGATCCAAGGCACTCGAGTAGAACACGAACAGCCCTTGCAATCACTACATTACCGCTCCATTGGTTATCAACTGTGCTTCACATGATTGACCTCACCAAGAAGGCTAATCCCTGCAAGTGCAACCGAGAACACAAGCAAGAACAAGGTAGAAGCAATCTGAATTGCTAAGTTGGGGTCTCACAAACTGATGAACGGCGAAACTGTGTATAACAGATTAATCTAAGCAAAACCCAATTATTCATGGCAGCTACTATGGAGTATATATAGGTGGGAGGACGTCCAAAGGGGTGTTGGGGTCGTGACCTAACCATAAGACACAAAAATAATGGACTTGGACTTGATACAAGACCCAATGGCCCAATACGGTGGCGCAGCACCCTGACAGATTCTGAACTTGATTTTGTTTCGACGATTCCTGTTGACTCCAAAGGAATTTTGACATGGGACCAGCGCCATTGGAAAGTTTATCCTCTCTTCTTTCCATTCATATGTAGAAAGTCCAAAACGGAAATTGTATGCGTCCTAGGTGTCCGTTTTAGTGCGAACTGTTCCTGGACTTCGAGTTGGATACGATTTTGAGTTGGGCTCAGTTTCCATCTTCTTTGAACATATTCTCTGGTCCTCCACGTCCATAATACTTCATCCAAGTACTCCTTGAACCTCTCCATGGATCCTAATCACAATTAAATCATTAGGTAGCAATCTATTCTCAAAAACATGTAAGGAAACATATAAGAATGAGCTCACCTATGAAATTAATTGTTGTGTATGAACTCTATTGATTGCATCTTGTATGTTCAATGGAGTGTTGTTTGTATCCATAGAAGTGATGTCCTTATCATCCTCCTCTTCCTGAATTGGAGTCGTCCTCGACTCAAGGTCATCTTCTCGCATGTGTTGGTCCAAATGTGCAACGCCATCAAATCTTCTTGTATGTATGAAAAGAGGAGGCCAAGGTGGTGGACGACATAGTGCACCATCTTGATCTTATCCATCAAATAAGAGCGCACATTTACTTGAACCAGGATCCCAAACAAATAAATTTTGTACCATGTTTGTAGGAGCAATGATAACGTGCATGATCTCGTCATTCTCTCCTTCTTTATGACAAGTCGTCCTCGGCTTGCTCGTATGTCCAGCAAAGAGGTTTGCTTTGGGGGTAGAATGAGCGTTGTCCATATTGCACAACCACAGCAAACAATGCTCCTCTTTTATATCTTGTCCCTGCTGCAAGAAAAAAAATGCTAGAAAAACTTGACAATACATTATTAGTGTTAGTGCATCCATTCATTTCACCATGTTGTTGCAGCACTAAATGGGATTTCACATTTGAGCATATGTAAACTTTATGCACCATAAATTCACCACTATCTTCATAGTTGCCTATAGCATGAAAAATATTTCTACTTAACAAAGGCAATTCAAATTGGAAAAATATTCTCCTCTCTATAATATTTAGATCACAAAGAGTGTCAAATTCAATATAACCCAAAGTATTTAGAGAAGACAAAAATTTCAGCTCATCATTTTCACAAGTAATGGGAATCAAATGCTTAATTTCAGAACATGTGGGTGATAAAGTATCAAGCTCATTCACTTGTTCTAGCATAGGTATAACAAAATTATCAACACCGAACTTCTCTTTATCACAAAGACTAGTTTGAAAATTAACTTGTGACAAAGGTAAATCTATAAAAGCTTTCATAAGTTGGTGCTCTACAACAGCGTGATTGGTCAAAAAATTCAGCACATCTGAAAATTTCATACCTTGGTTAACTGTAGAGCATTGTCTATTAACATTACTCTCATTTTCAGCAAGAAATTCAAATGCATTATGAGTTGATTCATCAAAAATTTCATAAAAGTTGTTCAACACCTCATTCTTATTTGCATCTACATTTATTTGTTCATGTTCCTGCAAAAGGTTAGGCATAGGAGAAGGTACAACAAGAAAATTCTTCTCAAGTTCATGTATTTCATCTTTGCAATTAGATACATTAGCAAAAGTTTCTCGCATAAGACTTTTCATATCTTTCCATGTTCGAGGTTTTTCTGAATCGCTCAAGTTGTCCCACCAAGTTAATGCACAATCAACTAACGCACTAGCAATATTTCTAATCTTTCTCCTCTCATACATATGCCATTGTCCAAAAAATTTATCCAACTCTATTTCCCAAGCAATATATTCATCGTAACCAAAACCATCATAAGAAGGAAGAGATGAAGAATGTAATTACTTCTTGTGGAAGGTGTTGTAAAGGTGGTCTGAATGTCATGTGAATCCTTGGTTGATGTTTGATTTTTAGTGAGCAACTCCATCGTCGTCTTCATCATGTCAATCATCTCAGCATATAATGTATGATTCTTGCTTTTACCTGACATTGTTAGTAGCAAACAAAAGACAACAACAAAATATGGTATCCCTATCAACTACAAAGGATAATGGCAAAGTGGAAGTCGAATCACACACTCTCAAGCATCTTACCACGGTCTTACAAGTGTTCTTACTAACACTATAGGTGACAAACGGTGGATGGTATGAAGAAACCAATGAAGCGTGGGATGAATGCAAAGGTGTATCGACTCTGCTCAAGAGTAAGGTGTAGCTTGGATGACACTTTATATGTAGCAAGGATTAGCAACAATGCAATCAGATTGTAAAGTTGAATAAGTGTCCAAAGTACTTGTCAAAGTTGCTGGCCTAAATGTGTTCCTAGTAGTTCAAGCTAGCAAGACATGAGATAAAACTAGATGACACAAAGAATGCAAGCACTTCTATTTTTTGTTATTTTTTCTCCTTTTTTGTGCGGATTTTGTATCTTGTTTTGCACTTGACTTTTTCTTTTTTTCTTCCTTTTTTTTCAGAATGAGTTGCAAAAGAAGAACACGATGCAAAGCAATCAAAGATATCTTGTATGTCAGTTACAAATTTTCTGCTCAATTTTCTAAGTACAATTAAGAACCTTTATAAGCTTCAAATCTAAAAACTTTGAATGGAAAGATTATAGATATATCTCTTCTATTTAATTTTAGTATATGGAAGACCTATTTTGGATCAGAACAATAGGAGATGTTGCACTCGAAATACAGACTGTTCAGAATTTCTAGGTCAATAACAGATTCAGATCTAATGCAAGTTCGACCTTGATAACTTTATTTTCTGTGAAACTGATGAATACAAAAGTTATAGAAAACATCTTATGCCTTCCATAAAGTACAAGAAAACCAAAATCAGAGTTCGTATGAGCGAGATATGATGAAAATACTGAACTGGACAGTGATGAATCTAATCTGGATATGATAATGTGATTCAAAAGGATGAATCAACACAATGCAAAACTCAAACTAAGGCTAAAAACACTTTCTAAACCAGCAATATGACTCAACCATGGACACAAACTCAACAAAACCAAACTGAAAACAAAAGTTGCAAAGGATCAGTGTGGTTTGGATAAAGTAATGAACAGATCTACTAAACTGCAAGTTTTTTGTGGCTTTTTTGTGAACTATAGGTATGAAAAACGAAACTAATGTAATAGATAGATGAATTACTAAACGGTCAACCTGGAAATCTGATACCAATTGATGAGAAGGATTAGGCCCGATCCTCTGAAAGGTAATGGATAAGTCGATTGATGTGGAGATCTCGACGTTGATGATCCAAGACTCTCGAGTAGAACACGAACAGCCCCTACAATCACTACACCAACACTCCGTTGGTTATAAATCGTGCTTCACATGATTGACCTCGCCAAGAAGGCTAATCCCTACAAGTGCAACCGAGAACACGGGCAAGAACAAGGTAGAAGCAATCTGAATTGCTAAGTTGGAGTCTCACAAACTGATGAACGGTGAAACTATGTATAACAGATTAATCTAAGCAAAACTCAATTATTCATGGCGGCTACTATGGAGTATACATAGGTGGGAGGACGTCCAAGGGGGTGTTGGGGTCGTGACCTAACCATAAGACACAAAAATAATGGACTTAGACTTGATACAAGGCCCAATGGCCCAATACGGTGGCGCAGCACCCTGACAGATTCTGAACTCGATTTTGTTTCGACGATTCTTGTTGACTCCAAAAGAATTTTGACATGGGACCAGCGCCATTGTAAAGGTTATCCTCTCCCCTTTCCATTAATATATAGAACGTCCAAAACGGAGATTGTATGCGTCATGGGCGTCTATTTTAGTGCGAACTTCTCCTGGACTCCGAGTTGGACACGATTTTGAGCTGGGCTCGGTTTCCATCTTCTTTGAACGTATTCTCTGGTCCTCCACGTCCATAAGAATTCTTCCAAGTACTCCTTGAACCTCTCCATGGATCCTAATAACAATTAAATCATTTGGTAGCAATCTATTCTCAAAAACATATAAGGAAACATATAAGAACGAGCTCACCTCTGAAATTAATTGTTGTGTGTAAACTCTATTGATTGCATCTTGTATGTTCAATGGAGTGTTGTTTGTATCCATAGGAGTGATGTCCTCATCAGGGAGGAAGACTCCAACCTCTGTTGCAACAATGGTGCGACACCACGCCAGAACTGTTGAAAGCCCAGACGACCCCTCGGGGTGCAGGCGAGTAACGTCGAACACGTTGACCGCCGGCATCGAGCTCAGCAGTATGTCCCTCACGCCAAGGGTCATGAAGAGAGGCTGGTAGTCTACCGAGATGGAGACGTGCTTGTCGTCGACCGTGTCACAAGTCACCGCCTTCAGCTAGCCCTCCAATATCTCTGGGGTAAGGTCGTCCAGAGCCAGCTGGCATCGATCATCGGTACCGGTGTAATGCCAAGCCTCGTACCATCGATTCTGTAGAGGGGTGGTACGGCGGCATAAGAAGTTGGCCAACACTATCAGGGAGGTAAGGCCTTTGCTTGCCAGCAGTTGGATCCTCCTCAATGTCGGTGTATCCTCCTTCGGCAACCCTTGGTATGCTTCCCAAGTAGTGGGGTTAGAAGTTCGACTTGCAGAAGGCATCTTCAGTGCAGGATGGGCCTCTACCTGCACAATCACCCAATATTCCCTCCAAGTCTTCCACTTGCCCCCTTTGAGCAAAGGGATGTAGAGTCGGGAGGTCTTGTCCTGGTGCTGAAAGTAGTAAGCACCGACCTGGGTTGTCTCGCTCTTCCCAGTGGTCTTCATCAAGAAGAAGAACTGGAACATCTCCACCGTGGGCTTGCAACCTAGGAACGCCTCATAGAAGTGGACGAACACCGCGATCACAGCGATGGAGTTCGGCAACAGATGGTGAAGCTGCAACCCATACTCCTCCAGCACCGCGAGGATGAACCTCGACAGCTGAAGCCCAAGCCCCGCTGACACGTAAGTGACAAAGAGAACGGTCTCATCCTCACATAAGTCTTCGAAGTGGGAGATCCACAGCGGATCATCCACGCACACTCCACCGCCGACCAGCCAAGAAGTCACCTCATCAACAACAAGTCGTCGGCCGACTAAAGGTGGGACAAAGGCAGATGGGAGGCCATTGGAGCAAATAAAGGAGAGAGCTTTGGCTAAGGTATTAGGGCTCAAGCGTTCGAGAAAGAATACAGAAACTTAAGTTGCGGGATTGAAGTAAGGAAGGAATTGATCCCTCTAAAGGTTTCCTTTTTATCACCCCCGTGATGCCTGAGTACCTCGAACAGAGGATCGGCCCACACCACTTAAGCACACATCACTCATGACAATGGGTCCTACGCCCCCTGATAGAAGCACAGGGCCAGACGGTCAGCCACCCGGAAAGATAGCTGAAGCGGTTCCCATAAAGGTGGAGCGACTGAAAGTGCTATAGCCACATCGGGAATCGTCGCGGTCAAGGGCACCACAGAAGAAAAAGATACGACAGCAAGCAAAGATCCCGTTGCCACAACCTCTCAACCTGTGATAGATGTGTGGCGATGTTGGCAGAAGCGCTCACCGCTTCAGCTGCCCAAGACAGAATTCAAAGCATAGTGTTGGAAGACATGGAAAGGGCTCCACCTTTGGGCTCTGCACCACGCCCCAAGGTGGACCCAGGGGCCACTGTCGGTACCCTACAGACGGGGTACCCTCGCACACAAGATGAAGACACCAAGGCACGTTCGGAGCCACCATGTGTCCTATAGGCGCCAAGGCCTTTGCCTCCCTTAAGATCGAGCTGCGGCGCTGCCACCTAAGCCTTGAAGATGGGACTTGACCCCACCGACGTGACGGGCTCCCGAGACGCCACATGTAGGGATGGTACCTCACCCAACCTGGGGGGAGCACTCCCGGAATAGCCAAGTGGCTCAGAGCACAGGGACCAGCACCCCCAAGGGAAAGGGCTTGGGGCTGCCACGCCCCCTGTTGACGGCTGTTATATACCAATTTCATCCGTCAATTTAACTCACTTAGGTGAAGGATTTGTCATTTCTTGCACAAATCACCTTTCTATCTAACCCAATTCCACTTGGACTTGGAAAAATATGTGTATGCAGCATTTTATGCAGGAAATGAGGAAATGTAGAGGGACCAATCCTATAAAATATCATCCCAGCAAATCAGGTGATGACACGTGGCATCCCATGGATCAAATGGCCCACAAACAGAAGTATCCGAGGAGATCCAATGGTTTTGCACCCATATACATCAAGGGGACCCATCTGGCAGCCACCTGGAGAAAGCACACGAGAATTGGTGCTTTGACCAGGTCGGCCGAACCAGGGGTTCGGCCGACCTCTTCCCGGTGCCAAACTCGGTCAACTTCCACATGTTGGCTCCTCCCGGCTCCCTGGAGTCAATGGTGACAGATTCATGCTCCTTTGGTGGCGGGAACCAACCTCAGCACTAGTATAAATAGGACCCCCTACCCCTCACTTCAACACACACCACTTGAGCTTCATCTCTATTGTATACACTATCATCAATAGTCTTAGAGGAGTTAGGTTGTAGAGAGGAGAGTCTCTAGTCCCAAGTCCAAATTGGGAAAGGAGTAAGGAGTCTCTCTTTTCCCAATCCTACATTGGGAAAGGTATGACTCATGTATTATTCCTTGTATTTGTGACTTTATGCATAATAAAGATGGTATCTTTAGTCTCTACTTATACATATACTTGGGCAAAGCATTTCTTGTTTGATTGTGGAGTCCATGTATGTGGAAGGTATAGCTTCTATGACTATTTCATCATGAACATATCTCATTATCATAGAACCTATAGACCCCCACTATAGTCTAGTTAATTATAACATAACTAGGTTAGTATGGATAATTATGTTGTGTATCAACATTGGTTCAATGATGATTCGATTCATTGCCTTAGGATGGCTTGTGCCTAGGCTCTTAAGGTAATTACTTAATATGCTAGCATGGTGCTAGGATAGCTAAGTAGCATTGGATGTCTCGTAGACCCACGGATTGAAGAGGTAGGCAGTAGGTGGTGACAGCCCTATCTGTCCTTTGTGATCCTCCATGTTCGGCTATGCCACAGGCTCTTGGCGGGAGTCGCCCTAGTATTGCTAGGGGTAAGCCCGTGCCCGATGTGTTGAACCACATAGCATAAGTATTCACTATTGATCTAGCTTATGAATAATTGGTTTAGACTATGTATATGTACAATAGAGCATAGTAGGAGTACCTCCATAACTCTCAACCTTAACTAACCTCTAGGATCCTCTTATCCACCTTAGACTTGAAAGCTTTTGTGTGTGTCACACTACCTCCGCTATTATTTTATCCATCCTTACTAGATTCTTACCTAGACCTTTCTACCCTTTTCATTTGATGAATGATTGTTATATCTCTACCCCGCCTTCCTTTGGGATCAAATAAATGACACCCTTAGGAATACTCTTAAGGGGAAATGCTAGAATGATACCTCCGTGCGCTTGCGGAATTCACTCTGTGATCTAATAGAACCGTTAACAAGCATTTCTGACACATCAGTTGGATATGCTTAGTTAATGGTGCGTAAGTAATACCAACAAGCATTTTTGGCACTATTGCCAGGGATGATTTGTTAGTATATCTTAGGAGCCGTCAACAAGCATTTCTGGCGCCGTTGCCGGGGAAGGCAAATAGATATATAACATGACTAAGTGAATAGGATAGAACCTTGGGTAGGATTTTAGTAGGATAACCATTCTTTGTTTTCGCATTTTTTTAAATATGAAAATAGGGTAGTGTATGTCTAGTTTCCGCCTGCCGGAAAACTTTGTTGAAGATCCCGAATCTCTTCTGAGAGACTGACCCCGTGTCGTTACTCCTCAGAAGATTCGAGCGGCAAAGCAAGCCAGCATTTTTGCACCAATAATCCAAATGCCAATGGCTCAGAAGACCCTTCGTGAGTTCTCAACTTCCTCTGCTAACAATGTGCCTATTGGGCCCACTGTTAACACGGGAGATGTGAACTTCGAGATCAAAATTGTCCTTATCACTATGGTGCAAGACAACCCATTCTGTGGGAAGGCTAACGAGGATGCAAGTGCTCACCTGCAACAATTCCTCGAGATCTGCAGCACTTTTAAGATCAAGGACGTGTCTCTGGATGCGGTCCGTCTGAGACTGTTCGCGTTCTCTCTCCTTGGGAGAGCGAAAAAGTGGTTCTACGCGAACTGAAGTGCTATAGACACTTGGGAGAAATGCTCTATGGCATTCCTCGCCAAATTCTTCCCGTTGGGCAAAACCAATGCCCTACGTGGAAGGATTTCCAGCTTTCAGCAAGAGCCCAAGAAATCTATTCCCGAGGCATGGGAAAGGCTTCAGGAGTACATCCTAGCCTATCCCCACCATGGGATGGATGACTGGCTCCTTATTCAAAACTTCTATAACCAGCTGATCCCATCAGCTCGTGACCATTTGGATGCTGCTGCTGGAGGAGCCTTCTTCTCATTGATGGTGCCAAAAGCTATAGATCTTATTGAGAAGATGGTGTCCAACATGGGATGGAACGATGAGCGTCTCCATACCCGACCCAGCGAGGCATGCACACCTTGAAGGAGGTGGACATGATTGCTGCAAAATTGGACCTCCTAATGAAGAAAATAGATGGACAAGACAGTGGTGAAGTGTCTGTCAATGCCTATGCCCTAGACTCTCACATCACGTGTGAAGTCTGTGGCAACACGGGTCATATGGGCAATGATTGCCCAGAAACTCGTGAGGATGCCCTATACCTCACCAACAATGGAAATTTCAACAACAACAATGGCTATCGTCCAGGAGGTCAAGGGTGGGGTCAACAATGCCCATTCTTTCAAGGAGGGTACAACAACAATGGCAACCCTGGAAATCAGCCCAACTTGAGAGAACATGCCATTAGCCAGCTCAAGATCAACGAGGCCCTATCCAAGAAGCTGTCAGCTAATGGCAAGACCTTAGAAAATATTAATGCAAAGATTGAAGGAGTATCCTCAGCATTCAAGAATCAACCGAGCTTCAACAAGATGTTGGAGACTCAGTTGGCACAACTTGCTGCAGTTGTCCCTCCATTAGAAAACAACAAAATTCCGGGGAAGCCAGAAGCCCCGGTAGAGAACGTCAATGCAGTGGTTACGAGGGGAGTAAAGACCACTTGCGACCCACCATATCCCACACATGAAAAGAGGACAACTGAGCCTGAGAAGGAGGATGTCCCAAGTGAATTACTTGGTGAGAGAATGGCCAAACACTTTGAAGACACCAACTTATTGCCATTCCCTCAGAGACGAAGGAAGCCAACAGTGGATGAGCAATTCAACCATTTTATTGAGATCATCCAATAGATACACATCAATGTGCCCTTGATCGATACGATGCAAGTACCCACTTATGCTCGCTATCTCAAGGACATATTGAACAACAAACGACCATTGCCCACCACTGAGGTCGTCAAGCTTACGGAAGACTGCAGTGCAGCCATCCTCAATAGGCTTCCTAAAAAGAAGAAGGACCCCGGATGTCCTACCATTTCATGCTCAATTGGGGCTCACCACTTTGACAAGGCACTTTGTGATCTGGGAGCAAGTATTAGGGTGATGCCCAAGGTTGTGTTCGACCAGCTGAACTTCACAGAACTGACTCCAAGACCAATGCAGCTACAACTGGCTGACTCTTTAGTCCGTTATCCAGCGGGTATTGCTGAAGACGTCCCAGTGAAGATCCAGAACTGCTCCATACCCGTGGATTTTGTGGTGCTAGACATGGACTCTGAGAAGGATACACCACTCATTCTTGGGCGTCCATTTCTAAGCACTGCAAAAGCTCGCATAGATGTGGGAACCAGAGAAATCCACTTCCATATCAATGGCAAGGAGGAAAGGTTTAACTTTTGGCCAAAATCAGAACAATGCTCCATGATTCGAATCAAGTATGGGCCGATGATAAACACATTAGAGAGGTCGAAGTCACACCTCCAAAGGTGGACTCACTCATTGCATTCATGAGAAGACTAATCTACAAGGAGAATCCATTGTTTCGACCACACCGATATCCGAAGGCAGCGGAATTGTCTGGACCTTCCCGAAGGCCCAAGTCCACCAAGCTGCCAAAGAAGGAATGGCGGAAGAAGCAAGACCGTCCATGCCCATCCCTCCGGGCCCGGATGTGAAATGAAGACGGAGGAATGTCCATCTCATCGGACGGTGGTGAGACCTACGCTAATAGGTCAAATTGGTAGTTATCCCACTTTATTTTTGTTTCTTTCTTTTTCCACCCCATTTGGATTTTTCCCATTGTATATTTGATTTTTCCTAGCAAGTTGAGAATCTTATATTCTCAACTATCATTTTTCTTTATTTCTTTTCAAAAGAAAATTTTTATTGGATTTGAAAAAGGGTTTTTATTTGATAAACAATTTTTCTGAGCTGCACATGTGGCATTTCACCAACGTGCTAACTTCATAGCCGTTGGGGAGCCACTTGCCAAAACGGGAACCAGGGGGGCCACCTGTCAGGTCGGCCGAACCCCCTGGTCGGCCGAACAGGGAGTGGAGCCAATTTGGCTCCCCTTCCTCCAACGGCTACATTTTGAACCCCAAGTGGCTGTTGGAGGGTGCACCCTATAAATTTTGGCCGTGAGGAGCACCTCTCTTCACACACCACATCATTTTACACCTCCCCAAGTCACACTCTAGCTCACCTTGTTTTTCTCGCTCTTCATTGCAACACTCTTGCTCAAATCCATTCCCAAAAAGATTTTCTTTTGTTTGCATTTACATTTTACACTCAAGCTTTCAAGAGGAGAAATTTCGTTGAGAGTTTTGTTTTCTAAACATCGCTTCTTTTTGAATTTTTCTCGCCTTGTTTTGTTCTTGCTTGTTGAACTAAAAAATACATGAAGAGGTTGTTCGGAAAGAGGAAGGGGGCTGCAAGCTCAAGCCATGGTGAAGGTTCTAGTGCACTCCTCTCTTCCATGGGTACAAGCCTAAGGAGGAGAAGTGTGTGTGAGGACACTTCCATGGAAGAGAGAAGCAACCCACACCAACTTCATGACAACGACCTCGACATACGAAGCGAAGTTGAAGATCAAGCACGCAAGCTTCTCCAAGATCGGTAACAAGGAATCGTGTGAGGGATGTAGCCACATGCATGCCACCGATAATCTCTCCGGTCCATGAATACCAAGAGGAAGAGAACCCAACGGGTTATGCACCCGGATAGACTCAACCTCCGACTTATGAGACTAGGGGATCATCTTGGCAAGAATGGCAAAGGGATCCACAATTATCCTCTTCAAGCTCTAGCAGCTTGCCCCCAACGTCCATGAGAGGACGTCGTTCCTTTTCGGCTAGAAGTCATCATGACTATAGCCAAGGAATGACGGACCTCACTAGACGTATGGGAGAACTTGAAGTGAGAACGGGTGATATCTACAGCACCCTCCAAGAGCATGTTCAAGGTATCCAGGATTGGCAACAACACATGGATGCTCAATTCACCGACTTCAACACGGCGCTACAATAACAACAAGCCGATCTTGCAGCATACTTCCATCATCAAGGGTTCAACCCTTATCACGGAGGTAGCTGAAGAACAAGCTTGGGGGAGGACCCCCACTTGAGGTAACATGTATCACATTCCTTGCATATTTATTTTCCATCCATCCATCATCCACCTTGCATTAAAAAAAAAAGGTTAGATTTGCTTTTATCAAATAAATATGTGCGGTAAGAATGATTTAAGAATTCACATAGATGAAATGATGAATAGTTGCTCTATTTTATTTTCCTAAGTCTCTAGTTTACAACTTGCTACTCTCCGAATATTGCTTTCATTGGTTTGAAATACTTTTACCTTAATTTGGAAGTTGTGGGTAGCAAAAGCTTAATCTAATTCTAGGTTGTTGTAAGGCTAGAATTGGTAATAGGGCTGCTAGTCCTGGTTTGAAAGTAAAACTTAGATTTCCAGAGAAATTCTAAAAAGATTTAAGTTTCCCTCAATTGATTGGAAATACCTACCAAATCCATATGATGTTCATACATAGACAACACCTTATGCATATGCTATCTGCTTTCACATTGAGCCTAGTCAAACTAGTATAGACCTATGTGAGAAATCATTCAACTCTTTTTGAATTCAAGACTTCACTTGCACGTGCTATACTTATACACTAGAAGTAAGCAAAGCGTCCATCATATTCACCATACCACAATAAAAAGAGAAACTCCATGTTATTCATGTTTAGCACTCTCTTCAAAATTCATTACAAAGAAAGGGAGTAGAAGACATGGCTACAAAATGAAAAAAAAAAGAAGCATGCTTACATCATAAGCATGAGAAAAAAATAAGAAAATAAAAGTAGCCATGTTTCATCCCTGCAAAAGAAAGAGAGATTATACCAAAAAGGAGTTATCTCAAGTATCCACATCCACTTTCACTCCATCACAAATGCACTAGTCTTGAATCAAAAAGTTTTATTTGAATTCTCCTAAGGCTTACTCTTTTGACTTAGCAATATATGTAATGCAAATACGCCTATTTACTTTCCTTACCAAGCTCCACATATAAGCCATATCCAATGAGTAGGAATCGTAGAGGCACAATGCTTTGGTGAAGAAATATTTCCACTATCCACAAAGGAGTGATTGAGAGAATCAAATTGAGATACTTAATATCTAGATTGAATTCTCCGGGATTTAAGTGGAACTTGATTTCTAGGCTATGTTTGCTCCATTTGCTATTCTACCTTTCAACTACTCATGAATATGAAAAAGCATAAGCCCCATGATAACTTAAGAAAGGTAGAGTATCATAGCCAATTTCTGCAATACTAGGTAGAGTATCTTGTAGTGCATTAGATACTTTTGAAAGTAAGACATTGTATCAACTCCTGATCATCAACCTAAAGTCTTGACTTTGCTCGGGATGAGCAAAGGATAAGCTTGGGGGAGTTTGTTGACTGCTATTATATACCAATTTCATCCGTCAATTTAACTCACTTATGTGAAGGACTCGTCATTTCTTGCACACATCACCTTTCTATCTAACCCAATTCCACTTGGACTTGGAAAAATATGTGTATGCAGCATTTTATGCAGGAAATGAGGAAATGTAGAGGGACCAATCCTATAAAACATCATCCCAGCCAATCATGTGACGACACGTGGCATCCCATGGATCAAATAGCCCACAAACAGAAGTATCCGAGGAGATCCAACGGTGTTGCACCCATATACATCAAGGGGACCCACCTGGCAGCCACCTGGAGAAAGCAAACGAGAATTGGTGCCTTGACTAGGTCGGCCAAACCAGGGGTTCGGCCGACCTCTTCCTGGCGCCAAACTCGGTCAAACTCCACGTGTTCGCTCCTCCCGGCTCCCTGGAGTCAATGGTGACTGATTTGCGCGCTTTTGGTGGCGGGAACCAACCTCAACACTAGTATAAATAGGACCCCCTACCCCTCACTTCAACACACACTACTTGAGCTCATCTCTATTGTATACACTATCATCCATAGTCTTAGAGGAGTTAGGTTGTAGAGAGGAGAGTCTCTAGTCCCAAGTCCAAATTGGGAAAGGAGTAAGGAGTCTCACTCTTCCCAATCCTACATTAGGAAAGGTATGACTCATGTATTCTTCCTTTTTTTGTGACTTTATGCATAATAAAGATGGTATCTTTAGTCTCTACTTATATATATACTTGGGCAAAGCGTTTCTTTTTTGATTGTGGAGTCCATGTATGCGGAAGGTATAGCTTCTATGACTATTTCATCATGAACATATCTCATTATCATAGAACCTATAGACCCCCACTATAGTCTAGTTAATTATAACATAACTTGGTTAGTATGGATAATTATGTTGTGTAACAACATTGGTTCAATGATGATTCAATTCATTGCCTTAGGATGGATTGTGCCTAGGCTCTTAAGGTAATTACTTAATATGCTAGCATGGTGCTAGGATAGCTAAGTAGCATTGGATGTCTCGTAGACCCACAGATGGAAGAGGTAAGCAGTAGGTGGTGACAGCCCTATCTGTCCTTTGTAATCCTCCACGTTCTTCTATGCTACAGGCTCTATGCGGGAGTCGCCCTAGTATTGCTAGGGGTAAGCCCGTGCCCGATGTGTTGAACCACATAGCATAAGTATTCACTATTGATCTAGCTTATGAATAATTGGTTTAGACTATGTATATGTACAATAGAGCATAGGAGTACCTCCATAACTCTCAACCTTAACTAACCTCTAGGATCCTCTTATCCACCTTAGACTTGAAATCTTTTGTGTGTGTCACACTACCTCCACTATTATTTTATCCATCCTTACTATATTCTTACCTAGACCTTTGTACCCTTTTCATTTGATGAATGATTGTTATATCTCTACCCCGCCTTCCTTTTGGATCAAATAAATGACAACCTTGGGAATACTCTTAAGGGGAAATGCTACAATGATACCTTCGTGCGCTTGCGGAATTCACTCTATGATCTAATAGAACCGTTAACAAGCATTTCTAACACATCTGTTGGATATGCTTAGTTAATGGTGCGTAAGTAATACCAACAAGCATTTCTGGCACTATTGCCAGGAATGATTTGTTAGTATATCTTAGGAGACGTCAACACCCCGTGATGAGCCCCAGAGCTGCCATGCATCATGAAGAACCAGGCCTAACCTCCCCAGCGGAGATAAGCCCCGACGCTGCCATGTGTCCTGCGGCTCGCCTCGGACGATAAGATACGGAGGCAAGGGATGGAGTGATTTGCACAAGTCAAGCATTGAAGACGCACACCCACCTCTGGCGCACAACGTGGAACACGCCAGCGGTCAGAGACCGCTATGACCAATCGCGTCACAGTGAAGGTGTCGTAGGTATATCCCACTTGGCCAAGTGGGTAGCTTGCGGCAACAAGACACGCCGATGGGACACCTTCTGCCACTGTCAGCAGCGGCGCATGGGCTACTGACAAGAGTGGAGGCAAGACGGCGAGCCTTTGCTACCACGATCAGGCAAGCTTACGGAAGAAGCCTTAGATCTTTAGGTTAAGATCGCCCCGGAACCACCTCTCGGGCCTCAGGACCCCACTTATAAGTCGTCCGACCTTGTATATAAAAGGCAGGGACCGCCACCATTACAAGGGATCCCACATCGAACATCACACACACACACACACATACTAGCAATACCATCCACACCACTGTCTCATATTTCCGTCCGCTAGAACACTTGACTAAGGCCTAAGCCCGACGAACAAAGAACATCCGCAGGCTGCTCCTTAGCAGATCCGGGGGAAGTGTTGCTCTAACACTTCGACATTTGGCGCACCAGGAAGGGGCTTTTTCCCTAAAAAAAGTGGTAGCGCAAGAAGTTGACAAGCGTGTCGACAAAGACGTGGAGATGGAGTTCCAAAGGTCGGAACACGCCATGGAAACGGTCCACCGGGCTATGAACTTCGACCTCAACAGCGACCACGAGCGTCACAAAGCACTCCACATCATCTGTGGAGGATCTTGGGAACCTGCATCCAGGAATGCGGTCAAGACCCTACCATCAACAATGTAAAGTTCTACCACGTCCTGATAGATGGTGGAGTCGGCCTCAACCTCATCAGCCGTGCGGTCTTAACAAGCTGAAGATCTCGTGTCCAAGCTCGCCCCGTTGAGATCATTCTCGGGGGTAGGACCGGAGAGTGTTATCTCGTACGGTTGCATCCACCTCCGGGTGACCCTTGGGACACCCGAGAACTTCAGGACGGAGAATATCCTATTTGACGTCGCGGAGGTTAGCCTTCCCTACCACGCCATTATCGGTAGGCCAGCCATGTACCAGTTTATGGTTGTGGCCCATTACGGCTACCTCGTCCTCAAGATGCCGACATCCTCCAGCGTCCTCAAGATCTGCGGAGATCGGTTTGCTGCAGTGACGGCTTTGGAGAAGCTCTGAGTGTGGCAACGGTCCCAGCGCCTGTCCTGAGCGATGCTAGGTCAAGTAAGCCTTCGCCAGACCCACGCGCGCGAAGTCACGCTGCTGCACCACGAGTGCAGCCCTCCAACAATGATGAAGTGCCCATCAAGACAATCCAGATTGGCTCTAATGCTACTCAGACCACCCGTATTGCGGGGAGTCTGGACAGTGAGCAGGAATCAGTGCTTGCTGCTTTTCTACGAGCTAACATCGACGTCTTCGCCTGGCAACCATTGCAGATGCCAAGCATCCCTAGGGAAGTGATCGAGCACCGTCGGAGGATGTACCCCGACGCACAGCCACAACAATAGAGGCCCCGTAAGCAGTCCATCGAGCGGCATAACTTCATCCGTGAAGAGATCAAGAAGCTACTCGATGCTGGCTTCATACGAGAGGTCCACCATCCCAGATGGCTGGCCAATCCTGTTGTTGTCCCCAGGGTTGGCGGTAAGCTCCAGATGTGCATCGACTACACCAACCTCAACAAAGCATGTCCTAAAGGTCCTTTTATTCTCCCTAGAATAGATCAAATCGTAGATTCAACCTCAGAATAGAATACCCTCCCCACCTTTGTTCGCGCCATGCATAAAACATTTGGAGACCTCATTCGGGACTTGGTAGAGGTATATGTCGATGACATTGTAGTTAAGATTCAGACCCATACATCATTGCTAGAAAACCTCGCCCTAGTCTTTCATAGACCGCGAACCACACGCATAAAGCTCAATCCTGACAAGTGCATGTTCGGGGTCAAAGA
The DNA here is from genome assembly GCA_036927565.1 of Tuctoria greenei. Lineage (NCBI taxonomy): Eukaryota > Viridiplantae > Streptophyta > Magnoliopsida > Poales > Poaceae > Tuctoria > Tuctoria greenei. Next base: position 17,944,819 of record JAYESD010000004.1, on the reverse strand, counting down.
TGGGAAGCTCCTCGGTTTATTGGTCTCACACCGAGGGATTGAGGCCAACCCAAAGAAGATCAAGGCGGTGGAACTGATGCAACCACCAGCCCGCATCAAGGATGTGCAAAAGCTTGGCAGCGCTCAACTGGTTTGTCTCTAGGCTAGCTGAGCGGGCCCTCCCGTTCTTCAAGCTCCTGCACCAGTTCAGACCATTCATCTAGACCGAGGAAGCAGAGAAGGCGTTCTGCGAGCTGAAGCAGCGGCTGACAACTGTGACACCCAGTTCCGAAAATGAACCAAGTGAATGCATATGTGTGCCCAGGACGTTCATCACACATACACGAGTGCAATCACAAAAGGATATACAGAAAATTACCACAGACAAGATTAATTAAACTCTTTTATTACACAATTCAGAATATCTTAAATACAAGCTCTAATGAATATTAATGACAACTTCAACTAATGCAGCAGAAATAAACTAATGAAGCAAACTAAGCAACTAAGCAGCATAAGCAATAGGGTAGCGCAGCTCCAATCTACACCACAAGCAAAGCTGGCGGTAGACACGGCCTAGAACTCCACATTATCATCGTTATACTTCCAATCCTGACTTGCAACTGTTGGTGGGAGAAACGCAAGAGTGAGTACATGTCGTACTCAGCAAGTGTGGAAAGTATGACATGTAGCTGATTCAAATGACGACAATAATAATGGCTAAGTGCTAAAAAGTACATTAAAACATTTGAAAAGCAATATATTATATTTATGTGAGATAACCCATCATAAAACATGACTAATATCATAGTACCAGTCCATATTCCATATCCATCATCCATATACCAGATTTCTCCATTACCAATAATAATAATCAATATGTAAATTTAGTTCTAACCAACCATAACCATGTTATTAACCATAACCATTACCAAACTGTCCCAAAATCCCAAGTTCCTCTAATCATGTAGGTCATCCAGACACTCATAACCAGGAGCATGTCTATCATGATAGTTTTTAGACACACTCTGCAAAGGTTGTACCACTTTACCCACGTGCTTGTGATTTCATCACCTTGCAATGACTAGAACCTCTATTGTGCCGTCTCACACTTCCATCGGTGTGTGGCCAAGAGATCACAAAATAGTCTTTACAAAGGGATTACTAGTCTATTTAGACCTCACTGAGGTTTCACCAGTGGCGATGTCTCCTACAGAGCACATCTTCAACCAAGGGCCCCCCCTTGAGCCATTCGGATCCCAGGATAGTCCCACCAATCATCAACAAACCCAATCCGACTACCCCTTCCCCGAGCATCTTTAATGGTCCAAATAGGACTGAAAACGCCCTAATTAATCAGCTACGCCGCACCCATACTTGGCCTCGTGGTGGCACTGTAGTCCTGGCTTATTCTCGCATGAACCGATCCTTAGATCTAAAGCAAGCAAACCACCATAACATCCAACCCATCCACATACCAGACTTGCTTAGATCACCCATTACCATATCATATTGACTAGTTCATCTTAATCATACTCTCATTAATGCATAATTAAGTTAAGTGGTATAGTTGTCTTCCTATCTTAATTAAGTAAGCGAAGCAAAAAAGGTAAAAATCCCATTCCGACTTTCTACCATATATTCCAGGTGACAAGGGTGGTTTTTAACAAAGATAGTAAACTTCCTACCATAGGATTCCCGTCAAATTGACACAAGCATGCAGTTTTCAAATAAAACATTTATTTTCAAAACAGGATCAATATGCTTCAAGGACACTTGCCTTGCTCTTGGGATTGGTTCGGGCCAAAGCCTTCAAATTCTTGGTGCTGTAGATCCTCTGCGACACTCTCTAGCGCAAATTTGTCTAATCCGCACAATAAACATACAAGACAAGAATACAATCAAAGAGTGCACAAATATTACTCAATATGACATGACATGCATGATTAATGCAAATGCAAGGTGGAACTTGTAAATGTGTTGTTTTTAATGATCACTAACTAGTTCTAATAGCTTTTAACAAGTTTATACAGGTTTGGATTTGATTAGATCCAATTTTAGAATTAATTCAACAGAAATTGACCAGGAAAATCGGACTAATCTGCTAGGGACCAGACAAGTCCGCACTACGCGAGATCAGCAGATTAGGGTTTTCTAGATCGACATGAATTTGGGGAAACGGGGTCGAATTCACGTAAGGAAAAGGAAGTAGAAGGTATATCAGGTGTTTAGAACTCCAATGAATCAAGGATCTTGGAGACAACACTTGGATCTTGATGATCTAGGGTTGATGAAGAACTTGATGATGATTTGGTGATGTAGAACGAAACTTGATGGAGATCTTGATCCTCTTTCGTTTCCTCCTCTTTTTCTTCTTGCTTGGGATCTCCTCCTCCCTCCTTGGTGGCGGCTCTCCACGAACTAGGGTTTGGATGGGGTGGAAAAGTGGCAAATAGATGTCAAGCCAAGGGGTGGGGTTGTTTATATAGAGGTGGAGGCTAGGGTTAGATGGATTTCGAGTTTGGGGTGAGTAGAGGCCAGTTTAGAGTCCCACATGGGCTCTAAAAGAGTTAGGCACGACGTACCTAGGCCCACTTAACTTAAAACCCAAGAAACAAGTCATGAAACAAAAGATCAATTTGGAGTCACAATTTATCGGACAAGTCCGAAAAGGACCAGACTAGTCTGAAGTTGTCCAGAGAAAAATCAGAAAAGTTCGGACTGGACATCAGACAAGTCTGAACTTATACAGAGGGGAAAAAACAGACAAGTCTGACAAAAAATTGGACAGGTCCGACTTTAGTCAGAGACGAAAACGGACAAGTCCGCTGGGACACCGGACTAGTCCAGACAAGTCCAGGGACTTAGCGAATTTTCCAAGGGTTTTGGAACACCGGACTAGTCCGCATAGGACCGGACAAGTCCGAAAATGTCCAGAGGGAAAGACAGACTAGTCCGCAGCAAAACGGACAAGTCCGTTCAAAGTCAGAGAGAAATCAGACTAGTCTGCACTTCCCAGAATTCTTAAGTGCGGTTTTGTTTCTAATTGATTTTGAAATTGTTTCTTTTTATGTTGATTGATGTTGGATATGTGTAACGATGAATACAGGGCATGATGCATGAAGATGAGCGTGTTACAAACCTACCCCCCTGAAAATGAATCTCGTCCTCGAGATTCGACGCGGAAGAGAAAAGATAGGGAAATTCCTTCTTGAGATCATCCTCCAGTTCCCATGTTGCTTCCGATTCTGTATGATGCTTCCATTGAACTTTGCACCAGCGAATCACCTTGTTCCTTGTGACTCTCTCCTTGGTTTCCAAGATTTTGTCCGGTTGTTCGGCATAAGTCAAATCTGCCTCTAATTCCAATTCTTCCATTGGCACTTGTTCTTCGGGTACCCTCAAGCACTTCTTGAGCTGGGAGACATGAAACACATCATGGACATCTGAAAGATGAGCTGGCATCTCCAACATATACACTACATCTCCTCTTTTATCCAAAATCTTGAATGGTCCAATATATTGAGGTGATAGCTTGCCTCTTATGTTAAACCTCTTAGGACCTCTCATTGGAGACACCTTGAGGTAAACAAAGTCTCCCACTTCGAAGGCTAGTTTCCTTCTCCTATTGTCCTCATAGCCTTTTTGTCTTGATTGAGCGGCCCTCAAGTTCTCACGGGTAATCTGAACTTATTTTTCAGCCTCTAGCAACACGTCCGGACCAAATACTTGAGTTTCCCCTGTCTCGCTTCAAAACAAGGGCGTCCTACACTTCCTCCCATATAGTGCCTCATATGGTGACATCTTCAAACTTGCTTGATAAATATTGTTGTATGAAAATTCTACATATAGCAAGCTCTTGTCCCAACTTTTCCCATGCTTTAAAAAACAAGCTCTTAACATGTCCTCTAAAATCTGATTGGTCCTCTCAGTCTGTCCATTCGTTTGAGAATGATATGCTGAACTAAAATTTAACTTTGTTCCCAATGCTTCATGCAATTTCTGCCAAAATCTGGAGGTAAATTGAGAACCTCTATCCAAGACTATCTTCTTTGAGACTCCATGTCGACACGCAATATGCTCCGTATATAGCTCTGCTAGCTTCGCGGTGGTATAGGTGGTCTTGACAGGAACAAAATGAGCTGACTTGGTCAATCGATCCGCAATTACCCAAATTGAGTCATGTCCGGACTAGGTACGTGGCAATTCAACTATAAAGTCCTGTCCAATTTCTCCCCACTTCCACTCCGGGATCTTCAATGGTTGCAATAATCCAGCTGGCCTTTGTTGTTCTGCCTTGACTCGTTGGCACACATCACACAATGCTACATATTCAGCTATGTCCTTCTTCATGCTAGCCCACCAATAGAATGTCTTCAAGTCTTTGTACATCTTGGTACAACCGGGGTGAATCGAGTATGGCGAATCATGTGCCTCCTTTAGTATCGTTTCCAGAATATGCTTCACATTTGGCACGAAAATCCTTTTTCTAAGCCATAAGGTACCATGTTCATCCTCATCAAACCTGAATTCCCTTCCCTATTGGGTCCTTTTCTTGATTTCTTGGATTTCCTCGTCCTTCACTTGGCCTTCTCGAATTTCTTGCTCCAAGGTCGGATTTAACTCCATCATCCCCATCTCATTTACAAATCCGAGGTTCAACCGTTTAAACTCCTTACATAACTCGGATGGTAACTCTTGAACTGTGAGTTGATGACTTACTCCTTTTCTACTCAAGGCGTCAACCACTACATTGGTTTTTCTCGGATGATAGTTGATCCCCAAATCATAATCCTTGATGAGCTCCATCCATCTTCGTTGCCTCAAATTCAGATCCGTTTGTGTGAAAATATACTTAAGACTCTTGTGATCTGTATAAATTTCACACCTATGTCCAAGGATGTAGTGTCTCCAAATTTTCAATGCATGTACCACCGCTGCAAGTTCCAAATCATGAGTTGGGTAATTCTACTCATGTTTCTTCAATTATCTTGACGCATAGGCGACCACTTGACCTTCTTGCATCAATACACATCCAAGTCCTTGTCTCGATGCATCACAATAAATATCAAAACTCTTGCTTACTTCCAGCAATACTAAAATTGGGGTTGTAGTTAACCTCTTCTTCAACTCCTCAAAACATTCTTGACAGGCTTGAGTCCATTGGAAAGCTTTCCCCTTCATCAACAACTCCGTCATCGGCTTGGCTATCTTGGAAAAATCCTTGATGAATCGACAGTAATACCCAGGCATCCCAAGAAAACTCCGGATCTCCTTTACGTTTTGCGGGGGCTCCCATTTTAACATGTCCCTCACTTTTCCTGGGTCGACCGATACTCCACCTCCTGAAATGATATGACCAAAAACGACACCTCCCTCAACCAAAACTAGCACTTGTTGAACTTGGCGTACAATTGATGCTCCCTCAATTTCTGCAACATAAGCCTCAAGTGTTCCTCGTGTTCCTTCTCATCCTTCGAGTAGATCATAATGTCATCAACGAACACCACTACAAACTTATCCAAGTATTCCATGAAGACCTTATTCATGAGGTACATAAAGTATGCAGGTGCGTTGGTCAATCCAAAGGACATCACGGTATACTCATAGGATCCATATTGCGTCCTGAAAGCTGTCTTAGGTATGTCCGACGGCCTAATCTTCATTTGAAAGTATCTCGACCTCAAATCAATCTTAGAGAAGACACAAGCACCCTTCATTTGATCAAACAAGCCTTCTATGCGTGGCAAGGTGTACTTGTTCTTGATTGTTACCTCGTAGAGAGCTCGGTAATCCACACACATCCTTTCGGATCCATCCTTCTTATCCACAAAAAGAACGGGGGCTCCCCAAGGTGAAGAACTTGGGCGAATAATACCCTTCTCTAGTTGATTTTGAATTTGCTTCTTAAGCTCTGCTAATTCCTTAGGAGGCATCCTATACGGCTTCTTAGCTATAGGTGCAGTTCCAGATATTAAATCATTAACAAACTCAATGTCTCGATCGGGTGGCATACCTGGCAACTCGTCCGGAAAAACATCAAAAAATTCACACATCACCAGAATCTCCTCAATTGTGGCACCGTCCATATGATTCAACTCTAATTGCTTTGGTGCGTGTTGTGATGCTTCAAACTCTACAGTGATCCCTTCCTCATTGGTCAACTTCACCGTCTTCGTGGCACACTCAATAACCCTATTGTGCTTCCTCAACCATTCCACACCAAGTATAATGTCCAATCCTTTAGAATCCAAGACAATGAGGTTGGCGGAGAAGTCTACCCCCCTTATTCTAAGCTTACTTTTGGGCATACTATATTTTCCTCATCTCCCCTCCAGGAGACTTAACTAATAGAGTAAACTTCATATGAGAGATAGGAAAACTATATTTGGCAACATATTTCGATGCAATGAATGAATGTGATGCTCCAGAATCAAATAACATAGTCACCAGGTTGGAGTTTGCGAGGAACATACCAATCACCACGTCATCCGCTTGTTGAGCACCCTCCGTAGAGACATTGTTCACGTTGACACGAGCAAAATTCTGCTGTCCACGGTTTCCTTGCGGTTGTCCTCCATTGGGTCTTGGGTTTTGCCTTGGTGCATTGCTTCCTTGACCAAGGCCTGACTTAGGACATTGATACGCAAAGTGTCCAGCTTCTCCACAAGTATAGCACTTCCTTACTCCACCAGAATTATTGGGACGAGCTTGGTTTTGAACATTTGCACTAGGAAAATTGGCACGAGATGCATAAGGCATTGGAGGCCTAGGTGCTTGCATGATAGGGCGCTGCTGCACAAACTGAGTTTGGCGTGGTGCAAATCCAGGGCGATAAGCAGGCGCAGAAGAGTTGTAATATGGCGCATTGGGAGACGCAAAACGAGGGTGCACATTACTTCCTTGTTGCTGTCCTTGATATGGCATCTTCCTCTTGTTGTCTTGCTCCATCTCTCGGACCTTGTTCTCCACCACAATTGCTTTGTCCACAAGCTTCTGAAAGTTAGCATAATCGCAATTGAGCAATTGCACTTGGATCTCATTGTTCAAGCCCCTCATGAACAAATATTGCTTTCGGCTGTCCCGGCTCACATCCTCAGGCACATACCTTAAAAGTTGAGAGAATTTATTGAGGTATTCACCCACACTCGATCTCCCTTGCCTCAAGCTCTCAAATTCTTGCCTCTTCAAGATCATAACTCCCTCCGGTACATAATGAGAATGGAATCTCTCCTTGAATTCCGCCCAAGTAATTCTCTCTTGGTTCTCATGAGCATTGCATAAAGAATCCCACCAATCTGCAGCTGCTCCGAGTAGTTGATGAGAAGCAAATAGGACCTCCCGGTCGCTGCATTGGACTATAGCGAGCTTCTTCTCCACAGACTTGAGCCAATCATCCGCATCCATAGGGTCGGCGGCTTGAGAAAAGGTCGGCAGCCTAGTCCTCATAAACTCTCCCAACCGGTTATGAGGAGGTGGGGGTGGCCGTGGAGGCATGTGGGGCTGATTGTTGGTGTTACCAGTCTACAGCTGTCCTATAGTCTGTATCACGGTCTGCATGAGCTAGTTTTGCATAGCCAAAAGCTGCTCAATGTTGATAGCTCCTTGGGCGGGTCCTTGTCTATGGTTGTTCTGAGGTGCTCTATTGATCTCCTCCTCATCATTGTCATCCCTCTGGTTGCGAGTTCTCAACATCTGAAGAAAAGCAATAGATAAGAACTTAGAAGACGTCCCCAACTATATGCATCAAGGGATATGAAACTAAACAACTAACTAGCCTAGGTGGACATGGCAACGCTAAAGCATTCCAAAATCCTCTATTAAGCATACAAGCAAACAATATATAGCAAACAACACACCAAATAAAAATACATCGGTTCTTGAGTGCTCCTATGTGCTCTAAAGTGTCCATTCTATCTAGGTTGCGTCCTACGGTCAACCTGTGGCTCTGATACCAATTTGTGACACCCGGTTCCGAAAATGAACCAAGTGAACGCATATGTGTGCCCAGGACATTCATCACACATACACGAGTACAATCACAAAAGGATATACAGAAAATTACCACAGACATGATTAATTAAACTCTTTTATTGCACAATTCAGAATATCTCAAATACAAGCTCTAATGAATATTAATGACAACTTCAACTAATGCAGCGGAAATAAACTAATGAAGTAAACTAAGCAACTAAGCAGCATAAGCAATAGGGTAGCACAGCTCCAATCAACACCACAGGCAAAGCTGACGGTAGACACGACCTAGAACTCCGCATTATCATCGTTATACTCCCAATTCTGACCTGCAACTGTTGGTGGGGAAATTGCAAGAGTGAGTACATGTTGTACTCAGCAAGTGTGGAAAGTATGACATGTAGCTGATTCAAATGACGACAATAATAATGGTTAAGTGCTGAAAAGTACATTAAAACATTTGAAAAGTAATATATTATATTTATGTGAGATAACCCATCATAAACCATGACTAATATCATAGTACCAGTCCATATTCCATATCCATCATCCATATACCAGATTTCTCCATTACCAATAACCATAATCAATTTCAGAATTTAATTCATAACCAACAATAACCATGTTATTAACCATAACCATTACCAAACCATCCCAAAATCCCAAGTTCCTCTAATCATGTAGGTCATCCAGGCGCTCATAAACGGGAGCACGGCTATCATGATAGTTTTAGACACACTCTACAGAGGTTGTACCACTTTACCCACGTGTTTGTGATTTCATCACCTTGCAGTGACTAGAACCTCTATTATGTCGTCTCATACTTCCATCGGTGTGTGGCCAAGATATCACAAAATAGCATTTACAAAGGGATTACTACCCTGACCTCACTGAGGTTTCACCGGTGGCGATGTCTCCTAGAGAGCGCATCTTAAACCAAGGGCCCCCTCTTGAGCCATTCGGATCCCAGGGTAGTCCCACCAATCATCAACAAACCCAATCCGACTACCCCTTCCCCGAGCATCCTTAATGGTCCAGATAGCACTGGCAAAGCCCTAACTAATCAGCTACGCCGCACCCATACTTGGTGTCATGGTGGCACTGTAGTCCTGGCTTATTCTCGCGTGAACTGGTCCTTAGATATAAAGCAAGCAAACCACCATAACATCCAACCTGTCCACAAACCAGGCTTGCTTAGATCAGCCATTACCATATAATATTAACCGGTTCATGTTAATCATACTCTCATAAATGCATAATTAAGTTAAGTGGTATAGTTGTCTTCCCATCCCAATTAAGTAAGCGAAGCGAAAAGGTAAAAATCCCATCCCGACTTTCTATCATATATTCCAGGTGACAAGGGTGGTTTAACAAAGCTAGTAAACTTCCTACCATAGGATTCCTGTCAAATTGACACAAGCGTGCAGTTTTCAAACAAAACATTTATTTTCAAAACAGGATCATTATGCTTCAAGGACACTTGCCTTGCTCTTGGGATTGGTTCGGGTCAAAGCCTTCAAACTCTTGGTGTTGTAGATCCTCCGCAACACTCTCTAGCGCAAGTCTGTCTAATCGCACAATAAACATACAAGACAAGAAGACAATCAAAGAGTGCACAAATATTACTCAATATGACATGACATGCATGATTAATGCAAATGCAAGGTGGAACTTGTTAATGAGTTGTTTTTAATGATCACTAACTAGTTCTAATAGCTTTTAACATGTTTATACAGGTTTGGATTTGATTAGATCCAATTTTAGAATTGGTTCAACAGAAATTAACGAGGAAAATTGGACTAGTCTGCTAGGGACAAGACAAGTCTGCACTGTGCGAGATCAACATATTAGGGTTTTCTAGATCGACGTGAATTTGGGGAAACGGGGTCGAATTCACGTAAGAAAAAGGAAGTAGAAGGTATACCAGGTGTTTAGAACTCCAATGAATCAAGGATCTTGGAGACAACACTTGGATCTTGATGATCTAGGGTTGATGAAGAACTTGATGATGATTGGGTGATGTAGAACGAAACTTGAGGAGATCTTGATCCTCTACCGTTTCCTCCTCTTCTTCTTCTTGCTTGGGATCTCCTTCTCCCTCCTTGGTGGCGGCTCTCCAGGAACTAGGGTTTGGATGGGGTGCAAAAGTGGCAAATAGATGTCAAGCCAAGGGGTGGGGTTGTTTATATAGAGGTGGAGGCTAGGGTTAGATGGATTTCGAGTTGGGGGTGAGTAGAGGCCGTTTTAGAGTCCCACATGGGCTCTAAAAGAGTTGGGCACGACGTCCCTAGGCCCACTTAACATAAAACCCAAGAAACAAGTCGTGAAGCAAAAGATCAATTCGGAGTCACGATTTATCAGACAAGTCCAAAAAAGAGTGGACTAGTCCGAAGTTGTCCAGAGAAACATCGGACAAGTCCGAACTGTACATCGGACAAGTTCGAACTTATCCAGAGGAGAAAAACAGACAAGTCTGGCAAAAAATCGGACAAGTCCGACTTTAGTTAGAGAGGAAAACGGACAAGTCCGTTGGAACACCGGACTAGTCTGGACAAGTCCAAGGACTTAGCAAATTTTCCAAGGGTTTTGGAACACTGGACTAGTCCTCATAGGTCCAGACAAGTCCAAAAATGCCCAGAGGGAAAAACAGACTAGTCCGCAGCAAAACAGACAAGTCTGTTCAAAGTCAGAGAGAAATCGGACTAGTCTGCACCGAAATTGGACTAGTCCGCACTTCCCAGAATTCTTAAGTGCGGTTTTGTTTCTAATTGATTTTAAACTTGTTTCTTTTTATGTTGATTAATGTTGGATATGTGTAATGATGAATGCAGGGAATGATGCATGAAGATGAGGGTGTTACAACAACGCTGCCGATAATCGTGGCACCGGAGCCCAAGGAGCCCTTGTACCTCTACATCTTCGCCACAACAAAGGTGGTGAGCATGGTTTTGCTTGTAGAGCGGGCCGGTCCCCAACAGCCTAGACGGACGGGAGAGGCCCCTACCGCTGATTCTGAGCCCCAGGACTTGGAGCTTAAAGGGAGCCCGGACTACGAAGAAGCTTGTAGGTCCCATCCCATAGAGGGGGTCTGGGTTCCCCTAGGGGGTCCGTGTCCTCCTAGGGGGCCCGGAGGACAAGAAGACTATACGTGCCAGCCCCCAGAGGAGGTCCGGGTCCCCCTAGGGGGCCCCGAAGGACAAGAAGCCTCTGGGTCCCAGCCCCCAAAGGAGGTCTGGGTCCCCCTAGGGGGCCCTGGAGAGCAAGGAGCCTCTGGGTCCTAGCCCCCAGAGGATGTTCGGGTCCCCCTAAGGGGGCCCGGAGAGCAAGGAGCCTCTAGTTCCTGGCCCCTAGAGGACGATCGGGTCCCCCTAGAGGGCCCCGGAGATCAAGGATCCTTTGGGTCCTAGCTGCCAAAGGACGCGCCGTGCCCTAGAGACGTGGAGTCACCAGGCCCAGAACAGATGGAAGAGAATATGCCGCTTTCTGCAAGGAGATCCCGGACCATCCAATGACCGGTCTACTTCATCAGCGAAGTCCTACATGAAGCAAAAACAAGGTACCTTGAGGTGCACAAGCTGCTTTATGCGGTACTAATTATGTTGAGGAAGCTCCGCCATTACTTTCAGGCACACAGAGTCACAGTGGTGACTTCCTTCCCACTGGGGGCGGTGTTGCGCAGCCCAACGCAACAGGCAATATCGCCAAATGGGTCGCCAAACTAGTGGATTTAGAGCTTGACTTTATACCGCGACATGCAATCAAGAGCCAGGCTCTGGCAGACTTCGTTGCTGAGTGGACTCCTTCACGAAGCAATCCAGGGGGCCGGGAAATCAGCGAGCCGAAGCCCAGAGTACCGGTGCTTACCGGGCCTCACTGGACACTCTTCTTCGACGGATCCTCGCGGAAGAAAGAGGCTGGAGCCATAGTACTGCTCACCTCCCCAACAGGGGAGCAGTCCAAGTATGTGGTGCGCCTCGACTTCAAGGTGACCAACAACATGGCAGAGTACGAGGCTCTCATCTTCGGACTCATGGCTGTGCAGAGTCTCGGTGCCCGGCAGATGCTGGTCAAGGGAGACTCCCAGCTGATCATCAAGCAGGTCCAGAAAGAGTGCTGCTACAACGACCCACAGCTCACAGTGTACCTACTACACGTCAATAAGTTGGAAGCTAGCATCGATTATAGGAAGGATGAGTACCGATCTTCCGATAGGTATGGATAAGTCGATTGATGGAGATCTCGATGTTGATGATCCGAGGCTCTCGAGTAGAACACGAGAAACCCCTGCAATCACTACACCACTGCTCTGTTGGTTATCAACCATGCTGCACACGATTGACCTCGCCAAGAAGGCTAATCCCTACAATTGCAACCGAGAACACAAGCAATAACAAGGTAGAAGCAATCTGAATTGCTAAGTTGGGGTCTCACAAACCGATGAACGGCAAAACTGTGTATAACAGATTAATCTAAACAAAACCCAATTGTTCATGACGGATACTACGGAGTATATATAGGTGGTAGGACGTCCAAGAGGGTGTTGGAGTCGTGACCTAACCCTAAGACACGAAAATAATAGACTTAGACTTGATACAAGGCCCAATGGCCCAATACGGTGGCACAACACCCTGACAGATTCTGAACTCAATTTTGTTTCGAAGATTCCCGTTGACTCCAGACGAATTTTGACATGGTACCAGCGCCATTCAAAAGTTTATCCTCTCCCCTTTCCGTACATATGTAGAACGTCCAAAACGGAGTTCGTATTCATCCTGGGCGTCCGTTTTAGTGTGTACTTCTCTTGGACTCCGAGTTGGACACAATTTTGAGTTTGGCTCCGTTTCTATCTTCTTCGAACGTATCCTCTGGTCCTCCACACCCCTAAACCTTCCTCCAATTAATCCTTCAATCACTCCATGGATCCTCATCACAATTAAATTATTAGGTAGCAATCTATTCTCAAAAATATATAAAGAAACATATAAGAACGAGCTCACCTCTGAAATTAATTGTTGTGTGCGAATTGCATCTCGTATGTTTAATGGAGTATTGTGTATATTCATAGGAGTAATATCCTCATCATCCTCCCCTTCTATAATTGGAGTCTTCCTCGACTCAAGTTTATCTTCTCTCATGTGTGGGTCCATATGTGCAATGCCATCAAATCCTCTTGTATGCATCAAAGGAGGAGGCCAAGGTGGTGGACGATATAGTGCACCATCTCCATATTCTCCATAAAATAAGCATGACCATTCACTTGAGCCAGGATCCCAAACAAATAAACATTATGCCATGATTATTTGTGCAATGATAATGTGCATGATCTTATCATTCTCCCCTTCATTATGACAAGCCGTCCTCGGCTTGCTCGTATGTCCAGCCAAGAGGCTTGCTTTGGGGGTAGAATGAGTGTTGTCCATATTGCACAACCGCGCCAAATAATGCTCCTCTTTTATATATTGTCCTAGCTGCAAGAAAAAAATGCTAGAAAAACTTGAAAAAGCATTATCAGTGTTAGTGCATTCATTTACTTTAGGATGTTGTTGCAGCACAAAAGGAGTTTTCTCATTTGAACAAACGTAAACTTTATGCACCATAAACACACCACTATGTTCATATTTGCCTATTGCATGAAAATTATTTCTTGTCAACAAAGGTAATTCAGTTTTCAAATATATTCTTCTCTCTACAGTATCTAGATCACAAAGAGTGTCAAATTCAATATAACCCAAAGTATTTAGAGAAGACAACAATTCCAGCTCATCTCTTTCACATGTAATTGGAATGAAATGCTTAATTTCAGCAAAAGTGGGTGATAAAGTATCAAATTCATTCACTTGTTCTAGCATAGGTACAATATAATTATCAGCACAAAATGCATTTTTGTTGTAAGGATCAGTAGGAAAATCAACTAGTGGTAAATGAGTTTTCAAAAAAGGCTCCTCAAATTGTTGCTCTCCAATAGAATGATTGAGGGAAACATTTGAAACATTCAAAAACTTCTCAACATTGATAAGTGTAGTGCGAGGTACATTACCTTTATTCTCATATTCAGCAGTAACTATGGGTGAAATAGGAATTGAAAGATCTGAATTTTCACTAGAGATGTTGAACACCTCATTCTCTTTTGAATTTTCGACATTTATTTGTTCATGTTCCTACAAAAAGTTAGGCATAGGAGGAGGTACAACAATAAAATTATTCTCAAGTTCATTTATTTTATCTTTACAATTAGATATATTGGAAAAAGTTTCTCGCATAATAATTTTCATATCTTTCCATGTTTGTGGTTTTTCTAAATCATTTTAATTGTTCCACCAAGCTAATGCACAACCTACTAATGCACTTGCAACATTTCTAATCTTTCTCCTTTCACACATATGGCATTGTCCAAAAATTTTATCCAACTCTATTTCCCAAGCAATATATTCATCGTAACCAAAACCATCATAAGAAGAAAGAGATGAGAGAATGTAATTACTTCTGGTGGAAGGTGCTGTAAATGTGGTCTGAATGTCATGTGAATCCTTGGTTGATGTTTAATTTTTAGTGAGCAACTCCATCGTCGTCTTCATCATGTCAATCATCTCAGCATATAAAGCATGATTCTTGCTTTTACCTGGCATTGTTAGTAGCAAACAAAAGACAACAAAAAAATATGTTATTCCTATCAACTACAAAGGATAATAAAAAAGTGGAAGTGGAATCACACACTCTCAAGCGTCTTACCACGCTCTTACAAGTGTTCTTACCGACACTGCAGGTGGCAAACGGTGGACGGTATGAATAAACCAATGAAGCGTGGGATGATTGCAAAGGTGTATCGATTCTGCTCAAGAGTAAGGTGTAGCTTGGATGGAAATTATATGTAGCAAGGATTAGCAACAATGAAATCAGATAGTAAAGTTGAATAAGTGTCCAAAGTACTTGTCAAAGTTGCTGGCCCAAATGTGTTCCTAGTAGTTCAAGCAAGCAAGACATGAGACAAAACTAGATGACACAAAGGGTGCAAGCACTTCTGTTTTTTTGTTTTTTTTTCTCCTATTTTTTTGTGTGGCTTTTGTATCTTGTTTTGCACTTGCCTTTTTCTTTTGTCTTTTTTTCTCAGAATGTGCTACAAAAGAAGAACACAATTAAAACCAATCAAAGATATCTCGTGTGTCTGTCGCAGATTTTCTGCTCAATCTTCCAAGGACAAATAGGCACACTTAGAGACTCTAAATAGAAAATCTTACAAAATCAAGATTGTAGATATATCTCTCCTATTTAATTTCAATATAAAGAAGACCTATTTTGGATAATAACAATAGGATATATTGTCCTCGAAATATAGACTGTTCAGAAATTCTAGGTCGAGAATAGATTCAGATCTAATACACTTTGGACCATGATTGATCCGTTTACTGGGAAACCTATAAATACGAAAGTTGTAGATAACTTATTAAGATTTCCAAAGAACTCTAAAATATGAATTCGTATGAGTGATATATGATGAAAATACAGAACTGGACAGAGATGAATCTAATCTGGATGTGATAACGTGATTCAAAAGGATGAATCAACACAATGCAAAACTCAAACTAAGACAAAAAACACTTTCTAAACCAGCAATATGACTCAACAACGGACACAAACTCAACAAAGTTGCAAAGGCTCAATGGTGGTTTGGACAAAGTGATGAACAGATCTACTAAACTGCAAGTTTTTTGTGGCTTTTTTGTGGACTCTAGGTATGAAAAACAAAACTAATGTAATGGATAGATGAATTACCTAATGGGTAACCTGGAAATCTGATACCAATTGATAGGAAAAGAATGTTCGAGGTTTTTCTTTATCGCTTAAGTTGTCCCTTAACACTACTCTCATTTTTAGCAAGAAATTCAAATGCATTATGAGTTCCCATCAATTAATCCTTGAATCACTCCATGTATCCTAATCACAATTAAATTATTAGGTAGCAATCTATTCTCAAAATATATAAGGAAACATATAAGAACGAGCTCACCTCTGAAATTAATTGTTGTGTGCGAATTGCATCTCATATGTTCAATGGAGTATTGTGTATATCCATAGGAGTGATGCCCTCATCGCCCTCCCCTTCTTGAATTGGAGTCGTCCTCGACTCAAGTTCATCTTCTCTCATGTGTGGGTCTATATGTGCAATGCCATCAAATCCTCTTGTGTGCATCAAAGGAGGAGGCCAAGGTGGTGGACGATATAGTGCACCATCTCCATATTCTCCATCAAATAAGCATGACCATTCACTTGAGCCAGGATCCCAAACAAATAAACATTGTGCCATATTTATTTGTGCAATGATAATTTGCAAGATCTTATCATTCGAGGCCTTGGACCTCTGCCATGTACCATGCGCTGACAACTCCATCGCCAACACCTTGTCAACCATGGCATTCACAGGAGCCCTGATCCCTGAAGGGGTCTTCGACAGGAGGTTGGTGCGGCCAACTGCAAGGTCTGCGGGGCCTAACAAAGAAGGTGAGCCCAGCACCACAGAGTTGGTGACCACGACGGCCCTGCAGCCATGCCCCCCCCTGAGGATCTTGTGCGTCATCGGGTTCCCCATATTACCCAGCGCCCAAGATCAAGAAGCTCAAGAGAGTCCCGATGTGTGGATCACAAAGATCCGGGAGTATCTGGAGGACAACATCCTCCCGAAGGATCCAGTATCCGCTGAGAGGATCGTGAGGATGGTGAAGCGCTACACGCTAGTAGAAGGTGACCTCTGCAGGTGTGGCGCCAATGGCATGTTGTTACGGTGCATAACTCGAGAGGAAGGCTGCGACTTGCTCGCAGAGATCCACAAAGGAGAGTGCGGGAATCACATAGCCTCACGCACATTGGTTGGAAAAGCCTTCCGGCATGGCTTCTACTGGCCAGCAGCACTACAAGACGTCATCAAGCTGGTCAAGAAATGCAAGGCATGCCAGTTCCATGCCAAGCAAATTCACACTCTGGCGCAGTCGCTACAAATGATCCCACCCTCCTGGCCTTTCGCGGTCTGGGGGCTGGATACCATGGGACCCTTCCCCAGGGCAGTCGGAGGGTACCGGTTCCTCTACATTGATGTAGACATGTGCACTAAGTGGCCTGAAGCATCCCCAGTGATCAACATCAACAAGGAGTCTGCAGTCAAGTTCATCAAATCAATCGTCTGCAGGTTCGGGGTCCCGAACAGGATCATCACTGACAATGGGACCTAGTTCACTAGTGCAGCTTTCTAGGACTACTCCGAAGACCTCAGCATCCAAGTTTGTTTTACATCCATGGATCATCCAAAGAGCAATGGCCAACTCGAAAGGGCCAACGCTGAGATCCTCACAGGCCTCAAGATGCGAACGTATAACAACCTGGACAAGCATGGTGCCAGGTGGGTCGACAAGCTCCCCTATGCACTTTGGGAAAGCCGAACATCACCCAGCCGCGCCACTGGAGAAACACCTTTCTTCCTGGTGTATGGGACCGAGGTCGTCCTCCCCCTGGAGATCGCAGTAGGATCACTACGATTCCGAGCATTCGATGAAGCCTCATAGGACCAGCTCCGACGAGAAGATGTCGACCTTGTCGTTGAAGCAAGTTGGCATGCTACCATCCGAAACGCACGCTACCGACAGGCGCTGAGGCGCTACCAAGAATGGTTCATGCGGAGTAAAGAGCTCCAGGCAGGTGACCTGGTGCTGCAGCGCATACATTCTCGAGAAGGGTCGCACAAATTCTCCCCCAGCTAGGAGGGCCCCTTCCGAGTAACGCAAGTATCCCGCCCCGGGTGTGTCCGCCTAGCCACAGAAGAAGGAGAGCCCCCCCCCAACCCTTGGAACATAGAGCACCTTTGTAAGTTCTATCCCTAAGCATAAATTGTAAGACAGTGTAGGATGTCATGGTGCTAAGGAACGGTACTTAGGACAACCAAGCTCAGGGAGGGACAGGTCCAGAGTGTTCAGCCGTTTAGCTTGGTCCTCTACCCTAAGCATAAACACTTTGCCTCCCTAGCCAACTGGAGTGGGTCGTTGCCTTATTGTTAAGCCAATCCACTCATGTGAACACCTATGAGAAGAATTCACTTTCTTACCATATGCTTTCTCTTATATTCACTTAAATTACCTGTTATTTTTGTGATCAATCAAGCTAGTCTTGTCTTTCGTATATCATCATCATATACTTGGTGAAATTTTTTCTATATCGCCCCTAGTAGAGTTATGCAACCCTGCTACAGGCGGACGTGTTTGAGGTACCTGCAAGGTGTCTTGGAACCTCATGGTTGCCCTCTTACTTGGGGCCCCGTCGTGCCAAATGGTCCCCCGTGAAAGGCCAATGCTAAGATGGAGGTCCAGAGCGCGCATCCTGCTTAGCCTGGTCCTGTACCCTAAGCGTGTGCGCTTTGCCTCCCAGTGCTGCGTCTAAGTACTGAGGACCAGTATGCTCACACCCCGAATAAGAAGGAAGTCGGATCCCGAGCGCCAATGCACTGAATTACCCAAACCCTGCGTACCAGCCCAGGACTATAAGACATTACAATACTCAAGAATAGGAAAAGATCATCAGCGAGCAAAACGATATGCACCTCTGTTATGTGTGCAGGACATACAAAGCAGGTTGCGACGGAACAGTCAGCTCCGG
This sequence comes from Tuctoria greenei, assembly GCA_036927565.1. Lineage (NCBI taxonomy): Eukaryota > Viridiplantae > Streptophyta > Magnoliopsida > Poales > Poaceae > Tuctoria > Tuctoria greenei. Next base: position 17,926,231 of record JAYESD010000004.1, on the reverse strand, counting down.
CACTCCCCAAGTGCCTGCCGTCGATGTCTCTACAAAGATGGTGGGCGACGCCAGAGCATCCAGCTCCGAAACCTCCCAAGGGTCCTGCTGTCGACAACACAATGAAGATGGTGGATGACGTTGGAGCGTCCAGCTCTAGCACTTTGCAAGGGGCATGTCGTTGATGTCCCAGAACGTCAACGTCAGCACCAAGCACGGATATGTGAGTAAACTCTCCTGCCCTGCATTTGTTGCTAACAGGGTTCTCTTGCGATAGCCTGTACACCAGGGGCCTGCAGTCGACGACTCAACGATGATGGTGGATGACGTCGGAGCATCCAACTCTGGCACCTCCCAAGGGGCCTGCCATCGATGTCTCCACGACGGTGGTGGGTGACACCGGAGCATCCAGCTCCGGCACCCCCCAAGGGGCCTGCCGTCGACGTCTCCACGACGGTGGTGGGTGACACCGGAGCATCCAGCTCTGGCACCCCCCAAGGGGCCTGCTATCGACGTCTCAACAATGATAGTGGGCGACACTGGAGCACCCAACTTCGGCACCTCCCAAGGGGCCTACCATCAACATAACCACGATGGTGGTGGGCGACGACGGAGCGTCCACCTCCAACAAATTGCAAAGGGCCTGCCGTCGACGTCCCAGAACGTCAACGACAGCACCAAGCGCGGATAGGTGAGTAAACTCTCTTGCCCCACACTTGTTTCTAATAGGGTTCTCTTGCGATAGCCTGTACACTAGGGGCCTACCGTCGACGACTCTACGACGATGGTGGACGATGTTGGAGCATCCAGCTCCGGCACCTCCCAAGGGGCCTACCGTCGACGTTTCTACGAAGATGGTGTGCGACGCCGAAGCACCCAGCTCTGGCACTTCGCAAAGGGCATGCCGTCGACATCCCAAAACGTCAAGTACAGCACCAAGCACGGATAAGTGAGTAACTCTCCTGTCCCGCACTTGTTGCTAACAGGGTTCTCTTGCGATAGCCTACACACCAGGGGCCTGCCATCGACGACTCTATGACGATGGTGGATGACGCCATAGCATCCAGCTCCGGCACCTCACAAGGGGCCTGCCGTTGACGTACCTACGAAGATGGTGGGCGACGCCAGAGCATACAGCTCCGGCACCTCCCATGGGGCCTGACGTCGACGTTTCTATGAAGATGATGGGCGACACCAGAACATACAGCTCCGGCACCTCCCAGGGGGCCTACCATCGATGTTTCTACCGAGATGGTTGGCGACGTCGGAGCATGTAGTTCCGGCACCCCACAAATTCGGATTACAAATAATATTAAATATATAACGATCAACACACAATTCTTAACATAATATTTAACAAAGAAACATGTAATATAAATCCACATTTGTAAAATAGTTATATATTATAATCTAAAAATAATACAACAAAAGCAGCAATGTAGCAACTATATGTTACATAATCATTCCAACACCAAACCATTCTTCAATCTCTGCCTTGGTGCGTGGTGAAAATTTACTGTTCTAGTACTTGGAACTGATGTAGAATCTTTAGATAATTTTTTATCTAGCAAGAATCATGGAAATGATGCAAACTAGCATGATTTCTAGAGCAAAAGTTTTGTGGACCTCACGAAAATAAATTTATTTTCATGGGCCCGCACAAAAATAAGTTTATATTCGCGAGCCACACCTCGGCTCATGAAAATAAGAGATATTTTCATGAGCCAAGGAACAGGCTCATGAAAATAAATGTATTATCATCGGCTGGAGAACGAGGTCATGAAAATAATTTATATGTTCTTCAGTCATAGTCCCAGCCCACGAAAATAAATTTATTTTCGTTGGCCTTGATTTTGGCTCTTGAAAATAATATATTTTCCTGAGCCCCAAATAAAGCTCACAAAATAGGATATATTTACGTGGGCCCAGAAGTTGGCTCATGATAATAAAAAGTATTGTCGCCAACCTGGAGCTGGGCTCATTAAAATAAAACTGAGCATTTTTATAATCCAGATGGTAACCCACAGAAAGTTTTTTATTTTTATTTTCATGAGTCAGGAACTTGCCCACAGAAATATTACAACAACAACCAGACCTTTTGTTCGAATCACGTTGGAGTCGGCTATGAAACCTAACAATTTAATTATTTAAGAAAAAGAGAAGTAACAAAAGGAAGATAAGAATAACAAAATACAAGTAAACTAAGATTCTAGTGCAGGAATTGCTAATTTCCACGCACTCTTAACATGAGCCAAACCTCTAGGTACATTCCACTCCCTTAAGCCTTGTTTTACCGCCTTATACCTTGTCAAACTTAATCGCCCTCTACCCCTCATAGTATTTTCTCTACCCTTTAGGATCCCACTGTTAACCGATGATTCAGGAAATCTCTGTTGGACATGCCCAAACCACCTTAGTCGATGTGAGACTAGCTTCTCCTCAATCGGTGTCACACCTACTCTATCACACATCACCTCATTTCTAATTTGATCTCTTCTTGTGTGACCGCACATCCACCATAGCATGCACATCTGTGCGACACTCATTTGTTCGATATGTTGCCTTTTAGTTGGCCAATATTCTGTCTCATGTAGTATCACAGGTCCGATCATCGTCCTACAAAAATTTCCTTTTAGCTTTTGTGGCACCTTCTTGTCACATAGGATCAGTGTTATCCTAGACGGTAAACGGTAAATAGTCGGTCGAGGTCTGTTTACCATTTAGCTTGTTTAAACCGTGTTTAAATGGTGTTTAAATGGATTAAACGGTATCTATTGTAGCTACACTATTGCAGTAAGTAAAATATATTTTACTGACCTTTTTTTTACCATGAATGTATTCTTGCCAGAATCAGCATGTTGTCAGGAGAACCAGACTAAGGATGCTGAATACTTCGGTCACACATCAAAACAATTGTTGGACACATCAGAATTTCAGATTTATTAGCTCCACTTGTAATAGTAATTTATTCAGAGATGTAATAGTAATTTGATAATTTCATATTTGCATCATGTAAGTAACAAAGTATGAATGTTGAATGTATGATGAACTTGCTATTTTCAGAATATATGATGAATTAGAATTATTCATAATTGTGGTTGTTGTTCTGTACTGCAAGAAAATCATACCTCTTGTGATGTACTTGCAAAAAATTGAACCTGCCGGCTGCTGTTTTCCTGGACAGCTGCACCTGCAAAAAAATATTGCTGCTGTTATACAAGATAGAACTGCACTTCAATAAAAAAACTGGAGGATAAAAACTGGCAGAGAACAACACCTTAAGGACAAAGAAGTGAACAGCACCTGACCTCCTGACCACCTGCATATGTTCACAAATAATAGAACAGAAGAGCACCATATGTTCCCAAATAAAAATGACAGAACTGAACATGCTATCAAACTGTCCAGGAAACTAGCAAGTAGCAACATGCTATGAAATGAAAAATCAGTTTGGAAACTATGCAACTAGCAAGGATCAAGATGATATTGGATGTTCCCAAATAAACATAACACTACATGGCACATATTGGAAATAACCTAGATGGCCACAATAACCTGCAAATTGCAAATGAATGGATATTGGATCAACAGAGAGGTCTGCCATCTGGGACTGCCGGACTGGACTGGGAGCGTATAGGATGTGGACGGCAGGCAGGCAACCTAGAGGCGAGTGCACAGGGGAGGAAGGAATCGGGCGCGCTTCCCGTCCGGGTGCTCAACGCACCAACAGCGCGGCCTCAGGGGTGAGAGGGGGCGCGGGAAGGGAGAAATGGAGGGGGGGGGGGTGGGGGGAGGGAGAGGTCGGGGGGGCATATTGTACAAGGAGGCGGTGGCCGGCGACTTCCCCGGTGGTGGTGGCTGGCGATTTCACCGGTGGCGGAGATGGTTCTTCCCGCGGGAGTAGTTTCGCCCACTCGTGATTTTTCTCAGGGACAGAGGAGAGAGGACGACAGGCCGGCTAGGGTTGACCGGGGCCGGGTGGGATTTAGATGGACGGGGCCTGTATTTCCTAAACGGATCTAGACCTTGTTTAAACCTGTCTAAAACCGCACCGTTCAGCCAGTTTCAGCCGTTTAAACGGGCGTTGACCCGTTTAAAGGGGTCAACCGTTTAATGGTGCGTTTAGGGGGGTAAACTGCACATTTACCCTTTGTTTAGCATTTAAACGTGTTTAAACGGCCCGTTTAGCCCATTTAGGATAACACTGCATAGGATTCCAGACGCTTGCTACCACTTCATCCATCCGACCTTGATCCTGGGCAGATATCCTCACCAATATCACCATTGCTTTGTAATATTGATCCTAGATATCGAAATGAGTCCCTCTAACATATTATTTTTTCTTGTAGAATAACATTTCCCTCTTCGTACCCAACACCGCTAAAGTCACACCTCATATACTCAGTCATGGTCTTACTAAGCTTAAATCTCTTGAACTCTAATTTTACTGCCATAGGTCTAGTTTTTTATCAACGTCATCCCTAGTTTCATCTACCAGCACTACATCATCAGCAAATAGCATACACCAAGTGATGTACCCTTGTATATCCTTCGACACCTCATCCATCACTAAGGAAAATATGTATGGGCTCAAGGTTGATCATTGATGTAGTCCTATAGTGATAGAAAAAATATGGTCTCACTATCACTTGTGAGCACACGAGTCACCAGATTATTGTACAAATCCTTGATAAGGGTAATTTACTTTATTGGGACTTTGTGTTTCTCTATCACCCACCACATGACCGACCTAGTATCTTGTCATATGCCTTCTCCAAGTCAATGAACACCATATATAGGTCCTTTTTTTGCTCCTTATATCTCTCCATAAGCTGACGGAGTAAAAAAATCATCTCCATAGTGGACCTCCTAGGCATAAAATCAATATGATTTTTAGTGATATTGGTCACTCTCCATAAGCGGTGCAAGATCACTCTCTCCCAAAGTTTTCATAGCATGGTTCATAAGCTTAATTCCTCGGTAGTTAGTACAAATTTGAATATCTCCTTTATTTTTGAAGATAGGTACTAATATACTTTCCTCCACTTGTCAATCATCTTGTTTGACTAAAAAATGCGGTTTAATAGATTAGTGAGCCATACTTTTGCCACTTTTCCAAGTCATCTCCACATCTCAATAGGCATATCATCGAGACCAAGGGCCTTTCCTCCTTTCATCCTTTTTAAAATCTCCTTAACCTCAAACTTTTACATCCTGCACACAATCCTCCTGTTGGTGTCATAAAAGAAGTCATCCAACTCAAGCTTCACATTCCCATCATTTAACAATCCAATGAAGTAGTCCTGCCATTTTTTAATCTCTTCATCCTTAACTAGAATCTGATATGCCTCGTCCTTGATGCATTTACCTTGATTGAGATGTCTCACCTTCCTCCCATGAAAATTTGCCATCTTATACATGCCCCTTTTGCCTTTCTTTGTTACTAGTCTCTCATATAACGCACCATAAGTCTGCCCCTTGCTTTACTCATAACACGCCTTGCATTTTTCTTGGCCTCCTTGTACTTCGCCATGTTGCTTGTGCTCCTATCATGATACCAACTCTTGTAACACTCCCTTCTCCTTAATAACTTTTTATACATCTCATTCCACCATCAAGCATTTTATCTACAGGTTTCTTTCCTTTTGTCATCCCAAGCACCTCCGTAGCTATCTTTCTAATGCAAGTTGCCATCTACCCCCCCCCCCCCCACCCACATGCTATCTGCATATCCCTCTTCACCCCAAGATCCTTCTGTGATCATTCTCTTTTGAATGATTCTTGTGCTTCTTCTTTCAACTTCCACCACACCGTTCTTGCCGTTTTCACACTTTTGTCTCACAAAACACATGCATGGAAGGGAAAGTCAGCTACCACAAGTTTATGTTATGTCACAACACACTCCCTAGGGATCACCTTATAATATAAACATGCTCCCCTATTCCTTCTCCTTGTGAGGGCAAAGTCGAGCTGGCTAAAGTGTTGGGCACTAGTAAAGGTTACTAGATGAGATAGCCTCTTCTAAAGAGGATGTTAGCTACCAATCGGTCATAGGCTACGACAAAGTCTAGGATGTTCTTACCCTTTTGGTTTCTAATGCCACACCTAAAACCTCCATGTACCCCCTCAAAACCTATGTTAGTTGTACCCACATGGCCATTGAGATGTCCTCCAATGATAAGTTTCTCGATCATTGGTACACTACTAACCATATCCTTCAAGTTCTCCCAAAATTACCTCTTATTTCTTATGTCGAGACCAACCTGTGGGGCATAAGCACTAATGACGTTCAAGACATGGTCTCGACTGACTACCTTGACTGGGATGATCCTATCCCCTTGTCTTCAGACATCCACAACTCCATCCTTGAGGCTCTTATCTATTAGGACGTTTATGAAATTCCTAGTCCCAATCAAGCCAGAATATCGTAGCTTAAAACCGGTATTCTCGACTTCTCTCGCCTTTTGACCTGCCCATCTAGTACTCTCTTAAATGCAAAGGATATTTACACGTCTCCTAATCGTAACATCTAGTAACTCTCATAGCTTCCTCGTTAGGGATCCTACATTCCAGCTATCCACTTGAAACCCGTTTTCCTCGGCTAGCTTCCTTACCCTCTGCATCCAATGATTAAGATGAAAGACCCTTGCTCACTTATCACTATATCTAGATGATGATGTAGCGCGCCACTAAGGTGGTAGCGATGCAGCCCTTGCCCATTTAACACCACATTCGTGTTCCGATACAGTGCGCCACTAAGATGGTGGTGACCCGGCACTTACCCACTTAACATCATATCTGGGTTCCGATATAGTGCGTCACTAAGAGGGTTATGCCTCCAATGAATTTTTATTTGGACTTCATTTCCAAGAGAATGATTAAGTATAGTTATTGGCTCGCCAAACCTATCCCAACCCTTCTTTATCCGGATTTTGGATCGGCTTTGTCATTACAACATAGATGAAGTTGGCCCACGAAATATAAGCGAGTATTTTCGTGGGCCTATATCGGTCTCAAGAAAATACGCTTATTTTTGTGTGCGAAAGCTGGCTGATGACAATAGTTGTATTTTTGTGAGTGACCGACGAAAATACGCTTTGGTTACAGACGTGGGGAAAATATGGACTCAGTCTGTGAATTATTTTCATAGGTTTTTTGTCAATTTTCGTTGGCTCTTGGTCTATGAAAATATTTTGTTTTTTGTAGTGAACAACTCAATAATATGAAGTTGAAAAAATACTACGAATAACATATTGGGTACCATCTTTCATCTTCTCTATTGCTTGGTAAAGTGGATTCCGGTGAGTTTTTTTCAGCCACTGAATGAAGCAAGATTAACATGATTGATATTTGCTACTGAGGATTAAAAATTATAATGCAGAGGGAGATACATAAGTACCAAGCATAATAAGCAGGTAACCGTCAGAAAAATCACCAGGACCCGATGGTTTTACTGGCACCTTCTACAGAAGCTGCTGGCAAACAATCAAGGAGGATGTCATTAGAGCTTTTCAGAGTTTCTTCAGACTGCAAACTGGGCCCCTGGGCAAACTTAACAGAGCTGAAATAGCCCTCATTCCGAAGTGCACACCAGCAGAGTCTCCAGGGGACTTTCGCCCAATCAGCCTTGTGCATTCCTTTGGAAAACTAATATCCAAAGTCCTTGTCATAAGGTTATCTAAGGAAGCAGACAAGTTAATATCAATAGCCCAAAGCGCCTTCATCAAGTCACGATGTATACAGGACAACTTTTTATTTGTGCGGAACATGGCATGATCCTTCCAGAGAGCAAAGAAGCCCATGCTCCTTCTGAAACTCGACATCTCCAAAGCCTTCGACTCCGTCTCATGGGAGTATCTCCTTGAACTTATGGAGCATCGCGGGTTCCCCGCTAGGCTGCGAGATTGGATTTCACAGCTTCTCTCCACTGCAACCTCGTCGATACGCCTAAATGGCATACCGGGCCCTCGAATCATGCACGAGAGAGGATTGCAGCAGGGCGATCCACTGTCCCCCTTCCTGTTCATCTTAGCAATTGATTCACTGCATCATATCCTTCACCTTGCCACTGAAAATGGGGAGCTTTCCAGAATACTGGGGCGCAATAACAGGCTTCGAGTGTCTCTCTACGCGGATGATGTCATCCTCTTCCTAACCCCAGACCAAATAGAGCTCCGTAAAATCCTGGAGATCTTACATCAGTTTGGCGAGGCATCTGGCCTCAAAATCAACCAGGCAAAGAGCTCAATCATCCCAATATGCTGTGAACATCTTGACATACAGACCCTGCTCAATGAGTTTAATGGGCAAACTGCAACGTTCCCGGCACGTATCTCGGCATGCCACTAACCCCGGGTCGGATACGGCTGTCACACCTCCATTATGTCCATGACAAGATGATGAATAAACTTGCTGGTTGGCAGGGCCATTGTTGAGCTTAGCTGGGCGCCGAGAAATATTGAAATCGGGACTCAGTTCCCTCCCTATTTACTTGATGACAGCCCTAAAATTACCAAAAAAAATCTACAAGAATGTAGACAAAGTCCGTAGAAGCTTTCTATGGTCCGGAACGCAGCAGGCCTGCGGAAGCCAGTGCAAAGTCGCATGGTGCGGCGTATGCCACCCGCTCAGATACGGAGGTATTGGCATCACAGATTTGGAAAAATTCAGCAGGGCGCTGCCATTACGTTGGACATGGAATGAATGGACACATTCAGAGAAGGCTTGGACAGGAACTGAACTCCCGGTTGACATGCAAGATCTTGCTCTGTTTTCTGCAGCTACAAAGGTTACTGTGAAGGATGGTAACACGGCAAAATTTTGGCTATCCAGTGGGATCAATGGGTCGGCACCCGCGTTCATGTTCCCGGAGCTTTTCCAGCACAGCTGAGGGAAACAAAAAAACGGTGGCCCAGGCCCTCACCAATGGCACATGGATAAGAGACATTCTATCGCGTCTATCGATGGAACTGTTGTTCCAGTACATCCGGCTTTGGCTGTTGATCGAGGACCTCAACCCACAATTGTCAGCAACAGAGCAGGACAGGATTCATTGGAAATTCACACCCAGCGGTCAGTACTCCGCCAGCTCGGCCTACCTTATGCAATTCGAAGGACAAGTCATATCCCAATTACTGGAGACAATGTGGAGCATCTGGGCACCACAGCGCTGCAAGCTATTCACTTGGATGTTACTGCAGAGCAAGATCTGGACTGCGGACAGGCTGCAGCGCCGCGGATGGCCCAACGAGTATTTCTGCGCCTTATATCGTCGAAGCTTGGAATCCTCGCGTCACTTATTCCTGGAATGCCCGGTAACCCAGCAGGTCTGGTCCAAAGTGAGTGTCTGGACGCGTGAGCAATCCTTGCTACCCTCTCGCTGGAACGCAAGCTCCATCAGTGATTGGTACCAGAAAATTGTGGGACGCCCTTGCTCCAGTCGTTCAAAAGGGGTCACCACGATAATCATGGCCACCCTTTGGGCCTTGTGGAAGGAGCGGAATGCACACATCTTCAGGCTGGAGGAAAGCTCAATTCAGAGGTAGTTTCCCGAATTTGAAGCGATTGCAGTTTATGGAGTATAGCGGGCGCCAAAGACCTCTCGACGATCGTTTCGCTGGCCTCGCAACCCCCGGCCTGAAGGGGTGCACCCTAGTCTTGGAGGGCGCTTCATGTTGCTTCATGTCGACTTTTTGGTTCTCTTTATGTTTGCAATTAAGTAGTCTTGTGACGCTCCCTTAGACCTGGGCAACCGTAGCCTAGGCACCCCTGGCATTACTCATGCCAGACATTTGTAACCATGTTGTAAACTTCTTCTTCTTACTTATAATGGAATGCCGTTACTGGCTTTTGGAAAAACCATGAGAAGCTGATTGGGGTAATCACATTGCTGAGGCAGTGGATGTAGCCCTCGATGAGCAGCAACTCCGCGATGAGGATCAACACGGGGGCGACCGACCATGTCCGCGTGAGCACCAGCGACTGCATGTCGCTCTCCCCCGTGATCACGGAATCGCCATTCGCCAGCAGTCGTGGCACCTCCCTCGCTGAAAGCATCTAGGCCCCATGAGGTACGGTTTCGGTGATTAATGACAACCATTCGATGTTACTAATAAATTTGTGAATGCAAGGTCCCAATAACACTCAATCAGATGAAATCAAAATTACATTTGAGACCCATATAAAATCAACGAGTGAGATCAAATCAAATCATATGAAGACAAGAAGTGAAAGCTCTAACTTGACATCACTCAAATGCTTGAAGACAATCAAAACAACATTTCAAACAAGTGTCAAAGAGGTCACAAGTTCAAATTCCTAAAGAACAACTCAAAACAACTCGAAGTCAACAAGTTGAACACACCGGATCATCCGATGTTTTATGAGTTGACTGCATCGGTCGAGTTGGATCAACTGAAGAAGACGACCTCAGACAAATGCACTCACCGGATCATCCGATGTGAGTGGCTCAGTGACATCGGTCCATCAGTACAGTTTTCCATACCTTTGGACCAAGTGAAGCACCGGATCCTCCGATGTGCAGACTTACACACATCGGTCGATTACTCCAGTAAGCATCAAGATCAAGCAAATTCTGGAGGAAGAGCCACCGGATCATCCGATGAGAAGACAGGTCAACATCGGTCTAACAACGGTCATATCTGACACAGTGACATCAGCTAATTTGGCTTTGACCGATGATAACTGAAGGGAAGACATCGGATCATCCGGTGTTCACAGAGAAGTGATGTCAGCCTACTTTTCCAACGGCTATCTCGTGGAGGCTGGCTATTTATACCCCTTCAACCTGTCAAATCGACAAGACTTGAAGCACAGACATACTCTACACATCCTAGAGCATTCAAGCGATAGAGCTACCACTTTCACATCATTTGATCATCATTTGTACACCAAGAGATAGGCTAGAACTAGCTAGAGATAGTTCTTGGGTGCCTCCACTCTTGGTGATTGGAGTCTCTAGTGTAGTGAGAGCAATAAGGGAGTGTCCCTTGGTGTGTGTGACTTCCGGAGCTTGCCAAGAGGATTGTGTAAGCCCGGAGGATTCCAAAGTGTACAAGGCTTGAGCTCCACCTTGCCAAGGTTGGCGAACGGAGAAGAATAGTGAAGACCCCCTTGTCTCGGTGACTTGGGAGTGGCAAAACCCCTCGGTGGGTGCCACAACGTGGATGTAGGAAGATCCTTGTGATCTTACCGAACCACGGGATAAACTCCGTGTCCCTTGAGCGTTTGCATCCCTCTCCCTTTTTACACTTATACAATCTTCATTCCGCAACTTTAATTTACATTGATTGCATAGTTTAATCGCATAGGGAATTGGGCTTTAGGTTGTTAGTTTTTTAATTGACTTAAAATTTGAAAGAAAGCCCAATTCACCCCCCTCTTGGGCGTTTCGATCCTTACAATTGGTATTAGAGCAAGGTTGCTCATTGGATCATTCTAGCTTCACCGCTAGAGAGCTTAAATGGCCAAGAATGGGGGTTCGGTTCCTACCTTCGAGGGCAAGAATTTTGCCTATTGGAAAGCACGCATGCGTGCCGACCTAGAGGCTATTGCTCCCGAAGTTTGGGAAGCGACCCATGCGGGATTTGGAGATCTCAATTATGTTGGTGATCAACTAAAATGGGATTCTAAGGCTAGAAATGCCATCTATGAATGTATAAGTCAAGACGTATTTGCTAGAATTGCTAGTAAAGAGAGAGCTTGTGAAATTTGGGCATGTTTAATTGAAATTCATGAGGGCTCATCTCGTGTTAAAGAACTCAAATATCACTTGCTTAAATCCAAGTATGATGAATTCAAAATGCTTCCTCATGAGAATGTTAACCAAATGTTTTCTCGTTTAAATGTGCTCATTGAGGAGATTAACGCACTTGACATTGCTTCTCTTGGTAAGGGACTTATTAACCGCAAGATCCTCATACTTCTACCCAAGCCCAAGTACAACATTATCAATTCAATGCTCCAAAAGGAATCACTTGACAACATTGAAGTCTCGGAGCTCATTGGAGAAATTCATGCTCATGAGATGAGCGTACTTGGAATGATGGAGGAGTCATCGTCAAAAATCATTGCTCTCAAGGCTTCAACTAAGAAGACAACTCCCAAGAAAAAGAAAGTGGTTGAGCCTAGCTCAAGCGAAGAAGAGCAAGCAACAAGCAAAGATGACGATGATGAGCTTGCATTGATGATGAGAAAATTCTCACGTCTAAACTCCAAGATCGCAAAGAAGGGATACTCTTTTGATCCCAAGAAGAAAGCCTTCCTCCCAAGAAAAGATGAAAATAAGACATGCTATAATTGTGGTGATCAAGGCCACATATCATATGATTGTCCAAGACCGGACAAGAGGAAGGACAACCACAAGGGAATGAATCGAAAGCTAGAAGAAAGTGATGAATATATAGAAGAGGTCAAGCCCAAGCGCTCCTTTGGAAAGAAGAAATTTGACAAAGGCAAGAAGACCAAGCTCTTTCCAAAGAAGAGAAGAGGGCCCCAAAAAGTCTTCATGTGCGAGGCCAATGAGTGGATCACGGATGAAGAATCAAGCGACGAAGAGAGTGAAGATGAAGAAAACTTGGCGGGCCTTGCCATCGTCAACAAGGACAACTCACCTCTTCGTCCACCTTCTATGTGCCTCATGGCAAAAGGTAACACTAAGGTACGTGATGACTCTAGCGATGATGATAATGAGCTCTCCCCCGATGAATTAGCATCTATGATTAATGAATACCATGTCATCATAAAAAGGGAAAAGAGCAAGGTTAAGGCACTTGAACAAGCTTGTGCTAAACTTGAGAGTGCAAAGCTCGATTTTCATGACAAGTATGTAACCATACTTAAAGAGAATAACACGCTCAAAACACATGTCAAGCAAATCGAGGAGGAAAATGCTCAAATCAAGCTTGATCATCATGAGCTTGACTTAGCAAACCAAGCACTCTTGGGAAAGCACAATGACTTGGTTCAAGAACATGAAGTGCTTAACCGTGCTTATGAAGCAATTGAACTAAAAATGAAAAACATGAAAAAGGAAACCCTTGATGACAAAGTATCAACTACTTCACATGCCACTAATATTTTGGATGAGTCCTTGCCTTTGAAAGCAAACCTTAGGGAGAAGGAGTTGATGGACGAGATTGAAAGTCTCCGCACTAGTGTGGCAAGACTTTCTAAGGGGGAGGACAAGCACAAGGAAATCCTCTACCAACAAGCTAAAGGCTTCAACAAGAGAGGACTTGGATCCTTCCCGGTGCTCAACAAAGGGAAGGTGCCCTCACCGGAGCTTAGGACGAGCTTCATCAAAGAAGTTGGTTCCTATTGCCAACATTGTGAGGTCACCGGACATCACACGAGGGAGTGTCCTCTTCCCAACCGTCCCTCTCCAAAATTGCCTCCTAACTACAAAACTACTTTCAATGATTACCACTATCTCTTGAGCAAAGTAGGTGGCAAGGTGAAGGCAAGGTTCATCGGCAAAGACATTAAGGGCATGAAGGGGAAGCTCCCCAAGCAACTTTGGGTCCCAAAATCACTTGTATCACACATACAAGTACCTAAGTTGGCTTGGGTGCCTAAACTCAAAAACTAACTTCATGTGTGTAGGTGAACTACAAAGCCGGAGGAAAGCATTGGGTACTTGATAGCGGGTGCACTCAACATATGACCGGCAATGATGGTATGTTCACCACCATAGAGAACCCCGATAATCATGATCAAGTCACCTTTGGTGACAACTCAAAGGCGAAGGTAATTGGTTTAGGTAAAATTGCTATTTCGCATGATTTGTCCATTTCTAATGTACTATATGTTAAGTCACTTAGTTTCAATCTACTTTCCATTGCACAACTATGTGATCTTGGACTAACGTGCACCTTTGACAAGAATGGTGTTGTAGTAACTAGTGAATCAAGCAAAGAACTAATCTTCAAATGCTTTCGGCATGGACATCTTTACTTGGTGGACTTCTCCAACAAGGATGCTAGCTTGACCACTTGTCTTTTCACTAAGACAAGCTTGGGTTGGCTATGGCATCGACGCATTGCTCACATTGGGATGAGCAAGCTTAAGAAGTCGTTCAAGCTTGGGATGGTGACCGGCGTGAAGGATGTCACGTTTGAGAAGAACAAGATTTGTAGTGCTTGTCAAGCCGGGAAGCAAGTTGCTTCACACCACCCAATGAAGACAATGGTGTCAACCTCCAAGCCGCTTGAACTACTCCACATGGACCTCTTCGGACCGTCCACATATCAAAGTCTTGGTGGTAATTTCTATTGTCTTGTTATTGTTGATGACTATTCTAGATATGCTTGGACCTTGTTTCTAGGTGACAAGGGTGAAACTCCGGAAATCTTCAAGACCTTTGCTAAACGTGCTCAAAGGGAATTTCAACTTCCCATCATCAAGGTCCGGAGTGACAACGGCACCGAGTTCAAAAACTACAACATTGGGGAGTGGTGTGATCGTGAAGGCGTGAAGCATGAGTTTTCGGTCGCATACACCCCTCAACAAAATGGTGTCGTTGAAAGGAAGAACAAGACTCTCATCACCCTTGCTAGAGCAATGCTTGATGACTATGGCACGTCGGAGAAGTTTTGGGCCGAAGCAATCAACACGGCGTGCCATGCCGCAAATAGGGTTTATCTTCACCGACTACTCCAAAAGACCCCATATGAGCTCCTCATTGGGAGAAAGCCCAACATCTCCTACTTTAGAGTCTTTGGGTGCAAATGCTACATCTACCGCAAGAAAAGGCTTGGTAAGTTTGAAAAAAGATGTGATGTTGGTATTTTTCTTGGTTATGCATCAAACTCAAAAGCATATCGAGTATTCAACCAAACCTCCGGGCTAGTTGAAGAAAGTTGTGATGTTGAGTTTGATGAGACTAATGGCTCCCAAGAGGAGAGTTTTGGCCATGATTATATAGATGATGAGCCTCTACGAGAAGCCATGAAAAACATGACCATTGGAGACATCAAGCCCGAAGTTGAGGAGAGCCATGATCAAGGGGGAGCATCAAGTTCCACAATCAACACCTCCATGGCGCCTCAAGTTGATGAAGAAGAAGAGAAAGATGATCCATTGCCAATGCAAGACTCACAAGCCACACAACACCAACAACAAGAAGAAGAAGTCCAAGATCAAGTCCAACCACAAGACGAGCAAGATGCTCCACCACCGCCAAGTGCCTCACAATCACTTATGAGGCATGGACGCATCTCCAAGGCGCATCCGATTGATCAAATCATCGGAAGTCCGTCACGGGGAGTAAGTACTCGTTCTCGCCATGTCGCTTCATTTTGTGAGCACTACTCTTTTGTTTTGTATGTAGAACCCACTCATATAGAGGAAGCACTCCAAGATCCAAATTGGGTGATGGCCATGCAAGAAGAACTCAACAACTTCACCCGCAATGAAGTTTGGGTGTTGGAGGAGCGACCCAAGGACAAGAACGTCATCGGAACGAAGTGGGTGTACCGCAACAAGCAAGACGAGAATGGCGTCGTGGTCCGCAACAAGGCAAGACTTGTGGCCAAGGGTTTTTCACAAGTTGAAGGACTAGACTTTGGAGAAACATTTGCTCCGGTCGCTCGGTTAGAAGCTATTCGCATACTCCTTGCTTTTGCTTCACATCACAATATAATGATTTATCAAATGGATGTTAAAAGTGCCTTTCTTAATGGTTATATTAACGAGCTTGTTTATGTTGAGCAACCTCCCGGGTTTGAAGATCCGAGGAATCCTAACCATGTGTATAGGTTACACAAGGCACTCTACGGGCTCAAGCAAGCACCTAGAGCGTGGTATGAACGTCTAAGGGATTTCTTGGTCATGCAAGGATTTAAGATCGGGAGGGTGGACACTACACTCTTCACCAAGGACATCGACGGGGATTTATTCATTTGTCAAATTTATGTCGATGATATCATTTTTGGCTCAACTAACAAATCTCTTAGCCATGAGTTTGGCACCATGATGTCTAGGGAATTCGAGATGTCAATGATTGGAGAGCTCAACTTCTTCCTTGGATTCCGAATCAAGCAACTTCAAGAGGGAACCTTTGTCTACCAAGAGAAATACACCAAGGACCTCTTGAAGAAATTTGAGATGGGAGATTGTAGCTCAAGAAGCACTCCAATGGGAACAAATTGCCATCTCAACGCGGATAAGGACGGTAAACCTATTGACCAATCTCACTACCGCTCTATGATTGGTTCATTGCTTTATCTTACCGCATCTAGGCCCGATATAATGTTTAGTGTATGCTTATGTGCTCGCTTTCAAGCGGCTCCTAAAGAATCGCATAAGAAGGCGGTCTTTAGGATACTTAGGTATCTTAAGCATACCCCTAGAATGGGCTTGTGGTACCCTAAAGGTACAACCTTCCAACTCTTGGGATACTCGGATTCGGACTTTGCCGGATGCCGCGTAGATCGCAAGAGTACCTCCGGTGGGTGCCACTTGCTTGGGCGTTCTCTAGTGTCTTGGTCTAGCAAAAAGAAAAATTCCGTGGCTTTGTCCACCGCGGAAGCGGAGTATATAGCGGCCGGTGCATGTTGGGCCCAAATTCTATATATGAAGCAAACCCTTTTGGACTTTGGAATTAAAATTGGTTGTGTTCCTCTCCTTTGTGACAATGAAAGTGCGGTTAAGATAGCTAGAAACCCGGTTCAACACTCCCGCACTAAGCACATTGATATTCGCCATCACTTCTTGCGGGATCATGAGGCTAAAGGAGACATCTCTTTGCAAGGTGTTAGATCCGAAGAACAATTGGCGGATATCTTCACTAAACCACTTCATGAGAAAACCTTTTCTAGACTTAGAAATGAATTAAATGTGCTAGATGCATCTAACGTCATGTAAGTTGCCATGTTCATGTAAGGATGCATATCATATAGGTCTTGTCTAACTCCCAAAGGATAGGGGCGAGCTAGAAATAGTTTTCCCTGAGGAAGCCTTTGGAAGGTTTAAACTTGGCAAGATAGATTTATTTTATGCCTTGCATGATCCCTGTCATATTAACATGCACTCATTTAGTCTCTTGCACTATAATTTGTTTGGCATTGCATACGGTAGATTGTCACAAAGGGGAACCCACCTCGTGAGAAGGAGACTTGTTTGAAATACAATATCTCAACTCATATAAGGTGGAAAGAACAAAATGTTAGGTACGTTAATGCCTAGAGGAACATGCTTCATTGAGATAGCAGTCTTCATACTCTACCTCACAAAGCATGGGCCTTACATTTCATTTGGATATTTTTCCCTCTACTTTTCTTGGTGTTCCATTTGCATTAAGGCCTAGCCAATCTATTGGCATATTAGTTTTTTTGAGGGGTAAGGGGTTGCCCAAAAAGTCCTAAGACATGTGTTTCTCTTCGATTGTTTGTTTGGTCAAAGGACATATATGGGATGTTTTCGTTCTGTTGTCATCGGATTATCTGATGCCTATGTCAATCCCTCATCGGTCAAATAGGTGTTCAATCTTCAAAGCCCAATTCTGTCTGAATTTCAAATGATCCGACGCGTTCATTCCGAAAAACATCGGTCTATCCGATGCTCACTCTTCTGGAGTTGTGGTCAATTCAACCGATGTTCACTTCCTCCAACGTCGGAACATCCGGTGTCAGCTTCACTCTTTTGAACACCCTTACTGTGCTATTCGACCGATGATCAAAACCCTAGACATCGGTCCATCCGGTGTCAACTGCTATTCTTGAATATCCTTTCTGTGGCATTCGACCGATGTTAACTTCACCTAGCATCGGTCCATCCGGTGTTAAATTTTTGGCTAGGGTTTGGGTCCCACTATTTAAACCCGCGCGCCGCCGGTTTCGTCTCTCTCCCCGATTTCTCTCTCGCCGCCACCGCCTCTCGCCCTAATCGCCGCCACCTCCGCCGCCGCACCCAAGCGCCGTCGCCCTAGGCGCCGCCGCCGCCCACAGCGCCGCACCCAAGCGCCGCCGCCCTAGGCGCCACCGCCGCCCACAGCGCCGTCGCCCTAAGCGCCGCCGTTGTTCTCCCTCGCGCTGCCGCCTCTCCTCCACGCGCCGCGCCGCCGTCTCCACATCCCTCCACCGCGTCCAAGCGCCGCCGCCGCCTCTCTCCACCGCCTCTGCTCCACCCCGGCACCACAGCAGCCCTCCCTCAATCATCTCCCGTGTGCCTCCCGAGCTCCATCGTCGCTAAGGTTTGCTCCGTGCCGTGCGACGTCCTTCGTTGTTTTTCTCGTCGTTCGTTTTCATCGTCGCTAACCCTACCTCTCCATTGCATCAATATGGGTCGCGATCACAAAGGAAAGGGCAAGGCGATCGCGGAGCCCGCCGCGAAGAAGCGCAAACTGTCGAAGGTTGAGAAGAAGACCCTTATGGCCGCTCGCGCCGCCGAGGAGCGTGAGCGTGGCCGAGGGGGTTCCCTGAGGATCCGCGAGGCTCGTCCGAGGCAGCCTCCCGTGGTCGACGACTTCGACGCCGAAGAGGAGCCGGTTGAGCCTCTCGTCCGCCGGCGCTCAGCCCGGACGCGTGGGGGTCACACCGAGGGTGCTCCTCGTCCGAGACCGACGGTTGCCGACCGTCGTGAGGACAGGGAGGCCGAGAGGGCCATCTACGAGATGGACACGGCCGTCCGTGTCAGTGAGGGAGTCCGTCTCACGGACTACCGGAAGATGAAGGCCAAGCAGCTACGCAAGCTTCGTTGGAGCGTGCTACTTGAGGAGTGGTACCCTCAGTCCCGTGAAGCTCTTGTGGACAGTCGTTTCTGGACTGTCACCCAGGCGTCCCTCTACGAGACCTACAGACGTCGGGGGCACAAGCTTTTTCAGCACAACTACTTGGACTGGGGGCAGCTTGCAGTGGCAGCGGAGTCAGAAGTCCGTTCATACTTTGAGAGGTACAGAGGCTTGGTGCAGCTGCTTGCTTATGAGAGAAGTGCTTATGTGGAAGATTGGGTCCGTGTCTTCTATGTGACCCTGTACATCTCTGAGGGCAGGAGGTCTATTGATTTCATGTTTATGGGACAGCGCTACCACCTCTCGAGGCAGACTTTGGGGCAGCTTCTTGGTTTGGACCTGCACGACACCTGCGTGCACGAGAAGGTCTATGGGCAGGCAGATCCACCGAGGAGGCCACTTACTGGAGGAGTAGCACCACAGCTTGACGAGATCCGGTCCCTGTTTGGCCCCACGTTCTCTTCGGACCAGCCGAGAGTTCCAGCTCTTCTGACCCCAGCTGCGCGCATTGTGCACCTCGCCTTGCGCCGCACGCTCCTGCCGAGGTCAGGATACTTGGAGGGGTTCACTAGTCTGCAGCAGACCCTCCTGTTCTACATAATGAACGGGATGGATTTCGACATTGTGGACACCCTCCTGTGCGAGATGGAAGACGTGATCACAAACGGGGTTGGCATGATGAGGCAGATGGTCTACGGGCACTGGATCAGTTACATATGCTCTATGATGGTACCTGAGGGGGATGCAGCACAGGTCAGGCTTGCTGATGAGAGCGTGACTCGCTTTGGTCACTATCGTGCCTCTTCTCCTGGAGACCGTCGCCTTGGTCGTCCAGTTGAGCGCCAGGTCCGGGCCCGTCTGTCAGAGGAAGATTGGTCCGACCTAGAGCGGGAGGACGAGAGGCTTGCTGAGGCTGAGGCTCAGGGGGAGGACCTGCAGCATATCTGGTCTGAGAGCGACACCGACGACAGTGTCGAGGAGTACTTCCCTCCTCCCCTCTCTCCCCGGCAGCACGACGCGGAGGCTGGAGGTTCTACAGTGCCACCTCCCACTCCGCCTCCCGTCACTGAGGCGCAGGTCACGCAGCCGTCTGAGCTGACTTCGCTCCTCCAGCAGATGGTCGAGCAGCAGCGACTGGACAGGCTGGCCGCCGAGCAGGCCCGCGCGGAGCAGGCTGCGCGTCTTCTTGAGCTCCAGCAGCAGCAGCAGGAGATGCAGCGTCAGATCGCCCGTGAGAGGCGTGAAGACACTGATCGGCTGACGGGGCTCATCGACCAGATGCACCAGCGCACTCTGGACCAGCAGCAGCAGACGCAGCAGGCGATGATGGGGATCCTGGGGTTGATCACCAACCTCTACACCCAGACCGGGATCGCCCTTCCATCGCAGCTGCCTGGAGTAGCTCCTCCGCCTCCTGTCTTGGCTCCAGCTGCTGCACCAGTGGCTCCAGTTCCCTCCACTCCGATCCCTTCGTTCAGCATGTCCCCGCTGTTGGCTCCAGGTGATCCTCTTCACTCCCCACTGCCGAACACTTCACTGTTCCTTCAGACGCCGGCCTCTGTCACCAGTGTACCTGCTCCAGCACCTCCAGCACCTCCTCCTCAGCAGGCACCGACCGTGGCATCTTCGGCTCCGGCAGCACCCTCCTCCGCTACTCCGGCCAGCAGCTCCGACGACAGCGGCGGTGACCAGTTCGTCATCGCGCCCAGCTCTCAGGGTCTGTAGGTGCTCGGATCCCTTTTTTGGTGTCTTGATGCCAAAGGGGGAGAAGAGGTAGAAGAGTCAGGGGGAGTGGTAGTAGTAGTCTCAGGGGGAGTGTGTGTTTATCTGTGTGTTTATCCTTTGTATTCGTGCTTGGGTACTCTTTTGTAATTTTAATTAAGCACCCTTCCGCTTGTCTCATTTGCTTATGGTTTTAATCAATTGAGCTTTTCGCACCATAAATTTCATTTGCTTTTTACAAGCTTAATGTGTCTTATCTTGTATTCATTGCATATCTACTTGAGTATTGTATCATCAAATTCATTATTATTGCACTTTAAATTATTGTGTTGTCATCAATCACCAAAAAGGGGGAGATTGAAAGCATCTAGGCCCCATGAGGTACGGTTTCGGTGATTAATGACAATCATTCGATGTTACTAATGAATTTGTGAATGCAAGGTCCCAATAACACTCAATCAGATGAAATCAAAATTACATTTGAGACCCATATAAAATCAACGAGTGAGATCAAATCAAATCATATGAAGACAAGAAGTGAAAGCTCTAACTTGACATCACTCAAATGCTTGAAGACAATCAAAACAACATTTCAAACAAGTGTCAAAGAGGTCACAAGTTCAAATTCCTAAAGAACAACTCAAAACAACTCGAAGTCAACAAGTTGAACACACCGGATCATCCGATGTTTTATGAGTTGACTGCATCGGTCGAGTTGGATCAACTGAAGAAGACGACCTCAGACAAATGCACTCACCGGATCATCCGATGTGAGTGGCTCAGTGACATCGGTCCATCAGTACAGTTTGCTATACCTTTGGACCAAGTGAAGCACCGGATCCTCCGATGTGCAGACTTACACACATCGGTCGATTACTCCAGTAAGCATCAAGATCAAGCAAATTCTAGAGGAAGAGCCACCGGATCATCCGATGAGAAGACAGGTCAACATCGGTCTAACAACGGTCATATCTGACACAGTGACATCAGCTAATTTGGCTTTGACCGATGATAACTGAAGGGAAGACATCGGATCATCCGGTGTTCGCAGAGAAGTGATGTCAGCCTACTTTTCCAACGGCTATCTCGTGGAGGCTGGCTATTTATACCCCTTCAACCTGTCAAATCGACAAGACTTGAAGCCCAGACATACTCTACACATCCTAGAGCATTCAAGCGATAGAGCTACCACTTTCACATCATTTGATCATCATTTGTACACCAAGAGATAGGCTAGAACTAGCTAGAGATAGTGCTTGGGTGCCTCCACTCTTGGTGATTGGAGTCTCTAGTGTAGTGAGAGCAATAAGGGAGTGTCCCTTGGTGTGTGTGACTTCCGGAGCATGCCAAAAGGATTGTGGAAGCTCGGAGGATTCCAAAGTGTACAAGGCTTGAGCTCCACCTTGCCAAGGTTGGCGAACGGAGAAGAATAGTGAAGACCCCCTTGTCTCGGTGACTTGGGAGTGGCAAAACCCCTCGGTGGGTGCCACAACGTGGATGTAGGAAGATCCTTGTGATCTTACCGAACCACGGGATAAACTCCGTGTCCCTTGAGCGTTTGCATCCCTCTCCCTTTTTACACTTATGCAATCTTCATTCCGCAACTTTAATTTACATTGATTGCATAGTTTAATCGCATAGGGAATTGGGCTTTAGGTTGTTAGTTTTTTAATTGCCTTAAAATTTGAAAGAAAGCCCAATTCACCCCCCCCCCCCCTCTTGGGCGTTTCGATCCTTACACTCGCACCCCACGCCGCGCGCGCTCGCCGCTGCCTTCACTCAGCTGCCGCCGTAGCCTGAAGCGCACCTGTTCACTCAGGATAAGGTGCACGTTTGTATTTTGACCATCGCTCCCTGATAGGGATTCATATGGATACTTTGGTCTATTTTCATTATCATATGATGTTCTTACTTCTTTTAGTAATCCAGATTAGCTGGAGTCAATGAAGTTGAAAATAGGGTCAAACGGCAGTTTCAATTTAAAAAATCAGGATTATATGAAAAAAGTCAAACGTATAATTAGGATTTAGAATGATGTCAATGATACAATTGCCTCTAAAAATATCTATTTATAAAATATCTTCTAGAGACTAAAACTGACTTGAATTCTATATAAAGTTGACTAGGGCTCTTCTACCTGGAGTTAATGCTCTACTTACTGGACCAACTCAGTCCAGTGTACTGACTTGAATTCTATATAAAGTTGACTAGGGCTCTTCTACCTGGAGTTAATGATCTACTGACTGGACACAACTCAGTCCAGTGTACTGACTTGAATTCTATATAAAGTTGACTAGGACTCTCACACCTGGAGCACTGACTGGACCAACTCAGTCAGGCCAACACATCTGGCTGAGCGGAAGGAGAGATCACTCAATTCTCCGTGTCCGTCTACATTCGAGAAGGAAGAGTGCGATGGGATCGCTCACCAGGGCCGCGGAGAGTGGGAGGGCTGCCGTGGAAAGTGAGGATGAGTGGTCTCATGAAGCGGTAATTTACGTCAACGGCATCCGCCACGTGCTCCCCGATGGTCTCGCCCACCTCACCCTACTCCAGTATCTCAGAGGTCACACTCACTTTCTTTATCCTTTCTGTTTTTTAATTGATTCTATGGAAACATGCGGATGAGCGTATCGAACGGTGTGTTTTTGTCGGTACGAGGATTGCACAGTTGCCGGGTGTAGTCGTTAGTGTAGCTGATCTTCTTTCCTTTTTACCAGAAAGAATTTCTTTGATGCGCTTTGGCTGTTCCTCCATATATTTGGGATCGAGTACCCATCGAATCTATGGACTTCTTTTGTTCTCTCGCTGTATATCTATCTCTGCTGACAAAGAACTATACATAGAAATCACAATTGGAATGTCTGAGACGTGAGACCTCAAATGGCTAATGGCCTGAAGCCGGCAAATTAATCAGGAAAGAAAATAGTTTGACCGTTTGTGATACCAGGGTACGCATGGACTTTGTTACAAACTATTGAGAATAAATCCATATACCATAGGTTA
Organism: Tuctoria greenei; assembly: GCA_036927565.1. NCBI lineage: Eukaryota > Viridiplantae > Streptophyta > Magnoliopsida > Poales > Poaceae > Tuctoria > Tuctoria greenei. Next base: position 17,902,776 of record JAYESD010000004.1, on the reverse strand, counting down.
CACACCCAAGTTATTTTTTTCTTTCTCACAACTAAAATCAGATTTTCAGAAATTCAGAATTGAATTATTGGATCAGAGTGAGTCGGACAAACTGTAAATTTTTACATGAACCTTTGGAATACGGGACATCATTTTGCTCCAATGCTTATTCGATCTGAAATTACGTCCCATAATATATTGTGCCCCTCTTTTTTTCACCTCATTGTTTTGCTAATGTACCAATATTTACATATCACTGACATATAGCATATGAGATTATCAGTAATTTAGAATATATCTTTTTTCTTCTGTATACATAAGAAGACTCCTTGTATAATTAAGAGGTATAATTTCAATTAATGATTTCTAGAGTATTCCTGATATGATTAATTATTGATCCTATTTTGGTTTATATTTGTTTATTAGAATAAGTGTCACTGTAGTGTGCAGGATTCCAATTCCTAGGAGGTAAGGTGGATATAGCAGAATCACATGCGAGATTACTTGCAGCTCTAGTTTTGCAGAGTTGTCTTAAATGGCCACAGCTGAGCATGTAATGTATTACCTTTGTCCCAACATAAGTTTATTTCTAGCTATTGGTCAAACTTACATTTGACCAATGATAACTACAAATTTGATTATACTTAATTCATATAAATTATATATTATGAAATATTCTTTATGACGAACCTAAAAGTACAAGTCTTTGGTTGGCAAAGTTGATTAAAATCATAAAAATCATTGGTCAAAGTAAGCTTTGACTAAAACTACAAATAGAGATTGAATGGGATGGAGGGAGTATCTATGCAATATAGAGAAGGTAGACAGAGCTTTGATTTACAAAATCTCACATGTGTGAGCTCCTATCTGTTTCTCCTTTCTTCCTTGTTCTTGATGTTGCGCTGCTAAAGGAGTAAGTTAACATATGGTATCTAAAGTTATGTTAGGCTATGGCTTCCGCTCCATCAACACAGTATGAGGGCTGAGCAGTGATGTACCATTGACGCTTCCCATCCCCGCCGGGCCGACGCAGGTGCAGATATGTCATAGAGCAACTGTAAGGACTAGAGCCTTCTCATGAGGGTAAAGCTAGAGGGGCCTCATGAGGATAAAACTAGAGCCTTCTCATGAGGGCAAGAGAGAGGACTTTGGTCTGCCGTCGAGTCTGATGACGTGAGCCATTAAAATGATTTCATTACCATTGATGACATCCTCTCCTCTATATCACCAGAGATGATCCGCACTCTAGTGATAAAAGAAACAACCAAAGACGCAAGGATATCATATGCTCCATGTGCGTGGGCACAGACCACACCAAGTCAAGGTTGAAGCTATTTCTTCATGACTTGGAGCTGCTCTTTTCTACGATGAAGAGTCAAATGACAACTTCACACTTTGTCTCACCAGTATAATGGGCTCACTTGTTATTCATGGCAAGTCTGTCAACGAGTAGCGAGCCGTGAACAAGATTATGTGTGTTGTCCCCCGCAAGTATACTCAGCTTGCACTCTCAATTGAGGCACTACTAGACACAACACAACCCTGGATCGAAGAAGTCACGGTCTGACTCAAGCCAGTCGATGAATGGATGCAGGCATCCACTCCAGCTAGCATAGAGGAGCAAGCTTTACTTCACCAAGGAACAATGATAGTTTGGGGAAGAGAAAGCAAGAAGAAAAATGTGGCTCGAGTGAGATTGTGGTCCGGCGATAGCGCATGACATCACCCGCGCGGCGGACCAAGGAAGAAACATATGACTTGAACCCCGAACAGAGAAGGGACCAACAGTAACCATCGGGATAAGTGTAGCAACTGCAATCGTTTTCAGCACTAGGAAAGGGACTATCAGAAGCTCAAAAAGGCAGTCACACACTTCACGCAAGCCATTGAGGAAGACATGTTCACATTGCTCATGGCACGGTGTGCACACTCTACGGCACTAGCAGGTGTGCACCGGATGATCCGCTCATGCGAGCTTTCCCTAGAGCAACAGACCACGACACTAACTATCTCGAAGGTTTATATCTTGACATTGGAGCGGCCAACCAAATGACAGGCCTTGACAAATTAGTTGTTGACATTGTTAAGTTTATAGAGGGCTCGGTTGTGGGTATCAAGGGTTGTGGGTCCATCATATTCAATGGAAGTGGTGTTGCGCAAAAGGTCCTCACCGGAGTGTTCTTCATTCCACGCATCTGCAACAACATTATCAGCCTCAACCAATTTGATGAGAATGGAGCCAAGATTCGTATTGAAGTAGGAGAACTTCAGATTTGGGATCACCAACAATGGCTCCTTTTAAAGGTCCGATAGATTGCATACAGATTGTATGTGCTGCACCTCAACATCACGTGGCCAGTCTATCCCATGGTGAGACATGACAATGACGCTTGGACGTTCCATGACAAGTTCAAACATGCCCCCTTTGACATGCTACGATGAATGTCCACATGCCAGATGGTGTGAGGGATGGCAGAGGCGGACCATGTCGTAACAGCTATGTGACGCACCATGATGTAGCAACACCTTCCCTTCCCCATGAAACCAAGCTACCACATTGAGTTTCCACTAGACCTCATCCACGATGATGTTACTTGTCGATGATGACACTTAGTACATGTGGTGGCTTTGCTGAATGGCAAAGGAATGTGGGAGGAAAATGCACATTATTAGGATAGGCAATGGGCGTGAATTCACTTCGACTGAGTTTCAGTGCCATAGTAATGAACATTGAGTCCATTGGTTGCTGAAAGTCGTCTAGAGGGGGGGTGAATAGGCAATAAGACCTAAAATAGCTTAATCAAACGAGATTAAATTGCTGAGACCGGACTTGTCTGGTCAGGCCAGACTAGTCCGCTCAGCTCAGGGTTAAAACCTAAAAACTTGATTTCTACAAGTGATTTGCAGAATTTAAGTTCACAAATGAAAGATACAATATCTAGCAAACTAGTACAACTTAGATTAACTAATGAAAGCAGTTAGGTTGCAAGATTTTAACAATGATCAAGATGAAGGACAATATGATCCCTAAAAGCAATTCTAGTGATTACAAAATGTAAAGCGACAAAGTGAGACAAGGTTTATCCGTAGTTCAGCTCCACGAAGAAGCCTACATCCATGTTGAGGGGTCCACACATGGTTTGGGTCTCACTTGACCCTTCTCTCACCAAGCCACAACAATGGCCGACTTGGTTTCCACTATATCAATAGGTAATCACCAAGTTTCTTGGGGCTACTGACAAGTTGAGGCTCCCACGGATCAATACAGCAAGGTGCACTTGAAGCTCAACTCATACAAGCCACAAAATACAACACAAGTGCAAAAGATCAAACCAAGAGCCAAAGCACGATGATATTTCTTCACTCTCCTTCCCAAACCCTAATCTCTTCAAGATTTGGTCGTAGAGGGATAGTAGGACGAGTAGAAGGCTTTGGAAGGCTCAAGGAATGTTGTGGCGGTGCTAGGGTTCCAGAGTTGTCAAATAGGAGCCATGGGTCCCCTTTTTATAAGGGTCCCGGCAACTAACCATTGCAAACAGCCCAAACCCGGACTAGTCTGGCCCTGTGCCAAGGATTAGTCTGGCCCGTTGGGACCACCAACAATTTCACATCATCGATCGATAAAACAGATGACGTGCATACCAAACGTTTGAATTTCAAACGGTCATGGCAACCCGGACAATTCCGAACTCATCCAGAATGCTTTGGTCCGTCCCAAAACGGACAACTCTGGGGGTCCAGACTAATCCGGCCTCTGTGGCGGACAAGTCCAGCCTCCCAAGACTTAGCTCCAAATTCACTCACCAAGGGAAGAATGGACTAGTCCGTAACCATACGGACAAATCCGAAATCATCCAGAAACATTTAGTCCGACTCAAAATGGACTAATATAACTGACCAGACTAGTTTGGCCTGAGGCCCGGACAAGTCCGACCTCTGTGTGTTTTCTCTAATTTTTGTCTTCTCACTTGGGTTTTTCTCTCAACCACCACTTTGAGCCCTCTTGTATGATCTCAATGCACATAATGCAGGCACCCTCACACATGATACAGCTAGTCTAAACTCCACAATAGAAACCCTAATTTCTATTCTTGAGTCTTCGACGCCTGTTTCAACCTTTTCCTTTTTGAGGGATTTTGTCTCATTTCAATCATCACACATGTGCTTAAGATCAGTTCAACTCATTAATCTCTTAATTGTCGTCATCAATCTTCCAAAACCCACGGGGATGACTAGATGCACTTTCAATCTCGCACATTTTGGTGATTGATGACAATACATTAAGCTTCAACAAAAAGATAATAATTTGTTTTCATAACATGTGTTTGTATAAGTAACTCCCCCTCAATGTATGCATCATGAGTAAGAAAAATTGAGAGAGTTATCACACATGTACATGTTATGGTGGGGTGCCTAAGTGATGTGCTCATAAATTGTGATAATACAAAAATTATGCGAGATAAATATGTCAAGTCAAGCATAACATCACAATTAAGCATAGTACATGTGAAACATGGATTAAGTATTACATCAATTGAAATGAGTGTTTTAAAACCATAATACATGTCCAATTAGGGATCAAAAGAGACAATGACAAAAAAAACTCTAAGTAAGTACCCCCTTTCAATCTCTCCCCCTTTGGCATCAAGACACCACAATGGAAAAGAGAGAAGGAGAGCCCTAAGGTCTACCCTTCATCATCATTGTCATCTTCGTCATCATCTTCTCCACCTTGGTGCCGCTCACTATCGCTCTCCGTGGCCTCCGGATCATTGGCATCGTTTTCTTCCTCGGATGGAGCCGCCGTGGAGGTGCTAACATCACCAAATTGCGCGAGTTCTTCAGTGGTGAACTTCGGGAATGGAGTCAGCTCTCCATCACTCTCCGCAGCAGGAGACATGGGGACTTCGAGCTTGTCGCACATCACCATGAGATACTTCTCTTGGCGATGTTCCATGCGACGTTACCGAACTTCTGCCTTCCGGCAAGAGGCGAAGATTGCCTTGAAGCACTTGAAGAAGCCACTGCCAGATTGTGATGGAGGAGGAGGAGGAGGTGGTGGAGAAGGCACGAAGTGAGAGGATGAGGCAGGAGGATCCACGTTCTTCCTTCCAGGTGCAGCTGACTCTGAAGGAGGGATCTGTGGGCGGAGTTTTCTATGAATGATGTACTTCTTGAAAGTGAGCCCGACACCTTCTCGATCATGAACACGATATAAGGAGCATAGCCACATGATCGATTGGGTGTGTGAGAGATGTTGAAGATGTCATCAAAAATATATTCCACAACGTTGAAACCGACATCTCCATCAATGAGCACCATTAGGTGTCCCAAATTTCCTTGAATGATGCCAGCATCTCCATCTTTGGGGGCAATCATCTTCCGGAGCACACAGTTGAGGACACTATAGAAGGGCTTGATGTTGCGAATGTGTCCGGCCTCATAGACTGCATGACTTGGATACATGTAGTCCAATACATCTTGATCAACTGGCTTGGGGTTGGATATGATGATCTCATTCTCAAGTTGATCTTCTATGTCAATAAACTGAGCAAATTCCCAATAGGTAGTGGAGTATTGCTCTCCATGGATCATCCAAGTGATTCGACGATCTCCATCGGTGTGGAAGTAGATTGTAGAGTAGAATTGTGCGATGAGTTCCACATTCCAATCATATTGAAATGCCATAAGCTTATTTAGTCCATGGCGCTCTATAGCTTCAATCACGGCATTGAAGGCGACATGATTCTTTTATGCCATGTAGTCCCAATCGATCCATTGGTCATCTGTCACCGGGGTTTGCTTCGTCATATAGACGGTCTGATAATAGTCACAATGAAAGTCACACAAAAACCGAGGGTCGGCGGTGCCTCTTTCCCATTGATACACATTGACCATCCTGAGTTTTCTTGCCTTCTCAGCCCCTTTGCCTTTGAAAATGTTAGCTTCAAAAGCAGCTTGGCAATTGGGGTTCCTGGCAGGTGAGGACATCCTCAAAGGACCAATGGGTTGAGAGGGTCCCTTCTTGGCTTTGCTTGTAGGCTTCTTGACACTAGGAGCCTTCCTCTTGGGTGCCTCTTCAACTGGCGCTTTGCCCTTGTCCTTCGACCTTCGAGCCTTTTGAGTCCTTGTCTTCTCTCCCATGGTGACAAGTCTCTTCTTCTTCTTCGGCACTGCATCGGCTGTAGCTGAGTTATGCGCCTCCCATTGCTTCTTTTTGGCATTTCTTGCCTCTGACAGGGATTCATGGAGAGCTATAGCAAGCTCTCGCTCCTCACAATTCCGACGATAGAGTGCTTGCCTCCCTGCCTTGGCCTCGGGCGGATAGGGGCGTGTAGTCGGAGTCCGACATTGTCCCTGAGAAGTGGTGCACAAGGAAAGTGTATGAGTCCAAGGAAGTAGAATATTGCGTTAGAATTCACAAAAAAATGATCGAAGTTAGGGTTTTCACTGTGTAACCTGGACTTGTCCGCCCAAGAGCCGGACTAGTCCGTACAAGCCAGACTTGTCCGCCCTACGGTCGGACTAGTCCGATTTACACAGCAAGAACCCTAATCTTGAGGATTTTTGCAAAATCTATGGGTCTAGCCACAATATTCAAGGTATAGGACCACAATGACATAGAGAACAACTTTTGTGAAGAAGTTTCTATCAAAAGACCTAGAAGAATTGAATTTTGAGGGATTGAGGTCTAGGTCAAGAATACCTCTTCAAATCTTTGAATTGTCAAAATGTGGACGAAGAATCGGCCTAGGTTGCTTGGGGAGGAGTTCCCACGCACCTTGGGGCTTCAATCCATGGATTGGAATCGAGATTTAATGGTTGGAAGTGAAAATCAGCGCGGTTTTCATGCGGTTTAGGAGAGTGTTTTTAATGGGAGTGACCGTTCGAGGGTTCCTGGAGAGCTTAAGTCCCCAGGGGCCAGACTTTTCTGATGGACCGGACTAGTCCGGTTCAGAGGGATGGAGTAGTCCGGTTTAAAGGATGAAAACTAATATATATTGAGTCTTCAACAAAGATTTGATCCTTTTGGACTATATTTCCACAAAAGATCTTTGTAAACATGGTCAGTAAGCAATCAACAATCAAACTATGACCATAATTCACAATGATTCAATAATCTCAAATATTTTTGTAGAAAATTGAGGAAAAAGGGTTTTTCGCAAACATGTATGAATTTTGAAGCGAATACAAGTAACAATCAAATGTGCAAGACTCAAGCCACATTTCGAGAATCAAGGATATTGAGCTCACTCCTAAGTTCACAAAATATTTTCTCATCTAGGGGCTTGGTGAAAATATCGGCCAATTGTTTTTTTGTTCTTACATGGGAAATTGCAATGTCTCCTTTGATGGAGTGGTCTCTCAAGAAGTGGTGGCGAATATTGATGTGTTTGGTCCTTGAGTGTTCAACTGCATTGTGAGCTATTTTAATGACACTCTCATTGTCACATAGGAGGGGAATATGGTTCAAGTTTATGCCATAGTCCCTAAGAGTTTGGCACATCCAAAGAAGTTGTGCACAACAACTTCCGGCGGCGACATACTCCGCTTCAGCTGTGGAAATAGCAATGGAGTTTTGTTTCGTTGAGGACCAAGACACTAGAGATCTACCAAGGAATTAGCAAGTTCTGGAGGTACTCTTCCTATCAACTTTGCACCCCTCATAGTGTGCATCGGAATATCCAATGAGGTTAAACTTAGATCCTTTAGGGTACCAAAGTCCTAGGCTTGGTGTGTGAACCAAATATCTAAGAATTCTCTTAACAGCAGTCAAATGACACACCTTGGGAGCAGCTTGAAATCTAGCACACATACAAACACTAAGCATGATATCGAGCCTAGATGCACATAAGTAAAGCAATGAACCTATCATGGAGCGATATACCTTTTGGTCCACGCTTGGACCATCTTCATTAAGATTGAGTTGCCCATTGGTTCCCATTGGAGTCTTGATGGGTTTGTCTTTGTCCATGTCGAACTTCTTGAGTATATCATGTGTGTACTTTGTTTGACTAATGAATGTGCCTTCCTTAAGTTGCTTCACTTGAAAACCTAGGAAGAACTTCAACTCCCCCATCATGAACATCTCAAACCTTTCAGTCATTATCTTTGAAAACTCATCACAAAAGCTTTGTTAGTAGAACCAAATATAATGTCATCGACATATATTTGGCAAACAAACATATCATCATTAAAATGCTTGGTTAACAAAGTATAGTCAGCCTTCCCAATTTTGAAACTGTTTTGAGTTAAGAAATCTCTAGGACACTCATACCAAGCTATAGGAGCTTGTTTGAGGCCATAGAGAGCCTTAGCAATTTGTAGATATGGTTTGGGAAGTCTTGATCTTAAAAATCGGGGGGTTTCTCCACATACACCTCTTCTTTGATTGGACCATTAAGGAATGCACTCTTGACGTCCATTTGACATAGCTTAAAATCGTGTTGAGTAGCAAAGGCAAGTAATATACGAATTGATTCAAGGCTAGCTACGGGAGCAAACGTTTCATAGAAATCCAAACCTTCGACTTGTGAATAACCTTTGGCCACAAGTCTTGCTTTGTTCCTTGTAACCACCCCGTGTTCATCTTGCATGTTGCGGAACACTAACTTGGTGCCTACAACATTCGCATTGGGCCTCTTCACTAGCTCCCACACTTGATTTCTTTCAATTTTGTTGATCTCTTCTTGCATGGCCATCACCCAATCGGATCTCGTAGTGTTTCTTCAACCTTGTGAGGCTCTAAAGAAGAAACAAAGGAGTAATTTTCACAAAAGTTTGCAACATGAGATCGAGTAGTTACCCCCTTGGAGATGTCTCCTAGGATGTTGTCAACGGGATGATCCCGTTGAACGCTTTGATGTACTCTTGGATGTGGTACTTGAGGTCTTGAATCTTCATCTTCATATTCCTCATTTTCATTGTCTCCCTCTTGATTGATGCCTCCATTTTCATCTTCTTGGAGCGCATCTTGGGGGTCTTGATCTTGATTATTTGAGAAAGAGCTTGCTTGATGCATGGAATGATCACTTGGGTCTTGAGATTGTTCTTGTGGTCGAATGTCTCCAAGTGTCATCCTTCCTATCACCACTTGTGGAGCTTCTTCTTGATCTAGCACATGACGATCAACTTGCTCCACTTGGGAGCCATTAGTTTCATCAAACACTACTTTCATGTGCTATTTCAACAATTTTGGAAGATTTGTTGAAGACATGATAGGCGTAAGTGTTTGAGTCATAACCAAGCAAGAAACCCTCATCGGACTTAGAAGCGAACTTCGAAGTCCTTAGCTTCTTTTTGAGAATATAGCATTTGCTCCCAAGAACACGAAAGTAAGAGATGTTGGGCTTGTTACCGGTTAGGAGATCATAAGATGTCTTCTTAACAATGCGGTGAAGATACAACCGGTTTAGGGAATGGCAAGCAGTGTTAACCGCTTCTGCCCAAAACCGGTCCGACCTCTTGTACTCATCAAGCATGGTTCTTGACATCTCAATTAGAGTTCTATTATTCCTCTCGGCCAACTCATTTTTTTGAGGGGGTTAAGGGGCCGAGAACTCATGCTTGATGCCTTCTTCATCCAAGAATTCTTCAAATAGAGTGTTCTTGAATTCGGTGCCATTGTCATTCCTTATGGTCTTGATACTTAAATAGAACTCATTTTGAGCTCTCCTCAAGTATTTATTGAGGACACCTTGAGTCTCACTCTTGTCATGCAAAAAGAACACACAAGTGAAACGTGAAAAATCATCAACAATTATAATATCGTATTTGTTACCACCAATACTTATGTAGGAGATTGGACCGAAGAGATCCATGTGTAGAAGCTCCAATTGTCTTGTTGTCGTCATAATGTTCTTGGATGGATGTTGAGCTCCAACTTGCTTTCCGACTTGGCATGCGCTACATGGCCTATCCTTTTTAAACACAACATTCTTCAAACCTCATATGTGCTCATCCTTAAGGAGTCTTTGCAAATTCCTCATCCTAAAACGGGCTAGTATTCTGTGCCAAAGCCATCCCATGTTAGTTTTTGCAATTAAGCATGTATTAAGTTGGGCTTTATCCGCGGAGAAATCCACAAGATAGAGCTTTACCTTGAGTACACCCTTAAAAGCAATTGAGTCTTTGCTTCTCCTTGTGACGGTCACACCCTCATTAGTGAATAAACAATTATAACATTTATCACATAGTTGTGATATGGACAAGAGGTTATAATCAAGGGAATCAATATATAAAACATTAGAAAGATTATGATTAGGGGAAATAGCAATTTTACCGGTGACAAGGATTTTTCCTTAGCTATTGTCCCCATAATAGATTCCTTCACTTGGATGTTCATTTTTCTCATACTCCACAAACATCTTCCTCTCTCAGGTCATGTGATTTGTACATCCACTATCAAGAACCCACTTTATTCCACTGGAGGAGTATGCCTACAAAAAGGATTTAAGCCTTGGCTTTAGGTACCCAAGCGGTGTTGGGTCCTTTGATGTTAGTCAAGAGGCACTTGGGCACCCACACACAAGGTTTAGGACTCTTGCGGTGTGGCCCAACATACCTAGCATAAGATTTATCAAACTTGTTCCTTAATAACACATAGGAAGCATTAAAATCATGGAACAAGGGATGAGGTTCCTTTTTAGGCATTTTATAAGATGTAGCAATGCTATTTCCTTTATTAGTATTATATGAACCTCCTTTGACAAAAACAATCAAGTCTTTGCCATTCTTGGGAGTTTTGGCGTTCTGCCTCCTCTCCCTAGAATAGCGAAGACCATCCTTGACAAGGGGATGTCTTGTGTTGGTGTATGCACTACGTGCATATGCCATCTTATCCTTGTCAAAGATGCCACCCTTTGGTGCTTGGTTGGTTTGTGCCAACTTAAGCTCATCTTTAAGTTTTATAATCAAGTTAGAGCATTTGAAAGTTTGAGTTGTTTCGGTTTGATATTTGTGGAAGATGAGCTTGTAGAGGAAGAAGGAGCATTGACCTTGAGAGACTCCACTTGTGTTTCAAGGATATTGTTAACTTTTGTCAAACTAACAAGTTCATCCTTAAGCACAATTGTAGTGTTCTCAAGGTTTGAGCAAGTTTCCTTGCTCAAAGCGAGTTCACGCTCAAGTGCATTGCTTCTCTCTCTTTCAAGCTCCAAGAGCTCCTTAAACTCTTGGCATATCTCCTTTTGTTGGATGACCATGTCCTCTTGACGGTTAATGAGCTCTTCCTTCTCAAATATCTCATCCGTCAACAATCTCAATCTTTTCAAAGTACTCTTACTCATATCCTTAAGAATATGTTCATTCTCACTACTACTATCAAAATCATTATGCGAAGAAATTACCGAAGAGGATTTAGATTTGACCTTCTTTCTTCCCTCCTTGGCCATGAGGCAAGTTTTCCTTGAGTTCTCCAAGTTGGGGAGGAGCTTGCTCTCCATGGTTTTCTTCTTCATAGCAATAGTTGCTTTCTTTTCTTCTATATCGGAGGAAGATTCTTCATTTGAATCTCACTCCTTTCCAAGGTGGGAATGTCCCGATTGCTTCTTCTTCTTGAAGTATTTCTTTTCTTGAGACTTGCCCTCCTTATTCTTCTTGTTCTCTTCATGTGGGCAATCCACAATGAAGTGACCGTATTCTCCACAATTGTAGCAAGCCCTCTTTGATCTTGTATTGGGCTTGTCTTTGCTCTTGCCTTCACGATGGTAGCTCCCCCTCTTTCTTCTCGACATCCTCTTGAAGTTGTTAATGAAGACTTCCTCTTCCTCATCAGTGTCGGGGCTCTCTTCATCACTCTCTTCCTTTTATTAAGATCTTGAGGATGTTGCCTTGAATGCAACATCTCTTTTCTTGGAGAAGGAGAGCTTTTGAAGGTCGTTGTAGAACATAGGTTCTTGCTCCATCATCTCATGATTGATGATCCTCCCTAGTACTTCTTCGGGAGTCATCTGATGGAATCCCGGACTCTCACGAATTAGTGAGCAAAAGTGACGTTCTGAGACATGATTGCTCGAATCATCCTCTTTACCATTTCATGGTCGGTCCACCGGGTACTTCCATAAGATCGACTCTTGTTGATGAGGGTCTTGATGCGGTTGTATATGTCTTGGGGAGACTCACCATCCATGACAGTGAACCTCCCAAGTTCTCCTTCAATCATCTCGATCACGGTTGCCCTCATGAGTCGTCTTGAGGGTGTCCCATATCTCCTTGGCCACCTCCAATCCTTCAATGCGGTTGAACTCTTCTAGAGTTAATGAGGAGGTGATTACTCCAACCACTTGAGCATTGTGATGGAGAAGGACAGCTTGCTCCGGGGTAATGTCTTCCTCATTCTTGGGAAGATGCACACCTGTCAAGACAATTATCCACAAACTAGGGTTTAAGGAAATGAGATGCATCTTCATATTATGCTACCACATAGAGTAGTCATTTCCATTAAATTGAGGAGGTTTGCCAATAGAATGGACAAGTAATGATTGCTTGCGGTTAATCGCTCATAAATGTAAGGATATCAGGAGTAGTCTTGTGAACTACTCCCATTGTCGGTGTTGATTGGAGCGATCAGCTTGATCTCCTTCTTGGGGACATTGAGCTTCTCACGAAGTCATGCCTTGAGTAGACGAACTTCTTCATCGGCATTTGGATCATTTTGAAGAACATCGACGTTCTTCATCTTGTTGTCATCGACGATCACCGGGATCTCGTTGTCATCCCTTCTGGCTATTTCCTCTCCAAGTTGTTAGACTCTTAGTGGAGAGGTCTGTTCTGATACCAATTGAAAGTCACCTAGAGGGGGGTGAATAGGTAATAAGACCTGAAATCGCTTAATCAAACGAGATTAAATTACTGAGACCGGACTTGTCTGGTCAGGGCTGGACTAATCCGCTCAGCTAGGGTTAAAACCGAAAAACTTGATTTCTACAAGTGATTTGCAGAATTTAAGTTCACAAATGAAAGATACAATATCTAGCAACCTAGTACAACTTATATTAACCAATGAAAGCAGTTAGGTTGCAAGATTTCAACAATGATGAAGATGAAGACAATATGATTTCTAAAAGACATTCTAGTGATTATGAAATGTAAAGTGAAAAAGTGAGACAATATTTATCCTATGGTTCAGCTCCACAAAGAAGCCTACATCCACGTTGAGAAGTCCACACAAGGACCGGGTCTCACTTTACCCTTCTCTCACCAAGCCACCACAATGGCCGGCTTGGTTTCCACCATATCAATGCAAAATCACCAAGTTTCTTGGGGCTGCTCACAAGCTGAGGCTCCCACGAATCAATACAACAAGGGGCACTTGAAGCTCAACTCACACAAGCCACAAAATACAACACAAGTTCAAGAGATCAAACTAAGAGCCAAAGCATGATGATCTTCTTTCACTCTCCTTCTCAAACCCTAAGCTCTTCAAGATTTGGTCTTAGAGGGCTAGTAGGACGTGTAGAAGACTTTGGAAGGCTCAAGGAATGTTTTGGCAGTGCTAGGGTTCCAGAGTTGTCAAATAGGAGCCGGGGATCCCCTTATTATAGGGGTCCTGGCAACTAACCGTTGCAAACAGCCCAAACCCGGACTAGTCTGGCCCTATGTCATGGACTAGTCCGGCCCCTTGGGACCACCGACAATTTAACATCATCGATCGACAAAATAGATGACATGTGTGCCAAAAGTTTGAATTTCAAACGGTCATGGCATTCCGGACTAGTCCGACTAACAACAGACAAGTCCGAACTCATCCAAAATGCTTTGGTTTGTCCCAAAACAGACAACTCTGGTGGGTCCAAACTGGTCCAGCCTCTATGGTGGACAAGTCCGGGCTCGCAGGACTTAGCTCCAAATTCACTCATGAAGGGAAGAATGGACTAGTCCGTACCCATACAGACAAGTCTGAACTCATCTAGAGACATTTAGTCTAAGTCAAAACGGACTAATCTGACTGACCGGACTAGTCCGGCCTAAGGCCCAGACAAGTCCGGCCTCTATGTTTTCTCTCATTTTTGGCTTCTCACTTGGGTTTTCCTCTCAACCACCACTTTGAGCCCTCTTGGATGATCTCAATGCACAGGATACAGCTAGTTTAAACTCGACACAATAATACCCTAATTTCTATGCTTGAGTCTTCGATGCCTGTTTCAACCTTTTCCTTTTTGAGGGATTTTGTCTCATTTGAATCATCACATTTGTGCTTAAGATCAGCTCAACTCATTAGTCTCTTAAGTGTCGTCATCAATCATCCAAAACCCACCGGGATGCCTAGATGCACTTTCAGTTGTTTACCATCCCCTATAGCCTGCAATAGAACGAGGTTGTCGAGCGGAGAAATGATACTGTCATTGAGATGGCATGTGATATGTTGAAATAGAGGAAGCTCCTGACGAGGTTTTGGGGAGAGATGGTCACTTCAACAATGTATATGTTCAATTGCTCTCCCACCAAGTGTGTCTAGATGGAAAGACACCATTCAAGGCACAACATTGATAGAGATCCATTGTAAAGCACCTACACATGTTAGGCAGCATAGTCTTCACCAAGGCTACATGCCCCAAGCTGAAGAAACTTGCAACACACCAATGATCTTCTTTAGCTATGACGAGTGACACATGGCCTACCATGCCTTTGACTTGACAAAAGATCATGTGCACATCACCCACAATGCTATCTTCAATGAAGCGAGGAACTCATAAGTGGCGACTTCATCATCGAGTACTTCACCACAACAGTGCCAATTTTGACAGCAGGGGAGCCAAGACTCATGCGTCGCCTCAACTCCAACTCACTCGACTTAGAGATCACCCTCTAATCCATCCACTTTAGAACGACTCTGACTCACTCGACTCAGAGATCACCCCCTACCTTTTCCTCTTAGAGGTCGACTTTGACTCACTCGACTTGAAGGTCATCTCCAACTCTCTCCACTAGATGGTTGACTCCGACTCTGCCCATTCATCGATGGACACCGATTCATACCACTCAACAATTGATTCCATCCCCCATCCCAATACCTTTGTTGCTAGAGTCCGTGCCCCAATTGTTCAATGATGAAAATGACTGGACGCGTACAACTCTAGCGAGGTGCTACTATTCTGTACCTTTGACAGAATGATCGGAGGTGTGCTAATTTCGAGTAGGCCACATGAGACCTCAACTCTAGCTCTCTCCTTCTTGTGAGTTGCCTCATTTGCAGAGGTAGAGGGAGATGAAACTTGACAGGCTACCATGAGGGACGAAATGGGCTCCACCGAGCAGATTAAGATGTGAACACTCATGGACAAGCCAAGAGGGCATCAGTGGATCCATTAGCGTTGGGTGTTAAAATTGAGGAAACATGAAGTCGGTGCAGTGATCAAGCATTAAGAACAACTCGTCATGGAAAGTCTACCACTACATAAGAACCTCAAATCGTAGCAGAGATGAACGCAAAGGCGATCGTCTCCGATCTAGAAAAATGAGATGCGCCCGCATCAACGAGGATCAGAACTGGCTCCGTTGAGGGTAAAAGGAGACAGCCTACTTTATGACGCATCTCAGTTAAGTTAATATACAAGACGCTCCTACTTCTCTAACAAAAGGGAGACGCACATTCCTAAAGCTCGACTCCTATTTTGAAATAAAAGGAGACGAGCCTTTCTTGGAGCTCGTCTCCTGTTATCATGGAAGGGGGCGCATTAAAAGGGTTGTCTCGATTTTGTATGCCCTCATACGAGCTCCCAGCTATGGAAGAATAGTGGCGTCCGGATATGCCTTGTTCTAATCGTTTCTTTCCCTCTTTGGAGGTGTCCTTCTAGAAATCTTGCGGTGACTATCAGTGGCCCTTAAAACAAAGGATTAGTCCTCTCCTCCTCGTGTGCTCCTTACTATTTTTTTTACCCCTTTAGATCTTGACTATTAGTGGCTTCGAGTTTCTTTGATTTAGCTCTTCTTTTCTATACGTAGATGTCGTCGATCAAAGTTAGATGTATGGGATGCACCTTTACAATAAGTATATCAAAGGGGTAGATGCATTTATCGATTTCGCAAGGAAAGACATGTTGGACAACATTAGAAGGAATATTTGTTGTCCTTGCAAACATTGCAAGAATGAGAAGAGATATCGCACAAATGATGTGTTGAGGTCACATTTGATCACGCACGGATTCGTGGTGGATTATCAAAGTTTGAACAAACATGGGAAGGAGAGACTTAATGAAGCAGAGATGAGAGATTCATATCTGGAGAGAGAGGTCCCTACAAGTGTCAAAGAAGATCACGATGATGATGTAAACGAGTCAGATATATTAGGGTTTACAGATGATGATATTGAGTTTCATGTGCATAACATAGAGGAGATAGTACAATGTCGAGAGACATGACGACGATGATCAGTATAGTAATGGTGAACTTGCAAAGTACAAAAAGATGATTGAAGACTCGAAGACACTATTGTATCATGGTTATGCGGCTCAGTACACGAGACTGTTTGCGATGGTGAAACTTTTCCAGTTGAAGGCGAGCAACAGATGGAGTGATTGTGGTTTTAAGAAATTGTTTACACTCCTTTAAGACATGTTACCCCAATGCTATGCAAGTTCATTATTTCTGAAATTATTAATATAAAGGGATAATTTGTTACAGTATATAGGATTAGATGACAGTTATGATTTGTGTAATTAGTTACTTGGTAAGCAGGATGAACAGTGAGGAATTCTTTATGTAATAGTTACTTGACAAGCAGGATGAACAGGGGGCATTCTTTGTGTAATGGTTACTTGGTAAACAAGATTGACACTTTTTTAATATTTGATTGGTCAATATAATTTAATGTGTGATCCCATTTGACATATATATAGTTTTGTATGTGTATGTTGCTGACCCTAGCAATGCGGCTGCCAAATCCTGGCTAGCTTCAGGATGCAGCTGACAACCAGAATAAACAGGGGGCATCTAATAGAAGACGAGTGTTTAATAGGATGCATCTCCTATTAGTGCTACAATGACCAACCGATAGTTAAATCCACGACGAGCTAACATAAAGAACGTATCAGATTTCTTACATAAAGGAGACGAGCAGACTTAAAGTTCGTCTCGAATTAGTCTTCTATTAGTCTCCTATTTGTTACAAAAAGGAGACGAGCAGCCTAAAAGACCATCTCAGGCTAGTCGTTAAATCCGCAACGAGCTGACATAGAGAGTGTATCAGATATCTTACAAAAAGGAAACGGGCAGACTTAACGCTCGTCTCGTATTTTTTACGTAAAGGAGACGGGCAGCCTTAAAGCTCATCTCAGATTTCTTACAAAAAGGAGACACGCCGCCTTAACGCCCATCTCGGATTTCTTACAAAAAGGAGATGTGCGGTCTTAAAGCTTGTCTCCGATGTGTACTAATCGACGACGCGCCCAAGAGCGCATCTTCGATGACTCTGTAATACGAGATTTGACGACGGAGATGCACGTTCTGTGCGCCTCCATTCATCGCGCGGGCGTGTCTCGAATGAGCATTTCTCACGTAGTGTATTTCCAACAATAGGGGGACTGACTTCAATGGATTTTCCGCCCCGTTCCATGACTGGAGTTACTGTTCATCACATGGACATGAAGTCAGCTCCAAGCAAATCGAACATGAGGATGCAATCTATAGTCACAGCCATGGCGGAGAGTGGCTACAAGTTGGCATTTATGTTGACGATTTGATCATTGTAGGTTCAAAATTGAGAGAATTCATCGCTTCAAAGCTATGATGAAGATCAATTCCTCAAGAGCAATATCGGGCATTCTCCTTCTACTTTTGGACTGAGGTGTGGCAATATGGAAGCAAGATCGGCTTGAGCCAGAGCATCTACAGAAGTGAATTCTCGAGGAAGCCGGGATGTAAGGATGCAATCTCGCATCAAGGCTGATAGAAGCTCGGCTAAAACTGAGTAGGGATAGCAAGGAAGATGAGGTGCATACCACAATGTAGCGATGAACGATCGAGAGCCTCCACTACCTCGTCCACACTCGGTCGGACATTTCCTTCGCCATCGGATACCTCAGTCGCTTCATGGAGCGGCCCACGACCAATCACTCGGGAGCGATGAAGCGGTTGTTGTGCTACATCACTCGATTGTGGCCTCTCTTGCATGTGCGGGATAGTGGAGGCCAAATCGATTGGTTACACAGATAGAAATCACATTGGTGACATCGACAAACGCAAGAGCACCTCAGGCGCTCTCTTCTTTTTCAGTTCTAGCGAAGTAGAATACGTTGTTGCCGCTACTGTCATAACTCAGGCCATCTGGCTTGCACGTTTGCTTGGCGACCTGAGGGGAGTCAAAGCTGGAAGCGTGGAGCTAAGGATGACCAGTATGTCCAATCTGGGAATGAGTAAAAACTCTATGTTACATGAGAGAGGCACATCGAACAGCAGTGTAACTTCATATGTGGAAGTGCGAAAGATGGGAATATTGCTACAAAGGTCATGACCGCCAATGACTAATTTGCTCACATCCTCACGAAGGCATTAGTACAAGTTCGATTCCATGAGCTAATCGACAAGACTGGACGGGTCAAGGTAGATGACAAGGACAATCATTAGGCAGAGATTGATAAGATTGATCCTTGCTCCTATTTCAGTTTATATTTGTTTATTAGAACATGTGTCACTTTAGTGTTGTTGCAGCATTGTCATGTGGATCAAGTGGTATGCAGGATTTCGATTCCTGCAGGGTAAGGTATATATAGGAGAACCACTTGCTAGGTAACTTATAGCTCCTATTTTACGGAGCTGTCTTAATGGCCACTTGCAAGCTAATTATAGTTTGTATTATAAACATCGATGCAATGGAGCGAGGTTAGATAAAGCTACAGTTTGCTAAATCTTAACTGTTTGATTGTTTCTCCTTTCCTCTCTGTTCTTGCTGCTACCCTGCTAAAGGAGGAAACCAACATTCTCCTACTAGAAACTGGGATAAAAATCTAGATGACAAACAGTAACAAACATGATTTATAGTTATGATGCAACTTTTCTTCCTGGTAATACGTTCTATACTGCAATAAGTGCATAGCAGCAGATGATGACTTGGTAATCACATATGAAACCATATGTTTCCCATTTAGGACAGACCAAAAATATATTTAGGGTAACAGATATCCTCGAGATAGTAGAAAAATGGAACCTAGCGGCACTGTCATCCTGAATTCCTGATGTTTCGACAACAGGACGCCAGCCCACTAACCATTGAAGTTGGTTTTCTCTATTGGTGACACCAAATAGAGAGTTTTACAAAATGGTAATTCAAACCTGTATGCCCATATGATATCTCACTTGAGTGACATGTAATTTTTGCACTAGTGGATATGCGCAAATTAACTAAATATAATGTCATAATTTGTTTTTCAATTTTAAAAATTTGTGCTTAAAAGCTAATCTTAAATAAATAAGGTGATGGATTAGCTTGAAATCCTTATTTTACAGAAAAAATGAACCTTTGTGCTCCCAGGTACCCCTTTACAAATTTTCAATGTTATAATACATAAAGAGGTGTGACGGTAGAAGTTTCAAAGCATAAAAACTGAAACGTCTCCTATTTGTGAATTGTCACACCCGATTTTAAGGCCAAAACCATGTGCATTCTGTATGTATGTCCAGGACCGAGTTTCATATATACCGACAGTAGAAGCGATAACTGTATAATAAGTGTCACTTTTATTCGACTCGACAATGCTAATGGAAGCTATCGACCTATCCTCATGACTAAGCAAACTGGACTCCAAGCGAAGAACTACTCCTCTGATGACGGCGATGCTGGACCATACTGTGGCCTTCTTTACCGTCCAAGTACTCAAGCAAGTATGATTCTGGACTAACCAGCCAGGGTGAGAGAGTACTACAAAGGATGCCGAAAATGTAGCTCAAGTGTTTTTTTTCTTAATTTTAGGCATAGACCAGATGACACATTAAGAAAATTTAGATCCAAAATTGCACTTTCAGAATTCAGAAACCTAGTTTATGGAGAGCAGGAGTATTTTACTCTACTTTTTTTTTCTCATTCTGATCTAGAAGGACCATCATAACAACTTTTCAGGATAAGGTGTTGTGCTGCAGCTATAACTTACTCCCTCTGTCTGAATTACTTGATCCTCTAAACCAAATGAAAACATGTTTCATTATTTGATCCTCTAAGTGTATAAAAAAAGTATTCTATCTTTACCCTAAGATATCTCCACCTCTATTTTTTAAGCACGGTCCAATAAAAAATGAAGAGGGTGGGAGTGGCTAGTGGGAGGGTAATATCATCATTTTACGTCTTCATTAATTTTTACAAATATGTTTAAAAGGTAAAGTAATTCAGAATGAAGGAAATATAACACTATCAGGCTCGCTACACTTGTTTATCTGTCTCAACTTTTCTAATTATGCATTTTAGATATTGGCCTGCGAGGAACAAAGCTTGGATGTGGTGAAGGTGGTTGCGGAGCCTGTACTGTCATGGTCTCATGCTATGACAAGACTATAAAGAAGTCACAGTAAGAATTATATTCCTCAGTCATGTTATGCACTTTCCTTTTGTATATATAAAAAACAGTAAGTGGTACGCAATAAAAAATTGTTGGTAGTTTATATTGTTAAGAATAGAATGCTATCAATATTTAATAGCCTTGATAGGTTGCCATATATCTCAGGATCACATTTGATATGATAGATAGACTACCATATACATCACTCATATATTTGGTAGATAATATGTTATATATAAAAGTCTATATTTATATATAGAAGGTTATCATCTATTTTGGAAATATATGTAACATTCCATGTATGTACTCTCCTATAAATATGAGACCCCATGACCCATAGTAGTCATCTTACGCCATTCAAACCAATATGGTAACAGAGCCAGCAGATCATAACTATCCATCACATTTTTGTTCTCCTCCTCCTCCCCTCCTCCATCTTCCCATGGCTGCTGCAAGTGCTTCTTCTACCATGGCGCCTATCCCACTTCATCAAGTCGTCACTATATGACTAACGAAGTCCAATGATCTACTATGGAATGCTCAGTTTCTGCCCTACCTTCAGAGTTCGAAGCTGATGGGGTTCCTTGATGGCTTCAACGTTGCGCCAGAAAAGCAAATCGCTACATCCATGACCGTCGGCAACGAGCAAGTACCCAATCTGATGTACGAGCGCTGGTACGATCAAGACCAGCAGCTTCTTAGTGGCCTTCTCTCATCGATGATCGAATAAATTCTTTGGGACATCATTGCGGCCACGTCTTCCAAGGAGGTCTGGGACTCCCTCCAAAAGAAATCTTCCTCGTCTACGAAGGCGTGTACGATGCAAATCCGTGTTGAACTCGCGACATCAAATAAGCGCGATCTATCTGCTGCCAACTTCTTCCGCAAGATAACGGGACTCGCCACCGACGCTCCTCTTCGAGACAAAGAGGTGCTCGCTTATTTGCTTGTAGGTCTCCCGGCCGAATATGACCCCTTCGTCACCTCCATGACGACCAAGAGCGAGGCTCTCTCCCTCGACGACGTGTTCGTGCACCTCGTTGCCTACGAGGCACGTCAACTTCAACATCAAGTGGAGATCCAACCATAGTTCAGTGCCGCAACAAATTATGCGGGTCGTGGTGGCTTCCTCTGTGGCCGCAGTCGTGGTGACCATGGTCGTGGCCAACACTCTCGTGGTGGCACGCCTACCAATGGTGACCACCGCCCTCAGTGTCAGATATGCGGTAAACTCGGACACACCGCCATCGAGTGTTGGCACCGGATGGATGCTACATACCAGGTTGACGGCCCATTGGTGGCCTTGGCATCTTCGAGCTCTTACAAGGTGGATCCGAATTGGTACACTGATACTGGTGCCACGGATCACATCACAAGCGATCTTGATCGCCTCGCCATGCGTGAGCAATATCATGGTGGTGATATGCAAGTTGGTAATGGAGCAGGTTTGAAAATTTTGCATACTGGTTCTTGTTGGATTAATACTGCTACTCGTCCTCTTGCACTCAATAACATTCTTCATGTCCCTGAAATATCAAAACATCTTCTCTCAGTTCATAAACTATCTCATAATAACAATGTCTTTTTTGAATTTCATCCATGGTATTATCTTATTAAGGATCGGGCAACACGGAAGCTGCTTTTGGAAGGAAATTGTGAATCCGATCTCTATCCCCTCAAGCCGTCCGACGTACAGCTCCTTCATCAAGCCTTTGTTAGCCACTTTGCATGACCAGATCAATGGCATGCCCAGTTTGGTCATCCTTCTTCTCAAACCGTTCGATCTATTTTACATCTTCATAATCTCCCTTGTCTCACGGAGTCTAGTGTGTCTTCAGTTTGTAATGATAGTCAATTGGCTAAAAGTCATCAACTATCCTATAATAATTCTATCCATCGGACTACCAAACCACTTGAAATTATTCATTTGTTTGGGGCCCCGCTCCAATTTCAGTTGGTGGTTATAGGTATTATATAAGCTTTATTGATGACTTTACAAAATTCACATGGATTTATCTTATAGCAGATAGAACTACGGTTCAACACATTCTTCTCCAATTTCAAAAACACGTTGAATGACTCCTTGACACAAAAATTAGATGTGTTCAGTCCGAATGCGGTGGGGAATACCAAAAACTTCACAATCAATTTTTTACTTCACTTGAAACTGCTCATCATGTTTCTTGTTTCCACACCCACCAGCAAAATGGATCCGTCGAACGCAAACACCGTCACATTGTTGAGAAGGGTCTTGCTTTATTA
Organism: Tuctoria greenei; assembly: GCA_036927565.1. Classification (NCBI taxonomy): domain Eukaryota; kingdom Viridiplantae; phylum Streptophyta; class Magnoliopsida; order Poales; family Poaceae; genus Tuctoria; species Tuctoria greenei. Next base: position 17,880,049 of record JAYESD010000004.1, on the reverse strand, counting down.
GCTCATCCTGGCATGCCACTCAAATTTTGGGATGAAGCATTCTTGACAGCCACATACCTCATCAATCGTATCCTGACTCGTGTCATAGATAATTTGTCCCCTAGGGAACGATTATTCAAAATTCCACCAAATTATTCTATGTTGAAATTTTTTGGATATGCTTATTGGCCTCATCTTCGACCTTACAACAAACATAAACTTGAATTTCGTTCCAAATCTTGTGTCTTTCATGGCTATAGCTCTCTTCACAACGGATACAAGTGTCTTGATATGGACACGGGACGTGTCTATATTTCTCGGGACGTTATTTTTGATAAGGCTGTTTTTCCATTATCTAATCATTCATCCAACTTTGTTGAGCAATCGGGTAATAGTAGTTTTAATTTGAACACTAAGCACTTGCAAATTTTTCTTCCTACTAACTTTGTGCATGCAGCTCCGTCAAGTGCAGCAGATCTGGCAAGCATGAAAACTATATCTTCTCCTCCGCATGCAACAGATGCAGCATCTTCTAATTTGCCTCTTGCCTTGGAAAATCCTCCTATAGATTCATCTCCAAATGACTCTGGTGGTGATTTTGATGAAGCTCCCGCCGAGCCTGCCAACTCTCATGTTGCTCCTGCACATCCGTACGGTACTCATCTTCGAAACAATATTCGACAACCAAAGACTCGTACTGATGGTACTGTCACATATTCAGTGTCACGGGTTTTTTCTTTGGAACCATCATCTTATATCATTGCTATGGAGCATCCTTTATGGCGTCAGGCTATGCAAGATGAATTTGATGCACTTATCAAAAAAAAAGACGTGGCATCTTGTTCCACCACGAGCTGGTATCAATGTCATTGATTCTAAATGGGTTTTTAAACTTAAGCATAATCCTAATGGTTCTATTAATCGCTATAAAGCTCGTTTGGTAGGCAAAGGATTCAAGCAACAATATGGTGTTGATTATGATGCTAGATTCAGTCCCGTTGTCAAGCCCACTACTATTTGGTTGCTGCTATCTTTGGCGGTTTCTCGTAATTGGTCTCTTCGTCAAATTTATATCCAAAATGCATTTTGCATGGTGTTCTTGATGAAGATGTGTATATGAAACAACTGTCGGGTTTTGAAGATTCAACACATCCAAAATTTTTATGCAAACTTGACAAGGCTCTATATGGCCTTAAACAGACACCTCGAACATGGTTCTCTCGCCTGAGCAGCACGCTGATCAAATTGGGATTTCAAGCATCGAAGGCTGATGTTTCCTTGTTTATCCTTAATCAATATGGCCTTCAGATTTATATTCTTATATATGTGGATGATATTATTATTGTTAGCTCCTCATCTTCAGCGACAGACAAGCTTCTCCAACAGCTTCGTCATGAGTTTGCTGTGAAGGATCTTGGTCGACTCAATTATTTCCTTGGCATTGAGGTGCATCACAATTCTTCGGGGCTGATTTTGACGCAACGCAAGTACATACGTGATCTTTTGTTGCGCACAAATATGTATACTTCTAAGGGAGTTTCTACACCTATGCTGCCCGCTCATAAGCTCTCTCTTCATGATGGTGATCCTCTATGTGCTGAAGATGCTACAAAGTACAAAAGTCTTGTAGGTACACTACAATACTTGTCACTCACCCGAGCTGATATTTCTTTTTCGGTGAATCAGGTTTCCCAGTTTCTCTCCACACCTACTACATCTCATTGGGCTGTTGTGAAGCGGATTCTACGATACCTTTGTGCCACTATTGATTTGGACTTTGCTTCACCAAGTCTGCGTCTTCTCATTTGAGCGCCTTCTTTGATGCTGATTGGGCTGGCAATCTCGATGATCGACGTAGCATGGGTGGCTTCACCATCTTCTTCGGTTGTAATCTGATATCATGGGGATCTCGAAAACATCCGACGATTTCTCGTTCTAGTACGGAGGCCGAATACAAGGAAGTTGCTAATACCACCGCAGAGGACATTTGGATCCAAATTCTTCTTCGTGAGCTTGGGATTTCTCAAGATCTTCCTCCCAATTTGTGGTGTGATAACATCGGTGCCACCTATCTTACCGCTAATCCAATTTTTCATCGTCACATGAAACATGTCGAAGTTGATTATCACTTTGTCCGAGAACGTGTGGCTTCGCGACAACTCAATGTTCGAATCATATCATCAAAAGATCAGGTGACTGACATCATGACCAAGCCATTGGCAGGACTGACATTCAACAAAATTTGTGGCAATCTGAACTTAATTTCATACCGTCCAGATTGAGGGGGTGTTAAGAATAGAAGACTATCAATATTTAATAGTCTTGATAGGTTGACATATATCTCAAGATCACATTTTATATGATAGATAGACTACCATATACATTACTCATATATTTGGTAGATAATATGTTATATATAGAAGTCTATATTTATAGATAGAAGGGTATCTATTTTAGAAATATATGTAACATTCCATGTATGTACTCTTCTATAAATATGAGACCCCATAACCCATAGTGATCATCTTGCGCCATTCAAACCAATATATATATATATATATATATATATATATATATATATATATATATATATATATATATATATATATATATGTGTGTGTGTGTGTGTGTGTGTGTGTGTGTGTGTGTTTCCTAAAATAGATCGTACATTCTTTTGTTTTCAGTTTCCTGTAAGGCTGTAACTGGTTTTATGCAACTATTTTATACATATAAATGTTGAAATCCTGTATTCCACATGCTATGTTTGTATTATTGTTCCATATGGATTCAATTGTTCCAAGATTCGAGCTTCAGTTGTTATAAATAATATGGTGATTTGTGTGGTTGCCCCAAATTTGCTCTTATGGCTCTAAACAATTTAATTCATCCCAGGCATTTTGCAATCAACGCATGCTTGGCTCCACTTTATTCCATTGAAGGAATGCACATAATCACAGTTGAGGGAATTGGAGATCGCCAGAGAGGTCTGCACCCAGTTCAGGTGATGCACTCTTCTTGCTGGCCTGTCAATATCCATGTGGCAGTTGCTCGTATTTACCTGTCTGGACATGATTGAGCTAGACATTTTCATCTATTTCTTTTTTTCCACAATGATTTATGAAATGGTTTAGAAAGAACACACCAAAATACAGAGTAATGATATATTGTATGTTAATGGTTTAGCATTAGCACATCATGGCTCACATGACTAAGCACCGACGTCATGGGCAACCTGCTAGGTGATATAGTGAGGTGGACCACTTGTTGCACTACAGCAATCTGCTATAGTAGAAAGGTATAGGCGAGACCGCATTGCTTGGATCCTGGGCCATCTAAATTGGTTCATAAAAAACCAATTGATTTCTTAACAATATGTACTGAAGAAGATTATTTTTACAGGCTATATTTTTCTTTTCTAATATTTCATTTTTCTAGAATAATTAAAAACGTCTTGAAAGCTTTGTCTCTCGTTGGGTTAATCTTATGATTGGAGATTGAGGAACAATGCTGGTATTGGTTCCAGCAGATCGTTTCCTACGCATAACATTTCCTTTTTCGAGGGTATACCTACGTCTCCTCTTCTCTCAAGATGCTTTACATCCCTTGTAGGAATCTTTAGCCAATGCACATGGTTCTCAGTGTGGTTTCTGCACCCCTGGTTTCGTGATGTCTATGTATGCACTGTTGAGATCAAGCAAACAGCCTCCTACTGAAGACCAGATCGAAGAAAGCCTTGCAGGCAACCTGTGTCGCTGTACTGGATACAGACCAATAATTGATGCCTTCCGCGTATTTGCAAAAACAGATAATTCAGTATACACTAACTCATCTTCAGAAAGTAAAAATGGCCAAACTATTTGCCCTTCAACTGGGAAGCCTTGCTCCTGCAGAAATGAGGCAGATGTCCACGCTAATGAGTCTTCATTATCATTGCCAATGAAAAGGTATTCATCCTTGTCCTACAATGAGATTGATGGAAATACATATCATGAAAGAGAACTCATCTTCCCCCCAGAGCTGCAGCTGAGAAAGGTTACGCCACTTAAATTGAATGGGTTTAATGGGATCAAGTGGTATAGACCTCTCAAACTAGAGCAGGTACTACATTTGAAATCTTGCTACCCAGATGCAAAGCTCATCGTTGGTAACTCCGAAGTGGGTGTTGAGACAAAGTTCAAGGATGCTCAATATAAGGTTTTGATCTCAGTTACTCATGTTCCAGAGCTTAATATTCTTGAAGTGAAAGAAGGTGGCATACAAATTGGTTCTTCTGTAAGACTTGCACAGCTTCAAAATTTCTTTAAAAGGATTACTGTGGAACGTGAATCGCATGAAACTTCATCTTGCCAGGCAATACTACAGCAGTTAAAATGGTTTGCGGGAACACAAATCAGGAATGTTGCTTCTGTTGGTGGTAATATTTGTACAGCTAGTCCAATATCAGATCTGAATCCACTTTGGATGGCCACATGTGCTAGATTCCAGATAATTGATGTGAGAGGAAATGTTAGAAGTACCCTGGCAAAAGATTTCTTTCTTGGTTACCGTAAAGTTGATTTAAATCCTGATGAAATATTTCTTTCTGTTATACTACCGTGGACAAGGCCTTTGGAATATGTCAAAGAATTTAAACAGTCACATAGAAGGGAGGATGACATTGCTTTAATGAACGCTGGAATGCGTGTATATTTAAGAGAGGCTGAAGGGAATCAGATAATATCTGATGTTTCCATTGTGTATGGAGGGGTTGCTGCAATTCCACTGAGGGCTTCAAAAACTGAAAGGTTTCTTACTGGAAAGAAATGGGACTCTGGATTGTTGGATGATGCCTTAAATTTGTTGAAAGAAGACACCCCCCTATCAGAGGATGCACCTGGTGGAATGATTGAATTTCGCAGATCACTTACTCTGAGTTTCTTTTTCAAATTTTTCCTTTCTGTTACTCATGAAATGAACAGAAAAGGATTGTTAAAGGACGAGTTGCATGAAACTCATATATCAGCTGTACAATCTCACAGTAGGCCTGCTACTTTGGGGACTCAATGTTATGAATTGGTCAGACAAGGAACTTCCGTGGGCCAGCCGATGGTTCATATGTCAGCCATGCTTCAGGTACTGTTAATGTACAATCATTGTACACAACCCAAATTTTGACGCAATTCCGTTTTTGTTCACATTAACAGTTCAAGCAATGATTCTTGTGAATTTGCTTCCCTACGATTCATGTGAATTTGCTAGTAGGCAAGAACTCCATGCTAGTGGAGAGCCAATAAAGATCACTTCCTGCTCACCACACCCAATAATTTTTGGGCACGATACGCAAGAGAAGGAAACATGTCTATAATTGTTGGGCCTAGCAACATTCTTATGGCATCGCTATAACATTCTGTTAATAATGTTCTACATATGGTGTGTATGTTGTGTCCTCCCATTTGATTTTTCTTAGTTTGAAATATCGTCCATCATGCCAGGTCACCGGTGAGGCTGAATACACCGCTGATACACCGATACCCCACAATACTTTGCATGCTGCTCTGGTGCTGAGTAAGAAGGCACATGCTCGGATATTATCAGTTGATGATTCCCTTGCCAAATCATCCCCTGGGTTTGCTGGTCTCTTCCTTTCAAAAGACGTGCCTGGTGCCAACCATATTGGACCAGTTATTAAAGATGAGGAGGTTTTTGCATCAGAGGTCGTTACTTGTGTTGGTCAGGTACTCTTGTTTTTTTTTTTTGTGTATCTTCACACTGATTTTTTGGTGTTCCGTAGGATTTGGTTACATCGATCTCTTTCTTCTGGTTGACAGATCATTGGAATTGTTGTAGCTGACACCCATGATAATGCGAAAAATGCCGCCAACAAAGTACACATTGAGTACTTAGAGCTACCAGCAATTTTGTCTATAGACGAAGCTGTCAAAACTGGCAGTTTTCATCCAAATACCAAGAAATGCCTTGTAAAAGGCGATGTTGAAAAATGCTTTCTTTCTGGTGCATGCCACAGAACTATATCAGGAGAAGTTCGAGTTGGTGGTCAAGAGCATTTCTATATGGAACCTCAAGGCACTCTTGTCTGGCCAGTTGATTCTGGAAATGAAATTTATATGGTCTCATCCACTCAAGTATGTTCTGCACATTAGAAATTTATGTTCACATGTGGGACATAGATGAAAATGAGGTTGCATTTCCAAATAATGAGTTCTTTTAATAAAAGTAACCTAGATAGAATGTAATATCAAAATCATGACAATGTGGATGCATTTCCAAATAATGAGCCTTCAATAAAAGTAACCTAGATAGAAATGAATACCAAAATCAATCTCCTATCTGGAAATGCGTTTGGAAAGTAACTTCATAGTGGACTGCGGCTGTCTGGACAGGTCGCACCTATAACCATGTCACATGTTACTGTTTAAATAGCTAGTGGCTAAAAGAGACAGGGATTTTGAGCTCTATACAGTCAAACTAGCTAAAGTATGACAATTATTTTCTTTTTTGAAGCTAAACATCTGAGAGTGATATGAGTGAATTTTTCTCAAAAGATAGTTTCGCAATATTGTAACTTTTGTTAAGCACGTGCATTAAAATACAAATGAGCGGTCAATGTTGCATTTTGGTTAAGATGCAGTTTCGATATCACACTTAGTTTTGTGGCCGTTAAGGACCAAGAGAGTAATTACTTTTTCGTGCCATCGCTTTTGCTCGGTTGCATCATGAAAAAAAATCAGGGTTAGCAAAGAATAGGAGATGCAGCATAGGTTTATGTGTGAAGGACAAAACCAAATTACGTAAAGACAAGTATCACATTAATATGGTGGACAAGAACTGAACTTTTTCATACTAATGCATAGTCAGGTCGATGCTGTGATTTAAGTTAGTTCTTTAGTTTGGTAATTGAGTAATTTTGCTTCCCTAAACACTATATTTGCGGGCTTTTTTGGTCTACTTGTCTCGCAATCTCAGGGATGAAGAGCTGTTGGAAATGTTGGTTCTTTTATGCTGCTACCAGTTTCTTGTGACATGATTCTGTACAAGATTAACTTACATATATATCAGTTTATTTTGACAACTTTTTTATTTGTGTTAAGGCTCCCCAGTATCATCAAAAGTGTGTTGCCAATGTTCTCGGTCTTCCATTGTCAAAGGTTGTTTGCAAGACTAAGCGTATTGGTGGTGGATTTGGTGGAAAAGAATCCAGATCAGCTATATATGCTGCAGCAGTAGCTGTGCCCTCTTATTGTTTGAGAAGGCCAATAAAGCTTATTTTGGACAGAGATATTGACATGGTAACTTCTGGACAGAGGCACAGTTTTCTGGGTAAATATAAGGTACGAAACTTAATCAACATATGTATTCAAGAGAGTCATCTCAATAACATGGTCACGGTGGGGACCAAATGGTTTCATATATATGCCATATACCTTGCTACATCAATTGTTCACTTAGGAAATTGTCACGTTCCGTCATCGTAAAGATGAACAGACGCTAATCACATGTACGCCAGGATCAGTTGAATCGTACATGTGTCGACGAAAGTGAAATATCATTACATTGCCATGTTCGAATACATAAATAGTCTTACAGTACGACCCGAAGGTCTACAAATACACACCACACTATTTACATCAACTACAAAGTTAATAAAGTCCAAACTACAGCAGAAGACTAATAGATGAGAGTAGCTCCATCTCCACAGGCAGCCGTTGCGCGTGAGGTCGCCAGCCTAGACCAAGTCCTCCGGATTGACGAAGAAGTCCTCCGGTGCCGCTTCTTCTTCATATTCTAATGGAAAATTAAACGCTTGAGTACATAGAGTACTCAGCAAGTGCGGGAAGAGATGACATGATTGGCTAAAGCAAAGGGAAGGCCAATTATGACTTAGCACTATGCTTAAAACCTAACCTTAGCTTTCAATTACCAATATCATAATTCAAGAAGTAATCAACTCATAAGTAATGATAATGAATGTACTTGAATCATAATTGACCACCATTTCCCAACCATAGACTAATTATGAACTGGCCCCAAGCCGCTCTTGTCCGTGAGCACGGCTGTCATGACAGTTTTACCAAATCTCTGCAGAGAGTGTACCCTTTACCCACAAGCAGTGATTTCATCCTCTGTTGCCAGGTGGACTAAGTGAACCTCCCCGATTGCCCGTGGTAGCTAACCACATTTCACACTTCCTTTGGTGTGAGGCCAGGAGATCACTACATGGTCTTTACAAAGGTACTCCCGACTAGTGCTAGCCCTCTAAGGTTTCCACCACTGGGGATTCTCGGAGTAACCCTCCGCCCCAGAGCCCCCTCTTGAGCCTTGCGGATCTCAGAGCAGATCACCCGCATCATTCCCCGCACCATCCAACCACTAGCATTTCATCGGGAGAAACCTAATTAATTGACCAAGCTGCCCCATCTCAGTCTCGTGGTGGTACTATAAAGCTTAGTGGCTTCCTCCATAAACCGGTCCTTAGAATCCGGTGGTAACAAACCCCAATCCCGGGTCTCGTGCAAACTGCACCATACCAATACTAACCAACCACCAGATTCCTATCCACTACAATTGTGTAATCACCACAAGTTCAAGTAACCATAAAGTTTAACATAGCACAGTTGTATGAAATCCCAATCCCAATGTCTAAGCATGGCTAAGCATAAATGAGACCTATCTACTTCCCAACCCATTTCAGGTAACAAGGAATTATGTGGAACAGGGCATGTAAACATGAAATATGACATCAATTTAATTAGCATGCATCTATCTAAATTCCTAAAAATGGTACAAGATGGTCAAGGACACTTGCCTTCGTTGAAGATTTGAGTGTTGGTGAAGTCTTGGTCTTGGAGGTTAAGATTAGGGTCGTAGAACGACTCTAGGTATTTTGCCCAAGCATGGCAAGAATAAAATAAAGCTAAATAAGTAAAGAGCACGCAAAACAGTACATCACAACATACACATGGCATAGAATCCTATACTAATGCGTCCCTACGAAGTATTTATTACTTAACATGGCCAAAGTGTGCATTTTATATTTATCATACATTTTTGAGAATTAAATATAGCCTAAAACCATTTTTATTGAATTTTCTATGGCCAAAATGTATTTTTAAACATTTCTAGTAAATATTCCATGGACAAAATATATTTCAAATGAACTCTACAATTTATTCACAGCATAAAATAGTTTATACCAATTTTTCCTAACATTTCTACACTTAATTACCATTTTTATCTATTTTCTACACCTCAAATACACCTAAAAACCATATTCAGCAAATAAATAAAAGTCCAGGGACTAATTTATTAGTTTACTACACTGTACAGGGGCTAAATACATGATTCTACAAATTTACAGGGGTTAGATTGCTTATTTAAATGATTAAATCCAATTTTTAGGGGTCCAGGGGCTAGTTTGCAATTTCCAGGGGCTAGACTTGAATTTCTGTGAAGTCCAGGGGGTAGCAAGCAAGGTTCCAGGGGCCTGGGTGCAATTCTGGCGGCGGGAAAAAGGGAATTCAATGTGGGCCGTTGGTTTTAAAATGGGCGCACGAGATTTAATCAAACGAATTGGTATGATGTTATAATCTCAGCCGTTGGCCGGGAATGGACGGCCCGGGTTGAGCCACGTCGGCTCTAACCGGCGCCAGAGCAGCGCGCGGCGGCGCCCGACGGCCGATGGCGGCGCTCTCGCCGGAGTTGGCCAATTCGGCGAAAACTACGTCCATTCTACGCGCCACTCGCATGAAACGAGAGAGGAGGAGTAGGGGAACTCACCTAGGGGAGTTTTGGAGTCCGAAATCGGCCGGAGGATGGTCGGCGACGAGGAATGGCGGCGGTTAGCGTCGGTGCTCGTCGACCTTGATGAATTCTCGGCGATCTCTCCGATGAACCTTGCCCGACGTGCTCCTGGCGACAAGGCGACGCGGTTAGAGAAGGAAGGAGCGAGGATAGGCGATGGATCGTCGGGAACGCATGCAACATACCAAGAGCGGCGGTTGGCTAGGGTTTGGGCGCGGAGGAGAGGAAAGAGAGGGGGAGAGAGGGAGTTTATAGCGGGGACGGGTGCGGCGGTTTCTGGCGCGCGCGAGGGAGGTTTCCCCGGGGGTGATCCACGCGTGGAGCGACGGTTGTAGGGGGGGGGGGGGGTGGCGCGGTGTGGCGCGGCATGGCGCGGGAGGGAAAAGGGTGGCGGTTGCTGGGGGTAGGGGATGACAGGTGGGGTCCGGGGTGGCAGCGGGAGAGAGGAGGGAAAGAGGGAGGCGCCGACAGGCAGGGTCCACGGCGCAGAGAGAGAAGAGGTGGGGAGGGGTTCGGCTGGGCCGCAGGAGAGGGAAGGGAATTGGGCCAGGGGGAGGGAAATCGGCCCAGGGAGGGTTTTAACTCTTTTTCTTCTTTTTCCTTTTCTTTTCTTTTGATTTGAATTCAAATTCAAACTTCAACGTTTACTACTCGTTTAAACTTCAAAATTCACACAAAAATGCAGGCTACAATGCACAATGGTTTGTTCAGATTTTACACATGAAATAATGGATGTTACAGAAATCTTGTTAGGAATAGTCAAAGCTCTTCCCATGATCCATACCATCATTAGGTTCCCATTGTGATCCTCTTTCCCATCATCCATTGCCATCGCCATCGATGTCCCTGTTACCGTTGTGGTCGCTTGTTGTATTCTATTAGCCGTTGTCATGGCCACATCCCACAATAGTCCCAGCTACCATCCAACCCGCGGTATTAGCCTCCTAATCTTGTTGAAGTTGTTTCACTCCTTGCGATTTGCAATAGTGTTTAGCTAATATCTTTTCAAAGAGTTAGATTTTCTATATATTACTTATGTAATAATTCTAAGATTAATGTTTACTGTAAACTCTTTCAAATGCAAAACTATTGTTATGTCTTGCATTTGAGGTGGGTGTTAAGGGTATAGTAGTCGTATAAAAGTCTTATTGCAAAGTTCTTTCTTTTTCCTATTCTAGTATCAAGTCATGTAATCTATATATTGCCTCCATGGGGTTATTATTCAAGGAAATGATTAGGATGCAATCTGAGTTGTGATGTAATCGTGCAATCAATCATTTCTATTCATTGGATCTGTATCCTACAAGTTGTTGCATTTTTTACTTAACACCCCCACCTGATGCACTCAGATGAAGAGGTTAAGTAAAATAATGCAACAACCGTAGAATGTAGATTCAATGAGGATGATTGATTGCACAATTGCATTATAACACAGATTGCATTCTAGTCGTTGCCATTATTCAATATGTCATATTCATAACAAATGCTAATGAGTAACTAGTGAATACTTTGCACAACTGGTAGGTAACCAGTAATTTTTTTAAAGGTAAAACGACATATGTTCTACCTTTCATTATAGAAGAAATAAAGTGTTCAGTATAAAATACAAAATAAGCAACTTATGTTGCTGACAGGTCGAGTCTCGAATGATAAAGAAAATAAAGTTTACACCATGGGTGCCTGTGAATCTACGGTTGCTCTGGAGTTTGATCTTGGTTTCCCACCAAGGTCATCCATTTCCAGTCGCAATGACTTGAGTTGCTATTGTCTCCGGTTGTTATTCCATCCCCTGAAAAAATCTTGTGTTTCTTTCTTTACAGAGATTCCATCATAAATATCGTATCATGCTTGCTGTCTTTCGCCTCAGGCTTTCTGGGGCAGCCGCCGTCGCACTATTGAAATGAACCGCGATGCCATTTTTCTGTGCCACCGGCAGCAGCATGTGTTGTTGTAGTTGAAGCCATCTTTCTACGTAGCTATTGACTTGCATTATAAAAGTACATTCGAGGAATAAGTGTTGTACCGTCTCGATCTCCTGGAGGCATATGGGCAAATTACATTGCGTTCGCATCCCCTTCGTGCACGGTTGTCTGCTGTGAGTACATTCTCGTGCATGAGTGTCCAACCGAAGAAATAGATTTTTGGCTCTACCGCGGCCTTCCATAGGTGTCGTGTTTGGAAAGGTTTAATGGCGGGTATGAACTGATTTCGCCGTGTAGGTTCTGTTTCCCGTCCACCTCCATGTAATTTTTTCCTCCAAGTGCTCTGCTGGTGTTACCCCCTGTAGTGTGTTCCATAAGAGTATTAGCTGTTCACATTACTGCACCGTCATTATCTCCTTCAGGGATGTAACCAATTAAAATTTTGCAATGCGTTTGCCACTATTCTTCTTTTATGTCTTGATATTTTATAGAGCTCGGGTGCTAAATCCTTGAGTGCTAGCTGACCTCTCCACCTGTCATGCCAGAAGAGAGCTTTTTTTTCTATTTCCAATTGAAATCTTCACTGACATTGCAAACATCGATCTATGCTTGTCACTGCACGGGAGTCACATTCTGACCAAGATTTACTTGCATCTGTCCATGATTCCCATAGCCATCTCAATCTTAAGGCTGTCGCAAAATTTTCTAGATTAAACAATCCTAGACCTCCCAATTCCTTTGGGCGGCATACCATGTTCTATTTGACCAGACACGTGCCACCCTTTTTCCCTTCTTGATTTTGCCCCAATCAAAGTAATTGCTTCTGGATGGAGTATATTTTTTTATGAGCCATTTCAGTAAGGCAAGACCATGGCATGGTAAATGATTGTGCTTGTTAATACTGATTTTACAAGCGTCCACCTTCCCGCCTCTGGGAGCAGCCTCTCTCTCCATTTCTGCAATTTGTTGCTGACCTTGTCTGTTAAGGGTTGCATGTCCCTCCTCTTTAGCTTTTTGACATGCAATGGCAGGCCAAGGGGACACAGCTTGTATACTCCCATTCAGTGCTCTCATGCGTGCTCCTGCTTAGGTGTCATGATTTTATTAGCCCTTTCATTTACCCAATATAATGTCTGATTTAACTACAACTAATTAGATGATAACACATGATTAGGAGTACGCACGAGAGCACAAATGGGAGCACCGAAGTTGCATCCAGGCCAAGATATCCACATGGAAATTTCACTATCTTTCCTGGAGACTCCAATACTAATTCCTGTACAGCCTGGGGCTGAAGGTTAATGGGGAAAATCTCTGTTTTTGTTAGGTTGATGGCCAAACCTGAGGCTTGCCCGAAGAACTGTAGGATGTTGGTTATAGTTCTTTGTTGTTCCTTTGGTGGACAAATTTTGCCACATCATCTGCATAGATTGAGATGTTGCCCATTTCTACTCTTGTGGTCATCTGCACCAGTAAATGCCCATGTATCGACATTACTTTTTCTCACGCTCATTTTACTTTGTGATTACTTAACTGCCATTTTACTTTTAGGTGGGATTTACCAATTATGGAAAGATATTGGCTGTAGACCTTGAAATTTATAACAACGGTGGTAATTCCCTTGATCTGTCCCTAGGAGTCCTAGAACACGCTATGTTTCATTCAGAAAATGCATATGATATATCAAACATCAGAGTTAGTGGGCAAGTATGCTTTACAAACATCCCAAGTAACACTGCTTTTCGGGGTTTTGGTGATCCCCAAGGAATGTTGATTGCAGAAAATTGGATCCACCACATGGCAACAGAACTCCAACGATGTCCCGAGGAAATAAAAGTAAGTATATTATTTGCTTGTAATGGTAAATAGTATTTTCATATTATTAGGTTATTAACCAAGCTTTTACAGGAACTTAACTTTCTTAATGATGGAGTTGTACTGCATTATGGCCAGTTGCTCCAGGACTGCAGAATAAGTTCAGTGTGGGATGAACTAAAGGCATCTAGTAATTTTTTGGAAGCTCGGAAAGCCGTAGATATTTATAATGCTAATAATCGTTGGAGAAAACGGGGAATCGCTATGGTTCCCACAAAATTTGGTATATCCTTCAGTGTGAAATTCTTGAATCAGGTGAATAATATTCCATCCTGAACTATGAAGTTCTGTTACTTTCCTATCACTGGATAAATTGTGTAAGTATATTTAATTATTTTTAGTTTTGAATATTACATGTTCAGAAATCTTAGACGTGGGACTTAAGTGAGACATGCTATTGATGTTTTAACTTAGGGTACATTAATTACACATTCCACGTTTATATCCAGTTGCAAGTGGCGTAATTTTTTTTGTGTAAAAGCGGCAGGTCCTGTGCTTTAAGGGAAAAAAATACAGAGTATAGGAGGAGGCAACTTCTGTTGCCGCTACCAGGAGGGGGGGGTGTGCATACAACAGTCTGTAAAGTCCTAAGAACAGTAGTGTTGGTAGGGTCCTTTCTCATTGTAAGAACCACTTGAAATACTCTTTCGCTAAGGCTGCTACTTGCATTACCTCCTTTTCTATGTTTTTTAAAATTCTTCAACTCCTCTGTTTCCAAACATTCCACTCGGTGTAGAGTATAATGTCCAGTTTCTTTCATGCATTTTTTTTGCCCCTTACGCAATCTTTTCTCCCATCAGCAGCTCATTGTTGAGTTGATCTCCAAGTTGAAACCATCTCGCAATGATTTGCTGTTAGAATATGATTCAAATTCAGATCTCATTGGGACGTTTAGGGGATATGAGATATAGAGTCCTCATACATTACAGATTGTGTTATTTTTAGAGATTTATTTTCTTTGTAAGCTACTCCTATAAATACATCTTGTAGGCTGTTTAGTGAGAGCAAGAGAGAAGAACCCTTTATTGTAATCCTCACTGAAAACTCTCATCATACAGTGAAGATTGCCGGTCGACATCCGTAGTTTTTCCCGCAAGGATTTTTTACGTAAAATATATGGCTCATGTTCGATCTTGTTTACGCATTATATGCTAACAAGTGGTAATAGAGCCAGAGACAAAATTAATTAAAAAAATTAAGGTTAAGTCTCTCTTACGGCCGCCGATCCCTTCGTCCATTGCTGCTTCGGTGCCGCTCCTCATCAGATCTGAAGCCGCGTGCCTCGGTTTTTGCCAGGGAGAGCCCACTCTCCTGTCTCAGTTCAAGGATTAATATTAGTGCCTGCTACTGCTCCCGAGAAAAAAAAGGAAAAAATCAAGTTCGTGTTGATCTGCTGCTGCCGTGAAGAACCAAGCACGTCACCACTTCTCCGTTTTCCGTGCTGCTCCTGGATCAACGCTGCCGCTCTGTCCAAGGATCGAGGCTACCATCAGACTGCTGCTCCATCAAGGTGCGTGCCTGGTTGCCTCACGTGAAGAGATCAGGTTGAGAAAGTTTAGAGATCTTTGCTACATTCACACAGCAATCTACACAGGTTATTGGCTTTGGATTTTTTCTTTTGCTGCTCGCACACAAAAGTGTACCAAAAATTTTGCAGATCAGTTGTTTTTTGATTTTCTTCAACATGGCTTCTCTCAGATATGATATTCCGTTGCTAGACCGTGATACACGGTTCACTTTATAGCAAGTTAAGATACGGACAATATTAACGCACACCGATCTGGATGATGCGCTTGATAGTTTCATCAAGAAGTGAGGCTCTTTCATAAATTCATCTTCATTTATCTAATAATATTTCACAAGAGGTTTTAGAATAGAAAATCGCCGCTGCTTTATGACTCAAGTTGAAATCGATCTGCATGTCTAAAGATCTAACGAGCAAGATGCATTTGAAGATGAAATTATTTACTCACAAGTTGCAAGAGGGTGGTTCAATGTCCTCTCATGCTCATGTCTTCAAAGAGATTATTTTGGACCTAGCGTCCGTGGAGGTAAAATATGATGATGAGGATTTAGCTCTTATACTCTTGTGTTCGTTGCACCCGTCTTATTCAAATTTCAGAGACACTATATTATACAGTCATGATACTCTTACTGTTCAAGAGATTTATGATGCTTTGCATGCTAAAGAAAAGATGAAACAGAATGTGTCTACTGATTCCGCTATCAGTTCTGATGGAGAAGGCTTGTCTGTTCGTGGTAGGACAGAGAGGAAATCAAATAAAAATTCGAGTGGTTAGAAACATCACTCCAAATCCAAAAGTAAAGAAAAGTTCTACAGATATTGCAAGAGGAATAATCATGATATCTCTGAATGTTACAAGCTGCAGAATAAAGAAAAGAGAAAGGCTGCTCAAAAGTCTACAAATAGATCCAGTGATGATGGTAGTGCCTTTGTTGTCTCTTTCGATAGCAGTTCTAATGGTGATGTTCTCACTGCTTTTGCTGGATGTGCTAATGATGAATGGGTTCTTGATTTTGCTTGCACGTTTCATATTTGCATTAATAGAGATTGGTTCTCCACTTATGAATTTGTCCAGGATGGAGGTTCCGTTTTGATGGGTGATAACACACCTCGCAAGGTTGTAGGCATTGAATCTGTTCAGATTAAGATGTCTGATGGTATTGTCAAGACATTGACAGATGTGAGGCATGTTCCAACTGTAACGAGAAATATTATTTCTTTGAGTACTCTTGATCTCAAAGGTTACAAGTATTCTGCTAAAGGTGGAGTTATGAAGGTAATTAAAGGCTCTTTTGTTGTTATAAAAGGTGACTTGTTAAAATCAAATTCATATATTCTACAAGGTGTTACTATTATCGATAATGTTGCTGTTTCTTGTAAGTCACCTGATTTTGATGTTACAATTTTATCGCATATGTGTCTTGGTAATATGCGTGAACTTGGTTTGTCAATTTTAAGCAAAAGCGGTCTTCTTGATGGGAACAACATCAGTGAATTGGACTTTTGTGAGCATTGTGTATTTGGCAAACACAAGAGGGTGCAGTTCAACACTTTGGTTCATACAACTGAAGGTATTCTTGATTACGTGCATTCTGATTTATGGGGACCATCTCGTAATACATCTATTGGAGGTGCTCGTTTTATGTTGACTATTATTGATGATTATTCGAGAAAGGTATGACCTTGTTTCTTAAAGCATAAATCAGAAGAAATTTTTGCATTTAAAGTGTGGAAGATTATGGTGGAGAATCAAACTAAGAAAAATGTGAAGTTTCTTTATACTGATAATGGAATGGAATTCTGTTCTAATGAATTTAATTCTTATTGTAAGTCTCACGGTATTGTGAGACACCGTACTGTTGCTCACACACCTCAGCAAAACGGTGTGGCTGAGCGTATGAACAGAACTATTATCTTGAAGGCCCATTGCATGTTGTCTAATGCTGGTCTTAACATACCTTTTTAGGCTGAGGCTGCTTCCACTGCTTGTTATCTTATTAATCGTCTCCTTATATTACAATTAATAAAAAGACTCCAATTGATGTATGGTCTGATTCTCCAGCTAATAATTCTGAGTTGAGGATATTTGGTTGTCCTGCTTATGCTCATGTTGATAATGGAAAATTGGAGCCTCGAGCTATTAAGTGCATTTTTCTTGGCTATGCTTCTGGTGTTAAAGATTATATATTGTGGGATCCTGAATCAAAAAAGGTTACAACTAGCAGAAGTGTTGTCTTTAATGAATCTGATATGACTACTAATGCAATGACTACTAATGCTCCTTTTAAGAGTTCTCAGATCTCTAGTGTGCAGGTGGAGCATTTAATTGATTCAGCACATAAACCAGATAATGATGACTCATATGCACTTATTGATGATAACTCATCTGTTATCTCACATTCTCCTGTTTTGCAGCCTCCACAACATTCTATTGCAGTTGACAGGTCTAGGAGGTCTCATATTCGACCCAAAAGGTTAATTGAGGAATGCAATGTTGTTGCTTAAGCTTTGAGTTGTGCAGAAGATGTTGAAGGTAGTGTAGAACCTTCTAATTACTTAGGCTATTACTTCTTTAGACTGCAATAATTGGGTTGCCGCTATGCAAGATGAGATTGAGTCACTTGAAAAGAATGGTATTTGAGATTTAGTTCCATTGCCTAAAGAGAAGAAACCTATTTGTTGTAAGTGGATTTTCAAGAAGAAAGAGCCTATTTCTCCTAATGAGACTGTTAAGTATAAAGCAAGGTTGGTTGCTAAAGGTTATAGTCAGATTACAGGTATTGACTATAATGATGTCTTTTCTCCTGTTGTGAAGCATAGCTCTATTCGCTGTTTACTAAGTATTGTTGCTATGCATGATTATGAGTTGAAACAACTCGATGTTAAAATTGCATTCTTACATGGAGAGTTAGATGAAGACATTTATATGGATCAACCTGAAAGCTTTATTGTTCAAGGCTCATACATCTTGTTTGTAAGTTGAAAAAAAATCTCTTTATGGCTTGAAAAAATCTCCTAGACAATGGTACAAGAGATTTGACTCCTTTATGCTCTATCAAAACTTTACGCGGTCATGTTATGATAGTTGTGTTTATTTGAAGACTGTTGATAATTCAGTTATTTATTTACTTCTTGAAAGTGCATCTAGACATCCCCGTGGGTTTTGGATGATTGATGACGACAATTAAGAGACTAATGAGCTGAGTTGTTCTTAAGCACAGGTGTGACGATTGATATGAGACAAAATCCCTCAAAAAGGAAAAGGTTGAAACGGGCGTCGAAGACTCAAACATAGAAATTAGGGTTCGATTGTGTTGAGTTTAGACTAGCCATATCAGTGTGAGGGTGTGTGTATTAAGTGCATTGAGGTCATCAAAGAGAGATCAAAGTGGTGATTGAGAGAAAAATCTAAGTGAGAAGTCTTTTAGAGAAACTCTCTAGGGATCGAACTTGTCCGGGCCTCAGGTTGGACTAGTCTGAGTGGCCAGGTTAGTCCGTTTTGGATGGACTGAAGGTCTCTGGTTGAGTTTGGACTTGTCCATATGGGTACAGACTAGTCCGTTCTCCCTTTGGTGAGAGTTTGTGGAGCTAAGTCCTGGGAGGTCGGACTTGTCCGCCAAAGAGGCCGGACTAGTCCGGACCCCCAGAGTAGTCCGTTTTGAGATGGACTAGTCCGTTCTAGCCTTAGTGTGTGATCTCGAAGCCAAGTCATGGGAGGACGAACTTGTCCGCCTCATGGGTCGGACTAGTCCGGGCACTCCTAGAGTAGTCTGTTTTCAGCCGGACTAAAGCTTTCTGTCCGACTTTGGACTAGTCCATTTTTGGTCAGACTAGTCCGGGTTGCCATGATCGTTTGAAATTCATAGCAACCATTTGAAATTCAAACGTTTGGTGGAGACATCACCTCTTTTGTCGATCAGTGACGTTGAATTGTCGGTGGTCCCAAGAGGCCGAACTAGTCTGGACTTGAGTGGTTGGCGACAGTTAGTTGTCGGGACCTATATAAAAAGGGGACCTCGACTCCTATTTGAAGTATCTGGAATCCTAGCGCCTCCACAACCATCCTTGAGCCTTACAAAGCCTTCTACTCTGCCTACTTGCCCTCTAAGACCAAATCTTGAAAAGATTGGGGTTTGGGAAGGAGAGTGAAGGAAGATCATCGTGCTTTGGCTCTCAGTTTGATCTCTTGCACTTGGTGTTATGTTTTGTGGCTTGTGTGAGTTGAGCTTCGTGTGCTCCTTGCTGTATTCATTTATGGGAGCCTCAACTTGTGAGCAGCCCCAAAAACTTGGTGATTACCCTTTGTTGATAGTGGAAACCAAGTCGACCATTTGTGGTTGTTTGGTGAGAAGAGGGTCAAGTGAGACCCGGTCCTTGTCTGGACTTCTTAACATGGATGAAGGCTTCTTTGTGGAGTTGAAACATCGGATAAATCATGTCTCTCTTCTCATTTTACTTTTTCGTAATCAATAGAATTGCTTTTAGAGTTCATATCGCTCTTCACATTGTTCTTCATTGAAATATTGCAACCTAATTATTTACATTTGTTGATCCAAGTTGTATTAGGTTGCTAGGCATTGCATCTATCTTTCGTCGTCCTAAATTCTACAAATAACTTTTAGAAATCAAGTTTTTAGGTTTTCACCTGGTGCGGAGTGGACTAGTCCGGCCCAGACCAGACTAGTCCAGCCTCAGTTATTTAATCTCGTTTGATTAAGTAATTTCAAATCATATTGCCTATTCACCCTCCTCTAGGCGACTTTCACTTCTCTATGTCAATGATATGTGTATTGCTGCAAAAGATAAGTCTGAAATAGCTAAATTAAAAGCTCAATTGAGTAGTGAATTTGAGATGAAGGATTTGGGTGCAGCAAAGAAAATTCTTGGCATGGAGATTATTAGATAGAGACAAGCTGACAAGTTATATCTTAGTCAACAAAGTTATATTGAAAAGGTCCTTCATCGTTTAAGTATGCATGATGCTAAACCAGTGAGTACTCCTTTAGCTCCACATTTCAGATTATCTTCAGCTTTATGTCCTGAGTCAGACTATGATATTGAGTACATGTCTATAGTTCCTTATACTAGTGCAGTTGGATCTCTTATATATGCTATGGTTCGCTCTTGTCCTGATTTGCCATATGCATTAAGTGTTGTCAGTAGATACATGGCTAATCCTAGTAGAGAGCACTGGAAAAAGTTCAATGGCTTTTGAGATACATGTGCGGTACTTCTAATACTTGTTTGCAATTTGAGAAATCTGGAGATGGACTTGTTGGTTATGTTGACTCAGATTATGCTGGTGATTTGGACAAACGGATGTCTCTCACGGGTTTTGTTTTCACCATTGGTGGTTATGTTGTTAGTTGAAAAGCTTGTTTGCAGTCTACTGTTGCTTTATCAACTACATAAGCTGAATATATGGCTATTTCTGAAGCTTGTAAATAAGCTATTTGGCTTAGAGGTTTATTTGCTGAGCTTTGTGGAGATGATTCTTGCACTACTATATTTTGTGATAGTCAGAGTGCTATTCACCTTACCAAAAATCAAATGTTTCATGAGAGAACGAAGCATATTGATGTCAGATATCACTTTATTCAAGATGTTATGGGTCATGATGATATTATAGTGTGCAAGATCAGTACTCATTATAATCCTATTGATATGATAACAAAGCCAGTTCCTACTAACAAGTTTGAGCTATGCTCAAGCTTTGTTGGTATTACAGTTTGAGTCCTAGTGATTTATTGGTACGCGGTGTTATTTATTATTGAAGGGAGTTGATTGATGATCCTTTTATTGGTCACAAGATGAAATTTGTCTCAAGGTAGAGTTTGTTGGAATATGATCCAAATTCAGATCTCGTTGGGGACGCCTAGGGGATGTGAGAGGTGGAGTCCTCCCATGTTACGGATTGTATTTATTTTGAGGGGTTTATTTCCTTTGTAAGCCACCCCTATAAATACATCTTGTAGGCTGTTGAGGGACAGTAAGAGAGAAGAGACCCTCATTATAATCTCCACTAAAAACTCTCATCATATAGTGAAAATCGCCGGTCGGCGCCCATAATTTTTTCCCACAAGAGTTTTCTACGTAAAGTTTATGTCTCGTGTTTGATCTTATTTACAAATTATTTGCTTATATTTGCATATCTTCCATTGCATAAGAGCACTCCACAAAAAGATGTACCACAATTTTAGCATCTTGAAAGCATAGTGCAATCCCTGAAAAATGATGTACCACAGTTTCAGCATCTTGAAGGCATAGTGCACTTCCGGATTGAAGACTTTTGATGCCTCACTTTGCTTCTTTTGGCGTTCTACCCTGCCATTAAAGCCTCGAACTCCATTTGAACACTCCCTCAGTCTTAAAAAAGATTGTCGCTTTATAATTTAAAAATGAATTACAAAACGACAAACTTTTTGAAAAGAGTACAACATCCAGCATACGGTCTTCCGATCCAACTGTGTCCACTTGCTTCTTAGCGCCTCTGCTGGATTCGGATTCCCTTTCCTCTGCTCCCTTCAGAGCTAGGAATCCTGTCTCCGTTTGACGCAATTGCTAGAAGACCTGGAACGCTGTTTTTATTAGGAATTCTATTTGATCCTGTGGCGCCCAAGCCGGGATCTGCTTGGCCTATTGTTTTGTTGGTGATGCCCACTGTGACATCTCTCCCCTTCTCCGAAAACAGCTCATCCTTGACATGGAAGGCTGGATGCTGAGCCTTGAAGTCCTCCAGCAGCACCGAGATTGATTCTGCTGCAATGGTGCCCTAATATTTAACCAGCAACTCCTCACAGCCCCACGGCACACAAGCCTTGATCACATTCTCTAGCTGAGGCACGATGCGATCTGACAATCTATGTCAGGCTACAAAGTCCGATTCCTTTATTCCAACAATATGTTGACCTTATATAGCTGGTTACACCCAGACTTTGTTTCCATCCTGTGCTCTTCTTTACTAATCTACTAGGATTCTACTTTTCTAATTTAAATGACATGCTTAGGCTCTCTTTGGAACCTCTAGAGCTAACAATTAGCTAGTTAATAATCTGTTAGCTGAATTGAGCCAACTAATTATTAGTTAGCTAATTATTAGCTGGAGGTTATTTGAAACCCATAGTTAATTATTTGGTTGCTAGAGACAATTGACTGTAGTGCTCCTATTTTACTTGTGTTGCTATGTACTGTTTGACACTCTGACTATTTCATTCAAGCATTAAAAAAATTATAACCATACTTGATGGGGTACGGCGACGAATACTGGAGCCGTGTGTTCGGGTGAGGGCCACACGTGGGGTACGACGGCGCGTACGGGAGTCGCGCGCTGGGGTACGGCGTGTTTGGGAGGCCGCACACTAGGGTACGGCGGCGGTGCAGCCGCACGTTGGGCAGGGGCCACACGTGCGTGGGATTTGTTTATGTAACCGGTGGGAGAGGGAGGAAAGAAAGAGATCAAGAGTAGAATGAACATTAGCCAACAATTAGCTTGAATTAGATGGATTGGACCAGCTAATGAGATTATTGTTAAATGGGAGGTTAGCTAATAATTAGCTGGGTTATTAGCTACTCTGTTTGAAACCTCTATAGCTAATTTTTAACAGCTAACAATAATCTCTGTAAGTTCCAAACAGGGCTTAATCTACGGATTTCTATCTTAATAAGACTCTTTCTTTTAAAAAAATATGATTAATTCCAACATTGGCGCACCATTTTGTATGTGATGCATGCCCACCATAACGTATTATACTCCGAAAGTCCAGTATGTTCCCCATTCGGAAACTATATTTGGATCATAGATTTTCTAGATAAGAAACATCAAAGATGTAAACATATACGTGAGTCCTTTTCAAAATCGTCGTTTGATAGTCGTTATTGAACGTAACAAGTTTTTTGGTGGATGAACAATGCAGGCTGGCGCTCTTGTGCAAGTTTACACTGATGGAACTGTCTTGGTAACACATGGTGGTGTTGAGATGGGACAAGGTTTGCACACAAAGGTAGCCCAAGTTGCTGCATCTTCATTCAACATTCCACTTAGCTCTGTATTTATCTCGGAGACAAGTACCGATAAGGTAAAGTTTGCCACATGGTCATGCTCTAAATGTACTGGTGTTTTTAGTTTTAATTTATACGACCTTAGAATTCTTAACAGCAACATGGTGATAACACATATACACTTCCTATGCTTAGGTTCCGAATGCATCATCAACATCAGCCTCTGTCAGTTCAGATTTGTATGGAGCTGCAGTTTTGGATGCCTGTCAACAGATCAAGGCTCGGATGGAACCCGTTGCTAGCAGAGGAGCCCACAACTCGTTTGCTGAGGTAATGCCATCAATAATTTAGCCTCTGTTAGGCAACAGTGTTGATTTTAACGTGAATTACCTTTGATATGTGAAAATTCTCACTTTCGTGCTATTTCAGGTATTGAACTATAACTAATTCAATTCGTTAAATAGAAAACATCCATCTATCATCTCTGACTACCAGCATCACTACAATTCAGTAGCAATCGAAGTTGTAATCTAACTACAGCTACAAAGAACTGTGATTAGTCGCAAGTGGATATAGCCTGCCCTATAGACAAGAGGTCACACTAAGCTTAAGAGTAAACAGGAGGGAGAAGACCATACCTTTCATTTGCCACTGGATTCGAGCTACACAATATTTCCAATTGGAATTGCAGAAACAAGACGCAAATTGCTCAGATGCACAACGATCTGTAGGTACTCCTCATCACTGGCGACCACACCGGATATTTGAAGACTGATGGGCGCGCGTGTGCTCGAGGGCAGATGAGGCTTGTCAGTAATTCTTATTCCTCCATGCTGTCTGCGCATGGGCCTGATGGTAGGCGTAGCACCAACACTGCCGGAACAGTAGTGTGGTTCACGGTCGATCCGAATGCTCTGTGTTAGAATATTGGATTACTTAGTCTTTTAGGTCTCGTGAGGTAGGCCCAGCCTATAAGAGCTTCTTGTCATTCAAGGCAACAGGGGCGTCAGCCCCTAGGGTTTTCCCCTAGCTGCCGGCCACCATTAGAGGTCTCCTCATCTATATATTGTAACCATCTATGGCCTAATTGAATCATTTAATTCCGCGATATTACCTCTCTACTAACATGGTAATCAAAGCCTGATTTTTTTCTCGCTTCCGCTAATCCTAACTGCCGCCGCCACCGCCGGTTCTCTGTCCATGCAATCACCATGGCGGACGTCGCCGAGGCCGTTGTCCTGCGTGCCAAGCTAGAGACGATCATCAAGGAGGTCGAGGATGCTGAGGCACAGGCTGCTGCTGCCCGCCGTTGCGTCCAGGCCGCCCGCCTCCTCCTTAGGAAGAGGAGTCCAAAGACGTCGCACATACCATCGTCTTCTTCCTCGGACCTTCGTACTATCGTCTCTACAGCTTCTACGACCTACGAAGACACGATCATCGCCAGCCTTCACCTTCAGGCAGCCGCCATGCTCAACATCTGCCAGCTGGTGAACATCGTCCTGGATCCCTCCTCCACCGATTACACCAGCTGGCGTGATCTCATGGAGCAGGCCCTACCGCGCTATGCCCTGATCAATCATGTCACAGAAGATGCTCCGTCCAATTGTCTGGGGTGGATTCAGATGGATTGCATCGCAACTGGATCAACAACTCCATCTCGACGGATGTTCACCAGGTGGTCTGTGAACGTGGCTGCACGACGCGTCACCTCTGGCTCGCCATCGAGAACTAGCTTGTCAGAACAACATACTCTTCACCTTGATGCTGCCTTTCGCACTTTTGTTTAAGATGACCTCTCGATCAATGAGTAATGCCGCAAATTCAAGGCCATGGCCGACCTTGGCACACCCGTTGAAGACCACATCCTTGTCCTCAACATCCTCCGAGGGCTGAACCAGCGGTTCGAGCATGTGAGCGCCATCATTCGGCGCTACTTGCCGTTTCCAAACTTCCTCAAAGTTCGGGATGACCTACTACTGGAGGAGATCAACATGGGCAATACAGGACCTGCGGCTACCCAGACGGCACTCTACTCCAACGCAGCGTCCCCAGTGACCAAGCCACCGTCCTCCATGCCCACTTAGCCGCCCAATGGCGGAAACAACGACAACGGTGGTAACCGGAAAAAGAATAAAAACCGCAAGACCAACAATGGTGGTAGTACCAACACACCGTGGCCGACCTACGACCACCCGTGGCAGGGGCACATTACTATGTACCTCGGCCTTGTGCCTGGTCGACAGCAGCAACCGTAGGCTTTAGTGGCCACTTCGGGCCCCTACGCGTCTCCCGACATCCTATCCGGGCCACCGCAGCAGCCGCCGTACCAGCTGGCCGCCCCAGCCCCGGGATGGAATCCTTGGCTAGCCGCAGGCTGGGATCAACAGTCACTGCGCAACTCCTTCAGCAGCATGGCACTTCACCCGCCCCCTAACTCGGTCCAGGACTGGGTGGTGGACTCTGGCGCCACGAACCACACCACCCCATTAGTTGGTAATATTTCTACTCTTCATCCTTTAGCTACATCCACTCCTTCGTCGATCATTGTAGGTAATGACTCTTCTCTTCCAGTCACCTCAGTAGGTGACTCGGTTCTTCCCGGGCCATTGTACCTTAACAATATTTTGCTTGCTCCTAACATAGTTCAAAGTCTCCTTTCTGTTCGTCATTTTACAACTGATAATTTGTGCTCTATAGAATTTGATTCATTTGGTTTGTCTATGAAGCATCTCACGACCAAGAACTTGATCATCAAGTCGAATAGCACCGGCCCATTGTACACAATGCGTCTTCCCACGTCTCTCACTCCATCTTCCAGTGTTGTGGTCAAGCTTGCTATTGTCACTCCCACCAAGTGGCAATGTCGTCTTGGTCATCCTGGCCTTGACGTATTATCTAGTTTATCTAGGTCATCTTTTATTCAGTGCACCAACAATAAACATGATTTTTGTCATGCATGTCAGTTAGGCAAACGCACCAGGTTACCCTTTTGTAGCTCATCTCATCGTGCTAAACATGCTTTTGATTTAATGCATCTGGATCTTTGGACATCTCTTGTTATTAGTGTGTCAGTTTATAAGTATTATCGAGTCATTCTTGATGATTTCACTCATTACTTATGGTATTTTCCTCTGAAGAATAAATCTGACACATTTGCCACCTTGTTCAACTTCTTTGCTTATGTGTCTACTCAGTTCGACAGGAAGGTCAAAGCCATCCAGAGTGACAACGGGTGCGAATATGACAATTCTTCCACCTGAAACTTTCTCCTATCGAATGGCACACAGCTTCGAATGTCGTGCCCATACACGTCTCCACAGAATGGTAAAGACGAACGTATCATTCGTTCCATTAATAATGTCATCCACACTTTGCTTATCCAGGCTTCCCTTCCTGACCGTTATTGGGCTGAAGGGCTGCACACAGCTACATACCTCCTGAACCACCTTTCGACAAAGGCCATTTAGGCTGCTTGTCCACACATTGCCCTCTTCGGGTCCGCGCCATCATATGAGCATCTTCGAGTTTTCGGCTGTGCATGTTACCCTAACACTATTGCAACCACGCCTCATAAACTCGCTCCTCGCTCTACCCGGTGTGTCGTCCTTGGCTACTCCTCTGATCATAAACGCTACCGCTGCCTTGATCTCTCTACAAACCACATGATCATCTCTAGACATGTGGTTTTTGATGAGGACAACTTCCCCCTCGCTGCCTCGCCCATTCTAATTGACCTGTATTTTGTTTGTGACTCTGGCTCCATGGTCCCCATCGATGGAACCAGACTCACCAATGCAGGTACCGTGGCACCAAGCCATCCAGCTCCGGAGGTCCCTCTGGGATCCAAGCCCTTTGTGGCTCCCCTTCTCGCTTCGGCAGTCCCTCCGAGATTTCTGCCTCGAGTGGCACCGACTGTTGCGCCACGTGTGGCCCTAGCTTCCACTGCCACACCATGTGCAGCTCTGGCCTCTCCAGCTGCACTTACAGTGGTCTCGGATGGCATGCCTCCCTGTCAGTGGCTGACTTCACTGATCGTCTAAGTCCGATGTCCGCGAAAACCCATCCGTGTGAGTATCACTACACCACCTCCTCGGTAACATCCCACGAGAGGAACGGGTGTAGTGGTGCATGTCATGCCTCCAGAGAATCCTCACCGGATGATCACTCGAGCGAAGAATGGGTTTCGAGTGCTACCTGATCGACTCATCCTCACTGCCACGACTGCGCTTCCGACACCATCTCCGATCCCGTCCTCCATCCACACTACTTTCACCGATCCCAACCGATGTGCGGCTATGGAGGATGAGTACGGGGCTCTGTTGAGTAATGGGACCTGGGACCTTGTTCCACGACCTCAGAACTCCAACATCGTCACTGGCAAATGGGCCTTCATGCACATGTTTCACGCTAATAGGACCTTCGATCACTACAAAGCTTGATGGGTTCTTCGGGGTTTCACCCAGCGACTAGGGGTCAACTACGATGAAACTTTCGGCCAGGTTGTAAAACCGGCCACCATGTGCACGGTGCTCGCTACTGCCGTCTGCCATGACTGGTCGATTCAGCAGCTTGATGTGAAGAATGCCTTCCTCCATGGCTCCCTCACTGAGACAGTCTACTGCTGCCAGCCCACGGGTTTTGTCGATCCAGCTCACCCCGACTTGGTTTGTCACTTGCAAAAGTTCTTATATGGGCTTCAGCAAGCACCCCGGGCCTAGTACAGTCGTTTCGCCAACTATCTGACCACACTAGGATTCATTGAAGCCAAGTCAGACACCTCGCTATTCATCTTTCACACAGCTTAGAGACGGTATATCTCTTACTATATGATGATGATACCATCCTGACTACATCCATCACAGAGCTTCTACGTTGCACTATTTCCGCTCTTCAGCGGGAATTCGCCATGAAGGACCTTGGGCCTCTCCACCACTTCCTCGGCATCACCGTCGAGTGTCGACAAGACAGGTTGTTCCTGCACAAGCGCACCTACACGCTGGACATCCTCAAGCAGGCAACCATGGCGGACTGCAAGCTGTGTATGACTCCAGTCAACCTCTAGGCAAAGTTGGCTGATGACTCGGGGCCTCCAGTTGCGGACGACTTCAGTTTCCGAAGCATTGCAGGAGCCCTCCAGTACCTGATGATTACATGGTCTGACATCGCGTATGTTGTACAGAAGATCTGCTTGCACATGCACGACCCTCGGGAACCCCACTTTACGGCCATGAAGTGGATCTTGTGCTATCTTTGTGGGACACCTAACTTCGGCTTGTTGCTGCGCCACTCAACTAGCTCCGACCTGGTCATCTACATCGACGCTGACTGGGCTGGCTGCCCGGATACTTGTCGCTGAAAGTCGCCTAGAGGGGGGGTAAATAGGCAATATGACCTGAAATTACTTAATCAAACGAGATTAAAACTCTGAGACCGGACTAGTATGGTCTGGGCCGGACTAGTCCGCTCAACACGTGGTGAAAACCTAAAAACATGATTTCTACAAGTTATTTGTAGAATTTAAGTCGGTGAAAGATAGATGCAAGTTCTAGCAACCTAATACAACTTAGATTAACATATGTAAACAATTAGGTTGCAAGATTTCAATGAAGAATAATGCAAAGAATAATATGAATCCTAAAAGCAATTCTAGCGAATAGTGAAAAGTAAAGCGAGAAGAGAGACACGATTTATCCCGTGTTTCAACTCCACAAACAAGTCTACATCCACGCTGAGAAGTCCACACAAGCACCGGGTCTCACTTGACCCTCTTCTCACCAACCCCCCACAAATGGCAACTTGGTTTCCACTATCACAAAGGGTAATTACCGAGTTTTGGGGGCTGCTCACAAGTTGAGGCTCCAACAAATGAATACAGCAAGGAGCACATGAAGCTCAACTCAAACAAGCCACAAAATGCAACACCAATTGCGAGAGATAAACCGAGGGCCAAAGCATGATGATCTTCCTTCACTCTCCTTCCCAAACCCTAATCTCCTCAAGATTTGGTCTTAGAGGGCATGTAGGCAGAGTAAGGCTTTTGAAGGCTCAAGGATGGTTGTGGTGGCGCTAGGGTTCCAGATTACTCAAATGGGTGCTGGGGGTCCCCTTTTTATAGAGGTCCCGACAACTAACCGTTATAACCACCAATGTCTGAACTAGTTCGGTCCATGACCACGGACTAGTCCGTCCCTTTGGGACCACTAACAACTCGATGTCACACCTCGAGAAAACAGGTGACATACTCGCCAAACGTTTGAATTTCAAACAGTCATGACAACCCAGACTAGTCCGGCCAAAAATGGACTAATCTGAAGTGGAACAAAGAGGTTTAGTCCAGCTGAAAATGGACTACATTGGAGGAGCCCAGACTAGTTTGTCCCATGAGCGGATAAGTTCGGCTCTCCAGGACTTAGCTTCAGGATCTCACACTAAGGCATAACGGACTAGTCCGTACACAAACAGACAAGTCCGAACTAGGATAGAAACCTTTAGTCCGTCTCAAAACGGACTACTCTGGGGGGGGGGGGGGTCCGGACTAGTTCGACCTCTGTGGCAGACAAGTCCGTCCTATCAGGACTTAGCTCCAGAAACTCTCACCAACACATAACGGACTAGTCTGCACCCACACGGACAAGTCCGAACTAGAACAGAGACCTTTAGTCCATCCCAAAACAGACTAATCTTCCAACACAGACTAGTCCGGCCCTGCGGCCCGGACAAGTCCGACCACCTGGGGATTCTCTCACAAAGGCTTCCACTTAGGTTTTTCTCTAAACCACTATTTTGAGCCCTCTTTGATGATCTCATTGCACTTGATACACACACTCTCACACAGATATGGCTAGTCTAAACTCAACACAATAGAAACCCTAATTTCTATGCTTGAGTCTTTGATGCCCGTTTCAACCTTTTCCTTTTTGAGGGATTTTGTCTCATTTCAATCGTCACTCTTGTGCTTAAGATCAACTAAGCTCATTAGCCTTCTAATTGTCGTCATCAATCATCAAAACCCACAGGGATGCCTAGATGCACTTTAAATCTCCCCTTTTTTGGTGATTGATGACATTACATTAAGCTTCAACAAAAGGATATTAATTGGTTTTCATAACATGTGTGGATATGAGTAACTCCCCGTCAATGTGTGCATTAAGAGTGAAGAATTTGAGAGAGTTATCATACATATACTTGTTATGGTGGAGTGCCTAAGTTATTTATTCATAATTTATGATAAGACAACAAATATGAGTGATAAATAAGTCATTTCAAGCATCACATCGCAATTTAGCATAGCTAACATTATAAACTGCATACAACCCATAATAGAAATTAAGTCTTACACAAATTTAAATGTGAGAGTTTTAAAACATAATACAAGTTCATAGTAGGATCAAAAGGGACAACATTTTCATCTTGTTGCCTCACTTTTTGCATCTCCCCATTGATTGATGCCTCCATTTTCATCTTGTTGAAGCGCATCTTGAGGGTCTTGAGCTTGATTATTTGAGGAAGAGTTTGCTTGATGTGTGGGATGACCACGTGAGTCTTGAGGTTGTTCTTGTAGTCGAATGTCTCCTAGTGCTATCCTTCCTATCACCACTTGTGGAGCTTCTTCTTGATCTAGCACATGATGATCAACTTGCTCCACATGGGACACATTAGTCTCACCAAACACTACATCACGTGCTACTTCAACAATTCTGGAGGATTTGTTGAAAACACGATAGGAGTAAGTGTTTGAGTCATAACCAAGCAAGAAGCCCTCATCGGACTTTGAAGCAAACTTCGAGGTCCTAGGCTTCTTGTTGAGAATATAGCATTTTCTCCCAAAAACACAAAAATAGTAAATATTAGGTTTGTTACCGGTTAGAAGTTCGTAAGACGTCTTCTTCAATATGTAATGGAGATACAACCGATTAATGGCATGGCAAGCAGTGTTAACCACTTCTGCCCAGAATCGGTCCGATGTCTTGTATTCATAAAGAATGGTTCTTGACATCTCAACGAGAGTCCCATTCTTCCTCTCGGCGACCCCATTTGTTGAGGGAGTAGGGGGCCGAGAACTCATGCTTGATGCCTTCTTCATCCAAAAAACTCTTCAACTTGAGTGTTCTTGAATTCGGTGCCATTGTCATTCCTTATAGTCTTGATCCTCAAGGAGAACTCATTTTGAGCTCTCCTCAAATATTTCTTGAGGACACCTTGAGTCTCACTCTTATCATTCAAAAAGAATACTCAAGTGAAACGTGGAAAATAATCAACAATTACAAGGCCATGTTTGTTACCGCCAATGCTTATGTATGCGATTGGACCGAAGAGGTCCATGTGAATAAGCTCTACTGGTCTTGTTGTTGTCATGATGTTCTTGGATGGATGTTGAGCTCCAACTTGCTTTCTGGCTTGACATGCGCTACATGGCCTATCCTTTTTAAAACACAACATTCTTTAAACCCCCGATGTGCTTTCCCTTAAGAAGTTTTTGCAAATTCCTCATCCCAACATGGGCTAGTCTTCTATGCCAAAACCACCCCATGTTGGTTTTTGCAATTAAGCATGTGTGAGGTTGGGCTTTATCCGCGGAGAAATCCACAAGATAGAGCTTTCCCTTGAGGATACCCTTAAAAGCAATTGAGTCATTGCTTCTTCTTGTGACGGTCACACACTTATTAGTGAAAATACAATTATAACCTTTGTCACATAGTTGTGATATGGACAATAGGTTATAATCAAGTGAATCGACGTGTAAAACATTGGAAAGATTATGATTTGGAGATATAGCAATTTTACCAGTGCCAAGAATTTTCCCTTGGCTATTGTCCCCAAAGTAAATTCCCTCACTTGGATCTTCATTTTCCTCATACTCCACAAACATCTTCCTCTCTTGGGTCATATGATTTGTGCATCCACTATCAAGAACCCACTTGGTTCCACCGGAGGAGTATGCCTACAAAATAGAATTAATCCTTGGCTTTAGGTACCCAAGCGGTGTTGGGTCCTTTGATGTTAGTCAGGATGCACTTGGGAACCCACACGCAAGGTTTTGGACTCTTGCGATGTGGCCCAATATACCTAGCATAAGGTTTTCCAAACTTGTTCCTTAACAAAACATATGAAGCGTCAAAATTATGGAACAATGGATGAGGTTCCTTTTCAGGCATGTCATATGAAGTAGCAATGTTATTTTCTTTGTCATTGTTATATGAACCTCCTTTGACAAAAACAATCAAGTCTTTGCCATTCTTGGGAGTTTTGGCATTTTTCTTCTTCTCCCTAGAAAAGCCAAGACCATCTTTTATAAGAGGATGTCTTGTGTTGGTATATGCACTACGTGCATATGCCATATTCTCCTTGTCAAAGATGCCACCTTTCAGTGCTTGCTTGTTTTGTGCCACTTTAAGCTCATATTTTAGTTTTAGAATCAAGTTAAAGCATTTGCAAGCTTGAGATGTTTCATACTTGACATTTGTGGAAGGTGAGCTTTTAGAGGAAGAAGCTGCATTGACCTTGAAAGACTCCACTTGTGTTTCAAGGATCTTGTTAACTTTTGTCAAGCTAACAAGTTCATCCTTTAGCACAATTGTAGTCTTCTCAAGATTTGAGCAAGTTTGCTTTCTCAAAGCAAGTTCACACTCAAGTGCATTGCTTCTTTCTCTTTCAAGCTCCAAGAGCTCCTCAATCTCTTGACATCTCTCCTTTTGTTGGATGAGCATGTCCTCTTGACGATTGATGATCTCTTCCTTCTAAAATATCTCATCCGCCAATATTCTTAATCTTTTCAATGTACTTTTACTCATATCTGTAAGCATGTGTTCATTTTCACTACCACTATCAAAGTTATCGAGTGATGAAATTGAAAAGAGTGGTTTAGATTTAACCTTCTTTCTTCCCTCCTTGGCCATGAGGCATGTTAGTTTTGAGCTCTCCAAGTTTGGGAAGAGCTTGTTCTCCGTGGTTGATCTCTTCATGGCATTGTTGCCATCTTCTCTTCTTCTTCATCGGAGGAATCTTCATTTGAATCCCACTCCTTCCCAAGGTGGGATTGTCCCAGTTGATTCTTCTTCTCCTTGAAGTATTTCTTATCTTGGGACTTGCTCTCCTTCTTCTTATTATTTTCTTCATGTGGGCAATCCACAACGAAGTGGTCATACTCCCCACAATTATAACAAGCACTCTTTGATCTTGTTCTGGACTTGTCCTTTTCTTGCTTTCATGATGATAGCTTCCCTTTCTCCTTCTCAACATTAGTTTGGACTTGTTGATGAAGAGCGCCTTCTCCTCATCAGTATTGAGGCTCTCTTCATCACTTTCTTCTCATTCTTGAGACCTTGATGATGTTGCCTTGAATGCAACATCTTTCTTCTTGGAGGAGGTGAGCTTTTGGAGGTCATTGTAGAACATGGCCTCTCGCTTCATCATCTAATGGTTAATGGTTCTCCCTAGCACTTCTTCCGGAGTGATCTTGTGAAATCCCGGACTCCCACGAATTAAGGAGCAAAGAGCGACATTTCGTGGTCCATCCATCGAGTGCATCCATAAGAGAGGCTCTTGTTGATGAGGACTTTGAGAAGGTTGTACAAGTCTTGGGGGTTCTCACCATCCATGATAGTGAACCTCCCATGTTCTCCCTCGATCATCTCGATCTTTGCATCCCTAATGACACGGTTGCCCTCATGTGCTGTTTTGAGTGTGTCCCATATGTCCTTGGTCACCTCCAACCCATAAATTCGGTTCAACTCCTCTTAAGTGAAGGAGGAGGTGATCACTCTAACCGCTTGAGCATTGCGACAGAGTAGAACAGCTTGTTTCAGAGTTACATTTCCTCATTCTTGGAAAGATGAACACCTGTCAAGACAATTTGCCACAAGCTACGGTTTAAGGACATGAGATGCATCTTCATGTTACGCTTCCACATAGAGTAATCATTTCCATCAAATTGGGGAGGTTTCCCAATAGGAATAGATAAATAATGATTTCTAGAAGTTAATCGCTCATAATTGTAATGATATCGGGAGTAGTCTTGTGAACCACTCCCATTGGCATCGTTGTTCTCCTTCTTGGGAATATTCAGCTTCTCACGAAGTCGTGCCTTGAGTAGACACATTTCCTCGTCGTCATTGGGAACATCTTGAAGCACATCGACGTTCTTCATCTTGTCATCGTCGATGATCACTGGGATATCACCCTTGTTGGCCATCTCCTCTCTGGGTTGTTAGACTCTTGGTGGAGAGACCTGCTTTGATACCAATCGAAAGTCGCGTAGAGAGAGGGTGAATAGGCAATATGACCTGAAATTACTTAATTAAACAGGATTAAAACTCTGAGATTGGACTAGTGTGGTCTGAGTCGGACTAGTCCTCTCAACACGTGGTGAAAACCTAAAAACTTGATTTCTACAAGTTATTTGCGGAATTTAAGTCGACGAAAGATAGATGCAAGTTCTAGCAATCTAATACAACTTAGATTAACAGATGTAAACAATTAGGTTGCAAGGTTTCAATGAAGAGTAATGCAAAGAACGATATGAATCATAAAAGCAATTCTAGTGAATACCAAAAAGTAAAGCGAGAAGAGAGACACAATTTATCTTGTAGTTCAGCTCCACAAAGAAGCCTACATCCACATTGAGAAGTACACACAAGGAATGGGTCGCACTTGACCCTCTTCTCACCAAGCCACCACAAATAGCCGACTTGGTTTCCACTATCACAAAGGTCAATCACCGAGTTTTTGGGGCTGATCACAAGTCTAGGCTCCCACAAATGAATACAACAAGGAGCACACGAAGCTCAACTCACACAAGTCACAAAACGCAGCACCAAGTGCAAGAGATCAAACCGAGAGCCAAAGCACGATGATCTTCCTTGTCTCTCATTCCCAAACTCTAATCTCCTCAATATTTAGTCTTAGAGGGCAAGTAGGCAGAGTAGAAGGCTTTGGAAGGTCCAGGATGGTTGTGGCGGTGCTAGGGTTTCAGATTACTTAAATGGGAGCCCGGGGACCTCTTTTTATGGAGGTCCCAGCAACTAAACGTTATAACCACCAAAGTCTGGATTAGTTCGGTCCGTGACCACAAACTAGTCCATCCCTTTGAGACCACTGACAACTCGACGCCACACCTCGACAAAACAGGTGACGTCCCCGCCAAACATTTGAATTTCAAATGGTCATGGCAACTAGACTGGTCCAGCCAAAAACGGACTAGTCCGAAAAATGAACAGAGAGGTTTAGTCCGACTGAAAACAAACTACATTGGGGGAGCCCGGACTAGTCCAGCCCATGAGGCAGATAAGTCCGACCCTCCAGGACTTAGCTTCGGGATCTCACACTAAGGCATAACGGACTAGTCCGTACACAAACGGACAAGTCCGAACTAGGACAAAAACCTTTAGTCCGTCTCAAAACGGACTACTCTGGGAGGTCCGGACTAGTCTGGCCTCTATGGCAAACAAGTCTGGCCTTCCAGGATTTATCTCCAGAAACGCTCACCAACAAATAACAGACTAGTCCGCACCCACACGGACAAGTCCGAACTGGAACATAGACCTTTAGTCCGCCCCGAAACGGACTAATCTGGCCAACACGGACTAGTCCGACCGTGCGGCCCGAGCAAGTCCGACCACCTGGGGATTCTCTCACAAAGGCTTCTCACTTAGTTTTTCTCTCAACCACCACTTTGAGCCCTCTTCTATGATATCATTGCACTT
The DNA here is from genome assembly GCA_036927565.1 of Tuctoria greenei. NCBI lineage: Eukaryota > Viridiplantae > Streptophyta > Magnoliopsida > Poales > Poaceae > Tuctoria > Tuctoria greenei. The sequence goes on along the minus strand of JAYESD010000004.1, from coordinate 17,844,251 downwards.
GATACACACACCCTCACACAGATATGGCTAGTCTAAACTCAACACAATAGAAACCCTAATTTCTATACTCGAGTCTTCGACGCCTGTTTCTACCTTTTCCTTTTTGAGGGATTTTATCTCATTTCAATCGCTACTCCCGTGATTCAGATCAAATCAGCTCATTAGTCTCTTAATTGTCGTTATCAATCATCAAAAACCCACGAGGATGTCTAGATGCACTTTCAGTCGTTCCACATCAGGCTATGCCGTGTTCCTCGGGGACAATCTGGTCTCCTGGTCTACCAAGCGGCAGACAATCGTCTCCCGCTCCAGCACCGAAGCCGAGTATTGTGCCATCGCAAATGGTGTCTTTGGAGCCACCTGATTGCGCTAGCTCTTGCATGAGCTCCAGACTCCTCCATCACGCTACACTCTCGTCTACTGCGTCAACATCAGCGTCGTGTACCTCTCCACCAACCCCGTTCAGCATGAGCACATGAGTCATATGGTGATTGATCTTTGTTTCGTCCGAGAGAAGGTTACCATCGGTCAAGTCCGTGTCCTCCATGTTCCGATAACATCACAGTTTGTCGACATCTTGAAAAGGGTCTCCCCTCATCGGTGTTTAGTGAGTTTCTCCAGTGTCAACATATGTGATGGCCGAGTTGTGACTGCCGGGGAGGGGGGTGGGGTTAGAGTATTGGGTTACTTAGTCTGTTGGGCCTCCTCCCGCGCGAGGTAGACCAAACCCGTAGGTGCTTCTTTCCGCCCAAGGCAATAGGGGCGCCAGCCCCTAAGGTTTTCCCCTAGCCGCCGGCCACCTCTAGGGGTCTTCCCCTCTATATACTGTAATCTTTAATGGCATAATGAAATCATCTTATTCCACGACATTATCTCTCTGAAACATATCTTTTTTACGTTACTGAAAGACATCTTTTCAACATAGTATATTTGGTGCAGAAACTCTCTCCCCCTGTGAAATAAATCAAACCACTTTTAACTACAGTGCTCGTTCCCTAGGCACCAAATTAAATCATTTTTCATTCTAAATATTACCTTGTCTAGTTGCCTGTCGATTCATATAGTAGATGAATTAACAAATTAAGGTCTTCAGTTAAATTAATTATATGGACCTTATACTTTTTCAGTTGGCTCAAGCATGCTACTTCGATCGGGTGGACCTCTCTGCTCATGGTTTTTATGCCACACCTGACATCGGGTTTGATTGGACGACTGGCAAGGGGACTCCATTCCGTTACTTCACCTATGGAGCTGCATTTGCAGAAGTTGAGATTGACACTCTGACTGGGGATTTTCACACCAGAACAGCCGATATTGTAATGGATCTCGGTTTTTCAATTAATCCAGCAATTGATATTGGCCAGGTATATATGTCCCCAACAACGAGAATATTTTTTTATATCACAATATCATCTTTTTTCCTTTTTACCACCTTCTTTAACTGATGGTACCATATTTCAGATTGAAGGAGCTTTCATCCAAGGTTTGGGTTGGGTAGCCTTGGAAGAGCTGAAACGGGGGGATGATAACCACAAATGGATTCGACCGGGCCATCTTTTCACCTGCGGTCCTGGCTCTTACAAAATACCCTCTTTAAATGATATACCTCTAAACTTCAATGTTTCGCTGTTGAAGGTAAACATATCAATTTTTTATGCGAACTAGTACTGAAATCCATATTTCTTTTTCCATAGGGAAAAGATTCAGAACATGATGAAATTCATTATGAATATTGCAATATATATAAGCTACAGGAACATGACCAGGTAGCTAAACGACCTTGAAACCATACAAATTATCAAATTGCAATCGAATCAGGTGTTGGCCTAGCTGGAAGCATCGCTATGCAGCACTATACCTTTGTCTCTCTTTTTTTTTGTGTGTGTGTGTGTGTGAAATTTATAATACTATCATGTTTAGGACATGAATGCCTTCTATCGCGAGTTTGCCATTGGCTAATCTGCAAGTTCCACATGGCCCCACTCACTGGTCCAGTGCCCTTTTCACTTTGTGTGTGTTGCTTCTCCCTGTTGCATTGATTTGCCCAAGCAAACGAGAGGAGGACCTGGCTATCAACTACTCCCTCCGTCCCAAAAAGGTTGTCACTTTGTAGTTAAAAAATAAATAAAAAGATGATAAAGTTTTGAGAACATAGAAAGTTCACAACAGTAGAGCCTTCCTGCTGTTTACGTTCGGTAAAAAAAAAAGAGTTGATATGGATGTCATGGAATTTCCATGTTAGATTAACAAGTTGCTGCAGAATTATACTAGTGCTTGTAAAATAATGTGTTTTTATCTCCGCATACGTTTGGTTCTATTGATTGATTGTACACTATTTGATGGCAGGGTGCTCCGAATCCAAAGGCCATTCATTCTTCCAAAGCCATAGGTGAGCCACCATTTTTTCTCGGGTCAGCTGTCTTGTTCGCGATAAGAGATGCAATATTTGCTGCAAGAGCTGAGGAGGGTTATTCCAACTGGTTCCCTCTTGACAATCCAGTGACACCTGAAAGAATAAGGATGGCCTGTGTTGATTCCATTACAAAGAAATTTGCTGATGCATATTTCCGGCCCAAGCTTAGTATATAGTGGTTGATAGATGCCTATGTGGATCATAGTTGTGGACAGTTATCACAAAAATAAAGGCTTTTAATGAAAGTACTGTTGTTATGAGAGTTTTAGCAAGCTTCGGATCTACAGATAAATTTCTATAAAAACAAATTATTTTATTTAGTGAACCCAAAAATGTTGTTGATCAATTTACATGGTTGCAAGTCAGGTGGTATCCCTATCAAATATTTAGGAATTCCAGCAGGCAACAACCCTTTTTATCTTCACATGGTGCTCATCGCTGGGACCACCAACAACCGCAACGACAACCTAGAGACTTTAAAAAGAACCACATGCTCTTGGTGATTTACTTGGTCACCAACCCCAGATCTGCGGTCTAAACCTCACCGCAAAGGCTGATATGATTGTTGTGCCCCTCTTCCTCTTTTTTCACTTCCAGATGGAAAAAGAGGAAAGAAACATTCATAGTCTTTGGGGATATCTGAATCCACAGGTCAAGTAACTCTGCACCGACAAATATCTCACGGAGGTGGATGAAGATCGCGATGGATTCCACCGACTCCTCACTCCGAGAAGTTGGTGAATGAAGTTTCTGTGAGCTATCAAGCAGTACCCGTAACACGGGATACTTCAACCTCACCCTCAAACCCTTCACCATCTAGAAGAAGGGAAGAGGACGAGAAAACATGTGAGGTCAGTGGTTGTCGGATGATGTGAGTCAGAGTTTGCATATCTTTAGTTAAAACTCATATTTACAGATGGCTAAGCCCAAATGATGGTTCCTGAAGCATTCAAGGAAGGCCCGACGTCTCTTCGTTTATTACACCCAGTCGGATTACCAGGAGGACACCCTCCTCTTCTCTCGAGCAACCATTGTTGCACTTTGGGTCAAAGACATCCCTTTAGCCCCCTACAGATCACTAAGCTCAACTAGTGGTTTCAGAAGACAGGGCATAAACTCCCATCGAAAAATGGCCCCAACCACTCCCTCCGGTCCCCATGTCAGTACTTGCACCGGGGGCTTGTTGACTCTTGATAAGCTACACTAATAAAATAACTCTGATAATAACGCCAAAAATAGTTTATCAATGTACCCTAGTGCCAATTGTGAGGGCGCGCCTTGGTAAATAACCATGCACACTCGCTTATCCGGGATCATCTTAGGTGGTGTCACATACTACAACATCAGCAATGCACATCACCCATGCATAAGTTAAAAAACATAGATAAAACCTTTGGAAGGTTGTGGGCGAGGAGGGATTCGAACCCCCGACATCGTGGTTCGTAGCCATGTGCTCTAATCCTCTGAGCTACAGGCCCACCCCGTCTCCACTGGATCTCTTCCCTATTCAAATTTTATAAACAAAATATTCAGACCTAAAATACAAAGTGCAGCAGAAAATACAAGTACACGTTCATTACATCTCTCGATATTATGCTTATCATACCACTGTGTCCTTCCCAAAGACACTGTGCACTAGCAGCAGACATCAACCCAGCGGTGAGTCTGGCTGCCACTGCACTGACCATCCCTCTGGATGCAGCACATCATCTAGGAAACCCTCACTAGCATAATCAGCATTGAAATTATGGTCACCTAAAAAACAAATAGCCACAGACTGTGAGTTGTGTAAAGTCAGCAAGACTTATCCGTCAAATAACTCGCTAGACTCTTTCTTAGCATGCAAGGGTAATCAACTAGTAATAGAGTCCAGTTGCATAAAACCTAGCATAAATGTTGGCCCTTATAGTCAAATTCAACAACATATTTTAGTTGATTGCAAAATGTAAACTTAGTTAGCACTACACTAAGACAAACAAGTTTCAAGCAATAATTAAGTCTCAATTAAGAATTGATCATATTAACAACAATTCAATTTTTATTATGAAAGTAGCCTAGAAGGGGATGAATAGGCAATTAAAATAAAATTAAACTTAAATTAAAACTGCCCTGATCCCAAAACTCAGATATGTCCAAGATAGGGTCAGACTTTTTCGATTGTGTTCGGACAAGTATGACAGCAAGTCGGATAAGCCCGATTTCCTACGCAAAATAAACCAACAGAGAGATTTTTCTCTACTCTATTGATGTAAAGAGCAACCTAGCAGTTCTAATAGCAATATGGATGATATAATATGAACTACAAGGTACTAGAACAAGTAGATGACAACAATACGCCTAGATGATCACTAGAAAGATAAATACGGTGCATAAATGATAAGTAAGACAATGAACACATGATTTTCACCGAGTTTAAGGTTCATGGAAGAACCTACGTCCCTGTTGAGGAGTCCACAAGTGACAGGGCCTTCACTATCCCTTCCCTCAACAAGAGACCACAAAGGTCACATATTGTTCTCCCAGTATCTAAACAAGGGGAATGGTAACTTCTTGGAGAACAAAATGACAAGCAAAATCAACCAAGCGACGTCTAACCGTCTAGGATATGAACCTAAAAGTAACGAACACAAAAAACTCAAGCAAACTCAGCTAATCAAATCAAAGATCAACCCAAAGCCCCTTCCTTTCAAATGTCATGGCTGTTGACGGTTGTTATATACCAATTTCACCCGTCAACATAACTCAATTATGGGAAAGAAATATCATTTCCTGCATATATCACCTTTCTATTTAATCTATTGCCACTTTTCCTTGGAGAAATAGTTCATGCAGGCATTTATTGCAAGAAATGAGGTAAAAGAGGGGGAGCAATCTTATAAAATATCATTCCAACCAATCAAACAGCGACATGTGACATCACATGGATCAAATGGCCCACAAATAGAAGTATCCGAGGCCAATGGTGTATCACTCATATCAGTCAACGGGACCCACCTGGACGTCACCCCCGAGGAAGCTTACTGGAATTGGTCCAACTTTCTGTTCGATCGACCTGGCGGTTCGACCGACACCTTCCTAGTGCCAAACTCAGTCAGCTTCCACGTGTCGAATCCCTGTGGTGCCCTGATCACGATGAAGACTGATTCACGCGCTTTGGTGGCGGTAACCGACCCTTTGCCAGCTATAAATAGGACCCCCTACCCTCACTTCACACACACAACACTTGAGTATTCATTCTATTGTATCCACTATTCTCCATAGGTTTGGAGGAGTTTAGGCTGTAGAGAGGAGTGTCTCTAGTCCATAGTCCAAGTTAGGAAGGAGTAGAAGGAGTCTCTCTCTTCCTAATTCCAAATTGGGAAAGGTATGACTCTCATATTCCTATTTCTTTTTGTGACTTTGTTCTTAATAAAGATGTTATTCTTAGTCTTCTTTTGTTCATACTTGGATGAAATGTTTCTTGTTTGATTGTGGATTCCATGTATGTGGTAGGAGTAGTATTTATGAGTATGTCATATCATTCTCATTATACCATCATAAACACTACGAACCCCCACTATAGTCTAATTAGTTATGACATGACCATGTTAATATGAATAACTTATGCTATGTTCCAACATTGGTTGAATGATGTTTAGGTTAGTCATTGCCTTAGGATGGCTTGTGCCTAGGCTCCTAAGTTATTTAATTAATATGCTAGCATGGGGCTAGGGTAGTTAAGTAGCGTTGGATGTCTCCTAGACCCACAGATTGAAGAGGAAGGCAGTAGGTGGTGATAACCCTGTCTGTCCTTGTAATCCTCCATGCTCGGCTATGCCACAGGCTCTTAGTGGGAGTAGTCTTAGTATTGCTAGGGGAAGCTCCCTAAATCTTAGCCTAATCCCTCTTTGACCCATTTATCCCCATTAGAATAGGATGCTCTTGTTTGTGTCACACTACCTCACTTATCTATTACCCATCCTTGAATGTGGCCTAGAGGGGGGTGAATAGACCTTTTTAATTTTTAGTTGGAACCTGCAGCACTTAGCAACTTGATCAAATACCAAGAAATCGGACTAGTCTGGTAGAGTGCGAACTAGTCCGGTGCGTGCAGATTAGATTGATCTAGTTAGATCAATGATCTCAATACCAGCACAGTACGCAACGGAATATAGTATGTAACTTGAAGGTATTGAGTCAATGAAATTAAATGTAACACAAACTAACTTTGGTTTCAATGTTTTAACGTAAGATATGCAAGATCAAGTAAACCCTAGAATGTGATATGAAAAACTAAGGATAAGATTGACACAAGAGTTTATCCCTTGGTTCGGTTCCCACAGAGGCAACCTACGTCCACGTTGAGGAGCCCACGAAAGGATCGGGTCTTCTACAACCCTATCCTGTTGAATCGCCACAGAGGCCGATTCTCTTCCACTAATCAAAAAGGGTAAATCACCATGTTCAAGGGGCCTTCTCACACGTTGAGGGCTCCCCAAGATTACAAATCAAACACCACCAAGAACACACTCGTAAGATCCAAAATAAAACAACAGGAGTGTGTTAGAGAATCAAACCCAAGAGCTCAAGACGTGAGAATTGTGTCTCTCCTTTGATCCAAAGTTAATCCTCAAGGATTTTATCTTTTTTGTGATGGATTGTGTGGAGAGATGTGTTTTCTAGGCTCTTGGAGGGTGTGACGGCGCATGCAGTCTAGACAGATCAAAGTAGGGTTGTGCACATCTATTTATATGGAGGTTTTCAATGGTTACTGTTAGGATTTTGAGAGTCCGGACTAGTCCGTGGTGGAGTCTGGACTAGTCCGATGTGCGGTGTGTAGGAAACCCTAAGTTCTCAGAAATATCAGACTTGTCTGGCCTTGGGCGGACTAGTAGGCTCTGGAAAAGTTCAGACTAGTCCAGTCATTACCGGACTAGTCCGGCTGTGGTGAACTCCTTAGTGAATTGAGGACAAGTTCGGACTTAGAGGACTTGTCCAATTTTAGTCAGAGAGGTTATCAGACTAGTCCGGATATTATCAGACTTGTACGATTTCGTGCAAAGCTGTGAAGTGTTGAGGACTAGTCCGCATTGGGGAGGACTAGTCCGATCTTAGTCAGAAAGATATCGGACTAGTCCGTGGTAATATCGGACACGTCCGATCTGTGTAAACCTGGACTGTGCAGACAAGTCCACACTGGGAGGACTTGTCTGATTTTGAACAGAGGGATTATCGGACTAGTCCGGGGTATATCGGACTAGTCTGGTCCTGTTTGTGCAGTGAATAAGTTTTCTTCTGCTTGAGCTCTTTGAGTGTGTTTCTCCAACACACTCCATACACACTGATCTAATCTATTCAGCTCTTGAGCTCTTTTCCATATAGATCCTCATTCTCCTTTATTTTTGTGCTTTCTTCATAATTTCATTAAAACCTGCGCTCATCTCAACAATTTGGTTAGGATCTCATTTGTTTGTCATAAATCAACCAAAACCCACAAGGGATGCCTAGATGCACTTTCAATGTCCCCCTTTTTGGTGATTGATGACAACCAATTGATATTTCATAAAATATGATAAAAATACAAAAATTTTATAAAGTGTGCACATATGAGTTTGGAACAAGTTAAGAAATGAAAACATAGGGCATATGTGCACTCTTTATGGTGGGGTGTAAGACTACGTGAGTGTGAGCAATAATCGTGATGAGAATGAAATGATTGACATGGAAATACCAATATCAAGCATATATGTTAATTCCAAAGAAAAATCACAGATTATCTCAAATCATCATCACAAATTTCATAACATAAGCATAAACATAGTCATTCCATCACACCACAATACTAAAGGTAGAGATAACAGAATTAAAGTTTTACAACCCAAAAGATACACAAAAAGATACACAAATGAAGCTCTCATCTCTCAACCTATAGCTAGGATCTAGTGACTCGCCCTCAATCTCTCCCCCTTTGGCATCAAGACACCAAAAAGAAGGAGAGGAGGGATCTAGTGGCTCATTCCTCGCTGTCGGTCCTCTTCTCGTCTTCATCTTCATCTTCAGGTTGAGTAGGAGGAGGAGGAGGAGTGGATCCACTTGAAGTGCCCCCAATGCCAAAGTATGCAAGCTCGGAGGGAGTCAAAGGTCCAAGCTCAGTGAAATCAGAGGCTGAATATTTAAAGATAACAAGGGATCCAATAGGCTCGATCTCCAGCTTCCGACAAATATGCTTGACATTTTCTTTGACATACCTCATATCTTCCTTCCTCGCCTTGTTCAGCTTGTGAAGCTTTACCTCAGCCTTCTTGCATGAGCCAAAAATGGCTGCCAAGTACTTCAAGATTCCACTAGGAGACCCTTTTTGGGGAGGGGCCCTAGTGGTGGGAGCAGTCCTCGCATCTCCTTGAGCTCTCCTTAGAGCCTCTTCACTGGACACTGGAGATGGAATAGCTTGGACAATGGCTTGGGGAGGCTTCTGGGGCCTTAAAGGAGTGTGCTCCACATCCTTCACGAACTCGATTCCTGTGACCTTCTCAATCATAAACATCAAGTAAGGGGCATAGCCACAAGATCTGTTCGGTGTGCAGGAGATGTTGACCATGTCATTCCATATGTAGTCGAAGATATTGAACTTCCGATTCTTTCTAATCACCTTCATTAGGCTCCTCAAGTATCCTTGCACACTTCTTGCATCTCCGTCCTTCAGAGCTATTGTCTTCCTCAGCATCCTATTAAGAACCATGAAGAAGGGCTTCATGTTCTTAGTCGATGGAGGGGTGTACTTCAGGCTAGTATCATAGAGGAAGTCCATCTTATCTTTTCCCAAGACACCAATGTTGTGGATAGTCAGCTCATTGTTGCCAGTGTCTTCTAGGTGAAGCAGTCTTGCAAACTCATCATAAGTAATGGTGTACTTGGATCCTTGAGTCATCCAAGTCACTCTCTCCTCCTCATCACTAGCAAAGAAGCATGTGGCATAGAACTGATGAATAATCTCATCATTCCAGTTATATCTGAAGGCAAACAAGTCCTTCAGCCCATGCCTAGCTGCAACCTTCACCACTTGATCAAAGGCACCACAAATCTTCCTTTCAAAATGATTCTAGTCAATCCACTGGCTGCGGACAACTGGAGTCTTCATGGTGAGGTACACAGAGCTATAGAAATATATGTGGAAGTTACTCCAAAATCTGGCATCGGCTGCCTTCTTTGACCGGCTGTAACAGTCCACAAATCTGAGTTTGGAAGTCGTATCGCCTCCCTTGCCATTAAACTTCTCCTCGGAGTGATCTCTACTCCCTTGCCTCGGAGCTGCCATCTTGAGAGGGACAATCAGGCCCGAGGCAATTCCTTTTCCCTTGCCCTTGATTGGCAAGAAGCCGCCGAGCTAGGGCCAACTGCATCCTTGGCCTTGGACACAGGCTTCTTGGCTAGAACCTTCCACCACACCTGAGGTGGAGAAGGTGCCGACTCAGAGGGACGCTCTTGCCTCTTCTTCCCTTGGCCCGTTGAGGACCAAAGCAAGGAGTCTTGGTCCATCTCGGCCTCATAATTGGAGATTTCATCATTGGAGCTTGACATTGTCCTGAGAAGGGATTATACAATGTCTGAATGAGAATTGATGGCAAGGAAGTGCATTGAGTAGTTGGAAATTAGGGTTGAATTCAGTTGAAAATCGGACTTGTCCGGTGTTCAGGTATGAACTAGTCCGGAGGGACCGGACTTGTCCGTACAAGGACCGGACTAGTCCGGTGTTCAACACCTTAAACCCTAACTATGAGACAAATGGTGTTGCTCAATGCCAAAATAGCTTAACATAGATGTAATACAGCAAGGAAACGTGTATTAGCTGAAAGGAACTAAGCTATTTGATCCAAAACAGAAGAAATCGAGGTTTCTAGGGTTTGGGGGTAAATTTACCGAAATTCTTCGATTCTTGACTAAGGGGGAGTTGGAGGTGCAGACAAGTCCGTGGTCTTCAATCCCCTAGCATTGGAGATTGATTTCCACCCAAACTTGAAGAGATTTGATGGAGAGATCGCCAAATCGCCTTGGGGACTCTCGAGTGAAGAGAGAGAATGTGAGGTGAGTTGTGAGGGTGAAGGAGATTAGGTTTTGGTGGCACCTAGGGTTATGGAGTCGAAAAATCGGACTATTCTGCGGTCTACCGGACTAGTCCAGACTACCGGACACTCTGCGGACTCGTCTGCAGTGTGTGGACTAGTCAGGATAACCAAGGACTAGTCTGTGGTCACCAGAACATATATGATAAGCCCATTCGTATATATTCAAAGGTTCTTTTAAAGAAAAACAGGGGTCAAAACAATCAAATGATCTTGACGAATATGATCAGTAAACATAAAACAATCAAGCAATGACTATAATTCACCAAGATCATGTAATTGAAATAGTTTTTTAGAGAAAATTGAGAGAGATGATTTTCACAACACAATCAACATATTTTGAAGAAGCCATACAGGTATGAAAGTTTCCAAGCCACATTCTGAGCATCTAGGATATTTAGTTCATTTCGGAGCTCGCAAAAATGTTTGTCATCAAGTGGCTTGGTAAATATATCAGCTAGTTGTTTTTCGGTGTTGACATGGGAAAAGGCTATGTCTCCTTTCATTGAGTGGTCTCTCAAAAAGTGATGCCGGATGTCAATGTGTTTGGTCCTAGAGTGCTCAACAGGATTATGGGCAATTTTAATGGCACTCTCATTATCACAAAGGAGTGGAATACGGCTCATATTGTAACCGTAATCCCTTAGAGTTTGTTGCATCCAAAAGAGTTGTGCTCAACAACTCCCGGCTGCAACATACTCTGCTTCGGCCATGGATAAGGCAATGGAGTTTTGTTTCTTGGAGGACCAAGAAACTAGGGATCTACCTAGAAATTGGCATGTACCGAAGGTACTTTTTCTATCTACTTTGCGTCCGGCATAATCTACATTGGAGTATCCAATAATATTGAATTTGAGACCTTTAGGATACCAAAGGCCTAGGTTGGGTGTATGAACTAAATACCGCAAGATTCTCTTTACAGATGTCAAATGACACTCCTTAGGATTGGCTTGAAATCTTGCACACAAGCACACACTCAACATAATATCAACCCTAGATGCACATAAGTAAAGTAGGGATCTAATCATGGAGCGATATACCTTTTGATCCATGCTTGGTCCGTCTTCATTGAGATCCAAGTGTCCATTTGTTGCAATGGGAGTCTTTATAGGCTTCACCTTGTCCATTCCAAACTTCTTGAGTATGTCTTGAGTATACTTGGTTTGGCTTATGAACGTCCCCTCCTGTTGTTGCCTCACTTGGAATCCCAAGAAGTATTTCAGCTCTCCCATAATAGACATTTCAAACCTATCTGTCATAATCTTACTAAATTCTTCACAGAAAGATTTGTTAGTTGAACCAAAAATGATATCATCAATATAAATTTGGCAAATAAAGAGATCATTGTCAAAGTGCTTCGTGAATAATGTATAATCAGCTTTGCCAATTTTAAAACCATTTTCAATCAAGAAATCTCTAAAGCACTCATACCAAGCTCTAGGAGCTTGTTTGAGGCCATAGAGAGCCTTACACAGTTTAAACACGTGGTCGGGGAACTCTTGATCTTCGAATCCAGGGGGTTGCACCATGTACACCTCCTCCTTGATTGGTCTGTTGAGGAAGGAGCTTTTCACATCCATTTGATAGAGCTTGAAATCATGGTGAGTAGCATATGCAAGTAATATTCTAATAGATTCAAGTCTAGCTATGGGAGCAAAGGTTTCGTCGAAGTCCAAACCTTCGACCTGTGAATACCTATTGGCCACAAGTCGTGCCTTGTTCCTTGTCACCACCCCGTGTTCGTCTTGCTTGTTGCGGAAGACCCATTTGGTCCCGACAACGTTGAACTTGCGTCTTTTGACTAGTTCCCACACCTCGTTCTGTTTGAAGTTGTTGAGTTCTTCTTGCATTGCCACCACCCAATCCGAATCTTTCAATGCATCCTCAATCCTGCGCGGTTCCAAAAAGGATACAAAAGAGTAATGTTCACAATAATTAGCAATTCGAGATCTAGTAGTTACTCCCTTTTGGATGTCCCCGATTATGTTGTCGACGGGGTGGTCTCTTTGGACGTATTGGTGTACTCTTGGGTGTGACACTTGTGATCATGAGTCTTCATGGTCATCTTCTACCCCCCCTAGATGGTTGCCCTCATTTGTGTGTTGAGCATCTTCGTCCTCTTGAGTTTGATCTAGTGTAGATGCTCCTCCTAGATCCATTACCTCCACTTGTGGTTCATCTTCTTCATTTTGATTTGGAGGTGGTGCTTGTGGTCGAACATCGCCCAACGCCATTTTTCTTAACGCCTGACATGGAGATTCTTCTCTATCTAGCACACATTGATCAACTTGCTCTTCTTGAGAGCCGTTAGTTTCATCGAACACTACGTCACGTGCTACTTCAACAAGTCCAGAGACTTCTTTGAAGACACGATAGGCGTAAGTGTTCGAATCATAGCCAAGCAAGAAACCTTAGGCTTCTTGTCCAAGATATAGCATTTAGAACCGAAAACACGAAAATAGGAAATATTAGGTTTGTTACCCGTGAGCAACTCATATGATGTCTTCTTGAGTAAGCGATGAAGATAAAGTCGGTTTATGGCGTGACAAGCGGTGTTGACCGCTTCAGCCCAAAACCAATCCGGTGTCTTGTACTCATCAAGCATTGTTCTTGCCATCTCTATGAGGGTTCGGTTCTTCCTTTCGGTCACTCCATTTTGTTGAGGTGAGTATGGTGCTGAAAATTCATGTTTGATGCCCTCTTCGTCTAGGTACTCCTCAACTTGAGTGTTCTTGAACTTCGTGCCGTTATCACTTCATATGTTCTTGATCTTCAATGAGAACTCATTTTGGGCACGCTTGAGAAACTTCTTGAGGGTTCCTTGAGTTTCTGTCTTAGCATGCAAAAATAAAACCCACGTGAAGCGTGAAAAGTCATCAACAATTACTAAGCCATATTTGTTACCGCCGATGCTTATGTAAGCGATTGGACCGAATAGGTCCATGTGAAGTAGCTCGAGCGGTCTTGTCATTGTCATGACATTCTTCGCGGGATGGGGTGCTGCTACTTGCTTCCCGGCTTGGCACACGCTACAAGGCCTGTCTTTCTCAAAAACGACATCCTTCAAACCTCGGATGTGATCGCCCGTAAGGAGTTTTTCAAGATTCCTCATACCAACATGTGCTAGCCGTCTATCCCACAGCTAACGCATGTTGGTCTTTGCAATCAAACATGTGTCAAGTTCGGCTTTATCTTTGTTGAAGTCAACAAGATAAAGGTTTCCCTTGAACACACCCTTGAATGCAACCGAGTCATCACTCCTTCTATAGACGGTCACACCCTCATTAGTAAATAAGCAATTATAACCCTTGTCACAAAATTGAGATATGGACAGAAGGTTATAATCTAAGGAGTCAACATGCAAAACATGAGAAAGCGTGTGTTGAGATGATATTGCAATTTTACCGGTACCGAGCACCCTTCCTTGACTATTTTCTCCAAAATAGATGCCCTCGCTTGGATCCTCATTTTCTTCATACTCAACGAACATCCTTTTTTCTTCGGTCATGTGGTTGGTGCATCCACTGTCTAGCACCCATTTTGCTCCACTAGAGGAGTAGGCCCTTCTTTTGCCTTCCTTCGCCATGAGACATGTGTCGTTGTCCTTCCTGGCGCCAATAGATGGGAAGAGAGTTGATTTCTTCGTTGTCTTCTTGATGGCTATGCTAGCCATCTCCTCTTCCTCTTCGGACGAGGACACATCATTTGAGTCCCACTCCTTTCCTAGGTGCACCTGCCCAACTAGCTTTTTCTTCTTGAGGAACTTCTTAGGTTGAGGCTTTGTTTCCTTGGTCTTCTTCTTGTTTTCTTCATAAGGGCAATCAACTATGAAGTGGTCATATTCACCACAGTTATAGCAGGCCCGCCTCAACTTTGGTCTTGACTTTTATTTGAGTTTTCCTTCACTTGATTTTCCCCCTTATCTTCTTTTTATCATTCTCTTGAATTTCTTCATGAAGAGGATCATGTCTTCCTCATCTATGTCGCTGCTCTCATCATCACTGCCATCTTCATCTTGAGCCTCTCAAGCTTCTTTTGACAAGGGCTTGCAAGTGGATTTTAAGGCGACCCCTTTCTTCTTTGCCGAGGTGAGGTCGGAAATCCCCTTGACATGTTTAGCTTGCTTCTCCATTATTTCAAAGTTGATGATCTTTCCAAGCAGTTCGTCCGGGGTCATTTTCTTGTACCCGGGACTCTCTCTAATCATCAAGCACAGGGTAACATTATGAGGCATGAAAGATCTAAGGATGAGCTTCACCACCTCATGATCGTTCCACTTTTTACTTCCTATGCTCGAACCTTGTTGATGAGAGTCTTCAATCGGTTGACATGTCTTGCGATGACTCATCTTCTTCTATGGCGAATCTTCCCAATTTGCCTTGATCATTTTGATCTTCGCCTCTCGCACATGACGATCGCCTTCATATGCAGTTTGCAATGTGTCCCATATTTCCTTTGCAATCTCGAGTCCATCCACCTTGGTGAACTCGCCTCGACTTAGTGATGACGTGATGACTGTTGTAGCTTGAGCATTCCGATGAATTGCTTGCTCTTGGCTTGGAGTGAGCTCTTCATCGTCGTCTGGGATATCTATACCTGTGCACAATATATGCCACAAGCTGGGGTTAAGTGAGATTAAATGCATTTTCATGTTTTCCCTCCACATTGAGTAATCATTGCCATCAAAGTGTGGGGCTTTTCCTAGAGGAATAGACAAATAATGGCTATTTTTAGAATTTAGACGATCGTAGTTGAAAGGATATCGGGAGTAGTCGGTGTGACTACCCCCCTTCTTATTCTTCTTCTCGTCCTTGATCTTTATTTTACCTTTGGAGAGAGCTTTCTTCCTTAGGAGCGCCTTGAGTTCCAGCGTCTCCTCATCATCATCTCGAAGTCCTGAATGGCGTTGAGGAGCTTCTCCAACTTTTGCGCCTTTTCATCTTCAACCTTCTCTTGGTTGAGGCTTTTGTGCACATCCGTCATTTCCAACATTTTCTCTTCGAGTGATTAGTCTCCTCTTCAAGAGTCCTTCTCTGATACCAATTGAATGTGGCCTAGAGGGGGGTGAATAGGCCTTTTTGATTTTTAGTCAAAACCTGCAACACTTAGCAACTTGATCAAATACCAAGAAATCGGACTAGTCCGGTAGAGTGCAGACTAGTCCGGTGCGTGCGGACTAGATTGATCTAGTTAGATCAGTGATGTCAATACCAGCACAGTACGTAGTGGAATATAGTATGTAACTTGAAGGTATTGAGTCAATGAAATTAAATGTAACACAAACTAACTTTGGTTTCAATGTTCTAATGTAAGATATGCAAGATCAAGTAAACCCTAGAATGTGATATGAAAAACTAAGAACAAGAATGACACAAGATTTTATCCCGTGGTTCGGTTCCCATAGAGTCAACCTACGTCCATGTTGAGGAGCCCACAAAAGGACCGGGTCTTCTCCAACCCTACCCTCGTTGAATCGCCACGGAGGCTGATTCTCTTCCACCAATCACAAAGGGTAAATCACCAAGTTCAAGGAGCCTTCTCACATGTTGAGGGCTCCCCAAGATTACAAATCAAACACCACCAAGAACACACTCATAACATCCACAATAAAACAACAGGAGTGTGTTAGAGAATCAAACCCAAGAGCTCAAGACGTGAGAATCGTGTCTCACCTTTGAACCAAAGTTAATCCTCAAGGATTTGATCTTTCTTGCGATGGATTGTGTGGAGAGATGTGTTTTCTAGGCTCTTGGAGGGTGTGACGGTGCAGGGAGTCTAGAGAGATCAAAGTAGGGCCGTGCACATCTATTTATATGGAGGTTTTCAAAGGTTACTATTAGGGTTTCAAGAGTCTGGACTAGTCCATGGTGGAGTCTGGACTAGTCCGGTGTGCGGCGTGTAGGAAACCCTAAGTTCTCAGAAATATCGGACTTGTCCGGCCTTGGGCGGACTAGTCCGATTTAGGCTCTGGAAAAGTTCGGACTAGTCCGATCATTATCGGACTAGTCCGGTTGTGGTGAACCATTAGTGAATTGAGGAAAGTCCGCACTTGGAGGACTTGTCCGATTTTAGTCAGAGAGGTTATCGGACTAGTCCGGATATTATGAGACTTGTCCGATTTCGTGCAAAACTGTGAAGTGTTGAGGACTAGTACGGTCCTGTGTAAATTTGTGCAGTGAATGAGTTTTCTTGTGCTTGAGCTCTTGGGGTGTGTTTCTCCAACACACTCCATATACAATGATCTAATCTATTCAGCTCTTGAGCTATTTTCCATATAGATCCTTATTCTCCTTTATTTTTGCGCTTTCTTCATAATTTCATTAAAACCTGCGCTCATCTCAACAATTTGGTTAGGATCTCATTTGTTTGTCATAAATCAACCAAAACCCACAAGGGATGCCTAGATGCACTTTCAATCCTCACTAGAACCTTACTAGACCAATCTACCCTTTTCATTTGATGATTGCTATGCTTCCACCTAGCCTTCCTTTGGTAAAATATAAATGACACCCTTTGGAATACTCTTAAAGAGGAAATGCCACTTTTATAGTTTCCATGAGCTTGTGGATTTTTTTATGATGTAAGAAACATCAACAAGTATTTCTGGTGCCATTGCTGAGGAAGGCAACCGAAGTATTGCATGATTGAGTGGATAGGATAGGACCCTGTGTAGGTTTTAGTAGGATAACCCTTCTTGTTTTCGCATTTTATGTGAAAGTAGGGTAGTGTATGTCCGGTTTCCACTTGTTGGAAAACTTTGTTGAAGATCTCGAATCCCTTCTGAGAGATTGACCTCGTGTCGTTACTCCTTAGAAGCTTCATGCAGCAAGGCAAGCAAGCGCTACTGCACTAAGAACCGAAACACCAATGTCCCAGAAGACTCTTCACGAATTTTTGGCTCCCTCTGCTAACAATGTGCCTGTTAGGCCCACTGTTAAGATAGGATACGTGAACTTCAAAATCAAGACATGCCTGATCACTATGGTGCAAGCCAACCCATTTTGTGGGAAGGCTAACGAGGATGCAAGTGCTCACCTGCAACAGTTCCTTGAGACTTGCAACACTTTTAAGATCAAGGATGTATCTCCTGATGTTGTCCGTCTTAGGTTGTTTCCGTTCCCCCTTCTTGGGAGAGCGAAGCATCGGTTCTACGCGAACCGAAGTGCTGTAGACACTTGGGAGAAATGTTGTACGACATTCCTCACCAAGTTGTTCTCGTTGGGCAAGACTAATGCCCTACGTGGAAGGATTTCCAGCTTCCAGCAAGATGCCAAGGAGTCTATCTCGGAGGCTTGGGAAAGGCTACAGGAGTACATCCTGACTTGTCCCCACCATGGGAACTGGTTGGTTATCCAAAACTTCTACAACGGGTTGATACCTTCCGCTCGTGACCAGATCAATGCTGCTGCTGGAGGTGCCTTCTTCTCATTGATGGTGCCCAAAGCAAACGACTTAATTGAGAAGAAGGTGTCAAACATGGGTTGGAGCGATGAGCGTCTGCAAACCCGTCAGCGAGGCATGCACACCTTGAAGGAGGCAGGCATGATCACTGCCAAATTGGACCTCCTCATGAAGAAGATAGATGGACAAGCTAATGGGGACGTATGTGGCAATACCTATGCCCTTGACTCTCACATCACCTGTGAAGTCTGTGGCAACACGGGGCATTTGGGCAATGACTACCTAGAAAACCGTGAGGATGCCTTATACGTAGCCAACAATGGGCACAACAATGGCTATCGTCCAGGAGGTCAAGGGTGGGGCCAACCATGCCCTTTCTTTCAAGGAGGGTACAACAACAATGGAAAAAATAGAAATCAACCCAACTTGAGAGCTTGCCATTACCAAACTAAAGATCAATGATGCCCTATCAAGGAAGTTGTTGGCTAATGACAAGATCCTAGAAAGCATAAATGGCAAGGTTGAAGGACTATCCTCGTCCTTCAAGAACTAATTATGCTTTAACAAGATGCTGGAGACTCAGTTGGCTCAACTGGTAGCTACTGCTCCACTAGTAGAGAATGGCAAAATGCTAGAGCAGCCTGAGCCTCCCGTGGAAAATGCCAACATGATTTCTCTACGGGAAGGCAACTGGCTGAAGGACTCTTGATACCCCTTTATATCTTGCTCGATTAGGGCTCACTACTTTTACAAGGAACATTGTGACCTTGGAGGAAGTGTGAGTGTGATGCCCAAGGTGGTATTGGACCAACTGAACTTCACGAAGCTTACTCCAACACCAATGCAGCTCCAACTGGCTAATTCTTCAGTCCGTTATCCAGCGGGTATTGCAAAAGACGTTCTGGTGAAAATCCGGGATTGCTTCATACCCATGGATTTTGTGGTGCTTGACATGGATGTCGAGAAGGATACGCCGCTGATTCTTTAGCGCCCATTCCTTAGCACCACGAAGGCTCGCATAGATGTGGGAGCTATTGAAATCCACTTCCATATCAATGGCAAGGATGAAAAGTTTAACTTTCGCCCAATGTCGAAGCAATGCTCCATGATTCACATCAAGTACGGGCCGAATGTTAAACACATTTAAGAGGTCGAAGTCACACCTCCAAAGGTGGATCCACTAATTGCATTCATGAGGGAATTGATCTATGCGGAGAACCTGCCTTATTGTCCACGCCAACACCCCTAAAAGACGGAGAAGTCCGGGCCTCCTCAAAGGGCCAAGTCCACTAAGCCGCCAAATAAGGAATGGTGGAAGAAGAAAGACAAGTCGTTCGAGCCCATCCCTCCGGGCCCTCATGTCAAGAAATGAAGGAGGAATGTCCATCTCATCGGTGCTAAGATCTAGCCAATAGGTTAAATTGGTAGTTATCCTTTCTTTGATTTTTTTCTTCTCTTCATTTTGTTTTCCCCACTTAGTTTGATTTTCCCCACTACATATTTGGTTTTTCTTAGCAAGTTGAGAATCTTATACTCTCAAATGTTATTTTTATTTATTTATTTTTCTCAAAAAGAAAATTGTTGGGTTTTGAAAAGTTTTTTTTTAATTCGAAAAGCAATTTTTTTGAGCTGCAAATGTGGCATTTCACCAACATGCTAATTTTATAGCCATTGGGAACCCCTGCCAAAAGAGTCAACAGGGGGCCCACATTTTAGTGCGGCCAACCCCCTGTTTGGCCGACATGGGGAAAGAGCCAATTTGACTCTCTCTCTCCTCCAACGGCTATATTTGATCCTCTTATGACCATTGGAAAGTGTACACTATAAATGGTGGCTGTGAGGAGCACTCCTCTTCACACTTCACCTAATTTCACACCTCCCCAAAGTCACTCTTTGCTCAGATTGTTTTTCTTGCTCTTCATTGAAGCACTCTTGCTCAAATCGAACCCAAAAAGATTTGCTTTTATTTGCATTTATAATTTGCTCTCTAGTTCTTTAACGGAAAATTGGTTGGGGGCTTTGTTTTCACTAACAACACTTCTTTTTGAGTTTTTGCCTTGTTGTGTTATTGCTTGTTGTGGCCATGAAAGGAATGAAGAGGTTGTTTGGGAAGAGGAAGGAGGCTACAAGCTCAAGCCATGCTGGAGACTCAAGTGCACGTCCCTCCTCCGTTGCTACACCAAGTCCACGGAGGAGGAGTGTATGTGAGAACACTCCCATGGGTGAGAGGAGCAACCCGTGACAACTTCTCCACAACGACGACCTCACCATACAAAGTGAAGTTGAAGAACAAGCACACAAGCTCCTCCAAGATCGCGAGTTTTCTCATACTAAAGCTTATGATTCGGATTTGAACTTCAAAATAGGTATGGATTCAGAATTCTTTTCCATTTGGCGTGCACTAGGATGGGAGAATTTTACACACATAGAGGAGAGAGGTTCACGCCTTCTCTACATGAAATTTGTTTGCACCCTTAAAATAGGATTTGATGGTATTTCGTGAAGATTATTTCAAAAAGAATACAACATCCTATGAAAAGAATTAAGTTAAATCCTAGGCTTTCATAAACTTTGTTTGCTAGATTTAGACACTTTGCCTAAGTTTAATGAACAAAGTTTTTTGCATGAATTGACTAGTGAGGTCAGATGTAGTGCTCCTAGGAATAACCACTTGCACAATCCTACTTTACGCTTCATGCATAGACGGGTGGCTATGACTATGTTCCCTAGAGGAGATGTTAGAGTAGTGCGTGATGACGAGCTGAAAATTTTATTCGCCATGGTTAAAAAGATAAAAGTTGCTCCAGTTATTGCCATGATGACACAATGGTTAGACTACATTTCAAGGACAGGGCCAATTGATTGCACTTCATTGATTACCCACATTTCTACTAGGGTAGGAGCACTAGAGTATACTTCATTTGAATATGTTGAAAAAGAACGATAATTAAATAATAAAGATTATTTAGTGCATGGATATAACCTTAAGCATGATCATGATGACTCTTTAATGTTTTATTATCTTGGCTTTGTCAATAAAATTCGGTTACCTAACCCGGATTTTCATTTGTACAAATGCCGGAGGCTAACCATTGATCTTCTTCCCATTGAGGAAGCCCGGGGAAGAAATGTCTCTGGCAGGGTAACTAGAAGCCGTGCCAGGAGAGCGGTCATGCCTCTGACAACCTCCATGGTCGATGAGTACAAAGAGGAAGAGAACCCAATGGGTGATGCACCCGGATGGACTAAACCTCCATTGTATGAGACTGAAGGTACGTCTTGGCATGGATGGCCAAGTGCCGCGTGGGAGCCACCCCTACCCACTTCAAGCTCCAGCAGCTTGCTTCCAATGTCCATGAGAGGATGCCTTCCTTTTCGGCTAGAAGTCATTATGACTATAGCCAAGGAATGACGCACCTCACTAGACGTATGGAAGATCTTGAAGTGAGGACGGGAGACATCTACAATACTCTCCAAGAGCATGTCCAAGGTACCCAAGATTGGCAACAACACATGGACGCTCAATTCACCAACTTCAACTCCACTCTACAACAACAACAAGCCGATCTCGTGCCATACTTCCATAATCAAGGGTTCAACCCTTACCACGGAGGTGACTAAAGAACAAGCTTGGGGGATGACCCCCACTTGAGGTAAATTGCATAACATTGCATATTTATTTTTCGTTCATCCACCATTCACCTTGTATATGAAAAAACTTAAAAATAAGAGAGTAGATTTGCTTTCAAATAAAATAAAAGATGTGCAGTAAGAATGATTTAGAATTCACATAGATGAGATGATGAATAATTGCTCCGTTTTAATTTTCCTAAGTCACTAGTTTACAACTTACTACTCTCCAAAATATTGCTTTCATTGGCTAAAATTACTTTTGCCTTGATTTAGAAATTATGAGTAGCAAAAGCTTAACTCAATTCTAAACTTTCGTGAGATATGATATACTGATAGGTCTGCCATTCCTAGTTTGAAATTGAAACTTACATTTGCGGAGAAGTTCTTAAAAGATTGAAGTTACACTCATTTAATTGGAAATACCTACCAAATCCATATGATATTTTTACATTGATAGACCTTATGCGTATGCTATTTTTCTTCACATTGAGCCTAGTCAAACTAGTATAGTCCTATGTGAGAATTCATTCATTTTTTTTTTGAATTCAAAACTTCACTTGCACATGCTATACTTCTACACTAGAAGTAAGCAAAATTCCATCATACCATCATTCCACAATAAAAAGGGAAACTCCATACCCTTCATGCTTAGTACTCTCTCCTTGTTTATTGCATAAAAAGGTAGTAGAAGACATGGCTACAAGAAAAAGAAAAAGAAAATGCATGCTTACATGATAAGAATGAGGAAAAAAAATAGAAGAAAAGAAAGCAGCCATATTTCATCCCTGTAAAATAAGAGAGTCTACATAAATAGGAGTCATCTCAAACATCCACATCTACTTCCACTCCATGGCACATGCACAAGTCTTGAATCAAATAGTTTTGAATTGATTTTTCCTAAGGCTTGCTTTTTTGACTTGGAAATATTATGTGTTGCAAATATGCCTACTATATTCCCCACCAAGCTCAACATACAAGCCTTATTTAGTGGTAGGATGAGTATAGGCAAAATGCATTAGTGAGGAAATATTTTCCACTACAGACAAAGGAGTGATTGAGAGAATCAAATTGAGGTACTTAAAAATCTAAATTGAACTCTCCGAGATTTGAGTGGAACTTGATCTCTAGGGTACGCTTGCTCCATTTGTTGTTCTATCTTTCAACCGCCCATGAATAGGAGAAGGCATAAGCCCCACAATGACTTAAGATGGGTGAAGTACCATGCCAATTTTTGCAATACTTGGTAGAGTATTTTGTTGTGCACATTGTACTTTTGAAAAATAAAACATTGTAGCCACTCCTGATCATCAACCTAAAGTCTTGACTTTGCTCGGGACGAGCAAAGGATAAGCTTAGGGGAGTTTGCTGACGGCTGTTATATAACAATTTCACCCATCAATATAACTTAATTATGTGAAGGAAATATCATTTCTTGCACACATACCTTTCTATTTAACCTATTTTCACTTGTCCTTGGAGAAATAGTGCATGCATGCATTTATCACAGGAAATGAGGTAAAAGAGGGTGAGCAATCCTATAAAATATCATCCGGGCCAATCAAGTGCCTAGATGTGGCCTCACATGGATCAAATGGACCAAATAGAAGTATCCGAGGCCATCCAACGGTGTATCACTCATATCAGTCGATGGGACCCACCTGGAAGTCACCCAAAGGAAGCACATTGGAATTGGTCCAACTTTCTGTTTGGCCGACGTGGTGGTTTGGCTGACGCCTTCTTGGCGCCAAAATAGGTCAGCTTCCACATGTCGACTCCCTGTGATGCCCTGATCACGATGAAGACTGATTCGCGCGCTTTTGGTGGCAGGAACCGACCCTTCTCCAACTATAAATAGGACCCCCTACCCTTACTTCACACACACACCACTTGAGTATTCATTCTATTGTATCCACTATTCTCCACAGGTTTAGAGGAGTTTAGGATGTAGAGACAAGAGTCTCTAGTCCATAGTACAAGTTAGAAAGGAGTAGAAGGAGTCTCTCTCTTCCCAATTTCAAATTGGGAAAGGTATGGCTCTCATATTCCTATTTGTATTTGTGACTTTGTTCTTAATAAAGATGTTTTCTTTAGTCTTCTTTTATTCATATACTTGAATGAAGCGTTTCTTATTTGATTGTGGATTCTGTATATGTGGTTGGAGTAGTATTTATGATAATGCATATAATTCTCATTATATCATCATAAACACTACAAACCCCACTATAGTCTAATTAGTTATAACATGACCATGTTAATATGAATAACTTATTCTATGCTCCAACATTGGTTCAACGATGTTTAGGTTAGTCTTTTCCTTAGGATGGCTTGTACCTTGGCTTCTAAGGTATTTACTTAATTTGCTAGTATGGTCCTAGGGTAGTAAGTAGCGTTGGATGTCTTGTAGACCCACAGATTGAAGAGGTAGGCAGTAGGTGGTGATGGCCCTATGTGTAGTTGTAATCCTCCACGTTTGGCTATGCCACAGGCTCTTTACGGGAGTCGTCCTAGTATTGCTAGGGGTAAACCCGAGCCTGATGTGTTGAACAACTTAGCATGAGAATTCATCATTGACATGTTCATTAGTATCTAACCTAGGCTATGTATATGTATACTAGAAGCATTATAGGATTAACTCCCTAACTCTTAGCCTAATCCCTCTTTGACCCATTTATCCCCCTTCAGAACATGATGCTCCTGTCTGTGTCACACTACCTCACTTATCTAATACCCATCCTCACTAGAACCTTACCTAGACCAATCTACCCTTTTCATTTGATGATTGCTATGTTTCCACCTAGCCTTCCTTTGGAAAAATATAAATGACACCCTTGAAAATATTCTTAAAGGGGAAATGCTACTTCGATAGTTTCCATGCAGTTGTGAATTTTTATCTTTGAAGTAAGAAACATCAACAATGACCAATCCTTCACTCTTTTCCCAAAAATCAAAGATTTTGGCTCTAGAAGGTGAAGATCAGGTGTTGAAGGGCTTTTGAGGGTTTCTAGGGTGCAGGTGAATGTTTGAATGGTTAGTATTTTTCTAAGAGGGGATTTGCTCCCCTTTTTATCACCCAACAACAATTTTGACTGTTGATAATAGCCCACATCATACAATTCCAAAAATATCTCAGATATGTCCAAGCAAATGGACCCACTGACAGTACAACAAAGTACTTCAGTTTGAATTAGTGCGCAAAAGCCGCTTCGAACATGTCTGACTCACATCGGACAAGTCTGAGCTTCCAAGATGGGGTTTTTCTCATACTTTTTTGGCTTCGCACCTTCGGACAAGTCCGATTCCTTGCAGTGAAAACTCGAACATGTCTGCCTAAACTCAAACATTTCTGAGAGCCAGAGGGACTTAGAATTTTTCCTGTTCGACCTACGCCGAACAAATATGAAACTATGCAGAGGTCTTTTAGACATGTATGGCCCATCTTAGACATATCCAAGTGCAAGTCCTGGTAGGTAAGACAAGTCCGACCCACTTTGGACAAGTCGAAAACCTTGCAGGGGAATTCAGATATGTCTAAATCCACTCGGATAAGTGGTTTAGATAAGTCTGAACTAACACAATGACACTCTTCTAAAAACCATCCCAAGGGGTTGAGCTCCCATTTTATTCCCTAAGTTTATGAGAATCGTGTCCCTCTTGATATTACAATGTTTCCTACGACTCAAAAAAAAATAAAACCCTAATTCTACAATTCTTTCCACACCTTTTCTCCTTTTTTCAAAGATTTTATGTTAACTTCATTTCTTACATAATCTATGAGAGAACTCAACCAAATTTGTTAAATCTTTAATTGTTTGTCATTAATCATCAAAAACCCATATGGGACCTTGTGAGACCTATGTGTGCTGAATACATTGGCTATGACGATAAAAGTTTTGAATATTGCCAAAACACCCTTTTAACAAGGTCCAACTCTAGGTCCGACAATAGATCCGACTTGTTTTGGGTAGCTCCGGCAAGGTTTGATGTAAGGTCCGACTTATTTTGGCTAGGTCTGACTTTCTTTGTCTAGGTCCGACTTATTTTGGCTAGGTCCGACTTCTTTGTCTAGGTTCGACTTATTTTGGCTAGGTCCGATTTGCTATGGCTAGGTTCGACATGTTTTTGCTAGGTCTAATGCAAGGTTCGACTAGCTTTAGTTAGCTCCAGCGCTAGGTCCGACTAGCTTTGGTTAGCTCCGGTGCTAGGTCCGACTAGCTTTGGTTAGCTCTAGTGCTAGGTCCTGCTAGCTTTGCTAAGCTTTGGTTCAAGGTCCGGTTAGCTTTGGCAAGGTCCGGTGCTAGATTGCAATGGTTCTGCTTTTAACTTGCAATGTTTCAAACTTGCTTTACACTTATGGAAAGTTTGCTTAGTATTCTTGTACTAAGTTTTTGATGTGTTTTGGCTGATCATGGTGGTTAATATTTTTGCAATGGTTTGCAACATGCTTATGTGAGGTGCTCACATAAGGTGTTGTGGTTTCGGAACTAACGTGAGTCAAGTCGAGCACTTGTGGTCAAAAGTATCGGTTGTTTATTCATGTGCAGGTGTTGCTTGAATTCAAGACATGGCTGATGACGGGATCCAGGGAACCAGTCTTACCGAGAAGATGAGGTTCAACAACCAAGTTCAGGATGAGCGTGGTTGAGTTGATCAGGAGGTTGTGCAGCATGTTTGAATCAAGAACAATGCATATGAAGGTATCTTGGACATCGTTGGAAGGTGTTTGCACGTGTGCAAGGAGTCCATGGACGTGGTAACATGGTTCCAAGGAGTGATGAAGAGAAGTGGACATAAAGAATTGGTCAGAAAGGTCAAACCAGCTAGAATATGTCTCAGGCTGCGGCTGAGGTGGTTATGGTTCGTTTATGGAAAGTTTCGATTTTGTTTTGGTTATATTTTGTATGGGTCACGAAGTTGAGTTGTTTTTAGGAATTTGGGATACTTTTACAAGGTGTTTTGAAGTCTTAAGATTGCTTCTATCTATGTATAAAAGTCTTGAGCAGTTATGGAAAGTTTTGGTGGAAACTGAGTAGGATACGAGTCCTAGTTTGATTTGGGTTGGCCTCATGGCTGGTTATATAAGCAAGGGAGGCCAGAGCACATGGTAGACAGATTTTGGGATGTTCCTCTTGTGTTCTATTGAATAAACATCATAGTTTAAAGGAACGTTTATGCCTTGTTCGCCCGACTTGTTTCAGACAAGTTTTTCTCGTCGAGTTTCAGCATAGCAATACCTTGCTTCGATGGTTTTATCATAACCCGAGTTTTACAGATCCAATTGACGTGATTCTTTTTGGGTTGTCTTTACAACCTGATTATATATCACCTGTGAAAATTTCACAGTCATTGGATTTGTGGTTTCTGATCTACACGAGTTTCTTTGCAGTGTTGCAGATCAGATTTTTTTCGGGTAGAACAGATTGACTTTTGTTCGATCTTTCGATTGTAACTTGAGTTTTTCTTAGCAGATTTTCGTGATTCTTGTTGTGACATCTTTGTGAATTTATTTTCCACAATCTATACTGTTTTCTTCACAATTGATCACATTTAGATTAGTCGCACACACGATTTCTTTAACAGATTATTTTTCTACCGAGGGGTTTTCATTGCTTCCGCTGAAAAATGTAATATACCATTCACCCCTCCTCTGGTAGCTTTTGACGTGATCTTTGATCCTACAATTGGTATCAAAGCCACGGTGCTCTAATCTTTGAGATTTGCACGTGTTTTGAATAATCATCATGGAGAAATACTCCGCCAAACCTTGTGTATTTAGTGGTATTGATTTTCAGGTTTGGAAGGCACACATGGAGGCTTACATCTAGGCGCAAGGCTTTGCAATATGGGAAAAGGTGTAAAAGCCTTACGAAGTGCCGTCAAATGATCAAGTTACGGTTGCAAATCTGAAAGATGTCGACAACAACAACAAGGCTCGGAACCTGATCATACAAGGACTAACTCAAAGCGACTTCGACTGTGTTGCTCACCTCCGATCTGCGTACGATGTTTGGAAAGCTCTATGTGATTACCATGAAGGATCCAACACGATCAAGGAGGTAAGGTAAGACATGTTCAAAAAGGAGTACATGCGTTTGAAGATGCAACCCGGTGAGTCAATCGATGATCTTTTTGCTCACTTTAACAAAATTCTCAATAACTTGCGTAGTGTCAATGTTAATTTTTCAGATGCTGAGATTGCTAGGCAATAACTAGGTGCATTAGACATGTCAATTTGGGAGATGAAAGTCACATCTATTCGTAAATCTAATGTCATGAGTACACTTACTTTAGATGTTCTATATTCTAAATTGAAAACTCATAAAATTTACATAATCTCACGTAAGAACCCCAGGAAGTCTCTTGCATTTGTTTCTCAACGTGACATGCCTAGCTCCGGCCAATCTTCATCTTGTGAAACACTTGCTTTGTTGTCCTTTCTAACCCTTGAACAGATTGAAGAGTTTCCAGAGGAAGAACTTGCACTCATCTCTACTCGATTCTCAAAAGCATTGCAAAATGTGGGAACTAGAAGGAGAGGGAGTGCTGGACCTCAACGATGCTTCGAATGTGGTAAGACAGGAAATTTTCATACAAATTGCCCTAACTTTCAGGTACTACTTCCCGTGACAAAAAGCAAACAAGGACGAAGCACTCCTCTGCAAACAACAACAAGAAAAATAAGGGTTTTACAGGATGCCAATTGGTAAATAGTTTTATCTCCGCCTTCAGGAACTTGGCTCGAGCGATGTGGACATTGGAAGTGACAAAGATGAAGATGATTTGGCAAACTTGTGCTTCATGGTAGGCAAGTCAAGATCAAGTATGGAGGAGGCAGAACACAACAGCGATAATGAAGAGGTATGTCCTACTTGCGAAGAAATGTGTGATGCTATTTCTCGTGCCACTGTTATAGTTAAGAAAAAGGACAAAAAACTTAGGGACAATGCTGTTAAAATTGAGTCACTAGAATCTGAAATTAATCATTTAAAATCTTTGATTCCTAGTGATGATTCTTGTTCCTCATGTGATTCAATATATGAACAATTGTCCTCTTAAGAAGTGCACACACCTCCACACTTGATAAACTTGAGTTGGAGACTGAAAAGAACAAAGAGCTTGCTGCACTTACTGATAAAAATTTGAAAGATGCTTGCTGTTCTACAATTGATTTGCATTGTTCTACTTGTGATGATCTTGATAAGAAACTACAAGATGCTATGAGTGAAATTTCTATATTGAACAATGCTTAACATTCTCATGAAGTTAAATATTGTTCCAATTGCAAACTAAAAGGAAAAACTTTGTGTAAATTGTCTAGAACTGTCTAAGAAACTTGATGACATAAATAGAACACTAGAGTAATTTTGTATTGGAAACAAAAATCTAAACATGTTGCTGAATTCATCTAAACCTTGCAATGATAAAACTGGTTTAGGTTTTGATTCCCATGCTCATGCTAAGGCACATCCACCGAAAATTGTAAAGTCATTAGGAAGTGGTTTGATTTAAATAGTTCCTAAACAAAAAGTAGTTTTCAAATCTACAGGATTGCTGTCTCATTCAACTTCTAATAAAAATGTTGCTTGCTCATCAAAACATGAACACAAAGTTATATTTCATTATTCCTACTGTGGTAGAGATGGTTATGTCATAGATTTTTGTTATAGACTAGCTAAATAATAGAAAAAAGAAATAATGCAAGCTAGATCTCATAACTCTCATGCAACATTTGCTGCACATGCTAAACCAAATATCAAGAACATGCAACCTGCCGTTATGAGTCAAAAACTTATGAAGTTTGTTGCCAAACCTACTATTTTTCGTTCTACACATGTATCACCCCGTATGTCAGTAGTTGGATACAAAAATCCTCAAACCTTGGCTCATAAACCAGCTGTTTTGTCTCAGCTTTCACGTGTTTTTCCTGCTGCACGTCGTGTGACTCAGTACTTGATTCCTAAATGCCTTTTGACTAACCCCAGTATTAAGTCATTAATGTATTGTGCTTCTATGTAGGTTACACGTTTGAGGAAGGAGAACATTTAGATTGTGAATTCAGGTTTCTCACGCCACATGACTGGTAACAAAGATTGGTTTTCCTCCCTCTGTTTCGTGTCACGTGTAGAGAATTTTACTTTTGCCGATAATTCTTCAACTCCTATAATTGATAAAGGTTCGGTTAGAGTAAATAATCACTACACTTTGAAGGATGTGGCACTTGTGAAAAATTTGAAATACAACTTCCTTTTTGTTTCACAATTGCTAGATGAAAATCTGGAAATTATTTTCACTAAAAATTGCTGCAAGGTTGTAGATTCAAACAGTGAGCTTATTTTTAACATGTCTTGGTTTGGAAGAGTTTTTAAAGCTGATTTTGATATGTCATCCTCTAAGCATAGGTGTCTAGTTTCTAATGATTCAAAAGACTTATATTTTTGGCACCGTAGACTTGGTCACATAGGTTTTGATCATCTAACGCATGTTAGTGCTCTTGATCACATACGTGGCTGCCTAAGCTTAAAGGGGACAAAGAAATTGTGTGCTCTTCTTGTAGACAAGCTAAGGTGGTTGCAGTTTCACATGCTCCACTTACAATTACCATGACAATTGAACCGGGTCAACTTTTGCACCTTGACACTATAGGACCTTCACGTATTCAATCCTTTGGAGCTAAATGGTATGTTCTTGTGATTGTTGATGACTATTCTAGATACTCTTGGGTTTACTTTATCGCATCTAAGAATAAATCTTTTAGTCACTTTAGAACTCTATTTCTTATATTATCAATTGATAACCCATGATCTTTAAAAGCAATTAGAAGTAATAATGGAACCGAATTTAAAAATCAATCATTTGATCACTTTTGTGCTAAAAATGGAATAGATCATCAATTTTCTTCACCCTATGTACCTCAACAAAATGGTGTCGTAGAGAGAAAGAACAAAACCTTAGTTGAAATGGCTAGAACTATGTTTGATTAATATCAAACTCCAAGAAAAATTTGGGCAGATGCAATTGCAACAGCTTGTTATGTCTCAAATCGTGTTTTCTTGCGTGCTAAGCTATGAAAAACACCATATGAACTTCGATTTGGACATAGGCCTAGTTTTATACACTTTTGGGTCTTTGGTTGTAAATGCTTTGTTAAGAAACATGGTAATCTTGATAAATTTGAAGCTAGATCTATTGATGGCATGTTTCTTGGTTATCCATCTCATACTAGAGGCTATCGTGTGCTTTTACTTGACACTAACAAAATTGTGGAGACTTGTGAGGTTTCTTTTGATGAAGCTAGTCCAGGTACTAGCTCTAATATTGTAGGTCCAGATCCATATCCACAGGGGGAGAGTATTTCATCGAAGAAGACAAAGAAGTGGTGCTGCTGCCCAAAAATTCAGAAGCAAATGATGTTGATCACACTACTGATTTTGTACCACAACCAGCATGAACAACTACTGCAGCTGGTACAGATCGTCCTCAAGTCACAAGTTCTTCGATTTGTGATGAACATGAAGAACAAGGAGCTTGTGAAGTGTTTACTCCCCTCCAAATCCTCAAAAGTCGTCCTCCACAACAAATCATTGGGAGCTTGCACAAACGAGTCACACGGTCCAGGTTTTACGATCCAAACTCTCATGCTCATTCTGCTTTTGTTGCTTCTTTTTAACCCAAAGATATATCACATGCACTCACTAATGAATCTTGGATTATTGCCATGCAAGAAGAGTTTGTAAATTTTGAAAGAAATAATGTTTGGAAACTTGTACCTCCACCTCAAGGTCACATTTTAATTGGAACTAAATGGGTGTTTGAAAATAAACAAAGTGAGGATGGAGTTGTGGTTAAGAATAAGGCTAGGTTGGTTACTCAAGGTTTCACACAAGTTGAAGGTCTAGATTTTGATGAAACTTTTGCTCCTGTTGCTAGATTAGAAGCCATAAGAATTTTTTTATCTTTTGCTGCATCTAAAGGTTTCAAGTTATATAAAATGGATGTTAAAAGTGATTTTCTTAATGGTTATATATATGAGGAGATTTATGTCAAGCAACCATCGGGTTTTGAAAATCCAGATTTTCCTAATCATGTTTACAAATTGTCCAAAGCCTTATACGGTCTCAAACATGCCCCTAGAGCATAGGTTAAATACATTATTACTTGGAAAAGGGGCAAGGTTGATAAAACTCTTTTTGTGCTTAAGCATGGCAATGACTTATTATTTGTTCAAGTGTATGTGGATGATATTATCTTTGGTTGTGCTTCTCATGATCTTGTGTCTAAGTTTTCAACTATGATGAGTTCAGAATTTGAGATGAGTATGATGGGAGAACTCATGTACTTTTTGGAGCTTCAAATCAAACAAACCAACAAGGGAACCTTTGTGCATCAAACGAAACATACGAAAGACCTCCTTAGGCGCTTCAACATGGAAAACAACAAGCCTCTTTGGACACCAATGGGAACGACATGAACACTTGAACTTGATGAAGATGGTGACCAAATCGATAAAAAAGAATATAGAAGCATGATTGGATCACTTTTGTACCTCACGGCATCAAGACCAGACATACAATTCAGCGTATGTCTTTGTGCACAATTTCAAGCTTCCCCACGCGCCTCTCATCATCAAGCCGCCAAAATAATTCTCAGATACTTGCATGGAACTCAAGAATTTGGCATTTTTCTTCCTTCTTCCTCAACTGCTACTTTGAAAGCTTTTTTGGATGCTGATTTTGGGGGTTGTAGGATTGATAGGAAAAGTACTTCGGGTGCTTATCATTTTCTTGGTAATTCACTTGTTGCTTGGTCCTCTAGAAAACAACGTGCACAATCCACAGCCGAATCTGAATATGTTGCTGCTGCTAGCGCTTGCTCAAAATATTTGGATTTTTCAAACACTTAAGGACTATGGGGTTAATCTAGATAGTGTTCCACTATTTTGTGATAATACTAGAGCCATTTGCATTGCTAAAAACCCCGTGCAACATTCGAGATCAAAGCACATTGACATTAGGTATCACTTTTTCTGTGATAATGTTGAAAAAGGAAACATTGTGCTTCACCATGTAGATACCGAACAACAATTGGCTGACATTTTTACAAAACCTTTGGATTTCACTCGTTTTGGTTGCATTCGTAGTAAAATAGGGGTTATGCATCCTCATGGCTTAAATTGAGGGGGATGTTTCAAATTTGGGATCTGAATTCAAAAGTAATATGAGTATAGTATTTCATACATATATGACTTTGTGATTCCTTTTACATGTTGAAAGTTTTTACTACGTTACTCATTTGATACATTTTGTAGTTTTTTCCATGACTAATAATTGGAATAATTACTTACATTAAATCTAGTCATAATCGAACTTTCTTGCTATTTTGAACTTGTTGCATGCTCACAAGTGCTTTTAATATTGAATAATTAATCAAGTAATCAACTACATGTTGAGATTTTATTATCAAATAAAAAAAATATCAAGAGAATATGCATACCTCACACTTCTTCTTTTGAGATGGCTTATCATTGCACTTAGATATGAATTTGGAAGAAGTTGTGTATGACTAAAACCATGTCCTTAAGCTTCTGATTGTCAAATGACATAGGCTTGGCTTGGTTGATTAGAATAAGGCAGATGCGGCATATAATCTCTTGCAAATGTCATATGATCTGAATTTTGTGCTTTGAAAAAAATAAAAATGCAGTAACAAGTGTCATGCTTTCATGTTTTGAAATAGTTAAGTTTTTTAGATCATGCTTTGCTTAAATTGAAAATTACACTTGATCTCTAGCATGACTTACACTACTTTATGTACCTCATCGATGTGATAGTGTAAGTTACTTGATAGTATGACTTGGATGAGCTTTGTTTTATATGTATGTGTTACAATATGCTTATAACAATTGAAATTTCTCTTTTGAGCCTTGTTGAATACATTGTCAAAGGGGGAGAAATTGATCACACATTGCACACATTCACAAGTGTTTTGGCACGATTCTTCTCAAGGGGAGATTTTTTGTTTTTTTCTCATTTTTATTTCCGATTTACAAAGGAGGAGAAATATTTCGGGGAGAAAATTGTTTTCAAAACTTTTCATGTGAATAAGCCAATGTTCGAATTTTAAATGGTGTTGCCAATGCATTCATCAAGGGGGAGATTGTGAGACTTATGTGTGCTGAATACATTGGTTATGATGATAAAAGTTTTGAATACTGCCAAAACACCCTTTTAACAAGGTCCGACTCTAGGTCCGAGCTACTGCAAGGTCCGACAATAGTCCGACTTGTTTTGGGTAGCTCCGGCAAGGTCCGACATAAGGTCCGACTTATTTTGGCTAGGTCCGACTAGCTTTGACTAGGTCTGACTTATTTTGGCTAGGTCCGATTTCTTTGTCTAGGTCCGACTTGTTTTGGCTAGGTTCGACTTCCTATGGCTAGGTCTGACATGTTTTTGCTAGGTCCGGCACAAGGTTCGACTAGCTTTGGTTAGCTCCGGCGCTAGGTCTGACTAGCTTTGGTTAGCTCCGGTGCTAGGTCCTGCTAGCTTTGCTAAGCTACGGTTAGCTTTGACAAGGTTCGATGCTAGATTGCAATGGTTCTGCTTTTAACTTGCAATGTTTCAAACTTTCTTTACACTTACGGAAAGTTTGCATAGTATTCTTTTACTAAGTTTTTGATGCATTTTGGGTGATGATGGTGGTTAATGTTTTTGCTATGGTTTGCAACATGCTTATGTAAGGTGCTCACGTAAGGTGTTGTGGTTTCAGAACTAACATGAGTCAAGTCAAAGACTTGTGCTCAAAAGTATCAGTTGTTTATTCATGTGCTTGTGTTGCTTGAGTTCAAGACATGGCTGGTGACGGGATCCATTGAACTGGTCTTAGGGAGAAGATGAGGCTCAACAATTGTAACACCCTCATTTTCATGCACTATGCATTTCATACATCATTAAATATATTTAACATTAATCCACATAAAAAAGAACAAGTTTAAAATGATTTAGAAGCAAAACCGCACTTAGAAGTTCTGAGATGTGTGGACTTGTCCGTTTTTTGTGTGGACTAGTCCGATTTCTCTCTGAGCTCGTTTTGGACATGTCCATTTTTGTGCGGACTACTTCGGTTTCATCTATGTAAAATTTTTGAACTTGTCCGGTCCATTGCGGACTAGTCCGGTATTCCAATTTCTTGAAATTTTGCCAAGTCCCTAGACTTGTCCGGACTTGTCTGATATCTAGCGGACTTGTCCGTGTTCCTCTCGGACTAAA
This sequence comes from Tuctoria greenei, assembly GCA_036927565.1. NCBI lineage: Eukaryota > Viridiplantae > Streptophyta > Magnoliopsida > Poales > Poaceae > Tuctoria > Tuctoria greenei. The sequence goes on along the minus strand of JAYESD010000004.1, from coordinate 17,809,446 downwards.
ATCAGACTTATCCGATTTTGGCCAGACTCATCCGTTTTTCCTCTAACTAAGTTCAAACTTGTCCGATATAGTCCGGACTTAACCGATTTCTCTCTGACTAGCAATCGGACTAGTACAGCCTAGTGCGGACTTGTCCAGTGATCGCAATTCTGAGTTGATCTTTTCTTGCACGACGTGTTTATGGGTTTTACCTTAAGTAGGGCCTAAGGACGTCGTGTCTAACCCTTTTGGAGCCCATGTGGGACCCCACGCCGACCTCCACCCTCTCTAAAACCGACCTCCATCAAACCCTAACCCTCCACATCTATATAAACAATCCCACATCTCAACTTTACATCTCTTTGCCACTTTCAAAACCCACCCAAAACCTAGTTCGTGGGAGCCGCCGCCAAGGAGGAGAAGAAGATCCAGAGCAATAAGAAGAAGAGGAGGAAATGAAAGAGGATCAAGTGATAAAGATCTCCATCAAGTTTCTGTTCTTCATCAACAAGCCACCTTCAAGTTTCTTGTTCAATCCTAGATCATCAATATCCAAGTGTTGCCTCCAAAACCCTTGATTCTTTGGAGTTCTAAACACCTGATATAATTTCTACTTTCTCTTTCTCACGTGAATTCAAACCCATTTCTCCAAATTCATGTCGATCTAGAAAACCCTAGCTCGCTGGTTCTGCGTAGGGCGGACTAGCCCGACCCTACAACAGACTTGTTCAGCCTCTAAACCTAACTACTATTAAATTAATTCTGAATTTAATTAAATCAACTTGAACCTGTTAAAATTTGTTAATAACCATTGTAAATGATTAGTAAACATTAATAGTAACTCGTTAACTCGTTTCACTTCGCATTTGCATTAATCATGCATGCCATGTCATATTGAGTAACATATGAGCATCTATTGATTATGATTCTTGTCTTGTATGTTCGTTGCGCGGATTAGATGGATTTGCGCTATAGGGTGCTGTAGAAGACCTCCAACACCAGCACTTTAAAGTCTTTGATCCCAATCAAGCCCAAGAGCAAGGCAAGTGTCCTTGAACATATTGATTCTGTTTTTAAATGTTTTCTTTGCAAAACTGCATTGCTTGTGTCAAATTGATGGCAAACCCAAGACAGGAGTTTACTAGTCTTGTTTGACCATCCTTGTCGCATGGGATACATTGTAGAGATTCGGGAAGGGCTCTTACCTTTTGGCCTCACTCAAATTAATTGGGATGGGAAAACAACCAAGTTACTTGATTATATATTATTGAGATGATGGATAATGTACACTGATGAACATGGTCAATGGTAACATGGTAATGGGTGATCTAAGAAAGCATGGTATGTGTATGGGTTGGATGTTATGGTGATTTCACTTGCTTCAGATCTAAGGACCGGTTCGTGGAGCGACCATACAGGATTTACAGTGCCACCACGAGGCCAAGTATGGGTGCGACATAGCTCATTAATTAGGGTATTGCTAGTATTGCGCGGATCATTTGGCGCACTAGGGAAGGAGAGTCGGATTGGGTTTGGATTTGTGGCAGGACTCCCTGGGATCCGAATGGAACAAGAGGGGGCCCTTGGTTGAAGATGTGCTCAGTTGGAGCCATCGCCACCGGTGAAACCTCAGTGGGTCTGTACATACTAGTAATCCCTTTGTAAGGCTATTTTGTGATCACTTGACCACACACCAACTGAAGTGTGAGACGGCATAATAGAGGTTCTTAGTCACCGAAAGGTGATAAAATCATAAACACGTGGGTAAAGCAGTACAAACTCTGCAGAGTCTTAAAAACTATCATTATAGCTGTGCTCCCGGTCATGAGCAACATGGACCCTCACATGATTAGAGGGAAACCTAGGATTTGGGATGGTTTGGTTATGTTTTGGTATTGGGATGGTTTGGTACTGATTATGGTTGATATTATGGTTATGACTGGTTATGGGTTGAATTATGGCATTGGATATGTTTAATGGTAATGGTGAAATCTGGTATAATGGTGATAGATATGGGATATGGACTTATACTATGATAATCATTGTGGTATACGATGGGTTTACTTCACATACATATAATATACTTCTCTTCAAATGTTTTTAATGTACTTTTGAGCACTTAGCCTTTACTATTTTCATCATTTGTATCAGTTATATGTCATAATTTCCCACACTTGCTGAGTACGACATGTACTCACCCTTTCAATTCCCCTACCAATAGTTTCAAGTGATGTTTGGGAGTATCATGAGGATAATGCGGAGTACTAGGTTGTATGCTGTCGTCGACTTGCCTGTGGTGTTGCTTGGAGCCGCGCTACCCTTACGCTTAGTTTGCTTAATTAGAGTGTTTCTGCTGCAGTAGTATTGTCATTAATGATCATTAGAATTGTAATATGAGTATTACTTGAATATTGTAATAAAAGTACTTATTTAATAACTTGTGTTGTGGTAATTTTCTGTATATCCTTTTGTGAATCACTCGTGTATGTGTGTTGAACGTCCTGGGCACACATATGCGTCACACTTGGTTCATTTTTCGGAACGGGGTGTCACAAATTGGTATCATAGCCACAGGTTGACTGTAGGACGCAGCCTAGGTAGAATGGACACTTTAGAGCACATAGGAGCACTCAGGAATCGATATGTTTTTGCTTGGTGTGCTGATTGCTATGTATTGCTGCTTGTGTACTTAATAGAGGATTGTGGGATGCTTTAGCATTGCCATGTCCATATAGGATTGTATAGGTAGTTGCTTAGTTTTATATCCCATGATGCATAGAGTTGGGGACATTTTCTAAATTGTTACCTCTTGCTTTTCTTCAGATGGTGAGGACTCGCCACCAGAGGGATGACAATGATGAGGAGGAGAACATTGGAGCACCTCAGAATAACAATGGACAAGGACATGCCCTTTTGGCTATGCAAAAACAGCTCATGCAGACCATGATACAAACTATGGGACAACTGCAAGCTGGTAACAACAACAATCAGCCCCACATGCCTCCACCGCCACCACCCCCACCGCCTCATAACGGGTTGGGAGAGTTCATGTGGACTAGGCCACCAACCTTTGCTCAAGCCACCGACCCTATGGGCGCGGATGATTGGATCAAGTCTGTGGAAAAGAAGCTAGCTATTGTCCAATGGAGTAACCGGGAGAAGGTTCTATTTGCTTCCCATCAACTAGTTGGAGCAGCTGCGATTGGTGGGACTCACTGTGTAACGCCCATGAGAACCATGAGAGGATTACTTGGGCTGAATTCAAGGGAGCTTCCGTTCTCATTATGTGCCGGAAGGTGTTATGATCCTATAGAGACAAGAATTTGAGAACTTGAGGCAAGGAAGGTCAAGTGTGAGTGAATATCTCAACAAGTTCACTCAACTTTCAAGGTATGTTGCGGAAGATGTCAGCCGAGATAGCCGGAAGCAATACTTTTTTATGAGAGGCTTGAACAATGAGATCCAAGTGCAATTGCTCAACTGTAATTATGCCAACTTTCAGAAGCTTGTGGACAAAGCAATTGTGGTTGAGAACAAAGTTTGAGAGATGGAGCAAGAAACTAAGAGGAAAGAACCATATCAAGGACAACAACAAGGAAGCAATGTGCGCCCTCGCTTTGCACCATCCAATGCGCCATATTACAGCACCCCCGTGCCTGCTCAACGCCTTGGTTATCAACCTCGTCCAGCTCAGCCTCAGTTTGTGTAGCAGCACCCCGTCATGCAAGCACCTAGGCCTCCAATGCGTTATGCACCTCGTGCCAATTTTCCTGGTACAAATGTGCAAAATCAAGTCCGTCCAAATTCTGGTGAAGCTAGGAAGTGTCATACATGTGGAGAAGCAGGACATTTTGCATCTCAATGTCCTAAGTAAGACCTAGGTCAAGGAAGCAATGCCCCAAGACAAAACCCAAGACCGAATGGAGGAGCACCACAAGGCAACCGTGGACAGTAGAATTTTGATCGTGGCAATGTGAACCATGTCTCTACGGAGGAAGCGCAACAAGCGGATGACGTGGTGATTGGTATGTTTCTCGCAAACTCCAACCCAACGACTATGTTATTTGATTCTGGAGCATCGCATTCATTCATTGCATCGATGTATCTTGCCAAGTATAGTTTGCCTATATCTCATATGAAGTATACTCTATTGGTTAAAGCTCCCGGAGGAGAGATGAGGACGAATATAGTATGTCCAAACGTAAGTCTCAGAATAAGTGGGGTAGACTTCTTTGCCAACCTCATTGTTTTGGACTCTCAAGGACTGGACATAATACATGGTATGGACTGGCTGAGAAAGCACAATAGAGTTATACAATGTGCCACCAAGACGGTGAAGTTGACTAATGAGGAAGGGATCACCATAGAATTTGAAGCATCTCAACACGCACCAAAGCAATTGGAGCTGGATCACATGGACGGTGCCGAAATTGAGGAGATTCCAGTGGCTTGTGAATTCTTGGATGTGTTTTCAAATGAGTTGCCAGGTATGCCACCTGATCGTGATACCGAGTTTGTTATTGATTTAATACCTGAAACTGCACCTATAGCTAAGAGGTCATATATGATGCCTCATAAGGAGTTAGCGGACCTCAAGAAGCAAATTCAAGAGCAACTAGAGAAGGGTTTTATCCGCCCAAGCTCTTCACCTAGGGGAGCGCCCGTACTTTTCGTGGACAAGAAGGATGGATCCCAAAGGATGTGTGTGGATTACCGAGCTCTCAACGAGGTGACAATCAAGAACAAGTATACATTGCCCCACATCGAGGATTTGTTTGACCAAATGAATGGTAACTGTGTTTTCTCCAAGATTGATTTGAGGTCAGGCTACTTCCAAATAAGATCAGACTGTCGGATATACCCAAAATAGCTTTTCAAACACAATATGGATCTTATGCGTACACCGTGATATCCTTTGGATTGACATATGCACCTGCCTATTTTATGTACCTCATGAATAAGGTCTTCATGGAGTACTTGGACAAATTCGCTGTGGTGTTCATCGATGACATTATTATCTACTGGAGGAACGGGGAGGAACACTTAAGGCTCACATTGCACAAATTGAGGGAGCATCAACTGTATGCCAAGTTCAGTAAGTGCCAGTTTTGGTTAAGGGAAGTGTCATTCTTGGGCCATATCATCTCAGGAGGAGGAGTATCAGTTGACCCAGGAAAAGTGAGAGATGTGTTGAAATGGTAGCCCCCGCAGAATGTCAAGGGAATAAGGAGCTTCCTCGGAATCACTGGATATTACCGCCGGTTCATCAAGGACTTTTCCAAAATAGCCAAGCCAATGACAAAATTGCTAATGAAGGGGAAAACTTTCCGATGGACTCAAGCTTGCCAAGACAGCTTTGAGGAGTTGAAGGAGAGATTAACTACAACCCCAGTCTTGATTGTCATATGTGAGCAAAAGTTTTGATATTTATTGTGATGCATCAAAATAAGGACTTGGATGTGTGCTCATGCAAGAAGGTCAAGTGGTCGCCTATGCATCGAGGCAATTGAAGAAACATGAGCATAATTATCCTACACACGATCTCGAACTTGCAGCCGTAGTGCATGCCTTGAAGATTTGGAGACATTACATTCTTGGTCACAAGTGTGAGATTTATACGAACCACAAGAGTCTCAAGTACATATTCACGCAAACGGACCTGAATTTGAGGCAACGATGATGGTTGTAGCTCATCAAGGATTATGATGTGGGAATCAATTATCACCCGAGGAAGGCTAATGTAGTGGTCGATGCTTTGAGTCGGAAAGGAGTAAGCCACCAACTCACGGTCCGAGAGCTACCATCCGAGTTATGCAAGGAGTTTGAACAATTGAATCTTGGATTCATGAATGAGATGGGGATAACTGAGTTAAATCTGACCTTGGAGCAAAAAATCCGAGAAGGTCGGACCAAGGATGAGGAAATTCAAGAAATCAGAGAAAGGACCCAAGAGGAAAGAGAATTCATGTTTGATGAGGATGACCATGGTACCTTATGGCTTGGAAAAAGGATTGTCGTGCCTAATGTGAAGCATATTCGGGAGACAATATTAAAGGAGGCACATGACTCGCCATACTCAATTCATCCCAGTTGTACAAAGATGTACAAGGACTTGAAGACATGTTATTGGTGGGCTAGCATGAAAAAGGACATAGCTGAATATGTAGCTTTGTGTGATGTGTGCCAGCGAGTCAAAACTGAACATCAAAGGCCGGCTGTACTATTGCAGCCATTAAAGGTTCCAGAGTGGAAGTGGGAAGAGATTGGAATGGACTTCATAGTTGGTTTACCGTGTACCCAGTTCGGTTATGAATCCATATGGGTAATTGTGGACCGGTTAACTAAGTCAGCTCACTTTATTCCCATCAAGACCACATTTAATGGGGAGAAGTTGGCTGAACTGTATATGGGAATCATAGTATGTATGCATGGAGTTCTAAAGAAGATAGTGTCGGATAGAGGTTCTCAATTTACTTCTAGTTTTTGACAGAAATTGCATGAAGCATTGGGAACAAAGTTGAATTTTAGCTCAGCATATCACCCTCAAATGAAGGGACAAACTGAGAGGACCAATCAGATTTTAGAGGATCTGTTAGCTTGTGCTTTGAAGTATGGAAGAAGTTGGGACAAAAGCTTGCCATATGTAGAATTTTCATATAACAATAGTTACCAAGCAAGCTTGCAAATGTCACCCTTTGAAGCACTATATGGGAGGAAGTGTAGGACACCTTTGTTCTGGAATGAGACAGGAGAAAATCAAGTGTTTGGACCAGACATGCTACAAGAAGCTGAGAAACAAGTTCAGATTATTCGTGAAAATTTGAGAGCTGCTCAATCAAGGCAAAAAGGATATGCGAATAATAGAGAGACCTAGCCTTTGAAGTGGGAGACCACGTATATCTCAAAGTATCACCCATGAGAGGTCATAAGAGATATCAAAGGCAAGATAGCACCTCGCTATATTGGACCGTTCAAGATTTTGGACATACGAGGAGAGGTAGCATATAAGTTGCAGATGCTGGCACATCTTTCAGATGTACTTGATGTGTTTCATGTTTCCCAGCTCAAGAAGTGTTTAAGAGTACTGGAAAAACAAGTGCCAATGGAAGAATTAGAACTAGAGGCAGATTTGACTTGTGTCGAGCAATCGGTCAAAATCTTGGAAACCAAGGAGAGGGTCACAAGAAACAAGATTATTAGATGGTGTAAAGTTCAATGGAAGCATCACACAGAATCAGAGGCAACTTGGGAGCCAGAAGATGATCTCAAGAAGGATTTTCCCTATCTCTTTCCTTCTACGTAGAATCTCGAGGCGAGATTCATTTTAAGGGGAGTAGGTTTTTAACACCCTCATCTTCATGCATCATGCATTGCATACATCATTAAATATATTTAACATTAATCCACATAGGAACAAGTTTAAAATGAATTAGAAGCAAAACCGCACTTATAAGTTCTGAGAAGTGCAGACTAGTCCGATTTCTCTCCGACCTCGTTTCGGACATGTCCATTTTTGTGCGGACTAGTCCGTTTTTGTTGCTGTACAATTTTTGGACTTGTCTGGTCCATTGCGGACTAGTCCAGTATTCCAATTCCTTGAAATTTTGCCAAGTCCCTAGACTTGTCCGGACTTATCCGATATCTAGTGGGCTTGTCCATGTTCCTCTCTGACTAAAATCAGACTTGTCCGATATAGTTCGGACTTATCCGATTTCTCTCTGACTAGCGGTCGGACTAGTCCGACCTAGTGCGGACTTGTCAAGAGATCGCGATTCCGAGTTGATCTTTTGTTCCACGACGTGTTTTTGGGTTTTACCTTAAGTAGGGCCTAAGGATGTCGTGTCTAACCCTTTTGGAGCCCATGTGGGACCCCACGCCGGCCTCCACCCTCTCTAAAACCGACCTCCATCAAACCCTAACCCTCCACCTCTATATAAACAACCCCACATCTCAACTTTACATCTCTTTGCCACTTTCAAAACAAACCCAAAACCTAGTTCGTGGGAGCCGCCACCAAGGAGGAGAAGGAGATCCAGGGCAAGAAGAAGAAGAGGAGGGAACAAAAGAGGATCAAGTGATCAAGATCTCCATCAAGTTTTCGTTCTTCATCAACAAGCAACCTTCATGTTTCTTGTTCAATCCTAGATCATCAAGATCCAAGTGTTGCCTCCAAAACCCTTGATTCTTTGGAGTTCTAAACACCTGATATACCTTCTACTTTCTCTTTCTCACATGAATTCAACCCAATATCTCCAAATTCACATCAATCTAGAAAACTCTAGCTCCCTGGTTTTGCGTAGGGCGGACTAGTCCGACCCTACAGCGGACTTGTCTGGCCTCTAGACCTAACTACTGTTAAATTAATTCTGAATTTAATTGAATCAACTTGAACCTGTTAAAACTTGTTAATAACCACTGTAAATGATTAGTAAACATTAATAGTAACTCGTTAACTCGTTTCACTTCCCATTTGCATTAATCATGCATGTCATGTCATATTGAGTAACGTATGAGCATCTCTTGATTATGGTTCTTGTCTTGTATGTTCGTTGCCGGATTAGACGGATTTGCGCTAGAGGGTACTGCAGAAGACCTCCAGCACCAGCACTTTGAAGTCTTTGATCCCAATCAAGTCCAAGAGCAAGGCAAGTGTCCTTGAACATATTGATCCTATTTTTAAATGTTTTGTTTGCAAAACTGCATTCCTTGTGTCAAATTGATGGGAAACCCAAGACAGGTGTTTACTAGTCTTGTTTGATCACCCTTGTCGTTTGGAATACATTGAAGAGAGCCGGGAAGGGCTTTTACTTTTTGGCCTCGCTCAAATTAATTGGGATGGGAAACAACCAAGTTACTTAATTATAGATTATTGAGATGATGGATAATGTACATTGATGAACATGGTTAATGGTAACATGGTAATGGGTGATCTAAGCAAGCATGGTATGTGGATGGGTTGGATTTTATGGTGGTTTTGCTTGCTTCAGATCTAAGGACCGGTTCGTGGAGCGACCATCCAAGATTTACAGTTCCACCACAAGGTCAAGTATGGGTGCGTCATAGCTGATTAATTAGGGTATTGCTAGTATTGCGCGGATCATTTGGTGCACTGGGGAAGGGGAGTCGGATTGGGTTTGGATTTGTGGCGGGACTCCCTGGGATCCGAATGGCACAAGAGGGGGCCCTTGGTTGAAGATGTGCTCAGTTGGAGGCATCGCCACCGGTGAAACCTCAGTGGGTCTGTACATACTAGTAATCCCTTTGTCAAGGCTATTTTGGGATCTCTTGGCCACACACCAATGAAAGTGTGAGACGGCATAATAGAGGTTCTTAGTCTCCGAAAGGTGATGTAATCACAAAGACGTGGGTAAAGCAGTACAAACTCTACAAAGTTTTAAAAACTATCATGATAGACGTGCTCCCGGTCATGAGCAACCTGGACCCTCACATGATTAGAGGGAAACTTGGGATTTGGTATAGTTTGGTTATGTTTTGGTTTTGGGATGGTTTGATATTGGTTATGGTTTATAATATGGTTATGACTTGTTATGGGTTGAATTATGGTATTGGATATGGTTAATGGTAATGGTGAAATCAGGTATAATGGTGATGGATATAGAATATGGACTTATACTATGATAATCATTGTGGTATACGACGGGTGTACTTCACATACATATAATATACTGCTCTTCAAATGTCTTAATGTACTTTTCAGCATTTAGCCTTTATTATTGTCGTCATTTGTATCAGCTACATGTCATACTTTCCTACACTTGCTGAGTACGACATGTACTCACCCTTGTAATTCCCGCACCAACAATTTCAGGTGATGTTTGGGAGTATCATGAGGATAATGCGGAGTACTAGGCTGTATGTGTGACGCCCGGTTCCGAGAATGAACCAAGCTAATGCATATGTGTGCCCAGGACGTTCAACACACATACACGAGTGCAATCACAAAAGAGTGTACAGAAAATTATCATAGAACAAGATTAATTAACCAAATTTTATTACACAAACCATATTATCCTCGAGTACAAGCTTTAATAAATATTAATGACAAGTTCAACTAATGCAGCGGAAATAAACTAATTAGGCAACTAAGGAACTAAGCATAAGGGATAGCGCAGCTCCAATTAACACCACATGCAAAGTTGACGGTAGACACGGCCTAGAACTCCGCATTATCACCATTAAACTCCCAATCCTGACCTGCAACTGTTGGGGGGGAAGGGGTTGCAAGAGTGAGTACATGTCTTACTCAGCAAGTGTGGAAAGTATGACATGTGGCTGATTCAAGTGATGACAATAATAATGGCAAAGTGCTGAAAAGTACATTAAAACATTTGAAAAGCAATATATTACATGTATGTGAAATAAACCCATCATAATCATACGTAATATCATAATACCAGTCCATAATTCACCATCCTCATCCATAATTCCAGATTTCACCATTTGCCATTAACCATATTCAATACCAGAAATTAATCCATAACCATAATACCAACCATAACCATAACCATCCCATGTACCATCCCAAATACCATCCCAATACCGAGTTCCCTCTAATCATGGAAGTTGTCCAGGTGCTCATAACCGGGAGCATGGCTATCATGATAGTTTTAGAAACACTCTGCAGAGTTTGTACCACTTTACCCACGTGTTTGTGATTTCATCACCTTTCGATGACTAGAACCTATATTATGCCGTCTCACACTTCCGTCGGTGTGTGGCCAAGAGATCACAAAATAGCCTTTACAAAGGGATTACTATCCTATTTAGACCCCACTGAGGTTTCACTGGTGGCGATGTCTCCTACAGAGCACATCTTCAACCAAGGGCCCCCTCTTAAGCCATTCAGATCCCAGGGTAGTCCCACCAATCATCAACAAACCCAATCCGACTACCCCTTCCCCGAGCATCCACAATGGTCCAAACAGCACTAGCAAAGCCCTAATTAATTAGCTACGCCGCACCCATATTTGGCCTCGTGGTGGCACTGTAATCCTGGCTTATTCTCGCATGAATCGATCCTTAGATCTAAAGCAAGCAAAACCACCATAACATCCAACCCATCCACATACCAGGCTTGCTTAGATCACCCATCATTTTAACCAGTTCATGTTAACCATAGTATCATAAATGCATAATTAAATGTGTAGTGTTGTTTTCCCATCCCAATTAATTAAGTGAAGCAAAAAGGTAAAAAGCCCTTCCCGACTCTCTACCATATATTCCAGGTAACAAGGGTGGTCAAACAAAGCTAGTAAACTTCCTTTCATAGGATTCCCATCAAATTGACACAAGCATGCAATTTTGCAAACAAAACATTTATTTTAAAACAGGATCAATATGCTTCAAGACACTTGCCTTGCTCTTGCTGTTGATTAGGATCATAGCCTTCAAACTCTTGGTGCTGTAGATCCTCTGCGGCACTCTCTAGCGCAAATTCGTCTAATCCACACAATAAACATACGAGACAAGAAACACAATCAAAGAGTGCACAAATATTACTCAATATGTCATGACATGCATGATTGATGCAAATACAAGGTAGAACTTGATACTAGATTGCTTTAATGGTCAATAACTAGTTCTAATAGCTTTTAACAAGTTTATACAGGTTTGGAGTTGATTAGATCCAATTTTAGAATCAATTCAACACAATTTAACCAGAAAGATCGGACTAGTCCGCTAGGGACCGAACAAGTCCGCACTCTGCGAGATCGGCAGATTAGGGTTTTCTAAATCGACGTAAATTTGGAGATTAGGTGTTGAATTCATGTTAGGAAAAGATAATAGAAGGTATACCAGGTGTTTAGAACTCCAATGAATCAAGAAACTTGGAGGTAGCACTTGGATCTTGGTGATCTAGGGTTGGTGATGAACTTGGAGATGAATTGGTGGTGAAGGACGAAACTTGGTGGAGATCTTGATCCTCTTTCGTTTCCTCCTCTTCTTCTTCTTGCTTGGGATCTCCTCCTCCTTCCTTGATGGTGGCTCTCCACGAACTAGGGTTTGGGTGGGGTAGAAAAAGTGGCAAATAGATGTCAAACTGTGACGCCCGGTTCCGAAAAATGAACCAAGCTAATGCATATGTGTGCCCAGGATGTTCATCACACATACACGAGTGCAATCACAAAAGAGTATACAAAAATTTACCACAGAAAAAGATTAATTAACCAAATTTTATTACACAAACCAAATTATCCTCGAATACAAGCTCTAATGAATATTTATGACAAGTTCAACCAATGTAGCGGAAATAAACTAATTAAGCAAACTAAATAGCTAAGCAGCATAAGCAATAGGGTATAGCGCAGCTCCAATAACACCACAGGCAAAGCTGCCGGTAGACACGACCTAGAACTCCGCATTATCACCATTAAACTCCCAATCCTGACCTGCAACTGTTGGGGGGGATTGCAAGAGTGAGTACGTGTCGTACTCAGCAAGTGTGGAAAGTATGACATGTGGCTGATTCAAATGATGAATGTAATAAAGGCTAAGTGCTGAAAAGTACAGTAAAACATTTGAAAAGCAATATATTACATGTATGTGAAGTAAACCCATCATAATCATAAGTAATATCATAATAACAATCTGAATTCACTACCATCATCAATAATTCCAGATTTCACCATTGCCAATAACCATATTCAATACCAGAAATTAAATCCATAACCATTACCAAACCATAACCATTCCAATACCAAATTCCCTCTAATCATGTAGGTCATCCAGGCGCTCATAACCGGGAGCACGGCTATCATGATAGTTTTATTTAAACTCTGCAGAGTTTGTACCTCTTTACCCACGTGTTCGTGATTTCATCACCCATTGGCGACTAAAGAACCTCCCTTATGCCAATTACACTTCCTTTGGTGTATGGCCAAGATATCACAAAATAGCCTTTACAAAGGGATTACTAGCCTATTTAGACCCCACTGAGGTTTCACCGGTGGCGATGTCTCCCGCAGAGCACATCTTCAACCAAGGGCCCCCTCTTGAGCCATTCGGATCCCAGGGTAGTCCCACCAATCATCAACAAACCCAATCCGACTACCCCTTCCCCGAGCATCCACAATGGTCCAAACAGCACTAGCAAAGCCCTAATTAATCAGCTACGCCGCACCCATACTTGGCCTCGTGGTGGCACTGTAGTCCTGGCTTATTCTCGTATGAACTGGACCTTAGATCTAAAGCAAGCAAACCACCATTACATCCAACCCATCCACATATCGGGCTTGCTTAGATCACCCATTACCATGTCATATTAACCAGTTCACATTAACCAAAATATCATTAATGCATAATTAAATGTGTAGTGTTGTTTTCTCATCTCAATTAATTAAGCGAAGCAAAAAGGTAAAAGGCCTTCCCGACTCTCTACCATATATCCCAGGTGACAAGGGTGGTCAACAAAACTAGTAAACTTCCTACCATAGGATTTCCCATCAAATTGACACAAGCATGCAATTTTGCAAACAAAACATTTATTTTAAAACGGGATCAATATGCTTCAAGGACACTTGCCTTGCTCTTGCTGTTGATCAGGATCAAAGCCTTCAAACTCTTGGTGCTGTAGATCCTCCGCGGCACTCTCTAACGCAGATCCGTCTAATCCACATAATAAACATACAAGACAAGAAACACAATCAAAGAGTGCACAAATATTACTCAATATGACATGACATGCATGATTGATGCAGATACAAGGTAGAACTTGTTAATAGATTGCTTTTAATGATCACTAACTAGTTCTAATAGCTTTTAACAAGTTTATACAGGTTTGGGGTCGATTAGATCAAATTTTAGAATTAATTCAACCCAATTTAACCAGGAAGATCGGACTAGTCCGCTAGGGACCGGACAAGTCCGCACTTCACGAGATCAGCAGATTAGGGTTTTCTAGATCGAAGTGAATTTGGAGATTAGGGGTCGAATTCACGTAAGGAAAAGAGAATAGAAGGTATACCAGGTGTTTAGAACTCCAATGAATCAAGAAACTTGGAGGTAGCACTCGGATCTTGATGATCTAGGGTTGGTGATGAACTCGGGGATGATTTGGTGGTGAAGGACGAAACTCGATGGAGATCTTGATCCTCTTTCGTTTCCTCCTCTTCTTCTTCTTGCTTGGGATCTTCTCCTCCCTCCTTGATGGTGGCTCTCCACGAACTAGGGTTTGGGTGGGTGGAAAAGTGGCAAATAGATGTCCAACCAAGAGGTGGGGTTGTTTATATAGGGGTGGAGGCTAGGGTTAGATGGATTTCGAGTTTGGGATAAGTAGAGGCCGGTTTAGAGTCCCACATGGGCTCTAAAAGAGTTAGGCACGACGTCCCTAGGCCCACTTGACGTGAAACCCAAGAAACAAGTTGTAAAACAAAGATCAATTCGGAGTCACGAAATATCGGACAAGTCCGGACAGGACCGGACTAGTCTGAAGTCGTCCAGAGAGAAAATCGGACAAGTCTGGCCAAACATCGGACTAGTCCGAATTTGAACAGAAAGGAAAATGGACAAGTCCGCTGGAACACCAGACTAGTCCGGAAAAGTCCAAGTACTTAGCAAATTTTCAAGGATTCTTGGAATATCGGACTAGTCCGCACAAAATCTGACAAGTCCAAAAGTTTCCAGGGGAAAAATCGGACTAGTCCGTAGCAAAAACGGACAAGTCCGTTTTTAGTCAGAGAGAAATCGGACTAGTCCGCAGCGAAACCGGACTAGTCCGCACTTTCGTGCATTTTAAGTGCGGTTTTGTTCCAAATCAATTTTAAACTTGTTCCTCTTGTTGTGGATTAATGTAAACATGTATATGAATGTATGTAAGTCATGATGCATGAAAATGAGGGTGTTACACAAACCAAGGGGTGGGGTTGTTTATATAGAGGTGGAGGCTAGGGTTAGATGGATTTCGAGTTTGGGATGACTAGAGGCCGGTTTAGAGTCCCACATGGGCTCTAAAAGAGTTAGGCACGACGTCCCTAGGCCCACTTAACGTGAAAACCAATAAACAAGTCGTAAAACAAAAGATCAACTCGGAGTCACGAAATATCGGACAAGTCCGGAAAGGAACGGACTAGTCCGAAGTCGTCCAGAGAGAAAATCAGACAAGTCTGGCCAAAAATCGGACAAGTCCGACTTTGAACGGAGAGGAAAACGGACAAGTCCGCTGGAACACCGGACTAGTCCGGAAAAGTCCAAGGACTTAGCAATTTTTTAAGGATTCTTGGAATATCAGACTAGTCCGCACAAAATTGGACAAGTCTGAAAGTTTCCAAAGGCAAAATCGGACTAGTCCGCAGCAAAAATGGACAAGTCCGTTTTTAGTCAGAGAGAAATTGGACTAGTCCTCAGTAAAATCGGACTAGTTCCCACTTTCCTGCGTTTTAAGTGCGGTTTTGTTTCAAATCAATTTTAAATGCTCCAAATCAATTTTAAACTCGTTCCTCTTTATGTGGGTTAATGTTAAACATGTATATGAGTGTATGTAGGGCATGATTACAAACCTACCCCCCTTAAAATGAATCTCGCGCTCGAGATTCGACGCGGAAGAGAAGAGATAGGAAATTCCTTTTTGAGATCATTCTCCAATTCCCACGTCGCTTATTTTTCTGTGTGGTGCTTCCATTGAACTTTACACCATCTAATAACCTTGTTCCTTGTGACTCTCTCCTTAGTTTCCAAGATTTTGACCGGTGGTTTGGCATAAGTCAAATCTTCCTCTAGTTCCAATTCTTCCATTGGCACTTGTTCTTCCGGTACTCGCAAACACTTCTTGAGCTGGGAAACATGAAAGACGTCATGGACATCTGAAAGATGAGCTGGCATCTCCAACTTATACGCTACTTCTCCTCTTTTGTCCAAAATCTTGAATGGTCCAATATAACGAGGTGCTAGCTTTCCTCTTGTGTTAAACCTCTTATGACCTCTCATTGGTGACACCTTGAGGTAAACAAAATCTCCCACTTCAAAGGTTAATTTCCTTCTCCTATTGTCCGCATAGCCCTTTTGTCTTGATTGGGCAGCTCTCAAGTTTTCACGAATTATTTGGACTTGCTTTTCGGCTTCTTGCAACACATCCGGACCAAATACTTGAGTTTCTCCTGCCTCATTCCAGAATAAAGGTGTTCTACACCTCCTCCCATAAAACGCTTCATACGGTGACATTTTCAAGCTTGTTTGGTAACTATTGTTGTATGAAAATTCTGCGTATGGCAAGCTTTTGTCCCAACTTTTCCTATGCTTCAAAGCACAGGCTCTTAACATGTCCTCCAAAATCTGATTGGTCCTCTCAGTTTATCCATCCATTTGAGGATGATATGCTGAACTAAAATTCAACCTCGTTCCAGAAGCTTCATGCAACATTTGCCAAAATCTGGAAGTGAATTGAGAACCTCTATCCGAGACTATCTTCTTAGGGACTCCATGTCGACACACGATATGCTCCATGTATATTTCGGCCAATCGTGCAGCTGTATATTTGGTCTTCACAGGGACAAAATGAGCTGACTTGGTTAAGCGATCCACAATTACCCAAATTGAGTCATACCCCGACTGAGTACGCGGTAACCCAACTATGAAGTCCATACCGATTTCTTTCCACTTCCATTCCGGGATCTTCAATGGTTGCAATAATCCAGCTGGCCTTTGATGTTCCGCCTTGACTCATTGGCACACATCACACAATGCTACGTATTTAGCTATGTCGTTCTTCATGCTATCCCACCAATAACAAGTCTTCAAGTCTTTGTACATCTTTGTACAACCAGGGTGAATTGAGTAAGGTGAGTCATGTGCCTCTTTTAATATTGTCTCCCGAATATGCTTCACCTTAGGCACGACAATCCTTTTTCCAAGCCATAAGGTACCATGTTCATCCTCGTCAAATCTGAATTCTCTCCCTTCTTCGGTCCTTTCCTTGATTTCCTTGATCTCCTCATCTGCGGTCCGTGCTTCTCGAATTTCTTGCTCCAGGGTTGGGTTTAACTCCATCATCTCCATCTCATTTACAAATCCGAGGTTCAACCTTTCAAACTCCTTACATAACTCAAATGGTAACTCTCGAACTGTGAGTTGATGACTTACTCCCTTCCTACTCAAAGCACCGGCCACTCCATTGGCTTTTCCTGGATGATAGTTGATCCCCAAATCAAAATCTTTGATGAGCTCCAACCATCTCTGTTGCCTCAAGTTCAGATCCGTTTGTGTGAAAATATACTTCAAACTCTTATGATCCGTATAAATTTCACACCTATGTCCAAGAATATAGTGTCTCCAAATCTTCAACGCATGTACCACGGCTGCAAGTTCTAAATCATGTGTTGGGTAATTCTGCTCATGTTTCTTCAGTTGTCTTGAAGCATATGCAACCACTTGACCTTCTTGCATCAATACACATCCAAGTCCTTGTCTCGATGCATCGCAATAAATATCAAAACCCTTGCTCACATCCGGCAGTACCAAAACTGGGGCTGTTGTCAACCTCTTCTTCAACTCCTCAAAACTGTTTTGGCAAGCTTGAGTCCATTGGAAAGCCTTTCCCTTCATTAGCAACTCCGTCATTGGCTTGGCTATCTTGGAAAAGTCCTTGATGAATATACGGTAATATCCAACCATTCCAAGAAAACTCCTGATCTCTTTTACATTTTGCGGGGGCTCCCACTTCAACATGTCTCTCACATTTCCGGGATCAACTGCTACTCCTCCTCTTGAGATGATATGACCCAAAAACGGCACCTCTTTCAACCAAAATTGATACTTGTTGAACTTGGCATACAATCGATGCTCCCTCAATTTCTGCAACGTAAGCCTCAAGTGTTCCTGTAAGGATCAAATGCCCAAGAGGGGGGGGGGGGTGAATTGGGCTTCTTTTCAAAAATTAAAGCAATAAAAACTTAATTACTAAAAGCCCAATTCCCTATGCAAACAACCTATGCATTCAAGTGAATAGTAAATTTGCGGTATATGAAATGCATAAGTGTAAGGGGAAAGGAAGAAAGCGCAAACTCCCGAGGAGACACGAAGACACGGAGATTTATCCTGTGGTTCGACAAGATCACCAAGATCTTCCTACATCCACATTGTGGCACCCACCAAAGGTATAGCCACTCCCAAGTCACCAAGACCAGGGATCTTCACCATACTTCTCCGTTCACCAACTTCGGCAAGGTGGAGCTCAAGCCTTGTACAAGTTGGATCCTCCAGGCTTCCACAACCGTCTTGGCAAGCTCCGAAAGGCTCTCTCCAATACAATCACCAAGGGACACTCCCTTACAGCTCTCACTACACTAGAGACTCCAATCACCAAGAATGGAAGCACACAAGCACTATCTCTAGCAAGTTCTAGCCTATCTCTTGGTGTGTAAGTGGTGTAAATGATGTAGAAGTGGTAGCTCAACATCTTGAATGCTTGAGAATGTGTGGAGTAGCTCTGGTTGTCAAGACTTATCGAATAGACTGGTTGAAGGGGTATAAATAGCCAGCCTCCACGAAATAGCTGTTGGAGAAGTAGACTGACATCACTGTTCTGTGAACATCGGATGATCCGATGTTCCCCCTTCAGTTGTCATCGGTCGAATCCAAATTAGATAATGTCACTGTGTCAGATATGACCGTTGATAGACCGATGGTACACTTGTCTTCTCATTGGATGATCCGGTGGCACTTCATCCAGAATTGGTTCAGAATTAATACTTACTGGAGTGATTGACCGATGTGTTTAAAGTTGTACATCGGATGGTCTGGTGTTACACTTGGTCCAGGGAGATTGCTTACTGTACTGATGCACCGATGTAACATTCCCTTCATCATCGGATGATCCGGTGAGTACTTAGTTCTGAGGTCTTCTTCTTCTGCTAAACCAACTCGACCGATGTATTGTTTTCTGGAAACATCGGTTGATCCGGTGAGTTGATTTTGTTTGCTTCGAGTTGTTCTAAGTGATTCTTTTGGAATTTGCTTGAGTGACCTCTTATACATTGGTTTGAAATATTCTTCTGATGATTATCAAGCATTGAGTGCTATCAATTTTGGTTGAATAATTTTGACATATGAGCTTTTTCTTCTATTCTTCATAAAAATCAATTGACCTCATAGAATGATTTGTTAAGGGGTCTCCAATCATATCTAATGAGCAGTAGATGATATTCGTATAGATTTAATTTGAGTGTGATGAGTGATATCAGAGACCTTGCATCCACAAATTCATTAGTGAAATCCAACGGTTGTCATTAATCACCGAAACCATACCTCATGGGGGCCTAGATGCTTTCAATCCCCCCCTTTTTGGTGATTGATGACAACACAACAAGTAAAGCATAATAGTAATGAATTTAAGAATGGGATACTCAAGAGGATATGCAATAAGTACAAAAACCATCATACGAAGCTCGAAGGCTTAAAAATCAATCAATAACATATGAGAGAATTAAGCGGCACACGAATGCTCAATACATAGCAAAAGAGTAGCAAAAACTCCAAATTACAAAACTAGCAAAAACACCAAATTACAAAAGACTCCCAAAAAGATAAACTCCCCCTGGGACTAAGCCAACCCTCCCCCTGGCTCTTCCCCCCCTTTGGCATCAAGACACCAAAAAGGAAGCCGAGTGCCTAAGGATCCTAAGCGCTCGGGGCGATGACGAACCAGTCGCCGTCGGGGGTGCTGCTGTCGGAGCTGCTGCTTGTGGCTGCTGAGGCTGGAGTAGAAGTGACGGGGAATGCAGGAGCTGCTGTCGGTGCCTGCTGAGTTTGAACTGCAGGTAGTGGGGCACTGACAATGGACGCCAGAGTCTGCTGGAAAAGAATCGTAGCTGGCAGGGGAGAGTGGATAGGTGCGCCTGGAGCTAGCAGTGGTGACATGCTGATCGACGGGATCGGCGTAGTCGGCACTGGAGCTGAAACTGTAGCTAACACAGGCAGACCTGGAGCTAGGCCTGGAAGCTGCGACGGTAGGGCAATCTCGGTCTACGTGTAGAGGTTGGTGATCAACCCCAGGATGCCCATCATAGCCTGCTGCGTCTGTTCCTGCTGGTCGAGAGAGCGCTGGTGCATCTGATCAATCAACCCAGTCAGCCTGTCAGTGTCCTTTCGACTCTCACGGGCTATCTGTCGTTGCATCTCCTGCTGCTGCTGCTGGAGCTCCAAGAGACGCGCAGCCTGCTCAGCTCGGGCCTGCTCAGCTGCATGCCTATCTAGACGCTGTTGCTCAACCATCTGCTAAAGTAGGGAGGTAAGCTCAGATGGCTGAGAGACCTGTGCCTCTGACACCGGAGGTGGAGTAGGAGGTGGCACAGTCAAGCCTCCAGCCTCCGCGTCGTGCTACCTGGGTGAGGGAGGAGGTGGGAAGTACTCCTCGACACTATCACTGGTGTCACTCTCGGACCAAATGTGCTGGAGATCCCCACCCTGAGCCTCTGCCTATGCTAGTATCTCATCTTCCTTCTCTAGGTCTGACCAATCTTCCTTAGAGAGACGGGCACGGACCTGACGCTCAACTGGATGGCCAAGGCGGCGATCTCCAGGAGCTAGAGCACAGTAGTGCCCGAACCGTGTGACGCTCTCGTGAGTCTGTCATGCACGGCGGACCCCTCTGGAGCTATCAAGTAGAGCAAGTGACTGATCTAGTGACCAAACACAAGCTGCCTCATCATCCCAACTCCATGTGTGATTACGTCCTCCATCTCACAAATGAGAATGTCCACAATGTCGAACTCCATCCCGTTCATGACATAGAACAGGAGAGCCTGCTGCAAGCTGGTGAACCCCTCAAGGTATCCGGACCTCAGCAGAAGTGTGCGGCACAAGGCAAGGTGCACAGTGCATGCAGCTGGAGTGAGTAGAGCCTGTACCCTCGGCTGGTCTGGATAGAAAGGCTGAGCGAACAGTGATCGTATCTCCTCAAGCGGTGGTGCCACACCTCCAGTGAGTAGCCTCCTCGGTGGATCATCCTGTTCATACACTCTCTCATGTAGGCATGTGTCGTGAAGATCCACTCCTAGCAGCTGTCCCAAAGTCTGCCTGGTCAGACGGTGATGCTGGCCCATAAACATGAAGTCAATGGATCTGCGGCCCTCAGAAACGTAAAGTGTGGCATAGAATACTCGGACCCAGTCCTCCACATAGGCACCCCTCTCGTAAGACATAAGCTCCACTAGCCCTCTATACCTCTCAAAGTAAGGGCGTATCTCCGTCCCGGCTGTAAGTGCAAGCTGATCCCTATCCAGGAAATTGTGCTAGAAGAGCTTATGGCCCCGACGTCTGTAAGTCTCGTACAACGATGCCTGTGTCAGGATCCAAAAGCGGCTGTCCACAAGTGACTCTCTGGGCTGCAGGAACCACTCTTCAACCAGGATACTCTATCTGAGCTTCCTGAGCTGCTTGGCCTTCAACTTCCTATAATCAGTCAGGCGGACACCCTCACCAACACGGACGTTGGTGTCCATCTCATAGACAGCTCTCTGGGCCGCCCTGTCCTCTCAAAGGTCAGCTGCTGATGGTCTCGGTCTCGGGGCTGCAGCTGGATGACCCCCACGGGTCCTAACTGAGCGCCGGCGAACTAGCGGCACCTCGGGCTCCTCTTCCTCCTCTGGCTCCTCAGGCAGCGGAGACTGCCTCTGTCGGGCCTCGCAGATCCTCAACGATCCTCCTCGGTCACACTCTCGCTCCTCAGCAGCGCGAGCGGCCATCAGGGCTTTCTTTGCCTCCTTCAACATCTTCTGCTTTTTAGTGGCCGACTCCTCAATAGCCTTGCCCTTTCCCTTCTTGTCGCGGCCCATGACGACGATGAGGATGAGCACGCGGGACAAATGATCTTGGGCACACGGGACGGCGATGCAAAGATCGTCGTGGCCGGGGAACCCTAGCGGTGAAGCGACGGCGGCCGTAGCGGGGCACCACGGTGGCGCAGAGGGCGGCGGTGCGGTGTGGGCGGCGGCAAAGGTGCGGTGGCGGTGAGGCATGGGGAGGGCGGCGGCGCTGCGTGGGAAGGCGGCGGCGCTGAGCAGCGGCGACCAGAGGGCGGCGGCGGCCGGAGGGCGGCGGTGGCCGGAGGGCGGCGACAGGGCAAGGGAGCAGCGGCGGCGGAGGTGAGGGCGCTGAGCTCTGAGCGGCGGAGTCGGGGAGAGAGAAAGGAGAGTGAAGGGGCGCTCTAAAAAGGTGGGGCCCAAACCCTAGCTCAAAATTTAACATCGGATGAACCGACGTAAGATGAGGGCTGCATCGGTTGAATGATACAGTAAGGGTATTCCAAAATGTACCATTGACACCGGATGATCCGACGTGAAAATTATTTCCATCGGTTGAGTTTGACACAACTCCAGAAAAGTGAACATCGGTTGCACCGATGTTTCTCAGAATGAACTCATCGATTGATTTGACTTTCTGATTGAGCTGACCCTTGGCACTTGAACACAAACTGATCCGACGAAGGTTATGCCCTAAGCATCGGATAATCCGATGACTACAAAACAGCAACATCCCATATATGTCCTTTGACTCAAACAAACAAACACGGAGAAACACGTGTCTTAGGACTTTTCGGGCAACCCCTTACCCCTCAAAAAGACTAGTTGCCAATAACTTGGCTAAGCCCTAAAGCAAATAGAACATCGAAAAATCAAGGAAGAAAACATCCAAATAAAATGTAAGGCCCATGCTTTGTGAGCTAGACGATGAAGACTTCTATCTCTTTAAAGCATGTTCCTCTAGGCATTAACTCACCTAACACTTTGTTCTTTCCACATCATATGAGTTGAGATATTGCACTTCAAACAAGTCTCTTTCTCATGAAGTGGGTTCCCCTTTGTGACAATCTACCGTATGCAATTCCAAACAATTTATAATGCAAGAAATTAAACGTGAGTGCAAGTCTATATGGCAGGCATCATGCAAGACATAAATTAAATCTATCTTGCCAAATTTAAACCTTTCGAAGGCTTCTTCAGGGAGAGCCACTCTCCAAGCCTTGGGGAAACCCAAAGGAACCTCAATCCCAAGCTAACTCTTGCTCACCCCCATCCTTTGAAAGTTAGACAAGACCTAAATGAGATGCATTCTTACATGATCATGGCAACTTACATGACGTTCGATGCATCTAGCACATTTAATTCACTTCTTAGTCTAGAAAAAGTTTTCTCATCAAGTGGCTTAGTGAAGATATCTGCCAATTGTTCTTCGGACCTAACACCTCGCAAGGAGATGTCTCCCTTAGCTTCATGGTCCCTCAAAAAATGATGGCGAATATCAATGTTCTTAGTGCGGGAGTGTTGAACGGGGTTCTTAGCAATCTTAACCGCACTTTCATTGTCACAAAGGAGAGGCACACAACCAAGTTTAATACCAAAGTCCAAAAGGGTTTGCTTCATATAAAGAATTTGGGCACAACATGCACCGGCCGCTATATATTCCGCTTCCGCCGTGGACAAAGCAACAGAATTTTGCTTCTTGCTAGACCAAGATACTAGGGAACACCCAAGCAAGTGGCACCCACCGGAGGTACTCTTGCGATCCACACGGCATCCGACAAAGTCCGAATCCGAGTAACCCAAGAGATGGAATTTTGCACCTTTAGGGTACCACGGGCCTACACTAGGGGTATGCTTGAGATACCGAAGTATCCTAAAGACCGCCTTCCGATGTGATTCTTTAGGTGCCGCTTGAAAGCAAGCACACAAGCATACACTAAACATGATATCGGGCCTAGATGCGGTAAGATAAAGCAATGAACTAATCATAGAATGATAATTAGATTGGTCAATAGGTTTACCGTCCTTATCCGCGTCGAGATGACAATTTGTTGCCATTGGAGTGCTTCTTGAGCTACAATCTCCCATCTCAAATTTCTTCAAGAGGTCCTTGGTATAATTTTCTTGATAGATGAAGGTCCCCTCTCGAAGTTTCTTGATTTGAAAGCCAAGGAAGAAGTTGATCTCTCCAATCATCGACATCTTGAATTCCCTAGACATCATTTTGCCAAACTCATGGCTAAGAGCGTCGTTAGTTGAACCAAAAATAATATCATTGACATAAATTTGACAAATAAATAATTCTCTGTCGATGTCTTTGGTGAAGAGTGTAGTGTCCACCCTCCCGATCTTGAATCCTTGCATGATCAAGAAATCTCGTAGTCGTTCATATCACACCCTAGGTGCTTGCTTGAGCCCGTAGAGCGCCTTGTGCAACCTAAACACATGATTAGGATTCCTCGGATCTTCAAACCCGGGAGGTTGTTCAACATAGACAAGCTCGTTAATATAACCATTAAGAAAGGCACTTTTCACATCCATTTGATAAAGCTTTATGTTATGATGTGATGCAAAGGCAAGAAGAATATGGATGGCTTCTAGTCGGGCGACTGGAGCAAATTTCTCCCCAAAGTCTAGTCCTTCAACTTGCGAGAAACCCTTGGCCACAAGTCTTGCCTTGTTGCGGACCACAACGCCGTTCTCATCTTGTTTGTTGCGGTACGCCCACTTTGTTCCAATGACGTTCTTGTCCTTGGGTCGCTCCTCCAACACCCAAACTTCATTGCGGATGAAGTTGTTAAGTTCTTCTTGCATGGCCATCACCCATTTTCAATCTTGGAGTGCTTCCTCAATGTGAGTGGGTTCTACACATGAAACAAACGAGTAGTTCTCACAAAGCGTAGCGAAATGGCGAGAATGTGTACTTACTCCCCTTGACGGACTTCCGATTATTTGATCAATCGGATGCGTCTTGGAGATGCGTCCATGCCTCATAAGTGGTTGTGAAGCACTTAGCGGTGGTGATGCGTGTTGCACTTCTTGTGGTTGGACTTGATCATAGACTTCTTATTCTTCTTGATGTTGTGTGGCTTGTGAATCTTGTGTCGGCACTAGATCATCTTTTTCCTCTTCATCAACTTGAGGTGCCATAGATGTGTTGATGTTGGAACTTGAAGATCCCCCTTGATCATGGCTCTCCTCAACATTAGGCTTGATGTCTCCAATGCCGAAATCTTTTGAAGATTAGTTCTTTGCTTGTTTCACTAGTCACAACAACATCATTCTTGCTAAAGGTGCACATTAGTCCAAGATCACAAAATTGTGCAATAGAAAGCAAATTGAAACTAAGTGACTTAACATACAACACATTTGAAATAAATAAACCATGTGAAATGGCGATCTTACCCAACTGACTTACCTTCCCCTTAGAGTTATCACCAAAGGTGACTTGTTCATGATAGTCGGGGTTCTCTATGGAGGTGAACATACCATCGTTGCAATCATGTGTTGAGTACACCCGCTATCAAGTACCCAATGCTTTCCATCGGTTTTGTAGTTCACCTACACACATGAATTCAATTTTTTATTTTTGGCACCCAAGCCAACTTAGGTCCTTGTATGTGTGATACAAGTGTTTTTGGGACCCAAAGTTGCTTGGGGAGCTTCCCCTTCATGCCCTTTATGTCCTTGCCAATGAAACTTGCCTTCACCTTGCCATCTACTTTACTCAAGAGATAATAATGATCATTGAAAGTGGACTTGTAGTTAGTAGGCAATTTTGGAGAAGGCCGGTTAGGAAGAGGACACTCCCTTGTATGGTGACCGGTGACCTCACAATGTTGGCAATAGGAACCAACTTCCTTGATGAAGCTTGTTTTAAGCTCCGATGAGGGCACCTTTCCTTTGTTAGGCACCGGGAAGGATCCAAGTCCTCTCTTGTTGAAGGCCTTTGCTTGTTGGAAGAGGATTTCCTTGTGCTTGACTTCTCCCTTAGATAGTCTTGCCACACTAGTGCAGAGACTTTCAATTTCTTCCAACAAGTCCTTCTCCCTATCATTCTCTTTCAAAAGCAAAGACTTATGCAAGACATTAGCGGCATGAGAAGTAATAGATACCTTATCATTAGGGGTTTGTTTCTTTATATTTTTCAATTCTTGATCAACCACTTCATAAGCAAGGTTAAGTATTTGATGTTCTTGGATTAACTCATTGTGCTTTTCCAAGAGTGCTTGGTGTGCTAAGTCAATCTCATGATGATCTAGCTTGATTTGATCCTTATCCTCCTCCACTTGCTTGACATGAGATTTGAGCATGTCATGCTACTTAAGTATGCTTTCATACTTGTCAAGCAAATCGAGGTTAGCACTTTCAAGCTTAGCACGAGTTTCTTCAAGAGCCTTAACCTTACTCTTTTCCCTCTTAATGATAGTGTGGTATTCATTTATCAATGAAGTTAAGTCATCGGGGGAAAGCTCATCATCGCTAGAGTCATCACATACCTTGGTGTTACCTTTAGCCATGAGGCACATGGGAGGTGGATGAAGGGATGAATCATCATTGTTGGCAATGGAAAGGCCGGCCAAACTTTGTTCTTCCGCTTCAGTCTCTTCATCACTTGATTCTTCGTCGGTGATCCATTCATTTGCCTCACACATGAACACCTTTTGTGGACCTTTCCTCTTCTCTGGGAAGAGTTTTTCCTTCTTGCCTTTGTCATGCTTCTTCTTCCCAAAGGATCTTGGTTTGGGCTTGTCCTCTTCATCATCCTCACTATCTTGAAGCTTGCGATGCTTGCTCTTGTGGTTCTCTCTTCTTTTGTCTGGTTTTGGACAATCATAGGAGATGTGGACTTTATCAGCACAATTATAGCAAGTCTTGTTGTCATCTCTCTTTGGTATACATGCTTTCTTTTTGGGTTCAAAGGTGTATCCCTTCTTGGCAATCTTGGAGTTCAAGCGAGAGAACTTTCTCATTATTGATGCAAGCTCATCATCGTCATATTCACTTGATGCTTGCTCTTCTTCACTTGGGATAGGCTCAACCAATTTCTTTTTGTTTGAGATGTGTTCTCTTGATGGAAGCCTTTAGAGCAATTGTGGTTGAAGATGATTCCTCCATCATCCCAAGCACACTCATCTCATGAGCGTGAATCTCTCCAATAAGTTCCGAAACTTCAATGTGATCAAGAGATTCTTTTTGAAGCATGGAGTTGATGATGTTGTACTTTGGCTTAGGAAGGAGCATAAGAATCTTGCGGTTGATGAGTCCCTTGCCAAGAGAAGCAATGTCAAGAGCATTAATTTCCTCGATAAGCACATTCAAGCGAGAAAACATTTCATTGACACTTTCATGAGGTAGCATTTTGAACTCATCATATTTGGCCTTAAGCATATGATATTTTAGTTCTTTAA
This sequence comes from Tuctoria greenei, assembly GCA_036927565.1. NCBI lineage: Eukaryota > Viridiplantae > Streptophyta > Magnoliopsida > Poales > Poaceae > Tuctoria > Tuctoria greenei. Next base: position 17,782,304 of record JAYESD010000004.1, on the reverse strand, counting down.
CACGAGAAGAACCCTCATGAATTTCAATTAAGCAAGCCCAAATTTCACAAGCTTTTTCTTTGCTAGCAATCCTAGCAAACACATCTTGACTAATGCATTCATAAATGGCGTTTCTAGCTTTAGCATCCCACTTGAGTTGATCACCAACATAATTATGCACACCAAACCCCGCATGGGTCGCTTCCCATACCTCGGGAGCAATAGCCTCTAGATAAGCACACATGCGTGCTTTCCAATATGCAAAGTTCTTGCCCTCGAAGATAGGAACCGAACCCCCATTCTTGGCCATTTTAGCTCTCTAGCGGCGAAGCTAGAATGATCCAATGAGCAACCTTGCTCTAATACCAATTGTAAGGATCGAATGCCCAAGAGGGGGGTGAATTGGGCTTCTTTTCAAAAATTAAAGCAATAAAAACGTAATTACTAAAAGCCCAATTCCCTATGCAAACAACCTATGCATTCAAGTGAATAGTAACTTTGCGGTATATGAAATGCATAAGTGTAAGGGGAAAGGAAGAAAGCGCAACCTCCCGAGGAGACATGAAGACACGGATATTTATCCTGTGGTTCGGCAAGATCGTCAAGATCTTCCTACATCCACGTTGTGGCACCCACCAAAGGGTATAGCCACTCCCAAGTCACCGAGACCAGGGATCTTCACTATACTTCTCCGTTCGCCAACCTCGGCAAGGTGGAGCTCAAGCCTTGTACAAGTTGGATCCTCCGGGCTTCCACAACCGTCTTGGCAAGTTCCGGAAGGCTCTCTCCAATACAATCACCAAGGGACACTCCCGTACAGCTCTCACTACACTAGAGACTCCAATCACCAAGAATGGAAGCACACAAGCACTATCTCTAGCAAGTTCTAGCCTATCTCTTGGTGTGTAAGTGGTGTAAATGATGTAGAAGTGGTAGCTCAATGTATTGAATGCTTGAGAATGTGTAGAGTAGCTCTGGTTGTCAAGACTTATCGAATAGACTGGTTGAAGGGGTATAAATAGCCAGCCTCCACGAAATAACCGTTGGAAAAGTAGGCTGACATCACTGTTCTACGAACACCGGATGATCCGATGTTCCCCCTTCAGTTGTCATCAGTCGAATCCAAATTATCTGATGTCACTGTGTCAAATATGACCGTTGATAGACCGATGGTACACTTGTCTTCTCATTGGATGATCCGGTGGCACTTCATCCAGAATTAGTTCAGAATTAATACTTACTGGAGTGATTGACCGATGTGTTTAAAGTTGTACATCGGATGGTCCGGTGTTACACTTGGTCCAGGGAGATTGCTTACTGTACTAATGGACCGATGTAACATTCCCTTCATCATCGGATGATCCGGTGAGTACTTAGTTCTGAGGTCTTCTTCTTCTGCTAAACCAACTCGACCGATGTATTGCTTTCTGGAAACATTGGTTGATCCGGTGAGTTGATTTTGTTTGATTCGAGTTGTTCTAAGTGATTCTTTTGGAATTTGCTCAAGTGACCTCTTATACATTGGTTTGAAATATTCTTTTGATGATTATCAAGCATTGAGTTCTGTCAATTTTGGTTGAATAATTTTGACATAAGAGTTTTTTCTTCTATTGTTCATAAAAATCAATTGACCTCATAGAATGATTTGTTAAGGGGTCTCCAATCATATCTAATGAGCAGTAGATGATATTCATATAGATTTCATTTGAGTGTCATGAGTGATATGAGAGACCTTGCATCCACAAATTCATTAGTGAAATCCAACGGTTGTCATTAATCACCGAAACCATACCTCATGGGGGCCTAGATGCTTTCAGTTCCTCATGTTCCTTCTCATCCTTTGAGTAGATCATAATATCATCAATAAAAACCACAACGAACTTATCCAAGTACTCCATGAAGACCTTATTCATGAGGTACATAAAGTAGGCAGGCGCATTTGTCAATCCAAAAGACATCATGGTGTACTCATAAGATCCATACCGTGTCCTAAAAGCTGTCTTGGGTATGTCCGATGGTCTAATCTTCATTTGAAAATATCCCGACCTCAAATCAATCTTAGAGAAGACACAAGCACCCTTCATCTGATCAAACAAGTTTTCTATACGTGGCAAGGTATACTTGTTCTTGATTGTTACCTCATTGAGAGCTCAGTAATCCACGCACATCCTTTAGGATCCATCCTTCTTGTCCATGAACAGCACGGGCGCTCCCCAAGGCGAAGAGCTAGGGCGAATAAAACCCTTCTCTAGTTGCTCTTGAATTTGCTTCTTGAGCTCCGCTAATTCCATAGGAGGCATCCTATATGGCCTCTTAGCTATAGGTGCAGTTCCAGGTATTAAATCAATAACAAAATCAATGTCTCGATCAGGTGGCATACCTGGCAACTCTTCCGGAAAAACATCCAAAAATTCACACACCACCGGAATCTCCTCAATTGCAGCACCGTCCATATGATTCAGCTTCAATTGCTTCGGTGCGGTTTGAGATGCTTCAAATTCTATGGCGATCCCTTCCTCATTGGTCAACTTCACCGTCTTCGTGGCACACTCAATAACTCCATTGTGCTTCCTCAACCAGTCCATACGAAGTATAATGTCCAACCCTTGAGAGTCCAAAACAATGAGGTTGGCGGAGAAGTCTACCCCCCTTATTCTAAGGCTTACTTTTGGACATACTATATCTGTCCTCATCTCTTCTCCAGGAGACTTAACCGATAGAGTGAACTTCATATGAGAGATAGGCAAACTATACTTGGCAACATACTTTGATGCAATGAATGAATGCGATGCTCCAGAATCAAATAACATAGTCGCGAGGTTGGAGTTGGCGAGAAACATACCAATGACCACGTCATCCGCTTGTTGAGCATCCTCCGTAGATACATGGTTCACGTTGCCATGAGCAAAATTCTGCTGTCCACGGCTTCCTCGTGGCGCTCCTCCATTGGGTCTTGGGTTTTGCCTCGGCGCATTACTTCCTCGACCAAGGCCTGACTTAGGACATTGATGTGCAAAGTGTCCAACTTCTCCACAAGTATAGCACTTCTTAACTCCACCAAAATTATTGGGACGATCTTGGTTTTGAGCACTTGCAGCAGGAAAGTTAGCACGAGGTGCATAAGGCATTGGAGGCCTAGGTGCTTGCATGAGAGGGCGCTGCTGCACAAACTGAGTTGGGCGCGGTGCAAATCCAGGGCGTTGAGCAGCAATAGAGGAGCTGTAATAGGGCGCATTGGGTGGTGCAAGGCGAGGGCACACATTACTTACTTGTTGCTGTCCTTGATATGGCGCCTTTCTCTTATTGTCTTGCTCCATCTCACGAATCTTGTTCTCAACCACAATTGCTTTGTCCACAAGCTTCTGAAAATTTGCATAGTCACAATTGAGCAATTGCACTTGAATCTCATTGTTCAAGCCCCTCATGAACAAATATTGCTTCCGGCTGTCCTGACTAACATCCTCAGGCGCGTACCTTGAGAGTTGAGTGAATTTATTGAGATATTCACTCACGATTGATCTTCCTTTCCTTAAATTCTCAAATTCTTGCCTCTTCAAAATCATAACTCCTTCCGGCACATAATGAGAACGAAAACTCTCCTTGAATTCGGCCCAAGTAATCCTCTCTTGATTCTCGTGAGCATTGCAATAAGCATCCCACCAATCCACAGCTGCTCCAACGAGTTGATGAGAAGCAAATAGCACCTTCTCCCGGTCATTGCATTGGACAATAGCTAACTTCTTCTCCACGGACTTGAGCCAATCATCCGCATCCATAGGGTCAGCAGCTTGTGCAAAGGTCGGTGGCCTAGTCCTCATAAACTCTCCCAACCGGTTATGAGGAGGCGGGGGTGGCGGTGGAGGCATGTGGGGCTGATTGTTGATGTTGCCAGCCTGCAGCTGTCCCATTGTTTGTATCATGGTCTGCATGAGCTGGTTTTGCATAGCCAATAGCTGCTCAATGTTGATAGCTCCCTGAGTAAATCCTTGTCCAATGTTGTTCTGAGGCACTCTATGGTTCTCCTCCTCATCATTGACATCCCTCTGGTTGCAAGTCCTCACCATCTGAAGAAAAGCAATTGGTAAGAATTAGAGAACGTCCCCAACTATATGCACCAAGGGATATGAAACTAAACAGCTAGCTAGCCTACGTGGACATGGCAATGCTAAAGCACCCCAAAATCCTCTATTAAACACACAAGCAAACAATATATATAGCAGATAGCACTCCAAGCACAAACACATCGATTCTTGAGTGCTCCTATGTGCTCTAAAGTGTCCATTCTATTTAGGCTGCATCCTACGGTCAACCTGTGGCTTTGATACCAATCTGTGACACCCGGTTCCGAGAATGAATCAAGCTAACGCATATGTGTGCCCAGGACATTCAACACACATACACGAGTGCAATCACAAAAGAGTATACAGAAAATTATCATAGAACAAGATTAATTAACCAAATTTTATTACACAAACCATATTATCCTCGAGTACAAGCTTTAATAAATATTAATGACAAGTTCAACTAATGCAGTGGAAATAAACTAATTAGGCAACTAAGCAACTAAGCATAAGGGATAGTGCAACTCCAATTAACACCACAGGCAAAGCTGACGGTAGACACGGCCTAGAACTCCGCATTATGACCATTAAACTCCCAATACTGACCTGCAACTGTTGGGGGGGGATTGCAAGAGTGAGTACATGTTGTACTCAGCAAGTGTGGAAAGTATGACATGTGGCTGATTCAAGTGATGACAATAATAATGGCAAAGTGCTGAAAAGTACATTAAAACATTTGAAAAGCAATATATTACATGTATGTGAAATAAACCCATCATAATCATAAGTAATATCATAATACCAGTCCATAATTCACCATCCTCATCCATAATTCCAGATTTCACTATTTGACAATAACCATATTCAATACCAGAAATTAATCCATAACCATAATACCGACCATAACCATAACCATCCCAAGTATCATCCCAAATACCATCCCAATACCGAGTTCCCTCTAATCATGGAAGTTTTCCAGGTGCTCATAACCGGGAGCACGGCTATCATGATAGTTTTAGACACACTCTGCAGAGTTTGTACCACTTTACCCACATGTTTGTGATTTCATCACCTTTCAATGACTAGAACCTCTATTATGCCGTCTCACACTTCCGTCGGTGTGTGGCCAAGAGATCACAAAATAGCCTTTACAAAGGGATTACTAGCCTATTTAGACCCCACTGAGGTTTCACCGGTGGCGATGTCTCCTACAGAGCACATCTTCAACCAAGGGCCCCCTCTTGAGCCATTCGGATCCTAGGGTAGTCCCACCAATCATCAATAAACCCAATACGACTACCCCTTCCCCGAGCATCCACTATGGTCCAAACAGCACTAGCAAAGCCCTAATTAATCAGCTACGCCACACCCATACTTGGCCTCGTGGTGGCACTGTAATCTTGGCTTATTCTTGCATGAACCGGTCCTTAGATCTAAAGCAAGGAAAACCACCATAACATCCAACCCATCCACATACCAGGCTTGCTTAGATCACCCATCATTTTAACCAGTTCATGTTAACCATAGTATCATAAATGCATAATTAAATGTGTAGTGTTGTTTTCCCATCCCAATTAATTAAGCGAAGCAAAAAGGTAAAAAGCCATTCCCGACCCTCTACCATATATTCTAGGTAACAAGGGTGGTCAAACAAAGCTTGTAAACTTCCTATCATAGGATTCCCATCAAATTGACACAAGCATGCAATTTTGCAAACAAAACATTTATTTTAAAACAGGATCAATATGCTTCAAGACACTTGCCTTGCTCTTGCTATTGATTAGGATCATAGCCTTCAAACTCTTGGTGTTGTAGATCCTCCGAGGCACTCTCTAGCGCAAATTCGTCTAATCCACACAATAAACATACGAGACAAGAAACACAATCAAAGAGTGCACAAATATTACTCAATATGTCATGACATGCATGATTGATGCAAATGCAAGGTAGAACTTGTTACTAGATTGCTTTAATGGTCAATAACTAGTTCTAATAGCTTTTAACAAGTTTATACAGGTTTGGAGTTGATTAGATCCAATTTTAGAATCAATTCAACACAATTTAACCAGAAAGATCGGACTAGTCCGCTAGGGACCGGACAAGTCCGCACTCTGCGAGATCGGCAAATTAGGGTTTTCTAGATCGACGTAAATTTGGAGATTAGGTGTTGAATTCACGTAAGTAAAAGATAATAGAAGATATACCAGGTGTTTAGAACTCCAATGAATCAAGAAACTTGGAGGTAGCACTTGGATCTTGGTGTTCTAGGGTTGGTGATGAACTTGGAGATGAATTGGTGGTGAAGGACAAAACTTGGTGGAGATCTTGATCCTCTTTCGTTTCCTCCTCTTCTTCTTATTGCTTGGGATCTCCTCCTACTTCCTTGATGGTGGCTCTCCACAAACTAGGGTTTGGGTGGGGTGGAAAAAGTGGCAAATAGATGTCAAACCAAGGGGTGGGGTTGTTTATATAGAGGTGGAGGCTAGGGTTAGATGGATTTCGAGTTTGGGATGAGTAGAGGCCGGTTTAGAGTCCCACATGGGCTCTAAAAGAGTTAGGCATGACGTCCCTAGGCCCACTTAACGTGAAACCCAATAAACAAGTCGTAAAACGAAAGATCAACTCGGAGTCACGAAATATCAAGTCCGGAAAGGACCGGACTAGTCCGAAGTCGTCCAGAGAGAAAATCGGACAAGTCTGGCAAAAAATCGGACAAGTCCAACTTTGAACAGAGAAGAAAACAGACAAGTCCGCTGGAACACCGGACTAGTCTAGAAAAGTCCAAGGACTTAGCAATTTTTCAAGGATTCTTGGAATATCGGACTAGTCCGTACAAAATCGGACAAGTCCGAAAGTTTCCAGAGGCAAAATCGGACTAGTCCACAGCAAAAACGGACAAGTCCGTTTTTAGTCAGAGAGAAATCAGACTAGTCCTCTGTAAAATTGGACTAGTCCGCACTTTCCTGCGTTTTAAGTGCGGTTTTGTTCCAAATCAATTTTAAATGCTCCAAATCAATTTTAAACTCGTTCCTCTTTATGTGGGTTAATGTTAAACATGTATATGAGTGTATGTAGGGCATGATGCATGAAAATGAGGGTGTTACAGTATGCTGCCGTTGACTTGCCTGTGGTGTTGCTTGGAGCTGCACTACCCTTACTCTTAGTTTGCTTCATTAGAGTGTTTCCATTGCAGTAGTATTATCATTAATGATCATTAGAATTGTAATATGAGGATTACTTGAATTTTGTAATAAAAGTACTTATTTAATAACTTGTGCTGGGGGAATTTTTGTATATCCTATTTTGAATCACTCGTGTATGTGTGTTGAACGTCTTGGGCACACATATGTGTCACACTTGGTTCATTTTTCGGAACCGGGTGTCAAACAACCAAGTTCGGGAGGAATTGTGGTTGAGTTGATCGGGAGGTTGCACAACATGCTTGAATCACGAATAATGCATATGAAGGTATCGTGGACGTCGTTGGAAGGTGTTTGCACGTGTGCAAGGAGTGAATGGACGTGGAAACATGGTTCCAAGGCATGATAAAGAGAAGTGGATGTAAAGATTTGGTTGAAAAGGTACAACCGGCTGGAATATGTCTTAGGTTGCGACTGAGGTGGTTATGTTTCATTTATGGAAAGTTGCGAGTTTGTTTTGGTTAGATTTCATGTGAGTCACTAGGTTGAGTTGTTTTTAGGAATGTGGGATACGTTCCTAAGATGTTTGGAAGTCTTAAGATTGCTTCTATCTACGTATAGAAGAGTCTTGAGCAGTTATTGAAAGTTTGAGCGAAAATTGAGTAGTACACGAGTTCTAGTTTAATTTGGGTTGGCCTCATGGCTGGTTATATAAGCAGGGGAGTCCAGAGCTCGTGGTAGACGGATTTTGAGATGTTCCTCTTGTGTTCTATTGAATAAATATCATAGTTCAAAGGAACTTTTATGCCTTGTTTGTCCGACTTGTTTCAGACAAGTTTTTCTTGTTGAGTTTCTGCACAGCAATATCTTGCTTTGGTGGTTTTATCATAACTCGAGTTCACAAATCCAATTGACATGATTCTTTTTGTGTTGTCTTCAAAACTTGATTATCTATCACCTGTGAAAATTCACAGTCATTGGATTTGTGGTTTCTGATCTACACGAGTTTCTTTGCAGTGTTGCAGGTCTGATTTTTCTCGGTTAGAACAGATTGACTTTTGTTCGATCTTTCGATTGTAACTTGAGTGTTTATCGGCGAATTTTCGTGATTCTTGTTGTGACATCTTTGTGACTTGATTCTCCACAATCTATACTGGTTTTTTCACAATTGATCATGTTTATATTAGTCGCACACACAATTTCTTTAAGAGATCAATTTTATTCCAAGGGGTTTTCATTGCTTGCGCTGAAAAAGTGTAATCTACCATTCACTTCCCTATGTTAGCTTTTCATGTGCTCTTCAATCCTACAGACCTAGACACACTTACATATTACGTGCCAACTTCTAAGACAAGGGTTACTCATATGTGCGAGTGATGGCAGATCAAGACTGATATACACATGTAGGGGTAACCCAACGACACAACACTTACACCCGTTCGAAAGTCACACACAACATACTCAACCCCAAGTTGTATGCGACAACCTTTCCAAAGACACCCCAATGACAAAAAAGGCTTCCACCCCAGGCAACAGGTCCCTGTTGGTATTCCTTAACACCTAAATGTCATCCTAGCAATGACTGCTAGAAATTCTTGTTGGCACTAGTCTAACCTAAGGCTAAGGAAAGATGAGTTCCACAAGCGCATGAAATGTACCGCTGCAGTGTTTCACTTGAGAGTATTCCCTAGGGTATCGTATTTATTTTATCTCAAAAGAAGACAAGTGAAGTGTGAGGCAATCATGGGTAGAGTAGGGTGTTCTAGTGAGTTTCAATAGGATAAATATATGATAGGTTGGGGTAGTGTGACACACACCAAGGCAATCTACTCTAAGAGATAAAATGATCCTAGTGAAAGCTAAACTACGAGAAGGGCTACTCCTACTGTGCTCTAAGTATACATATGCATAGCCTAAGAATGTACACATGAACATGTTAGTGGTGAATACTAGGGCTTAGTGGTCCAACATATCGAGCACGGATGTACCTCTAGCAAAACTAGAATGATTTCCATTAAGAGTTGTCCACTCAACCTCCACTGACTATTCCGAGCTCGAAATAGAGGTTAACTCCTTGACTGTCTCATAAAGGAATACTCCATTAGGCAGGTGTTGATATTTCGTAACACCACAAATCATCTGCAATGAGAGATGAGATCCGCAAGGGCATAGAAAATACCGTTGTAGCATTTCACCCAAGAGTATTCCCAATGGAATCATATTTATCCCAAAGGAAGGCGGTGAAGTAAAGTAAACACTATTCTCATAATCAAGATATAGGGTACTAAGTATTTATCAGAACAGGGGTAAGATGATAATAGGAGTAGTGTGACACACATCTAAGCAATCTACTCTAAGGGGTAAGATTGTCCTAGTGAGGGTTAAGCTACGAGACAGAGCTACTCCTACTGTTCTCTAATTACTCATATACATAGCCTAATAGAGTACACATGAATATGCTAATGGTGAATACTAGGGCTTAGTGGTCCAACATATGGGGCACGAGTTTACCCCTGATAACATCAAGATGATTCTCGCCTCGAGCCCATGGCATAGACGAACGTGGAGGATTACGAAGGACGGACATGTCTTTCACCACCTACCGCCTACCCCTACAACCCATGGCTCTACAGGACATCCAACACTACTTAACTATCTAAGCACCACACTTACATGTTAAGTAAATACTTTAAGGGCCCGGGTACAAGTACCACCCTAATGCAATGACTAAGCTAAACATCATTGAACCAATGGTTGGACCAAGCACTAACTTATTCATATTAACATAATCACGCTATTACCTAACTAGACAATAGTGGTGGTGTATGATGTTTATGATAACATGATATGAGCATTATGACACATTTACACCTAGCACATACATGGACTCTACATTCAAACAAGAAACTCTTTGCCCAAGTATATGAATAAAGAGAGAATAATAATATTATTGTTATAATGCTTAAAGTCAAATAAGGAAAGAAAGATACATGAGCCATACCTTATCCAATTTGGACTTGAGACTAGAGGCTCCTCTCTACAGCCTAATCTCCACTAAGGACCTAGGAGAACTAGTGTATATAAGAGATAATGCTTGAGTGGTGTGTGAAGTGAAGTGAGGCCTCTGCCCCTTATTTATACACGGAGTGGAGGCGGTTTCCGCAACCAAAAGCGCAGGAATCAGTCTCCATCGCTATCAGATCACTGCAGAAGGTCGACACGTGGAAGTTAACCGCGTTTGGCGCCAATACCAGGTGGGCCGAGCCAGGGGGTTGGCTGACCTGGTCATTGCACCATCTGTAGTGTGCTTCCTCCAGGTGGCTGACAGGTGGGTCCTCTAACCATTTCAGGTGCTACATTGCTGGATGCCCTAGGATGCTCCTGTAGGTGGGCCATTTGATGCATGTGCTGCCACATGATGGCGTCGGATTGGCTGGGTAGGTATTCTTTAGGTTTCCTCCCTTGAATTCAGTTCATTTCTGCGTAAAATATTTGCATGCACCATTTTCTACAAGTACAAGTGGAACTAGGTTATTTCTAAAGCAATGCGTGTAAGAAATGTCTACTCCATCACATAGTTGAGATATATTGACGGTCGAAGTTGGTACTTAACCATTGTCAACAAACTCCCCCAAGCTTATCCTTTGCTCGTCCTGAGGCAAAGTAAAAGATTTAGACTGTTGATCAGGAGTTGCTACTATGTCCTATGCTTCAATAGTACCAAATGCACAATTAAACATTCAATCTTGTATTGAATAAATTGACAATGGTACTCACCCTTTACCTTAGTCATCATGGGGCTTTTGCCTTCTCCTCTCATTGGGTGGTTGAAAGATAGAACAGTTCGCAACGCATGCATTATTCCTAATATCTATGTTCAACTCAAATCCTGGATAATTTCAAGTGATTTTCAAGATTAGGCTTAAGTTCCTCAAATGATACTCTTAGTCACTACTTTCTGTAAGTGGAATTTTCCTCACAAAGGCAATGCCTTTCTTGTCCTATATCTAAATAAGGTTTTTTTTTGTGGATCTTGGTAGGGAACAAGAGTAGGCTTATTTGCAACACATATATTGCTAAGTGTAGGATCGAAGAGCACGTGAAAAGCTACCAGAGGGGGGTGAATGGTAGATTCAAAAATCTTACGCAGCGGAAACAATAAAACCCCAAACCCTTTCGGCAGAAAAATTATCTATTAAAGAAATCGTGTGTGAGACTAATCTAAACGTGTTTCACTGTGAAAAAAGTGATAGATATCAGAGAGAATCAAGTCACGAAGACAACACAAAAAGAATCACTCAAATCCGTCGAGAAAAACTCAAGTTATGATCGAAAGATCAAACAATGGTCAATCTGCCCTACCCGAGAAAAACAGTTCTGGAATGCTGTAAAGAAACTCGTGTAGATCAGAAACCACAAATCCAATAACCGTGAAATTTTGAAAGATGATAGAAAATCAAGTTGTGAAGACAACCCAAAAAGAATCACGTCAATTGGATCTATAAAACAAGAGTTATGATAAAACCACCAATGAAAGGTAGTGCTGTCCAGAAACTAGACGAGTAAAACTTGTCTGGAACAAGTCGGACGAACAAGGCACAAAAGTTCCTTCAAACTACGAATTTTATTCAATAGAACAGAACACAAGAATAACAGCCCCAAAGTCGTCCACCACGAGCTCTGGGCTCCCTTGCTTATATAACCAGCCCTTAGGCCAACCCAATATCAACTAGGACTCCAATCCTACTCAGATCACGAATCGTAACTTTCCATAACTGCTCAAGATTCTTCTATACGCAGATAGAAGCAATCTTAAGACTTTCAAACACCTTAGGAACGTATCCCACATTCCTAAACAACTCAAATTCGTGACACACACGAAATCCTAACATAACCAACTCGATACTTTCCATACCGAGCCATAAACGACTCCGCCGCAGCCAAAGTCATCAACCGGTACGATCCGATCCTTCCAACCAGATCTTCCCATCCATAAACCATCTTCGGAACCATGTTGCCACGTCATGAACCGCATGAATACGTGCAAACATCTTCCTTCGACGTCCAGTAACCTTCATATGCACCGCCCTTGATTCAATCATCCTGTGCGACCTCCTGATCAGCTCAACCACAGTTCCTTCGAACTTGGTTGTTGGAACCTCATCTCCTCCCTGAGACTAGTCCAATGGATCCTATCACCAGCCATGACTTGAACTCAAGCAACACCTGCACATGAATAAACAACCAATCCATACGAGCCCAAGTCCTCGACTTGACTCAAGTTAGTTCCGAACACAACACCTTACGTGAGAGCCTCACATAAGCATGTTGCAATACTATAGTAACACGATATCATCCATATCATCCAAAACGCACCAAAAACTTAGCAAATGAATACTAAGCAATCTTTCCAATCATGTAAAGCAAGTACGAAACATTGCAAATGAAAAGCAGAAGCACTGCGGTCAAGTTCCGGACCTTGCCAGAGCAACCCAGAGCTTGAGCTGGAGCTAACAAAAGCTAGTAGAACCTAGCGCCGGAGCTTTCCAAAACTAGTACAATGAAGCACCTGCCGGAGCTTACCAAAACTAGTAGATCCTAGCACCAGAGCTTACCAAAAACTAGTCAAAACTAGTCAACCCAAAAACCAGAGCTAGACAAAGTACGTCGGAGCTTAGCAAAAGCATTCCGGAGCTATCAAATATATGCCGGAGCTATCAAGGACATGCCGGAGCTAACAAAGACATGCCGGAGCTAAAGATAAAGCTCACCGGAGCTAACCAAAGCTAGTCGGACCTTACCAAGAAGCCGGACCTAGCTTCGAACATAGCCGGAGCTACCCACTGAGCTAGAGTCGGACCTTGACAAAAAGGTGTTTTGGTGATATTTAAAACTTTTATCATCAAATACAAGTGTATTCACTACAAGCCAATGTATTCAGCACACATATGTCTTACAATCTCCCCCTTGATGAATGCATTGGCAACACCATTTAAAATCCGAACATTGGCTTATTCACATAAAAGTTTTGAAAGCAATTTCTCCCCCTTTGTAAATCAGAAATAAAATGAGAAGAAAAATTATCCCATATTATCTCTCCCCCTTTATTATCTCTCCTTATGCACATATTCTCTTTCTCATCATGCTTATCTCTCCCCCTTTGACAATGTATTCAGCAAGTCATGAGCATGTAAACAAATTATATCTCCCTCTTTAGTTGTTATGATCATATTATAACATATTCATATAAACAAAGCTCATCCAAGTCATACTATCAAGTATTTTACATTATCACATCAATGAAATACATAAAGTAGTGTAAGCCATGCTAGAGATCATATGTAATTTTCAATTTAAGCAAGTCATGATCTCACAAGCTTAACTATTTCAAAACCTGAAAGCATGACACTAGTTGCTGCATTTTATTATTTTTCAAAGCATAAATTTAGATCATATGATATTTGCAAGAGATTATATGTGCATCTGCCTTATTCTAACCAACCAAGCCAAACCTATGTCATTTGACAATCAGAAGCTTAAGTACATGGTTTTAGTCATACACAACTTCTTCCAAGTTCATATCTAAGTGCAATGACAAGCCATCTCAGAAGAAGAAGTGCGATGCATGCATATTCTCTTGATCTTTTCTCAATTTATATTTATTCATAAAAACTCAACATGTGAGTTGATTACTTGATTAATTCTTTATGATTAAAAGCTTTTGTGAGCATGCAACAAGTTCAAAATAGCAAGAAAGTTCGACCATGACCAGTTTTAGTGTAAGTAATTGTTCCAATTACTAGACATGGCAAAAACTACAAAATGTATAACACGAGTAATGTAGTAAGAACTTTCAGCATGTAAAAGGAATCACAAAGTCATATATGTATGAAATACTATGCTCATATTATTTTAATTTCAGATTCATACATAGACTTCCCAAGTTTCAAACCCCCCCCCCCCCCCCCCCCCTCAATTTAAGCCATGAGGATGCATAACCCCTATTTCACTACGAATGAAACAAAAACGATTGAAATCCAAAGGTTTTGTAAAAATGTCAGCCAATTGATGTTCGGTATCTACATGGTGAAGCACAATGTTTCCCTTTTCAACGTTATCTCGGAGAAAGTGATACATAATATCAATGTGCTTAGTTCTAGAATGTTGCATGGGGTTTTTGGCAATGTAAATAGCACTAGTGTTATCACAAAACAGTGGAACACTATCTAGATCAACCCCATAGTCCTTAAGTGTTTGAACAATCCAAAGAATTTGTGAGCAAGCACTAGCAGCAGCTACATTTTCAGATTCGGCTGTGGATTGTGCAACTGAATTTTGTTTTCTAGAGGACCAAGCAACAAGAGAATTACCAAGAAAATGACAAGCACCAGAAGTACTTTTCCTATCAATCCTACAACCCCCAAAATCAGCATCCGAAAAAGTTTTCAAAGTAACGGTTGAGGAAGGAGGAAGAAAAATGCCAAATTCTTGAGTTTCATGTAAGTACCTGAGAATCCTTTTGACGGCTTGACGATGTGAAACACGTGGGGAAGCTTGAAACCTTGCACAAAAACATGCGCTGAATTGTATGTCCAGTCTTGATGTCGTGAGGTACAAAAGTGATCCGATCATGCTTCTATATTCTTTTTGATCCACGGATTCACCATCTTCATCAAGTTCAAGTGTTGTTGCTGTTCCCATTGGTGTCCGAAGAGGCTTGCTTTTGTCCATGTTGAAGCGCCTTAGGAGGTCTTTGGTATACTTCGTTTGATGCACAAAGGTACCCTCCTTGGTTTGCTTGATTTGCAGCCCCAAAAAGTAAGTGAGTTCACCCATCATACTCATTTCAAATTCGAAACTCATCATTGCTGAAAACTTGGACACAAGATCATGAGAAGCACAACCAAAGATAATAGCATCCACATACACTTGAACGAATAATGAGTCATTGCCATGCTTAAGCACAAAAAAAGTTTTATCAACCTTGCCCATGGTAAACCCCTTTTCAAGTAAGAATGTTTTTAACCTATCATACCATGCTCTAGGGGCTTGTTTGAGACCGTATAAGGCTTTGGATAGTTTGTAAACATGATTAGGAAAATCTGGATTTTCAAAACCCGGTGGTTGTTTGACATAAACCTCCTCATCTACGTAGCCATTAAGAAAAGCACTTTTAACATCCATTTGATATAGCTTAAAACCTTTAGATGCTGCAAAAGCTAACAAAATTCTTATGGCTTCTAATCTAGCGATGGGAGCAAAAGATTCATCAAAATCTAGACCTTCAACTTGAGTGAAACCTTGAGCAACCAACCTAGCCTTATTCCTAACCACAACCCCATCCTCACTTTGTTTATTTTTAAATACCCATTTAGTTCCAATTAAAGTGTGACCTTGACGTGGAGGTACAAGTTTCCAAACATTATTTCTTTCAAAATTTTCTAACTCTTCTTGCATGGCAATAATCCAAGATTCATTAGTGAGTGCGTGTGATATATCTTTGGGTTCAAAAGAAGCAACAAAAGCAGAATGAGCATAAGAGTTTGGATCGCAAAACCTGGACCGTGTGACTCGTTCGTGCAAGCTTCCAATCATCTGTTGTGGGGGATGATCTTTGTAAAAACGTAGGGTAACAGATGTCTCACAAGCTCCTTCTTCATTAGGTTCATCGTAGATTGATGAGCTTGTGACTTGTGGACAATCAGCAGGACCAGCATAGGTGATAGCCGGAGCTTGTTCAATGTCCGGAGCTGGACACGTGTCAACTTCGGAACTACGAGGCAATATCACCGGCTCTTCTTCATCTTTGAAAATACCCTCCACCTGAGGATACGGATCTGGTCCTGCAACACTGGAGCTAGTACCTGGGCTAGCTTCATCAAAAGACACTTCACAAGTCTCCACAATTTTATTAGTGTCAAGTAAAAGCACACGGTAGCCTCTAGTATGAGATGGATAACCAAGAAACATGCCATCAATGGATCTAGGTTCAAATTTATCAAGATTACCATGTTTCTTAACAAAGCATTTGCAACCAAAGACCCGAAAGTGTGTAACACTAGGCCTATGTCCAAACTGAAGCTCATATGGTGTTTTACCTAGCTTAGCACGCAAGAAAACACGATTTGAGACATAACAAGCGGTTGCTAACGCGTCAGCCCAAAATTCCTAGGAGTTTGATATTCATCAAGCATAGTCCTAGCCATCTCAACTAAGGTTCTGTTCTTTCTTTCTGCAACACCGTTTTGTTGAGGTACATATGGTGAAGAGAATTGATGATCTATTCTGTTTTCAGCACAAAAGTGATCAAAAGTTTGATTTTTAAATTCAGTTCCGTTATCACTTCTAATTGCCTTTAAAGATCCTGGGTGATCAATTGATAATCTAAGAAATAAAGTTCTAAAGTGACTAAAAACTTCATTCTTAGACGCCATAAAGTAAACCCAAGAGTATCTAGAATAATCATCAACAATAACAAGAACATACCATTTACCTCCGAAGGATTGAACATGTGAAGGTCCTACGGTGTCAAGATGCAAAAGTTGACATGGTTCAGTTGTCATGATCATTGTGAGAGGAGTATGTGAACATGCAACCATCTTAGCATGTCTACAAGAAGAGCACGCAATTTCTTTGTCCCCTTTAAGCTTAGGCAACCCACGTATGCAATCAAGAGCACTAACACGCGTTAGGTGATCAAAGCCTACGTGACCAAGTCTACGATGCCAAAAATATAAGTCCTTTGAATCATTAGCAACAAGACACCTATGCTTAGAGGAAGACATATCAAAATCAGCTTTAAAAACTCTTCCAAACCGGGACATGTTAAAAATAAGCTCACTATTTGAACCTACAACTTTGCAGCAGTTTTTATTGAAAATAATTTCTAGATCTTCATCTAGCAATTGTGAAACAGAAAGCAAGTTGTATTTCAAATTTTTGACCAGTGCCACATCCTTTAAAGTGTAGTGATCATTTACTCTAATCGAACCCTTAGCAATTATACGAGTTGAAGAATTATCGGCAAAAGTAACATTCTCTACACGTGACACAAAAGAGAGGGAGGAGAACCAATCTTTGTTACCGGTCATGTGGCGTGAGCAACCTGAATCCACAATCCAAATGTTCTCCTTCCTCAAACGTGTAACCTACATAGAAGCACAATACGTCGATGACTCAATACTGGGGTTAGTCAAAAGGCATTTAGGAATCCAGTACTGAGTCACGCAACGTGCAGTAGGAAAAACACACGAAAGCTGAGACAAAACAGAAGGTTTATGAGTCAAAGTTTGAGATTTTTTATTCTTAACTCTTTTAGCACAAGAACCAGTAGCTCCGGAGGTAAAAGCAGCAGTTCCAAAAGACAAGGCTGAAGCTCCGGAAACAAAAGCTGAAGATCCGAAGGAAACAACAGAAGGTCCGGGAGCTCTCGGAGCTATCGGAACTATCGGAGCTGCTTTTGCGGATTTCTTACCAGAAGGTCCGAAAGCTACCTTTTCAAATTTCTGACTCACTAAAGCAGGTTGTGTTTTTCTAGTTGCATGAAAGTTATGAGATCTAGCAATCATTCTTTCCCTTTTTTGTTGTTTAGCTAGTCTATAACAAAAATCTATGACATGACCATCTCTACCACATAAGGTACAATGAAATTTAACTTTTTGTTCATGTCTAGATGAGCAAGCAATATTTTTATTTGAAACCGAATGAGACAACACTCCTGCAGATTTGAAAACCACTTCTTTTTGTTTAGGAACTGTTTGAATCAAACCAATTCCTAATGACTTTACAATTTTTGGTGGATGTGTCTTAGCATGAGCATGAGAATCAAAACCTAAACCAGTTTTATCATTGCAAGACTTGGAAGAATTCAGCAGCAAGTTTAGGTTCTTATTCCCATTACAAAACCGATCTAATGTCCTATGCATGTTGTCAAGTTTATTGGACAGATCAAGGCAATTTTCACATGAAGTTTTTCCTTTTAGTTTGCAATTGGAACAAAATTTAACTTCATGAGAACGTAAAGCATTGTTCAATATAGAAATTTCATTCATAGCATCTTGCAGTTTTTTATCGAGATCATCACAACTAGAACAATGCAAATCAATTGTAGAACAAGAAGCATCTTTTAAGTTTCCAATATTAAGTGCAGTAAGCTTTTTGTTCTTTTCAATTTCTTCATCAAGTCTATCTAGAGTGGAGGAGTGTGCACTTCTTAATGTTGACAATTGTTCATAGATTAAGTCACATGAGGGACATGCATCATCACTAGGAATCAAAGTTTTTAAACGGTTAATTTCAGATTCTAGTGATTCAATTTTAGCAGCATTATCCCTAAGCTTTTTGTCCTTTTTCTTGAAAATAATAGTTGCACGAGAAATAGCATCACACATTTCATTGCAGGTAGAACATACCTCATCGTCTTCACTGTTGTGTCCTGCATCCTCCTGACTTGATCTTGATCTTGTTTTGCCCGCCATGAAGCATAAGTTGGACAGATCGTCATCATCTTCATCACTTTCAAAGTCTACATCACTTGAAAGTTCTTGAAGTGCGGTGATGAAGCTGATAATCATCTTGTGTCCTATGGTACCCTTCTTTTTTTTTGTTGGAATTTCCAGAGGAGGTCCGAACCTTGCTTTGTTTTTCTTCCCGGGTGGTCGGACCTAAAAGGTTAGGGCATTCTGTACGAAAGTGTCATGTTTTACCACATTCAAAACAGCGTTGAGGTCCGGAGCTTCCTCTCCTTCTAGTTCTCACATTTTGCAATGCTTTTGAGAATCTAGTAGAGATGAGTGCCAACTCCTCTTCTGGAAATTCTTCGATCTGCTCAAGGGTTAGAGAGGACAACAAAGCAAGTGTACTACAAGATGAAGATTGGCCGGAGCTAGGAATATCACGTTGAGAAACAAAAGCAATAGACTTGTTGGGGTTCTTACGTGATATTATATCAATTTCATGAGTTTTTAGCTTGGAATAAAGTACATATAATGTAAGAGAACTCATGACAGTTGATTCACGAATAGATGTTACTTTCATCTCCAAAATTGACATGTCTAATGCACTAAGAAGTTGCCTAGCATTCTCAGCATCAGAAAAATTAATATTGACACTACGTAAGTTGCTGAGAATTTTATTGAAACGAGCAAAGAGGTCATCAATAGACTCACCTGGTTGCATCTCAAAACGCATATATTCCTTTTTGAACATATCTTGTTTTACCTCCTTGATTGTGTTGGAGCCTTCATGGTAATCACAGAGAGCTCTCCAAACATCGTATGCTGATCGGAGGTGCGCGACACGATCAAAGTCGCTTTGTGTGAGTCCTTGGATGATCAAGTTTCGGGCTTTGTTGTTGTTGTCGACGTCCCGTAGGTTTGTGGCCGTGACTTGATCATTAGGTGGCACTTCATAAGGCTTATACACCTTCTCCCATATTGCAAAGCCTTGTGCCTGGATAAAAGCCTCCATGTGTGCCTTCCAAACCTAAAAATCAATACCAGCAAACACACAAGGTTTGGCGGAGTACTTCTCCATGATGATTAGTCAAAAAACACATGCAAATCTCAAAGATTAGAGCACCGTGGCTCTGATACCAATTGTAGGATCGAAGAGCACGTGAAAAGCTACCAGAGGGGGGGTGAATGGTAGATTCAAAAATCTTACGCAGCGGAAACAATAAAATCCCAAACCCTTTCGGCAGAAAAACGATCTATTAAAGAAATCGTGTGTGAGACTAATCTAAACGTGTTTCACCGTGACAAAAGTGATAGATATCAGAGATAATCAAGTCACGAAGACAAAACAAAAAGAATCACTCAAATCCGTCAAGAAAAACTCAAGTTATGATCGAAAGATCAAACAATGGTCAATCTGCCCTACCCGAGAAAAACAGTTCTAGAATGCTGTAAAGAAACTCGTGTAGATCAGAAACCAAAAATCCAATGACCATGCAATTTTGACAGATGATAGACAATCAAGTTGTGAAGACAACCCAAAAAGAATCACGTCAATTTGATCTATAAAACTCGAGTTATGATAAAACCACCAACAAAAGGTAGTGCTGTCCAGAAACTAGACGAGTAAAACTTGACTGGAACAAGTCGGACGAATAAGGCACAAAAGTTCCTTCAAACTACGAATTTTATTCAATAGAACAGAACACAAGAAGAACAGCCCCAAAGTCGTCCACCACGAGCTCTGGGCTCCCTTGCTTATATAACCAGCCCTTAGGCTAACCCAATATCAACTAGGACTCCAATCCTACTCAGATCATGAATCGTAAATTTCCATAACTGCTCAAGATTCTTCTATACGCAGATAGAAGCAATCTTAAGAATTCCAAACACCTTAGGAACATATCCCACATTCCTAAACAACTCAAATTCGTGACACACACGAAATCCTAACATAACCAACTCGATACTTTCCATACCGAGCCATAAACGACTCCGCCGCAGCCAAAGTCATCAACTGGTACGATCCGATCCTTCCAACCAGATCTTCCCATCCATAAACCATCTTCGGAACCATGTTGCCACGTCATGCACCGCATGCATACGTGCAAACATCTTCCTTCGATGTCCAGTAACCTTCATATGCACCGCCCTTGATTCAATCATCATGCGCGACCTCCAGATCAGCTCAACCACAGTTCCTTCGAACTTGGTTGTTGGAACTTCATCTCCTCCCTGAGACTAGTCCAATGGATCCTGTCACCAGCCATGACTTGAACTCAAGCAACACCTACAAATGAATAAACAACCAATCCATACGAGCCCAAGTCCTGGACTTGACTCAAGTTAGTTCCGAACACAACACCTTACGTGAGAGCCTCACATAAGCATGTTGCAAAAACATAGTAACACGATATCATCCATATCATCCAAAACGCACCAAAAACTTAGCAAATGAATACTAAGCAATCTTTCCAATCATGTAAAGCAAGTACGAAACATTGCAAATGAAAAGCAGAATCACTGCGGTCAAGTTCCGGACCTTGCTAGAGCAACCCGGAGCTTGAGCCGGAACTATTAACCATCCTTAACAATGTAGATTGTGTACAAGGTAGTTAATACTGCCAGGGCCACTTTTCGGGCCAGACACGAACTGTAATGGCCAGTCCTTGGCATAAAAAAGGGCTTTGTTGCACGGTAGAAAGCATCCAATCTAAACTGGTCTCACATGCACACAAGCTCATTCTCGCTCATACAATCAACACACACCCCGTGGAGTAGGGTGTTACGCTTAGGGGGCCCGAACCACATAAAATCTCCCGTGTCACCATCTTGTGCTTGATTTCGCTTTGCGCCCCAACCGAATATGAACCTCGACGGACTACTTCTTACTTGTACCTGGGGAAATGTCCTAGTGCACACTTCGACATTTGGTGCGCCAGGTAGGGGCATTTTAGCTTTTCAAGATCTCAAGATGGTGAATTCCGCTGCCACTTCATCCAATAGTTTGGCTGAGCAGCCTGCTGGAGGAAATCCCACCAACATGTAGCAGCAAGTCAACGGTGTTGTCCCGACGGGCATCGTCGCACCACTCCCACCACCTGCACTAGCAAACAATGCTGGAAACAGGATGGTGCATTCACGTCGGTCACAACATCGTCGAACAATCCAGAGAACGTGTTGAACACAGCGCGGACTCTGCTTCAGCGTCCTCCAGTGCAAGGGCTCCTCCGGGCACGATGGAACAATGGCACGCAGATGTTGAGTATTTGGTTGCAGCTGTAGCTAATGCGATCAGCGTCCAAGGTCTGCCCCTGTGCAACAGGCACCTACTCAGAACAGGACCTTGTTTCGTAGATTTGGTCCTCAAGAGTCACAGCACAGGAGACGTGTGCCCTCCCAGAATAACACCCTCATTTTCATCCATCATGCATTGCATAAATTCTAATATATGTTTAACATTAATCCACATAAAAAAATAAATAAGTTTAAAATGAACTAGAAATAAAACCGCACTTAAGAATTCTGGGAAGTGCGGACTAGTCCAATTTTTGTGCGGACTAGTTCGATTTCTCTCTGACTTCAAACGGACTTGTCCGTTTTGCTGCGAACTAGTCTGTTTTTCTTTCTGGACACTTTTGTACTTTTCTGGTCCTATGCAGACTAGTCCGATGTTCCAGGAATCCTTCAAAATTTGCTAAGTCCCTGGACTTGTAAGGACTAGTCTATTTTTCCCTCTCACTAAAGTCAGACTTGTCCGATTTTTTGCCAGACTTGTCTGTTTTTCCCCTCTAGATAAGTTTGGACTTGTTCGATGTCCAGTCCATACTTGTCCGATATCCCTCTGTCCAACTTCGGATTAGTCCGGCCCTTTTCGAACTTGTCCGATATAACGCGACTCCGAGTTGATCCTTTGTTTCACAACTTGTTTCTTGGGTTTTATGTTAAGTGGGCCTACGGACGTCGTGCCTAACTCTTTTAGAGCCCATGTGGGACTCTAAACCGACCTCTACTCATCCCAAAACTCGAAATCCATCTAACCCTAGCCTCCACGTCTATATAAACAACCCCACCCCTTGGCTTGACATCTACTTGCCACTTTTCCACCCCACCCAAACCCTAGCTCGTGGGTAGCCGCCACCAAGGAGGGAGAAGGAGGTCCCAAGCAAGAAGAAGAAGAGGAGGAAATGAAAGAGGATCAATATCTCCATCAACTTCGCGTTCTTCGTCAACAATTCACTATCTAGTTCTTCATCAACCCTAGATCGTCAAGATCCAAGTGTTGCCTCCAAGATCCTTGATTCATTGGAGTTCCAAACACCTGGATACCTTCTACTTCCTTTTCCTTCTGTGAATTCAATCCCAAATATCCAAATTCACGTCGATCTAGAAAACCCTAATCTGCTAATTCTCGCGCAGTGCGGACTTGTCCGGTCCCTAGCGGACTAGTCCGATTTTCCTACTTAAATTGTGTCGAATTAATTCTAAAATTAGATCTAATCAACTCCAAACCTGTATAAACTTGTTAAAATCTATTAGAACTAGTTAGTGATCATTAAAAGCAACTCATTAACAACTTCCACCTTGCATTTGCATTAATCATGCATGTCATGTCATATTGAGTAATATTTGTGCATCTATTGATTGTAATTCTTGTCTTGTATGTTTATTGTACGAATTAGATGGATTTGCGCTAGAGTGTGCCACAGAGGATCTACAGCACCAAGAGTCTGAAGTCTTTGATCCTAATCAAGCCCAAGCACAAGGCAAGTGTCCTTGAAGTATATTGATCCTGTTTTAAAAGTAAATGTTTTGTTTGCAAAACTGCATGCTTGTGTCAATTTGATGGGAATCCTATGGTACGAAGTTTACTAGCTTTGTTTAACCACCCTTTTCACCTGGAATTTATGGTAGAGAGTCGGGATGGGCTTTTTACCTTTTTGCTTTGCTTAATTAATTGGGATGGGAAAACAACACTACACACTTAATTATGCATTAATGATATTATGGTTAATATGAACTGGTCAATATGATATTGTAATGGGTGATCTAAGCAAGCCTGGTATGTGGATGGGTTGGATGTTATGGTAGTTTGCTTGCTTTAGATCTAAGGATCGGTTCATGCAAGAATAAGCCAGGACTACAATGCCACCACGAGGCCAAGTATGGGTGCAGCGTAGCTGATTAATTAGGGCTTTGCCAGTGCTATTTGGACCATTAAGGATGCTCGGGGAAGGTGTAGTCAGATTGGGTTTTTTGATGATTGGTGGGACTACCCTGGGATCCGAATGTCTCAAGAGGGGCCCTTGGTTGAAGATGTGCTCAGTTGGAGGCATCGCCACCGGTGAAACCTCAGTGGGGTCTAAATAGGCTAATAATCCCTTTGTAAAGGCTATTTTGTGATGTTTTGGCCATACACCAAAGGAAGTGTAATTGGCATAAGGGACATTCTTTAGTCGCTGACGGGTGATAAAATCACAAACACGTGGGTAAAGTGGTACAAACTCTGCAGAGTCTAATGAAACTATCATGATAGCCGTGCTCCCGGTTATGAGCGCCTGGATGACCTACATGATTAGAGGAAACTTGGTATTGGAATGGTTTTTTGGGATGGTTATGGTTTGTTAATTGTTATGGTTGATAATATGGTTATTGCTGGTTATGGATTAAATGCTGGCATTGGATATGATTATTGACAATGGTGAAATCTGGTATAATGGTTGATGGATACGAAATATGGACTGGTATTATGATCTTACTTATGGTTTATGATGAGATTACTTCACATAAATGTAATATATTGCTTTTCAAATGTTTTAATGTACTTTTCAGCACTTAGCCATTATCATATTCGTCAATTGAATCAGCTACATGTCATACTTTCCACACTTGCTCAGTACGACATGTACTCACTCTTGCAATCCCCACCAACAGTTACAGGTCAGGATTGGGAGTATAACATTGATAATGCAGAGTTCTAGGCCGTGTCTACCGTCAGCTTTGCCTGTGGAGTGTTGGAGCTGTGCTATATCCCTTTTGCTTAGCTTCTTAGTTGCTTATTTAGTTTATTTCCGCTGCATTAGTTCAAACTTGTTATTAATATTCATTAGAGCTTGTATTCGAGGATATTATGAATTGTGTAATAAAAGTACTTAATTAATCTTGTTCTGTGGTAATTTTATGTATAATCTTTGTGAATGCACTCGTGTATGTGTGTGGAATGTCCTGGGCACACATATGTGTTCACTTGGTTCATTCTTGGAACTGGGTGTCACAAATTGGTATCAGAGCAACAGGTTGACCGTAGGATACAGCCTAGATAGAATGGACACTTTAGAGCACATAGGAGCACTCAGGAATCGATGTGTTTTTGCTTGGTGTGCTGTTTGCTATATATTGTTTGCTTGTGTGCTTAATAGAGGCTTTTGGGATGATTTAGCATTGCCATGAGCAGCTATTGGTCATGCAAAACCAGCTCATGCAGACCATGATACAGACTATGGGACAGCTGCAGGCTGGTAACGTCAACAATCAGCCCCACATGCCTCCACCGCCACCCCCACCTCCTCATAACCGGTTGGGAGATTTTATGAGGACTAGGCCGTCGACCTTTGCTCAAGCCGCTGACCCTATGGATGCTGATGATTGGCTCAAGTCCGTGGAGAAGAAGCTTGCTATTGTTCAATGCAGTGACCGGGAGAAAGTGCTTTTTGCTTCTCATCAACTTGTTGGAGCAACTCCGGATTGGTCAGATTCCTTATGCAATGCTCATGAGAATCAGGAGAGGATCACTTGGGCCGAATTCAAGGAGAGCTTCCATTCTAATTATGTGCCGGAAGGAGTTATGATCTTGAAGAGGCAAGAATTTGAGAACTCGGGGCAAGGAAGATCGAGTGTGGGTGAATACTTCAATAAATTCACTCAACTTTCAAGGTATGCGCCAGAGGATGTGAGCCGGGATAGCCGGAAGCAATACTTGTTCATGAGGGGCCTTAACAATGAGATCCAAGTGCAATTGCTCGACTGTGATTATGCAAACTTCCAGAAGCTTGTGGACAAAGCAATTGTGGTGGAGGACAAGGTCCAAGAGATGGAGCAAGACAACAAGAGGAAGGCGCCATATCAAGGACAACAACAAGGAAGTAATGTGCTCCCTCGCTTTGCGCCTCCTATTGCGCCATTCTACAGTTCTTCTACGCCTGCTTATCGCCCTGGATTTGCACCGCGCCCAACTCAGTTTGTGCAGCAGCGCACTGTCATGCAAGCACCTAGGCCTCCAATGCCTTATGCACCTCATGCTAATTTTCCTGGTGCAAACGTTCAGAACCAAGCTCATCCCAATAATTCTGGTGGAGTTAAGAAGTGCTATACTTGTGGAGAAGCTGGACACTTTGCGCATCAATGTCCTAAGTCAGACCTTGGTCAAAGAAGCAACGCGCCGAGGCAAAACTCAATACCCAATGTAGGACAGCCACAAGGAAATCGTGGATGACAGAATTTTGATCGTGGCAACGTGAACCATGTCTCTACGAAGGACCAACAAGCGGATGACGTGGTGATTTGTATGTTTCTCGCAAACTCCAACCCAACGACTATGTTATTTGATTCTGGAGCATCGCATTCATTCATTGCATCGAAGTATGTTGCCAAGTATAGTTTGCCTATCTCTCATATGAAGTTTACTCTATTGGTTAAGTCTCCTGGAGGAGAGATGAGGACAAATATA
Source organism: Tuctoria greenei (assembly GCA_036927565.1). Taxonomy (NCBI): domain Eukaryota; kingdom Viridiplantae; phylum Streptophyta; class Magnoliopsida; order Poales; family Poaceae; genus Tuctoria; species Tuctoria greenei. Next base: position 17,755,945 of record JAYESD010000004.1, on the reverse strand, counting down.
GTATGTCCAAAAGTAAGCCTTAGAATAAGGGGGTAGACTTCTCCGCCAATCTCATTGTCTTGGATTCTCGAGGATTGGACATTATACTTGGTATGGACTGGTTGAGGAAGCACAATGCAGTTATTGAGTGTGCCACGAAGACGGTGAAGTTGACCATGAAGAAGGGATCACCGTAGAATTTGAAGCATCTCAACACATACCGAAGCAATTAGAGCTGAATCACATGGATGGTACCTCCATTAAGGAGATTCCAGTGGTGTGTGAATTTTTGGATGTTTTTCCGGATGAGTTGCCAGGTATGGCACTTGATTGAGACATTGATTTTGTTATTGATTTAATACCTCGAACTGCACCTATAGCTAAGAGGTCATATAGGATGCCTCCTAAGGAATTAGCATAGCTTAAGAATCAGATTAAAGAGCAACTAGAGAAGGGTTTTATTCGCCCTAGCTCTTCACCTTGAGGAGCGCCCGTTCTATTTGTGGACAAGAAGGATGGGTCGCAAAGGATGTGTGTGGATTACCGAGTTCTCAACGAGGTGACAATCAAGAACAAGTACACCTTGCCCCGTATAGAGGACTTGTTTGATCAGATGAACGGTGCATGTGTTTTCTCCAAGATTGATTTGAGGTCGAGATACTTTCAAATGAAGATTAGACAATCGGACATACCCAAGACAACTTTTAGGATACGATACAGATCTTATGAGTACATTGTGATGTCCTTTGGATTGACAAATGTGTCGGCCTACTTTATGTACCTCATGAATAAGGTCTTCATGGAGTACTTGGATAAGTTTTTTGTGGTGTTTATTGACGAGATTATGATCTACTCGAAGGATGAGAAGGAGCATGAGGAACACTTGAGGCTTACATTGTAGAAATTGAGGGAGCATCAATTGTACGCCAAGTTCAACAAGTGTTAGTTTTGGTTGAGAGAAGTATCATTTTTGGGTCATATCATTTCAGGAGGATGGGTATCTATCGACCCCAAAAAGGTGAGGGACGTGTTGAAGTGGGAGCCATCGCAAAACATAAAGGAGATCTGGAGCTTTCTTGGAATGGATGGGTATTACCATCGATTCATCATGGACTTTTTCAAGATATCCAAGCCAATTACGGAGTTAATAATGAAGGGGAAAGCTTTCCAATGGACTCAAGCTTGTCAAAACAGTTTTGAGAGGTTGAAGAAAAGGTTAACTGCAGCCCCAGTTTTGGTTTTGCCGGATGTGAGCAAGAGTTTTGATATTTATTGCGACGCATCGAGACAAGGACTTGGATGTGTGCTCATGCAAGAAGGTCAAGTGGTCGCCTATGCATCAAGACAATTGAAGAAACATGAGTAGAATTATCCAACACATGATTTCGAACTTGCAGTCGTGGTTCACGCATTGAAGATATGGAGACACTACATCCTTGGACATAGGTGTGAAATTTATACGGATCACAAGAGTCTTAAGTATATTTTCACACAAAAGGATCTAAATTTGAGGCAACGAAGATCATTGCAGCTTATCAAGGATTATGATTTGGGAATCAATTATCATCCAGGAAAGGATAATGTTGTGGCCGATGCATTGAGTAGGAAAGGAGTAAGTCAACTCGCGGTTCGAGGATTGCCATTTGAGTTATGTAAGGAGTTTGAACGGTTGAACCTCGAATTTGTGAATGAGATGAGGATGATGGAGTTAAATCCGACTCTGGAGCAGGAAATTCCAGAAGGTCAAACTAAGGATGAGGAAGTTCAAGAAATCAAGGAAAGGACCCAAGAAGGGAGAGAATTCAGATTTAATGAGGACGAACATGGCACTCTATGGCTTGGAAAAAGGATTGTCGTGTCCAATGTAAAGCATATTTGGGAAACAATACTAAAGGAAGCACATGATTCGCCGTACTCGATTCACCCTGGTTGTACAAAGATGTACAAGGACTTGAAGACTTGTTATTGGTGGGATAGCATGAAAAAGGACATAGCTGAATATGTAGCATTGTGTGATGTGACGAGTCAAGGCTGAACATCAAAGGCCCGTGGGATTATTGCAGCCATTAAAGATCCCAGAATGGAAGTGGGAAAAAAATCGGTATGGACTTTATAGTTGGATTACCGCATACTCAGTCCGGCTATGATTCCATATGGGTAATTGTGGATCGGTTGACCAAATCAGCTCATTTCATCCCTGTGAAGACCAAGTATACAGCTGCACAATTGGCCAAAATATACATGGAGCATATTGTGTGTCGACATGGGGTCCCAAAGAAGATAGTCTCAGATAGATGTTCTCAATTTACCTCCAGGTTTTGGCAGAAATTGCATGAAGTATTGGGAACAAGGTTGAATTTCATTTCAGCATATCACCCTCAAACGGATGGACAAATCGAGAGGACCAACCATATTTTAGAGGATATGTTAAGAGCTTGTGCTTTGAAGCATGGGAAAAGTTGGGACAAAAGCTTGCCATCTGCAGAGTTCTCATACAACAATAGTTACCAAGCAAGTTTGATGATGTCACCATATGAGGCACTATATGGAAGGAAGTGTAGGACACCTTTATTCTGAAATGAGACAGGAGAAACTCAAATATTTGGTCCGGATGTGTTGCTAGAAGCTGAAAAACAAGTTCAGGTAATTCGTGAAAACTTGAGGGCTTCTCAATCAAGACAAAAAGGCTATGTGGACAATAGGAGAAGGAAACTAGCCTTTGAAGTGGGATACTTCGTATATCTCAATGTGTCACCAATGAGAGGTCATAAGAGGTTTAACATAAGAGGCAAGCTAGCACCTCGCTACGTTGGACCATCCAAAATTTTGGTCGAAAGAGGAGAAGTAGCGCATAAGATGGAGATGCCAACTCATCTTTCAGATGTACATGATGTGTTTCATGTTTCCCAGCTCAAGAAGTGCTTGAGAGTACCGGAAGAACAAGTGCCAATGAAAGAATTGGAACTAGAGGAAGATTTGACTTATGCCTAGCAAATGATCAAAATCTTAGAAACAAAGTAGAGAGTCACAAGGAACAAGGTCATCAGATGGTGTAAAGTTCAATGGAAGCATCACACTGAATCAGAGGCAACATGGGAGTTGGAGGATGATCTCAAGAAGGAATTTCCCTATCTTTTCTCTTCTGCGTTGAATCTCGAGGGAGAGATTCATTTTAAGGGGGTATGTTTGTAACACCCTCATTTTCATCCATCATGCATTGCATACATTCTAATATATGTTTAACATTAATCCACATAAAAAAATAAATAAGTTTAAAATGAACTAGAAACAAAATCGCGCTTAATAATTCTGGGAAGTGTGGACTAGTCCGATTTTGGTGCGGACTAGTACGATTTCTCTTTGACTTCAAACGGACTTGTCCCTTTTGCTGCGGACTAGTCTGTTTTTTCTCTCTTGACACTTTCAGACTTGTCCGGTCCTATGCGGACTAGTCCGGTGTTCCAAGAATCCTTTAAAGTTCGCTAAGTCCCTGGACTTGTCTGGACTAGTCCGTTTTTTCCTCTGACTAAAGTCGGATTTGTCTGATTTTTGGCCAGACTTGTCTGTTTTTCCCCTCTGGATAAGTTTGGACTTGTCCGGTGTCCAGTCCGGACTTGTCCGATTTCCCTCTGTCCAACTTCGGACTAGTCCGGCCCTTTTTGGACTTGTCTGATATATCGCGACTACGAGTTGATCCTTTGTTTCAAGACTTGTTTCTTGGGTTTTACGTTAAGTGGGCCTAGGGACGTCGTGCCTATCTCTTTTAGAGCCCATGTGGGACTCTAAACCGACCTCTACTCATCTCAAAACTCGAAATCCATCTAACCCTAGCCTCCACCTCTATATAAACAACCTCACCCCTTGGCTTGACATCTATTTGCCACTTTTCCACCCCACCCAAACCCTAGCTCGTGGGTAGCCGCCACCAAGGAGGGAGAAGGAGGTCCGAAGCAAGAAGAAGAAGACGAGGAAACGAAAGAGGATCAAGATCTCCATCAACTTCGCGTCCTTCATCAACAATTCATCATCAAGTTCTTCATCAATCCTAGATCGTGAAGATCCAAGTGTTGCCTCCAAGATCCTTGATTCATTGGAGTTCCAAACACCTGGTATACCTTCTACTTCCTTTTCCTTACGTGAATTTAATCCCAAATCTCCAAATTCACGTCGATCTAGAAAACCCTAATCTGCTAATTCTCGCGCAATGCGGACATGTCCGGTCCCTAGCGGACTAGTCTGATTTTCCTATTTAAATTGTGTTGAATTAATTCTAAAATTATATCTAATCAACTCCAAACCTGTATAAACTTGTTAAAAGCTATTAGAACTAGTTAGTGATCATTAAAAGCAACTTATTAACAAGTTCCACCTTGCATTTGTATTAATCATGCATGTCATGTCATATTGAGTAATATTTGTGCATCTATTGATTGTAATTTTTTTCTTGTATGTTTACTGTGTGGATTAGACGGATTTGCGCTAGAGAGTGCCGCGGAGGATCTACAGCACCAAAAGTTTGAAGTCTTTGATCCTAATCAAGCCCAAGAGCAAGGCAAGTGTCCTTGAAGCATCTTGTTCCTGTTTTAAAAGTAAATGTTTTGTTTGCAAATTTGCATGCTTATGTCAATTTGATGGGAATTCTATGGTAGGAAGTTTACTAGCTTTGTTTAACCACCCTTGTAACCTGGAATTTATGGTAGAGAGTCGGAATGGGCTTTTTACCTTTTTGTTTTGCTTAATTAATTGGGATGGGAAAAAACACTACACATTTAATTATGCATTAATGATATTATGGTTAATATGAGTTGGTTAATATGATATGGTAATGGGTGATCTAAGCAAGCCTTGTATGTGGATGGGTTGGATGTTATGGTGGTTTGCTTGCCTTAGATCTAAGGATCGTTTCATGCGAGAACAAGCCAGGACTACAGTGCCACCACGAGGCCAAGTATGGGTGCGGCGTAGCTGATTAATTAGGGCTTTGCCAGTGCTATTTGGATCATTAAGGATGTTCGGCGAAGGTGTAGTCGAATTGGGTTTATCGATGATTGGTGGGACTACCCTGGGATCCGAATGGCTCAAGAGGGGGCCCTTGGTTAAAGATGTGCTCAGTTGGAGGCATCGCCACCGGTGAAACCTCAGTGGGGTCTAAATAGGCTAGTAATCCCTTTATAGAGGCTATTTTGTGATCTCTTGGTCATACACCAAAGGAAGTGTAATTGGCATAAGGGAGGTTCTTTAGTCGCTGACGGGTGATGAAATCACAAGCACGTGGGTAAAGTGGTACAAACTCTGCAGAGTCTAATGAAACTATCATGATAGCCATGCTCCTAGTTATGAGCGCCATGATGACCAACATGATTAGAGGAAACTTGGTATTGGAATGGTTTTTTTGGGATGGTTATGATTTGGTAATGGTTATGGTTGATAATATGGTTATGGCTTGTTTTGGATTAAATGCTGGCATTGGATATGATTAATGGCAATGGTGAAATCTGGTATAATGGTTGATGGATATGAAATATGGACTGGTATTATGATATTACTTATGGTTTATGATGGGATGACTTCACATAAATGTAATATATTGCTTTTCAAATGTTTTAATGTACTTTTCAGCACTTAGCCATTATCATATTCGTCAATTGAATCAGCTACATGTCATACTTTCCACACTTGCTGAGTACGACATGTACTCACTCTTGCAATCCCCACCAACAGTTGCAGGTCAGGATTGGGAGTATAACATTCATAATGCAGAGTTCTAGGCCGTGTCTACCATCAGCTTTGCCTGTGGAGTGTTGGATCTGTGCTATATCCCTTTTGTTTAGCTGCTTAGTTGCTTATTTAGTTTATTTCCGCTGCATTAGTTCAAACTTGTCATTAATATTCATTAGAGCTTGTATTCAAGGATATTATGAATTGTGTAATAAAAGTATTTAATTAATCTTGTTCCGTGGTAAATTTCTGTATACTCTTTATGAATGCACTCGTGTATGTGTGTTGAATGTCCTGGGCACACATATGCGTTCAGTTGGTTCATTCTTGGAACTGGGTGTCACACCCAGCAAGTGATGTCACTGCCCTGTGGGGCTCGCTGCACTCATACAGCATTGAGGCTCCCAACACAGGACCTCCGGTCAGAGCTCAACTGCCGTTACATGAGGTAGGACGACCGCGTCCACATCGAGCGCGCTCGCGAGAGATGAGTTGCTCACAAAAAACCTTCTCCCCAGGGAGTTGGGGGTGGCTGTTCGGCCCTAGCCATGCACCTTTGCATGGTAAACTGGCCACCTAAGTTTCAGCCTCATTTGCCAGAGAAGTACAACGGGGCAGTCAATCTCGTTGAATTTCTTCAAATCTACTCCACTGCCATTCTTGCAGCTGGAGTCAATGAGGTCGTAATGGCCAACTACTTCCACGTGGCTCTGACTAGGACTGCAATGTCCTGGATCATGAGCCTACCTCCTGACTCCATCTACAGTTCGGGGGAACTCTGCAGCCAATTCACTGCCAACTTTGGGAGCTCCTACACCCGACCTATCATCGAGATGGACCTCTTTGCCATACAACAGAAATCGAGAGAGTCGTTGCGATCGTTCATCCAATGGTTTTCTCAAGTATGAAACGCCATTCCTTCAATCTTAAATGCTTTTGTCGCCGTTGCATTTTGATAGGGGGTTCAGGATAATAAGATGCTGGAAAAGCTGGCAACCAAAAACGTCAGCAGCATCATGGAGCTCTTCAGCCTGGTAGATAAATGTGCCAGAGCTGCGGAGGGCCGTTAAATGCACTCCAAACCAGCTGTGGTGGCTGGTAAATCTTCCTACAAAGCTGATGCTACTGCCTCCGGCAGTAGAAAAAAGAAAAAGAAGTCCAGTGGCAACAAGAAGTCACTAGTTGGAACACCAACCGTTGCCGCTGTTGCAGCACCACAGGGGTTGGGCACGATGTTCTTGGGCCCAATTAAGGTAAATACCCAATAGAAAGTCATGGAGGAAATGATTGAATCCGAGTCGAGCATGCCGGACAAGTCCGCTAGGGGCCGGACTAGTCCATTGGAAGTTAGAAAGGTGAACGGATAAGTTCGGTGTCAAGCCGGGAAAGTCCGTTCGGTGTTATTTCGAAGTTATAGAAAGTTGAATGGAATAGTCTGGTGCTAGGCCGGACAAGTCCGGGTTATGACTTAGGAAAACATCGGAAACATTTTCAGACGAGTCCGTAGCATTAACAGAAATGTCCAAAAAGATAATAGAGAGCAAAACCGGACTAGTCTGGGGTCCAAACTGGACAAGTCCGCCATACCCATGGAGAACAACAGAGAGTTAGACGAACTAGTTCGGGGTCCGAATCCCGACAAGTTCGCACTACATTAGATTTTTATTTGCCTGCATGATTATAATTTATTTTAAACTTATTCCTTTTTGTGTTGATTAATGTTAAACATGTATAAGAATGTATGTAATGCATCATGGATGAAAATGAGGGTGTTACATACGGCATTTCTTGCCAAGTTTTTCCCGTTGGGCAAGACCAATGCCCAACATGGAAGAATTTCCAGCTTCCAGCATGATGCCAAGGAATCAATTCCCGGGGATTGGGAAAGGCTTCAGGAGTACATCCTAGCCTGTCCCCACCATGGGATGGATGACTGGCTCATCATCCAAACCTTCTACAATGGGTTGATCCCTTCCGCCCGTGACCATGTTCATGCTACTGCTGGAGGTGATTTCTTCTCATGGATGGTGCCTAACGCCAAATATTTAATTGAGAAGATGGTGTCAAATATGGGTTGGAGTGATGAGCATCTCCATACCCGCCAGCGAGGCATGCACACCTTGAAGGAGGTGGACATGCTCGCTGCCAAATTGGACCTCCTTATGAAGAAAATTGATGGACAAGGCAATGGTGAGGTATGTGGCAATGCCTACGCCCTAGACTCTCACATCATTTGTGAAGTCTGTGGCAACATGAGCCATTTGGGCAATGACTGCCCAGAAACCCGTGAGGATACCATATACATAGCCAAATATGTAAACAACAATGGCTATCGTCCAGGAGGTCAAGGGTGGGGCCAACCACACCCATTCCTTCAAGGAGGGTACAACAATAATGGCAATAATGGAAATCAACCCAACTTGAGAGAACTTGCCATTGGCCAGCTGAAAATCAATGATGCTATATCCAAAAAGTTGTCGGCCAATGACAAGACCCTAGAGAGTATTAATGTCAAGATTGAAGGACTATCATCAACCTTCAAGAATAAATGAGTTTCAACAAGATGTTGGAAACTTAGTTGGCTCAATTAGCAGCTGGTGTTCCTCCAGTGGAGAATGGCAAGATGCCAGGACAGCTCGAACCTCTTGTGGAAAGTGCCAACATGATTTCTCTACAAGGAGGCAACTGGCTGAAGGACCCTGGATCTCCTACAATTTCATGATCAATTAGGGCTCACCACTTTGACAAGGCCCTTTGTGACCTTGTAGCAAGTGTGAGTGTGATGCCCAAGGTGGTTTTCGACCAGCTGAACTTTACGGAACTTACTCCAACACCAATGCAGCTCAAATTGGCTGATTCCTCAGTTCGTTATCCAGTGTGCATCCCTGAAGATGTTCCAGTGAAAATACAGAATTGCTTCATACCCGTGGATTTCATGATGCTCGACATGGAGGTCGAGAAGGATACGCTGCTCATTCTTGGGCAACCATTCCTTAGCACCGCGAAGGCTCGCATAGATGTGAGAGCTAGAGAAATTCACTTCCATATCAATGGCAAGGAGGAGAAGTTTAACTTCCACCCAAAGTTGGAGCAATGCTCCGTGATCCGTATTAAGTATGGATCGAATGTTAAGCACATTCAAGAGGTAGAAATCACACCTCCAAAGGTGGACTCGCTCATTGCACTCATGAGGAATTTGATCTATGTGGAAAAAATGTCTTATCGTCCACACTGACACCCTAAGAAGAAGAAGAAGTTTGAGCCTCCCCAAAGGCCCAAGTCCACCAAGCTGCCAAAGAAAGTATGGAGGAAGAAGCAAGACAAGCCGTCTAAGCCCATCCCCCCGGGCCCGAATGTCAAGAAATGAAGAAGGAGGAATGTTCATCTCATCGGATGGTGGTGAGACCTAGCCAATAGGTTAAATTGGTAGATATCCTTTTCTTTGTTTTTCTTTTCTCGTTATTTGGTTTTCCCTATTTAGTTTAATTTTTCTCACTGCATATTTGGTTTTCTTAGTAAGTTGAGAATCTTATATTATCAACTATAATTTTTGTTTCTTTGTTTTTGCAAAAAGAAAATTTTTGGGGTTTGAAAAAAGAGTTTTATTCGGAAAACAATTTTCTGAGCTGCAAAAGTGGTAATTCACCAACGTGCTAATCCCATTGCCGTTGGGGAGCCACCTGCCAAAAGGGAGAAATAGGGGGGGGGCCACTTGTCAGTGTGGCCTACCCCCCTGTTCGGCCGACTAGGGGAAAGAGCCATTCTTGCTCTCTCTCTCTCCTCCAACGGCTACATTTGGTACCCTAGTGACCGTTGGGAAGTGCACACTATAAATGTTGGCTGTGAGGGGCACTTCTCCTCACACTTCACCTCATTTCATACCTCCTCAAAGTCACGCTTGCTCACATTGTTTTCCTGCTCTTCATTGAAGTGCTCTTTATCAAATTCCAACTCAAAAAGATTTGCTTTTGCTTGCATTTGCAATTTGCTCTCAAGTTCTTCAAGGAAAAATTCGTCGGGGGTTTTGCTTTTGCTAACATCACCTCTTTCGAGTTTTGCCTTGTTGTGTTCTTTTTGGTTGTGGCCATAAAAGGAATGAAGAGGTTGTTTGGAAGGAGGAAGGAGGCTGCAAGCTCAAGCCATGGTGGAGACTCAAGTGCTCGCCCCTCTTCTGTTGCTACACCAAGTTCACGGAAGAGGAGCGTAGGTCAAGACACTCCCATGGGTGAAAGGAGCAACCCTCATCAACTTCTTCATGACGATGACCTCGACATACATAGTGAAGTTGAAGATGAAGCACGCAAGCTCCTCCAAGATCATGAGTTTCCTCATACGAAAGCTTATGATCTGGATTTGATCTCTAAAATAGGTATGGATTCCGAATTCTTTTCCATTATGCATGCACTAGGATGTGAAAACTTTGCTCACATAGAGGAGAGAGGTTCTTTCCTTCTCTCTATACAATTCCTTTGCACACTCAAAATAGGATTTGATGGTATTACTTTTAGATTATTTCAAAAAGAATACAACATCCTATGAAATGAATTAAGTGAAATCCTAGGCTTCCATAGATGATATTTGCTAGATTTAGATGTATTGCCTAAGTTTAACAAACATAGTTTTTGGCAAGATTTAACTTGTGAGGTCAGATGTAGTGCACCTAGAAATAGCCACTTACACTACCCTACTTTACGCTTCATGCATAGATGGGTGGCTATGACTATGTTCCCTAGAGGAGACGTTAGGATAGTGCGTGATGATGAGTTGAAAATTTTGTTTGCCATGATTAAAAAAATAAAAGTTGCTCTAGTTATTGCCATGATGACATAATGGTTAGATTACATTCCAAGAACAAGGCCAATTCAATGCACTTCATTGATTACTCGTATTGCTACTAGGGTAGGAGCACTAGAATTCTTCATTTGAGTATATTGAAAATGAAAGAGAATTAATTGATGAAAATTATTTAGTACAAGGATATACCCTTAAGAATAATCAAGATGACTCTTTGTTATTTTATTATTATGACTTTGTCAATGAAATTTGGTTACCTAACCCAGATTATCATTTATACAAATGTCGGAGGCTAACCATTGACCTTCTTCCCATTGAGGAAGCACGAAGAAGCAATGTTCTGGTAGGGTAACTAGAAGCCGTGCAAGGAGAGCGGCCATGCCTCTGACAAACTCCACGGTTCATGAGTACGAAGAGGAAGAGAACCCAGTGGGTGATGCACCCGGATGGACTCAACCTCCATCGTATGAGACCGAAGGTCCGTCTTGGCATGGATGGCCAGGTGCCACATGAGAGACACCCATATCCACTTCAAGTTCTAGCAGCATGCCTCCAACGTCTATGAGAAGATGTCATTCCTCTTTGGCTAGAAGTTATCGTGACTATAGCCAAGGAATGACGGATCTTACTAGATGTATGGAAGGGCTTGAAGTGAGAACGAGTGACATCTACAACACTCTCCAAGGGCATGTACAAGGCACCCAAGATTGGCAACAACACATGAACGCTCAATTCACCAACTTCAACTCCACGCTACAACAGCAACAAGCCAATCTCGCAGCATACTTCCATCATCAAGGGTTCAACCCTCATCACGGAGGTGAGTGAAGAACAAGCTTGGGGCAGGACCCGCACTTGAGGTAAATTGTATCACACCTTTTTCATATTTGTTTTCCATTCACCAATCATCCCCCTTGGATACAAAAAATGTAGGATAGACTTGTTTTCAAATAAAATAAATGATGTGCGGTAAGAATGTTTCTGAATTTACATAGACGAAATCATGAATAGTTGCTCTGCTTTAATTTCTCTAAGTCCCTAGTTGAAAGCTTACTACTATCCAACATATTGCTCTCATTGGCTAAAATTGCTTTTGCCTTGATTTGAAAATTGTGGGTAGCAAAAGCTTAATCCATTCTAAGTTGTTGTGAGATATGATATAGTGATAGGGCTGCTATTCCTAGTTTGAAAGTGAAACTTAGATTTCTGGAGAAATTCTAAGAAGATTTAAGTTACTCTCATTTGATTGGAAATACCTACCAAAGCCATATGATATATCACATTGATAGTCCTTATGCATATGCTATTTGTCTTCACAATGAGCTTTGTCAAACTAGTATAGACCTATGTGAGACTTCATTCATTATTTTTTGAATTCAAGACTCCACTTGCACATGCTATACTTCTACACTAGAAGTAAGCCAAATTCCACCATACCACCATTCCACAATAAAAAGAGAAACTCCATATCATTCATTCTTAGTACTCTTTCCAAAATTTATTGCATAAAAAGATAGTAGATGTGACACCCGGTTCTGAAAATGAACCAAGTGAACGTATATGTGTGCCCAAGACGTTGAACACACATACACGAGTGCATTCACAAAATGATATATAGAAAATTACCACAGAATAGATTAATTAAGTACTTTTATTACACAAACCATATTATCCTCGAATACACGCTCTATTGAATATTAATGACAAGTTCAACTAATGCAGTGGAAATAAACTAAACTGAGCAAACTAAGCAACTAAGCATAAGCAAATAGGGTATAGCGTAGCTCCAACACTCCACAGGCAAAGCTGACGGTAGACTTGGCCTAGAACTCCACATTATCATCATTATACTCCCAATCCTGACCTGCAACTGTTGGTGGGGGAATTGCAAGGGTGAGTACATGTCGTACTCAGCAAGTGTGGAAAGTATGACATGTAGTTGATTCAAATGACGACAATAATAAGGCTAAGTGCTGAAAAGTACATTAAAACATTTGAAAAGCAACATATATTATGTATTTGAAATAAACCCATCATAAACCATATAGTCATCATAATACCAATCCATAATTCGTTACCATCATCCATATTCCAGATTTCTCATTACCAATAACCATAATCAATATCATAAATTTAATTCATAACCATCCATAACCATATCATTAACAAAAACCATTACCAACCATAACCATAACCAACCAACCATCCATCCCAAATCCCAATTTCCCTCTAATCATGGAAGATGTCCAGGTGCTCATAACCGGGAGCACAACTATCATGATAGTTTTATTAGACTCTGCAGAGTTTGTACTACTTTACCCACGTGTTTTTGATTTCATCACCCGTCGGCGACTAAAGAACCTCCCTGATGCCAATTACACTTTCTTTGTTGTATTGCCAAGAGATCACAAAATAGCCTTTACAAAGGGATTACTAGCCTATTTAGACCCCACAGAGGTTTCACCGGTGGCGATGCCTCCAACTGAGCACATCTTCAACTAAGGGCCCCCTCTTGAGCCATTCGGATCCCAGGGTAGTCCCACCAATCATCAACAACCCAATCCGACTACCCCTTCCCCGAGCATCCTTAATGGTCCAAATAGCGCTGGCAAAGCCCTAATTAATCAGCTATGCCGCACCCATACTTGGCCTCGCGGTGGCACTGTAGTCCTGGCTTATTCTCGCATGAAACGGTCCTTAGATCTAAAGCAAGCAAACCACCGTAACATCCAATCCATCCACATACCAGGCTTACTTAGATCACCCATTACCATATCATATTAACCAGTTCATATTAACCATAATATCACTAATGCATAATTAAATGGTATAGTTATTTTCCCATCCCAATTAATTAAGCGAAGTAAAAAGGGGTAAAAAGCCCATCCCGACTCTCTACCATAAATTCCAGCTGACAAGGGTGGTTATACAACGCCAGTAACCTTCCTATCATAGGATTCCCATCAAATTGACACAAGCATGCAGTTTTGCAAACAAAACATTTATTTTAGAAACAGGATCAATATGATTCAAGGACACTTGCCTTGCTCTTGAACTTGGTTAGGATCAAAGACTTCAAATTCATGGTGCTGAAGATTCTCTGCAGCACTCTCTAGCGTAATTTCACCTAATCTGCACAATAAACATACAAGACAAGAAACACAATCGAAGAGTGCACAAACATTACTCAATATGACATGATATGCATGATTAATGCAAATGTAAGGTGGAACTTGTTAATGAGTTGATTTTAATGATCACTAACTAGTTCTAATATATTTTAACAAGTTTATACAGGTTTGTATTTGATTCGATCTAATTTAAATTTAATTCAATAGGAAACAGATCGATAAATCGGACTAGCCGCTTGGGACCGGACTAGTCTGCCCGTCGCAGGAATAGCAAACTGGGGTTTTCGAGATCAACGTGAATTTGGAGAATCGGCGTTGAATTCACGTGAAAAAAAGGAAATAAAAGGTGTACCAAGTGTTCAGAACTCCAATGAATCAAAGGTTTTGGAGGAAACACTTGGATCTTGATGATCTAGGGTTGATGAAGAACTTGATGGTGAATTGGCGATGGAGACCGAAAACTTGATGGAGATCTTGACCCTCTTTCGTTTCCTCCTCTTCTTCTTCTTAATTGGGACCTCCTTCTCCCTCCTTGGTGGCGGCTATTCACGAGCTAGGGTTTGGGTGAGGTGAAAAAGTGGCAAATAGATGTCTAGCTAAGGGGTGGGGTTGTTTATATAGAGGTGGAGGCTAGGGTTAGATGGATTTCGAGTTTGAGAAGAGTAGAGGCCGGTTTGGAGTCCTACATGGGATCTAAAAGAGTTAGGCACGACGTACCTAGGCCCACTTAACGTGAAACTCAAGAAATAAGTTGTGAAACAAAAGATCAATTCAGAGTCATGATTTATCAGACAAGTCCGAAAAAGGACCAGACTAGTCCGAAGTTGGACAAAGAGATATCGAACAAGACTGGATATCGGACAAGTTCGAACTTATCCAGTGGGGAAAAACAGATAAGTCTGGCCAAAAATCGGACAACTCCAACTTTAGTCAGAGGAAAAAACAGACAAGTCCACTGGAACACCGGACAAGTCGAGGGACTTAGCAAATTTTTCAAGGAATTGGAACACCGGACTAGTACGCACAGGATCGGACAAGTCCAAAAGTGTCCAAAGAGAAAAACAGGCTAGTCCGCAGCAAAACGAACAAATCCGTTTGAAGTCGGAGAGAAATCGGACTAGTCCGCACCAAAATTGGACTAGTCCGCACTTTCTAGAATTCTTAAGTGCGGTTTTGTTTCTAATTGATTTTAAACTTGTTTCTTTTTATGTTACTAAATTTTAAACATGTATTAGAATGTATGCAATGCATGATGGATGAAAATGAGGGTGTTACAAACGTACCCCCCTTAAAATGAATCTCGCCCTTGAGATTCGATGCGGAAGAGAAAAGATAGGGAAATTCCTTCTTGAGATCGTCCTCCAACTCCCATGTTGCCTATGATTCTGTATGATGCTTCTATTGAACTTTACACCATCTGATGACCTTGTTTCTTGTGACTCTCTCCTTGGTTTCCAAGATTTTGACCGGTTGTTCGACATACGTCAAATCTGCCTCTAGTTCCAATTCTTCCATTGGCACTTTTTCCTCCGGTACTCTCAAGCACTTCTTGAGCTGGGAAACATGAAACACATCATGAACATCCGATAAGTGAGTTGGCATCTCCAACTTATACACCACTTCTCCTCTTTTGTCCAAAATCTTGAATTGTCCAATATAGCGAGGAGCTAGCTTGCCTCTTATGTTAAACCTCTTATGACACCTCATTGGTGACACCTTAAGGTAAACAAAGTCTCCTATTTCAAAGGCTAGTTTCCTTCTCATTGCCCGCATAGCCTTTTTGCCTTGATTGAGTAGCTCTCAAGTTTTCGCGAATAACCTGGACTTGTTTTTCAACTTCTAGCAACACATCTAGACCAAATACTTGATTCTCCCCTGTCTCACTCAAAAACAAGGGTGTCCTACACTTCCTTCCATATAGTGCTTCATAAGGCGACATCTTCAGCTTGTTTGGTAACTATTGTTGTATGAAAATTTTGCATATGGCAAGCTCTTGTCCCAACTTTTCCCATGCTTCAAAGCGCAAGCTCTTAACATATCCTCTAAAATTTGATGGGTCCTCTCAGTTTGTCTATCTGTTTGAGGGTGATATGCTGAACTGAAATTCAATCTGGTTCCCAATGCTTCATGCAATTTCCGCCAAAACCTGGAGGAAAATTGAGAATCCCTATCCAATACTATCTTTTTTGGAACTCCATGTCGACACACAATATGCTCCATGTATATTTCAGCCAATTTTGCAGCTGTATACTTGGTCTTGACATGGATGAAATGAAAAGACTTAGTCAACCGATCCACAATTACCCAAATAGAGTCATAACTGGACTGAGTATGTGGCAATCTAACTATAAAGTCAGTACCGATCTCTTCCCACTTCCATTCCAAAATCTTCAATGGCTGCAATAATTCGGTTGGCCTTTGGGTTTCCGCCTTGACTCGTTGGCACACATCACATAATGCTACATATTCAGCTATGTCCTTCTTCATGCTAGTCCACCAATAACATGTATTCAAGTCCTTGTACATCTTTCTAAAACCGGGATGGATTGAGTATGGCGAGTCATGTGCCTCTTTTAATATTGTCTCCCGAATATGCTTCACATTAGGCACGACAATCCTCTTACCAAGCCATAGAGTGCCATGTTCATTCTCATCAAACCTGAATTCTCTTCCCTCCTGGGTCCTCTCTTTAATCTCCTGAATTTCCTCATACTTTGTTTGACCCTCTCGAATCTCTCGTTCCAAGGTCGGATTTAACTCCATCATCCCCATCTCATCTACAAATCCAAGGTTCAACCGTTCAAACTCCTTACATAACTCGGATGGCAACTCTCGTACCGTGAGTTGATGACTTACTCCCTTCCGACTCAAAGCATCGGCCACTACATTGCCTTTTCCCGGGTGATAATTGATTCCCAAATCATAATCCTTGATGAGCTCCAACCATCTTCGTTGCCTCAAATTCAGATCCGTTTGTGTGAAAATATACTTAAGACTCTTGTGATCCGTATAAATTTCACACCTATGTCCAAGGATGTAGTGTCTCCAAATCTTCAATGTGTGTACCACGGCTGCAAGTTCCAAATCATGTGTTGAGTAATTCTGCTCATGTTTCTTCAATTGTCTCGATACGTAGGCAACCACTTGACCTCCTTGCATGAGCACACATCCAAGTCCTTGTCTCGATGCATCACAATATATGTCAAAACTCTTGCTTACGTACGTCAATAACAAAATTGAGGCTGTTGTTAACCTTTTCTTCAATTCCTGAAAACTCTCTTTACAAGCTTGAGTCCATTGAAACGCCTTCCCCTTCATTAGCAACTCCATCATGGGCTTGGCTATCTTGAAAAAGTCCTTGATGAATCGAAGGTAATATCCAGCCATCCCAAGAAAACTCCGGATATCCTTTACGTTTCGTCGTGGCTCCAATTTTAGCACATCCCTCACTTTTCCAGGGTCGACCGATACTCCTCCTCCCGATATGATATGACCCAAAAACGACACCTCTTTCAACCAAAACTGGCACTTGCTGAACTTGGCATACAATTGGCGCTCCCTCAATTTCTGCAATGTGAGCCTCAAGTGTTCCTCATGTTCCTTCTCATCCTTCGAGTAGATCATAATGTCATCAATGAACACCACTACAAACTTATATAAGTACTCCATGAAGACCTTATTCATGAGGTACATAAAGTACGCCGATGCATTGGTGTAGGGATCGAATGCCCAAGAGGGGGGGGGTGAATTGGGCTACTTCAAATTTTAAGTCAATTTAAAGCTTAAGTGAAATCTAATTCTCTAAGCAAGCCAACAGTGCAATTAAGAGAATTAAGTGCGGAATTGAGAATTGCGTAATCGTAAAGGAGTAGGGAGGAGGAATGCAAACGCTCGAAGACACGGGGACACGTCGATTTTTCCCGTGGTTCGGTAAGATCACTAGGATCCACCTACGTCCACGTTGTGGCACCCACCTAAGGGTATCGCCACTCCCAAGTCACCGAGACGAGGGAATCCACTAACTTCCTCCGTTCGCCATCCTTGGCAAGGTGGAGCTCAAGCCTTGTACAACTTCGATCTGCCGGGCTTCCACAATGGTCTCGGCAAGCTCCGGAGCGATCTCTTCACTCTCCTCTTGATACAATGGTGAGTGCAATCACCAAGAATGCACTTTCTCACGGCTCTCCCTACTCTAGAGTCTCCACTCACCCAGAGAGGACGCACACAAGCTTAACTCTAAGAGGAACTAGCCTATATCTTGAGGTGTGAAAGGGTTACAAGAGTGTGAAAAATGAGTATTCTAAGTCTTGGACACTTGGGGAATGTGTAGTGGTGCTCTTGTTGTTCAGCCTTGTCGAAATGACTGGTGGGAGGGGGTTAAATACTCAGCCCAACCGAATTAGCCGTTGGAAAAGTTGGCTGATTACTTTTTCTGTGTACATCGGATGATCCGATGACCCCCTTTTATGAGCATCGGTCTAATTTGATTAGCTGACGTCATTCTGTCAGAAATGACCGTTATTAGACCGATGATTCACCTTCTTCATCATCGGAGGATCCGATGAATAGATCTTCATTCTGGTTGAGTTGATAACTTGCTTCTGTTGTAATCGACCGATGTGCATCTGCCTTCAACATCGGATGATCCGGTGTTCAGTCCTTCAGAACACTTCAGAAAATTTGCTTACTGTTGTATTCATCCGATGTTCACTTGATACACATCGGATGATCCGGTGTGTACTTCATTCTGAGGTCTTCTTCTTCTGTTGAGTCCAAATCGACCGATGCAGTCATTCTTCAGATCACCGGATGATCCGGTGTATACAATTTTTGTTTCCTTCGAGTTGAGTTGGACTGATCTTTTGGATTTTGGACTTGTGACCTCTTGAACACTTGTTTGTATGGCTCTTCTGATGGATATGAGGCTTCTTGTGTTGCCAATTTTGATAAGGTTGCGTCGTTGTACGAGTTCTTCATTTGTTTCCGATTAACCCCTTAGGTTAGTTCGTTGAGGGGTCTCCTTTTGCATCCAATGAGCAGTAGATGACATTTATGATTGATTGATAGACGTTTGATTCATTGTACATGAAACCTCGCATCCACAAACTCATTAGTAGTAAATAACGGTTGTCATTAATCACCGAAACCGTACCTCGTGGGGGCCTAGATGCTTTCAATCTCCCCCTTTTTGGTGATTGATGACAACACAACGAGTAGAGCATAAAGGTAATGAAATTTGAAATGCAAACGCAATGCTCATAAAGAAATGTAATCGGAACAATATGCAACACAAGGAGCTCGAAGGCTCAAACAGTGATCAAATATAAATCATAAGAGTGAAGTAGCATACTGAATTACAAATAGTAGCAAATGATAACAATCAAGTCTCAAATAGAAGCAAATAACAAGCTGAAGGCAAATAGATAACTAGCACTCCCCCTAAGCCCAAGACACTCCCCCTAACTCTAACTCTTCTCCCCCTTTGGCATCAAGACACCAAAAAGGGAAGAGGAGTACCTAGGACTCCGGAGCTCTCGGGGCGACGGTGAAGCGGACGACGTCGGCGGTGTCGGAGCTGCTCGAGGTAGACGTCGCCGGAGCTGGTGCTGGAGCGGGAGGAGCCGGAGGTGCTGACGTGGCTGGAGCTGGAGGCGCTGGAGGGTCCGCTGGAGCTGGAGCTGCTGGAGGAGAACGCACAGCCGGGAGAGGCGAGAACTGGAACGGCACCGTCGAAGCCAGCAGTGGAGACATGCTGTAGCTCGGGATCGGCGACGCCGGTGCTGGAACTGAAGCTGGAGCCAGAGGGGGTGCTGCTGGAGGCTGACTAAGACCGGTGGGCTGTGGCGGAAGGGCTATCCCGGTCTGCTGGTAGAGGTTGGTGATCAACCCCAGGATACCCATCATCGCCTGCTGGGTCTGCTGCTGCTGGTCCAGTGTCCTCCGGTGCATCTGGTCCACCAGACTCGTGAACCGGTCCGTGTCCTCACGCCTCTGGCGGGCCATCTCTAGCTGCAACTCTGTCTGCTGCCTCTGAAGCTCTGCGAGCCGCGCAGCCTGCTCGGCCCTGGCCTGCTCAGCAGCGAGCCTGTCCTGGCGCTGCTGCTCGATCATCTGCTGAAGAAGCGACGTCAGCTCAGACGGCTGCGTCACCTGCGCCTCGGACACAGGAGGTGGTGTCGGTGGCGGAGCAGCTGATCCTCCGGCCTCGGCGTCGTGCTGCCTCGGTGAAGGTGGAGGAGGAGGGAAGTACTCCTCGACACTGTCGTCTGTGTCGCTCTCGGACCAGACGTGCTGTAAGACTCCACCCTGAGCTTCTGCCTCAGCCAGACGCTCATCTTCCTTCTCGAGGTCAGACCAATCCTCCTCAGTCAAGCGCGCCCTGACCTGGCGCTCAACTGGACGGCCAAGGCGGCGGTCTCCAGGAGCGGACGCACGGTAGTGGCCGAAGCGGGTCACGCTCTCGTCAGCAAGCCGGGCCTGTGCTGAATGTCCCTCTGGCACCACCATAGAGCAAATAAAGCTGATCCAGTGCCCATAGACCATCTGCCTCATCATGCCCACTCCATCTGTAATGACGTCATCCATCTCGCAGAGAAGTATGTCTATGATATCAAAATCCATCCCGTTCATTATGTAGAACAGGAGGGTCTGCTGGAGACTCGTGAACCCCTCCAAGTAACCTGACCTCGGTAGGAGCGTGCGGCGCAAGGCGAGGTGCACAATGCGCGCAGCTGGGGTCAGGAGTGCTGGGGCTCTCGGCTGATCTGGAGAGAAAGTGGGGCCAAACAAGGAGTGGATCTCGTCCAGCTGAGGTGCTACCCCTCCAGTAAGTGGCCTCCTCGGTGGATCTGCCTGCCCATAGACCTTCTCGTGAATGCTAGTGTCGTGCAGGTCCAAGCCAAGGATGTGCCCCAAAGTCTGCCTCGTGAGATGGTAGTACTGACCATTGAACATGAAGGCAATTGATCTTCTGCCCTCTGAGATGTACAGGGTCGCGTAGAAGACACGGACCCATTCTTCCACATACGCACTCCTCTCATAGTCCAGTAGCTCCACCAAGCCTCTATATCGCTCAAAGAAGGGGCGGACATCAGTTTCTGCGGCCACTGCAAGCTGCCTCCAGTCCAAGTGGTTGTGCTGGAAGAGCTTGTGCCCCCAGCGCTTGTAGGTCTCATAGAGAGACGCCTGGGTGACAGTCCAGAAGCGACTGTCAACAAGCAGCTCTCGGGGCTGTGGGAACCACTCCTCAAGAAGAACACTCCATCTGAGCTTACGGAGTTGCTTCGCCTTCATCTTCCGATAGTCCATAAGACGGACTCCTACACGGACTAGGACGGCCGTGTCCTCCTCATGGATGTCCCTCTCAACCTCCCTGTCCTCACGACGGTCGGCAGCCGTCGGTCTCGGATGAGGAGCAGCCTCGGTGTGACCCCCACGCGTCCGGGCTGAGCGCCGGCGGACGAGGAGCTCAACGGGCTCCTCTTCGGCGTCGGAGTCGTCGACCACTGGAGGCGGCCTCGGACGGGCCTCACGGATCCTCAAGGAACCCCCACGGCCGCGCTCACGCTCCTCGGCGGCGCGAGCGGCCATCAAGGCCTTCTTCTCATCCTTCGAAAGTTTCCGCTTTTTCGCGGCGGGCTCCGCGATAGCCTTGCCTTTGCCTTTGCGATCACGGGCCATCTTCAAGAAAATCGAGAGCAAGGGTAAGCGAAAGGATGACGGGAACAATGAAGGACGTCGCGCTGCACGGAACAAACCTCGTCGACGAAAAGACACGAGATCGATGAAAGGCGACGAACGGCGACGATCGATAGCTCGGGCGAGAAACCCTAGCGGGGAGAACTGCCGGCGTTGGAGGCTGGTGGAGGAGGCGGCGGTGGCGCTTGATGGCGGCGCTGCGAGGTGTGGCAGCCGGGGACGCTCGGCGGCGGCGCTTGGGGAGGCGGCGGCGGCAGCGCTGTGAGCGGGAGGAGAGGCGGCGACGGCCGGCGGCGGCGCTGCAGGTGGCGGCGGTGCTAGGCGGCGGTTAGGGCGGCTGGGTGCGGCGGCGCGGTGGCCGACGGGAGGAGGCGGCGGCGGCGGCGCGCGGTGTAAAGATCGATCGGGGAGAAAAAGAAACGGCGGCGGCGCTCGAGTTTAAATAGTGGGGCCCAAACCCTAGCCGTTTTGTACACACCGGATGGACCGATGATAGATGCAGTGAACATCGGTCAATTGCAACAGTAAGGATATTCAAGAATCGCTGTTGACATCGGATGAACCGATGATTAGGGTTTTGAACATCGGTCGAATAGCACAGTAAGGGTGTTCAACCGAGTGATATTGACACCGGATGATCCGACGTTAGAGGGAGGTAGACATCGGTTGAATGGATCACAGCTCCAGAAGAGTGAACATCGGATGGACCGATGTTTCCCAGGATGAACGCGTCGGATCATTTGAGGTTCTGACAGAGTTGGGCTTTGAGGATTGAACACCTATTTGACCGATGAGAGATTGACAGGGGCATCGGATAATCCGATGGCAACAGAACGAAAACATCCCATATATGTCCTTCGACCGAACAATCAATTGAGGAGAAACACATGTCTTAGGACTTTTTGGGCAACCCCTTACCCCTCAAGAAGCTAATATGCCAATAGCTTGGCTAGACCTTAACACAAACGGAACACCAAAAAAAAGGAGGAAAAAAATATCCAAATAAAATGTAAGGCCCATGCTTTGAGAGGTAGAGTATGAAAACTTCTATCTCATTAAAGCATGTTCCTTTAGAATTTTGCTCTTTCCACATCATATGAGTTGAGATATTGCATTTCAAACAAGTCTCCTTCTCATGATGTGGGTTCCCCTTTGTGACAATCTACCGTATGCAATGTCAAACAAGATAATGCAAAATATTAGATGAATGCAAGTCTATATGACAGGAATCATGCAAGGCATAAAATAAATCTATCTTGCCAAGTTTAAACCTTCCAAAGACTTCCTCAGGGAAAGACTATTTCTAGCTCACCCCTATCCTTTGGGAGTTAGGCAAGACCTATATGACATGCAACCTTACATGAACATGGCAATTTACATGACGTTAGATGCATCTAGCACATTTAACTCACTTCTAAGCCTAGAAAAAGTTTTCTCATCAAGTGGTTTGGTGAAGATATCCGCCAATTGTTCTTCGGACCTAACACCTTGCAAAGAGATTTCTCCCTTAGCCTCATGGTCCCGCAAGAAGTGATGGCGAATATCAATGTGCTTAGTGCGGGAGTGTTGAACGGGGTTTCTAGCTATCTTAACCGCACTTTCATTGTCACAAAGGAGAGGCACACAACCAAACTTAATTCCAAAGTCCAAGAGGGTTTGCTTCATATATAGGATTTGGGCACAACATGCACCGGCCGCTATATACTCCGCTTCCTCGGTGGACAAAGCCACGGAATTTTGCTTCTTGCTCGACCAAGAAACTAGGGAACGCCCAAGTAAGTGGCAACCCCCGGAGGTACTCTTGCGGTCTACACGGCATCCGGCAAAGTCCGAATCCGAGTAACCTAAGAGATGAAAACTAGCGTTCTTGGGGTACCACAAACCTACACTTGGGGTATGCTTGAGATACCGAAGTATCCTAAAGACCGCCTTCTTGTGCGATTCTTTAGGTGCCGCTTGAAAGCGAGCACACAAGCACACACTAAACATAATATCGGGCCTAGATGCGGTAAGATATAGCAATGAACCAATCATGGAACGGTAATGAGATTGATCAATAGATTTACCGTCCATGTCCGCGTCGAGATGACAATTTGTCGCCATTGGAGTGCTTCTTGAGCTACAATCTCCCATCTCAAATTTCTTCAAGAGGTCCTTAGTGTACTTCTCTTGATGGATGAAGGTCCCCTCTTGAAGTTGCTTGATTTGAAATCCTAGGAAGAAGTTGAGCTCTCCAATCATTGACATCTCGAATTCCCTAGACATCATTTTGCCAAACTCATGGCTAAGAGCTTTGTTAGTTGAGCCAAAAATAATATCATCGACATAAATTTGACAAAGAAATAAGTCTCCGTCGATGTCCTTGGTGAAGAGTGTAGTGTCCACCCTCCCAATCTTGAAACCTTGCATGACGAGGAAGTCCCTTAAGCGCTCGTACCATGCCCTTGGAGCTTGCTTGAGTCCATAGAGTGCTTTGTTTAGCCTATAGACATGGTTAGGGTTTCTTGGGTCCTCGAACCCGGGAGGTTGCTCAACAAACACAAGTTCATTAATATAGCCATTGAGAAATGCACTCTTAACATCCATTTGATAAAGCATGATATTATGATGAGAAGCAAAAGCAAGGAGTATGCGGATAGCTTCTAACCGTGCTACCGGGGCGAATGTCTCCCCAAAATCCAAACCTTCAACTTGAGCAAATCCCTTCGCCACAAGCCTAGCTTTGTTGCGGACCACCACGCCATTCTCATCTTGCTTGTTGCGGTAGACCCACTTCGTTCCAATCACATTCTTGTCCTTGGGTCGCTCCTCCAACACCCAAACTTCATTGCGGGTGAAGTTGTTGAGTTCCTCTTGCATAGCCATCACCCAATTTGAGTCTTGGAGAGCTTCCTCAATGCTTTTGGGTTCTACACACGACACAAAAGAGTAGTGCTCACAAAAAGATGCAACATGATGTGAACGAGTACTTACTCCCCGTGAAGGACTTCCAATGATTTGATCCATTGGATGTGCCTTGGAGATGCGCCCATGTCTCATCAACGGTTGTGAGTCACTTGGTGGTGGTGAAGCATCTTGCTCGTCTTGTGGTTGGACTTCATCTTGGACTTCATCTTCTTCTTGGTATTGTGTGGCTTGTTGGTCTTGCATAGGCAATGGATCATCTTTGTCTTCTTCTTCATCCACTTGAGGCGCCATGGAGGTGTTGATGTTCGGACTTGAAGCTCCCCCTTGATCATGGCTCTCCTCAACTTCGGGCTTGATGTCTCCTATGGTCATGTTCTTCATAGCTTCTCGTAGAGGCTCATCATCTATATCATCATGACCAAAACTCTCCTCTTGGGAGCCATTAGTCTCATCAAACTCAACGTCACAACTTTCTTCAACTAACCCGGAGGTTTGGTTGAATACTCGATATGCCTTTGAGTTCGACGCATAACCAAGGAAAATACCAACATCGCACCTTCTTTCAAACTTACCAAGTCTTTTCTTGCGGTAGATGTAGCACTTGCATCCGAAGACCCGGAAGTAGGAGATGTTGGGCTTTCTCCCAATGAGGAGCTCGTAGGGAGTCTTTTGGAGAAGTCGATGAAGGTAGACTCTATTTGCGGCATGGCATGCCGTGTTGATCGCTTCCGCCCAAAACTTCTCCGACGTCCCATAATCATCAAGCATGGCTCTCGCGAGGGTGATTAGTGTCTTGTTCTTTCTCTCAACAACACCGTTTTGTTGAGGGGTGTATGTAGCCAAAAATTCGTGCTTGACTCCTTCACGGTCACACCACTCCCCAATATTGTAGTTCTTGAACTCGGTGCCGTTGTCACTCCGGACCTTGATGATGGGAAGTTGGAATTCCCGTTGAGCTCGTTTTGCAAAGGTCTTGAAGACTTCCGGGGTTTCACCCTTGTCACCTAAAAACAAAGTCCAAGCATAGCGAGAGTAATCATCTACAATAACGAGACAATAGAGATTACCGCCAAGGCTTTGGTAGGTGGACGGTCCGAAGAGGTCCATGTGAAGTAGTTCGAGCGGCTTGGAGGTAGACACCATTGTCTTCATCGGATGGTGCGAAGCCACTTGCTTCCCGGCTTGACATGCGCTACATAGCTTGTTCTTTTCAAACGTCACGTCCTTTACGCCGGTCACCATCCCTAGCTTGAAGGACTTCTTGAGCTTGCTCATTCCTATGTGAGCAATCCTCCGATGCCATAGCCACCCCAAACTCGTCTTGGTGAAAAGACAAGTGGTTAGGCTTGCGCTCTTGTTGGAGAAGTCCACCAAATATAGATGACCATGCCTAAAGCCCTTGAATATTAGCTCTTTGCTAGCTACACTAGACACCACAACACCATCTTTGTCAAATGTGCACGTTAGTCCAAGATCACAAAGTTGAGCAATAGAGAGCAAATTAAAGCTAAGAGACTTAACGTAAAGCACATTCGAAATGGACAAGTCATTAGAAATTGCAATTTTACCTAAACCAATTACCTTCCCCTTTGAGTTATCACCAAAGGTGACTTGTTCATGATTGCCGGGGTCTTCTATGGAGGTGAACATACCATCATTGCCGGTCATGTGTTGAGTGCACCCACTATCGAGTACCCAATGTTTTCCTCCGGCTTTGTAGTTCACCTACACACATGAAGTTAGTTTTTGAGTTTAGGAACCCAAGCCAACTTAGGTCCTTGTATGTGTGATACAAGTGATTTTGGGACCCAAAGTTGCTTGGGGAGCTTCCCCTTCATGCCCTTGATATTTTTGCCAATGAACTTCGCCTTCACCTTTCCACCTACTTTGCTCAATAGATAGTGACAATCATTGAAAGTGGATGAATAGTTAGGAGGTAATTTTGGAGAAGGACGAGTGGGAAGAGGGCACTCCCTAGTGTGGTGTCCGGTGACCTCACAATGTTGGCAATAGGATCCCACTTCCTTGATGAAGCTTGTCCTAAGCTCCGGTGAGGGCACCTTCCATTTGTTGGGCGTAGGGAAGGTCCCAAGTCCCCTCTTGTTGAAGCCTTTAGCTTGTTGGAAGAGGATCTCCTTGTGCTTGTCCTCTCCCTTGGAAAGTCTAGCCACACTAGTGCGGAGACTTTCGATCTCGTCCATTAGCTCCTTCTCCCTATTAGCTTTCAATGGCAAAGACTCATGCAAATTGTTAGTGGCATGTGAACTAGCGGGTGTTTTGCCATCAAGAGTTTCTTTCTTCAAGTTATTCAATTTTAGTTCCATTGCTTCATAGGAAAGACTAAGTGTCTCATGCTCTTGAACTAACTCGTTATGCTTAGCCAATAGTGCCGAGTTAGCTAAGTCAAGCTCATGGAACTCAAGCTTGATTTGAGCCTTCTCCTCCTCGATTTGCTTGACATGTGACTTGAGCGTTTCATGCTCATTAAGTATGGTGACATACTTGTCTTGCAAATCGAGGTTGGCACCCTCCAGCTTAGCGCGAGTTAGCTCAAGTGCCTTAACCTTAGCCTTTTCCCTTTTGATAATGGCATGATATTCATTAATCATAGATGCTAGTTCATCGGGAGAAAGTTCATCATCACTTGAGTCATCACATACCTTTGTGTTACCTTTCGCCATGAGGCACATAGGCGGTGGAGGAAGGGGTGAGTCATCCTTGTTGACGATAGCGAGGCTTGCCAAGTTTTCTTCCTCATCTTCACTATCATCACTTGTTTCTTCATCGGTGACCCACTCATTTGCTTCGCACATGAAGACCTTTTGAGGTCCCCTTCTCTTCTTTGGAAAGAGCTTGGTCTTCTTGCCTTTGTCAAGTTTCTTCTTTCCAAAGGTGCGCTTGGGCTTTGCATCTTCATCATCGTCACTCTCTTCTAGCTTGCGATGCTTGCCCTTGTCCTTCCTCTTGTCCGGTCTTGGACAATCATATGATATGTGGCCTTGATTGCCACAATTGTAGCACGTCTTGTTTTCATCTTTCCTTGGCAAGAAGGCTTTCTTCTTGGGATCAAACGAGTATCCCTTCTTGGCAATCTTTGAGTTGAGACGTGAAAACTTCCTCATCATTAATGCAAGCTCATCATCATCATCCTCTTCACTTGTAGCTTGTTCTTCCTCACTTGAGCTAGGCTCAACCACTTTCTTCTTCTTGGTATGTGTCTTCTTGGTTGAGGCCTTGAGAGCAATGGTCTTTAATGATGATGACTCCTCCATCATTCCAAGCACACTCATCTCATGAGCATGTATCTCTCCAATGAGCTCCGAAACCTCAATGTTGTCAAGTGACTCCTTTTGGAGCATTGAGTTGATGATGTTGTACTTGGGCTTGGGAAGTAGCATGAGGATCTTGCGGTTGATGAGTCCCTTGCCAAGAGAAGCAATGTCAAGAGCATTAATTTCCTCAATGAGTACATTTAAGCGAGAAAACATTTGATTAACATTCTCATGAGGAAGCATTTTAAAATCATCATACTTGGATTTAAGCAAGTGATATTTGAGCTCTTTGACACGAGAGGAACCCTCATGGATCTCAATCAAGCAAGCCCAAATTTCACAAGCTTTCTCCTTACTAGCAATTCTAGCAAATACATCTTGACTAATGCACTCATAAATAGCATTCCTAGCCTTAGCATCCCATTTTAGTTGATCACCAATATATTCATGGTTGCCAAACCCCGCATGGGTCGCTTCCCACACTTCGGGAGAAATTGCCTCAAGGTAAGCGCGCATGCGTGCTTTCCAATAAGCAAAATTCTTGCCCTCGAAGGTAGGAACCGAACCCCCATTCTTGGCCATTTTTGCTCTCTAGCGGTGAAGCTAGAATGATCCAATGAGCAACCTTGCTCTGATACCAATTGTAGGGATCGAATGCCCAAGAGGGGGGGGTGAATTGGGCTACTTCAAATTTTAAGTCAATTTAAAGCTTAAGTGAAATCTAATTCTCTAAGCAAGCCAACAGTGCAATTAAGAGAATTAAGTGCGGAATTGAGAATTGCGTAATCGTAAAGGAGTAGGGAGGAGGAATGCAAACGCTCGAAGACACGGGGACACGTCGATTTTTCCCGTGGTTCGGTAAGATCACTAGGATCCACCTACGTCCACGTTGTGGCACCCACCTAAGGGTATCGCCACTCCCAAGTCACCGAGACGAGGGAATCCACTAACTTCCTCCGTTCGCCATCCTTGGCAAGGTGGAGCTCAAGCCTTGTACAACTTCGATCTGCCGGGCTTCCACAATGGTCTCGGCAAGCTCCGGAGCGATCTCTTCACTCTCCTCTTGATACAATGGTGAGTGCAATCACCAAGAATGCACTTTCTCACGGCTCTCCCTACTCTAGAGTCTCCACTCACCCAGAGAGGACGCACACAAGCTTAACTCTAAGAGGAACTAGCCTATATCTTGAGGTGTGAAAGGGTTACAAGAGTGTGAAAAATGAGTATTCTAAGTCTTGGACACTTGGGGAATGTGTAGTGGTGCTCTTGTTGTTCAGCCTTGTCGAAATGACTGGTGGGAGGGGGTTAAATACTCAGCCCAACCGAATTAGCCGTTGGAAAAGTTGGCTGATTACTTTTTCTGTGTACATCGGATGATCCGATGACCCCCTTTTATGAGCATCGGTCTAATTTGATTAGCTGACGTCATTCTGTCAGAAATGACCGTTATTAGACCGATGATTCACCTTCTTCATCATCGGAGGATCCGATGAATAGATCTTCATTCTGGTTGAGTTGATAACTTGCTTCTGTTGTAATCGACCGATGTGCATCTGCCTTCAACATCGGATGATCCGGTGTTCAGTCCTTCAGAACACTTCAGAAAATTTGCTTACTGTTGTATTCATCCGATGTTCACTTGATACACATCGGATGATCCGGTGTGTACTTCATTCTGAGGTCTTCTTCTTCTGTTGAGTCCAAATCGACCGATGCAGTCATTCTTCAGATCACCGGATGATCCGGTGTATACAATTTTTGTTTCCTTCGAGTTGAGTTGGACTGATCTTTTGGATTTTGGACTTGTGACCTCTTGAACACTTGTTTGTATGGCTCTTCTGATGGATATGAGGCTTCTTGTGTTGCCAATTTTGATAAGGTTGCGTCGTTGTACGAGTTCTTCATTTGTTTCCGATTAACCCCTTAGGTTAGTTCGTTGAGGGGTCTCCTTTTGCATCCAATGAGCAGTAGATGACATTTATGATTGATTGATAGACGTTTGATTCATTGTACATGAAACCTCGCATCCACAAACTCATTAGTAGTAAATAACGGTTGTCATTAATCACCGAAACCGTACCTCGTGGGGGCCTAGATGCTTTCAATTGGTCAATCCAAAGGACATCATGGTGTACTCATAAGATCCATATCGTGTTCTGAAAGCTGTTTTGGGTATGTCCGATGGTCTAATCTTCATTTGAAAGTATCCCGACCTCAAATCAATATTGGAGAAGACACAAGCACCCTTCATCTGATCAAACAAGTCTTCTATGTGTGGCAAGGTGTACTTGTTTTTGATTGTTACCGTGTTAGAGCTTAGTAATCCACACACATCCTTTGCGATCCATCCTTCTTGTCCACAAATAGCACGGGCGCTCCCCAAGGCAAAGAACTTGGGCGAATAAAACCCTTCTCTAGTTGCTCTTGAATCTTCCTCTTAAGCTCCGCTAATTCCTTATGAGGCATCCTATACGGCCTCTTAGCTATAGGTGTAGTTCCAGGTATTAAGTCAATAACAAACTCAATGTCTCGGTCAGGTGGCATACCTGGCAACTCATCCGGGAATACATCCAAAATTTCGCACACCACCGGAATCTCCTCAATTGCGCCACCATCCATGTGATTCAGCTCCAATTGCTTTGGTGCGTGCTGAGATGCTTCAAATTATACGGTGATCCCTTCCTCATTGGTCAACTTCACCGTCTTTGTGGCACACTCGATAACTCCATTGTACTTCCTTAACCAGTACATACCAAGTATAATGTCCAATCCTTGAGAATCCAAGACAATGAGGTTGGCAAAGAAGTCTACCCCCCTTATTCTAAGGCTTACTTTTGTACATACTATATTTGTCCTCATCTCTCCTCCAGGAGACTTAACCAATAGAGTAAACTTCATATGAGAGATAGGAAAACTATACTTGGCGACATATTTCGATGCAATGAATGAATGTGATTCTCGAGAATCAAATAACATAGTTGTCGGGTTGGAGCTTGCGAGAAACATACCAATCACCACATCATCCGCTTGTTGCGCATCCTCCGTAGATACATGGTTCACATTGCCATGAGCAAAATTCTGCTGTCCATGGTTCCTTTGCGGCTGTCCTCCATTGGGCCTTGGGTTTTGTCTTTGAGCATTGCTTCCTTAACCAAGGCCTGACTTAGGACATTGATGCACAAAGTGTCCAAGTATAGCACATCTTTACTCCACCAGAATTATTGGGGCAAGCTTGATTCTGAATATTTGCACTAGGAAAGTTGGCACGAGGTGCAAAAGGCATTGGAGGCCTAGGTTCTTGCATGACAGGGCGCTACTGCACAAACTGAGTTGGGCGCGGTGCATAACCAGGGCGATGGGCAGGCGCAGAAGAGCTGAAATAAGGCGCATTTGGCAGTGCAAAGCGAGGGCGCACATTACTTCCTTGTTGCTGTCCTTGATATGGCACCTTCCTCTTGTTGTCTTGCTCCATCTCACAGACCTTGTTCTCAACCACAATTTCTTTGTCCACAAGCTTCTGGAAGTTGGCATAATCACAGTGGAGCAATTGCACTTGAACCTCATTGTTAAGGCAATTCGTAAACATATATTGCTTCCAGCTGTCCCGGCTCACATCCTCAGGCGCATACCTTGAAAGTTGAGTGAATTTATTGAGATATTCACTCACACTCAATTTTTCTTGCCTCAGGTTCTCAAATTCTTGCCTCTTCAATATCATAACACCTTCCGGCACATAATTAGAACAGAAGCTCTCCTTGAATTCGTCCCAAGTAATCCTCTCCTGATTCTCATGAGCATTGCACAAAGAATCTCACCAATCGGCAGCTGCTCCAACTAGTTGATGAGAAGCAAATAGGACCTTCTCCCGGTCGCTGCATTGGACAATAGCTAGCTTCTTCTCCACAGACTTGAGCCAATCATCCGCATCGATAGGGTCAGCAGCTTGAGCAAAGGTCGGCGGCCTAGTCATCATAAACTCTCCCAACCGGTTATGAGGAGGTGGGGTGGCGGTGGAGGCCTGTGGGGCTGATTGTTGACATTACCAGTCTGTAGTTGTCCCATAGTTTGTATCATGGTCTGCTTGAGCTGGTTTTGCATAGCCAAAAGCTGCTCAATGTTGATAGCTCCATGAGCAGGTCCTTGTCCATGGTTATTCTGAGGTGCTCCATTGTTCTCCTCCTCATCATTGCCATCCCTCTGGTTGTGAGTCCTCACCATCTGAAGAAAAGCAAGAGATAAGAATTTAGAAGACGCCCCCAATATATGCATCAACAGATATGAAACTAAACAACTACCTACACTAGCCTATGTGGACATGGCAATGCTAAAGCATCCCAAAATCATCTATTAAGCACACAAGCAAACAATATATAGCAAACAGCACACCAAACAAAAACACATCATTTGCTGAGTGCTCCTATGTGCTCTAAAGTGTCCATTCTATCTAGGTTGCGTCCTACGGTCAGCCTGTGGCTCTGATACCAATTTATGACACCCGGTTCCGAAAATGAACCAAGTGAACGTATATGTGTGCCCAGGACGTTCAACACACATACACGAGTGCATTCACAGAAGGATATACAGAAAATTATCACATAACAGACTAATTAAGTACTTTTATTACACAAACCATATTATCCTCGAATACACGCTCTAATGAATATTACTGACAAGTTCAACTAATGCAGTGGAAATAAACTAAACTGAACAATCTAAGCAACTAAGCATAAGCAAATAGGATATAGCGCAGCTCCAACACTCCACAGGCAAAGCTGACGGTAGACACGGCCTACAACTCCGCATTATCATCATTATACTCCCAATCCTGACCTGCAACTGTTGGTGAAGGAATTGCAAGGGTGAGTACATGTCGTACTCAGCAAGTGTGGAAAGTATGACATGTAGCCAATTCAAATGACGACAATAATAAGGCTAAGTGCTGAAAAGTACATTAAAACATTTGAAAAGCGACATATATTATGTATGTGAAATAAACCCATCATAAACCATATAGTCATCATAATACTAGTCCATATTCAGTATCATTATCCATATTCTAGATTCCTCATTACCAATAACCATAATCAATATCAAAATTTAATTCATAACCATCCATAACCATATCATTAATCATAACCATTACCAACCATAACCATAACCAACCAACCATCCATCCCATTCCAATTTCCCTCTAATCATGGAAGTTGTCCAGGTGCTCATAACCTGGAGCACGGCTATCATGATAGTTTTATTAGACTCTGTAGAGTTTGTATCACTTTACCCACGTGTTTGTGATTTCATCACCCGTCGGCGAATAAAGAACCTCCCTGATGTCAATTACACTTCCTTTGGTGTATGGCCAAGAGATCACAAAATAACCTTTACAAAGGGATTACTAGCCTATTTAGACCCCACTGAGGTTTCACCTGTGGCGATGCCTCCGACTGAGCACATCTTCAACCAAGGGCCCCCTCTTCAGCCATTCAGATCCCAGGGTAGTCCCATCAATCATTAACAACCCAATCCGACTACCCCTTCCCCGAGCATCCTTAATGGTTTAAATAGCAATGGCAAAGCCCTAATTAATCAGCTACGCCGCACCCGTACTTGGCCTCGTGGTGGAACTATAGTCCTGGCTTATTCTCGCATGAACTGGTCCTTACATCTAAAGCAAGCAAACTACCATAACATCCAACTCATCCACATACCTAGCTTGCTTAGATCACTCATTACCATATGATATTAACCAGTTCATATTAACCATTATCTCATTAATGCATAATTAAATGTTATAGTTATTTTCCCATCCCAATTAATTAAGCGAAGCAAAAAGGGGGAAAAAAGCCCAGCCTAACTCTCTACCATAAATTCCAGGTGACAAGGGTGGTTATACAACGCTAGTAAACTTCCTATCACAGGATTCCCATCAAATTGACACAAGCATGCAGTTTTGCAAACAAAACATTTATTTTAGAAATAGGATCAATATGCTTCAAAGACACTTGCCTTTCTCTTAGACTTGGTTAGGATGAAAGACTTCAAATTCTTGGTGCTGAAGATCCTCCGCACCACTCTCTAGTGCAAATCTGCCTAATCCGCACAATAAACATTCAAGACAAGAAACACAATCAAAGAGTGCATAAACATTACTCAATATGACATGATATGCATGATTAATGCAAATGTAAGGTGGAACTTGTTAATGAGTTGCTTTTAATGATCACTAACTAGTTCTAATAGATTTTAACAAGTTTATATAGGTTTGGATTTGATTCGATCTAATTTATATTTAATTCAACAGGAAATAGATCAATAAGTCGGACTAGTCTGCTTGGGACTCGACTAGTGTGCCCGTTGCAGGAACAGCTGTAAGGATCGAATGCCCAATAGGGGGGGGGTGAATTGGGCTTCTTTTCAAAAATTAAAGCGATAAAAACTTAATTACTCAAAGCCCAATTCCCTATGCAAACAACATATGCATTCAAGTGAATAGTAACTTTGCGGTATATGAAATGCATAAGTGTAAGGGGAGAGGTAGAAAGCGCAAACTCCTGAGGAGACACGAAGACACGGAGATTTATCTCGTGGTTCGGCAAGATCGTCAAGATATTCATACATCCACGTTGTGGCACCCACCAGAGGGTATAGCCACTCCCAAGTCACCGAGACCAGGGATCTTTACTATACTTCTCTGTTCGCTAACCTCGGCAAGGTGGAGCTCAAGCCTTGTACTAGTTGGATCCTCCGGGCTTCCACAACCGTATTGGCAAGCTCCAGAAGGCTCTCTCCAATAAAATCACCAAGGGAGACTCTCTTACAACTCTCACTACACTAGAGACTCCAATCACCAAGAATGGAAGCACACAAGCACTATCTCTAGCAAGTTCTAGCCTATCTCTTGGTGTGTAAGTGGTGTAAATGATGTAGAAGTGGTAGCTCAACGTCTTGAATGCTTGAGAATGTGTAGAGTAGCTCTGGTTGTCAAGACTTGTCGAATAGACTGGTTGAAGGGGTATAAATAGCCAGCCTCCACGAAATAGCCGTTGGAAAGGTCGGCGGCCTAGTCATCATAAACTCTCCCAACCGGTTATGAGGAGGTGGGGTGGCGGTGGAGGCCTGTGGGGCTGATTGTTGACATTACCAGTCTGTAGTTGTCCCATAGTTTGTATCATGGTCTGCCTGAGCTGGTTTTGCATAGCCAAAAGCTGCTCAATGTTGATAGCTCCATGAGCAGGTCCTTGTCCATGGTTATTCTGAGGTGCTCCATTGTTCTCCTCCTCATCATTGCCATCCCTCTGGTTGTGAGTCCTCACCATCTGAAGAAAAGCAAGAGATAAGAATTTAGAAGACGCCCCCAATATATGCATCAACAGATATGAAACTAAACAACTACCTACACTAGCCTATGTGGACATGGCAATGCTAAAGCATCCCAAAATCATCTATTAAGCACACAAGCAAACAATATATAGCAAACAGCACACCAAACAAAAACACATCATTTGCTGAGTGCTCCTATGTGCTCTAAAGTGTCCATTCTATCTAGGTTGCGTCCTACGGTCAGCCTGTGGCTCTGATACCAATTTATGACACCCGGTTCCGAAAATGAACCAAGTGAACGTATATGTGTGCCCAGGACGTTCAACACACATACACGAGTGCATTCACAGAAGGATATACAGAAAATTATCACATAACAGACTAATTAAGTACTTTTATTACACAAACCATATTATCCTCGAATACACGCTCTAATGAATATTACTGACAAGTTCAACTAATGCAGTGGAAATAAACTAAACTGAACAATCTAAGCAACTAAGCATAAGCAAATAGGATATAGCGCAGCTCCAACACTCCACAGGCAAAGCTGACGGTAGACACGGCCTACAACTCCGCATTATCATCATTATACTCCCAATCCTGACCTGCAACTGTTGGTGAAGGAATTGCAAGGGTGAGTACATGTCGTACTCAGCAAGTGTGGAAAGTATGACATGTAGCCAATTCAAATGACGACAATAATAAGGCTAAGTGCTGAAAAGTACATTAAAACATTTGAAAAGCGACATATATTATGTATGTGAAATAAACCCATCATAAACCATATAGTCATCATAATACTAGTCCATATTCAGTATCATTATCCATATTCTAGATTCCTCATTACCAATAACCATAATCAATATCAAAATTTAATTCATAACCATCCATAACCATATCATTAATCATAACCATTACCAACCATAACCATAACCAACCAACCATCCATCCCATTCCAATTTCCCTCTAATCATGGAAGTTGTCCAGGTGCTCATAACCTGGAGCACGGCTATCATGATAGTTTTATTAGACTCTGTAGAGTTTGTATCACTTTACCCACGTGTTTGTGATTTCATCACCCGTCGGCGAATAAAGAACCTCCCTGATGTCAATTACACTTCCTTTGGTGTATGGCCAAGAGATCACAAAATAACCTTTACAAAGGGATTACTAGCCTATTTAGACCCCACTGAGGTTTCACCTGTGGCGATGCCTCCGACTGAGCACATCTTCAACCAAGGGCCCCCTCTTCAGCCATTCAGATCCCAGGGTAGTCCCATCAATCATTAACAACCCAATCCGACTACCCCTTCCCCGAGCATCCTTAATGGTTTAAATAGCAATGGCAAAGCCCTAATTA
Source organism: Tuctoria greenei (assembly GCA_036927565.1). NCBI lineage: Eukaryota > Viridiplantae > Streptophyta > Magnoliopsida > Poales > Poaceae > Tuctoria > Tuctoria greenei. The sequence continues at coordinate 17,719,763 of JAYESD010000004.1, read as the reverse complement.
ATCAGCTACGCCGCACCCGTACTTGGCCTCGTGGTGGAACTATAGTCCTGGCTTATTCTCGCATGAACTGGTCCTTACATCTAAAGCAAGCAAACTACCATAACATCCAACTCATCCACATACCTAGCTTGCTTAGATCACTCATTACCATATGATATTAACCAGTTCATATTAACCATTATCTCATTAATGCATAATTAAATGTTATAGTTATTTTCCCATCCCAATTAATTAAGCGAAGCAAAAAGGGGGAAAAAAGCCCAGCCTAACTCTCTACCATAAATTCCAGGTGACAAGGGTGGTTATACAACGCTAGTAAACTTCCTATCACAGGATTCCCATCAAATTGACACAAGCATGCAGTTTTGCAAACAAAACATTTATTTTAGAAATAGGATCAATATGCTTCAAAGACACTTGCCTTTCTCTTAGACTTGGTTAGGATGAAAGACTTCAAATTCTTGGTGCTGAAGATCCTCCGCACCACTCTCTAGTGCAAATCTGCCTAATCCGCACAATAAACATTCAAGACAAGAAACACAATCAAAGAGTGCATAAACATTACTCAATATGACATGATATGCATGATTAATGCAAATGTAAGGTGGAACTTGTTAATGAGTTGCTTTTAATGATCACTAACTAGTTCTAATAGATTTTAACAAGTTTATATAGGTTTGGATTTGATTCGATCTAATTTATATTTAATTCAACAGGAAATAGATCAATAAGTCGGACTAGTCTGCTTGGGACTCGACTAGTGTGCCCGTTGCAGGAACAGCTGTAAGGATCGAATGCCCAATAGGGGGGGGGGGTGAATTGGGCTTCTTTTCAAAAATTAAAGCGATAAAAACTTAATTACTCAAAGCCCAATTCCCTATGCAAACAACATATGCATTCAAGTGAATAGTAACTTTGCGGTATATGAAATGCATAAGTGTAAGGGGAGAGGTAGAAAGCGCAAACTCCTGAGGAGACACGAAGACACGGAGATTTATCTCGTGGTTCGGCAAGATCGTCAAGATATTCATACATCCACGTTGTGGCACCCACCAGAGGGTATAGCCACTCCCAAGTCACCGAGACCAGGGATCTTTACTATACTTCTCTGTTCGCTAACCTCGGCAAGGTGGAGCTCAAGCCTTGTACTAGTTGGATCCTCCGGGCTTCCACAACCGTATTGGCAAGCTCCAGAAGGCTCTCTCCAATAAAATCACCAAGGGAGACTCTCTTACAACTCTCACTACACTAGAGACTCCAATCACCAAGAATGGAAGCACACAAGCACTATCTCTAGCAAGTTCTAGCCTATCTCTTGGTGTGTAAGTGGTGTAAATGATGTAGAAGTGGTAGCTCAACGTCTTGAATGCTTGAGAATGTGTAGAGTAGCTCTGGTTGTCAAGACTTGTCGAATAGACTGGTTGAAGGGGTATAAATAGCCAGCCTCCACGAAATAGCCGTTGGAAAGGTCGGCGGCCTAGTCATCATAAACTCTCCCAACCGGTTATGAGGAGGTGGGGTGGCGGTGGAGGCCTGTGGGGCTGATTGTTGACATTACCAGTCTGTAGTTGTCCCATAGTTTGTATCATGGTCTGCCTGAGCTGGTTTTGCATAGCCAAAAGCTGCTCAATGTTGATAGCTCCATGAGCAGGTCCTTGTCCATGGTTATTCTGAGGTGCTCCATTGTTCTCCTCCTCATCATTGCCATCCCTCTGGTTGTGAGTCCTCACCATCTGAAGAAAAGCAAGAGATAAGAATTTAGAAGACGCCCCCAATATATGCATCAACAGATATGAAACTAAACAACTACCTACACTAGCCTATGTGGACATGGCAATGCTAAAGCATCCCAAAATCATCTATTAAGCACACAAGCAAACAATATATAGCAAACAGCACACCAAACAAAAACACATCATTTGCTGAGTGCTCCTATGTGCTCTAAAGTGTCCATTCTATCTAGGTTGCGTCCTACGGTCAGCCTGTGGCTCTGATACCAATTTATGACACCCGGTTCCGAAAATGAACCAAGTGAACGTATATGTGTGCCCAGGACGTTCAACACACATACACGAGTGCATTCACAGAAGGATATACAGAAAATTATCACATAACAGACTAATTAAGTACTTTTATTACACAAACCATATTATCCTCGAATACACGCTCTAATGAATATTACTGACAAGTTCAACTAATGCAGTGGAAATAAACTAAACTGAACAATCTAAGCAACTAAGCATAAGCAAATAGGATATAGCGCAGCTCCAACACTCCACAGGCAAAGCTGACGGTAGACACGGCCTACAACTCCGCATTATCATCATTATACTCCCAATCCTGACCTGCAACTGTTGGTGAAGGAATTGCAAGGGTGAGTACATGTCGTACTCAGCAAGTGTGGAAAGTATGACATGTAGCCAATTCAAATGACGACAATAATAAGGCTAAGTGCTGAAAAGTACATTAAAACATTTGAAAAGCGACATATATTATGTATGTGAAATAAACCCATCATAAACCATATAGTCATCATAATACTAGTCCATATTCAGTATCATTATCCATATTCTAGATTCCTCATTACCAATAACCATAATCAATATCAAAATTTAATTCATAACCATCCATAACCATATCATTAATCATAACCATTACCAACCATAACCATAACCAACCAACCATCCATCCCATTCCAATTTCCCTCTAATCATGGAAGTTGTCCAGGTGCTCATAACCTGGAGCACGGCTATCATGATAGTTTTATTAGACTCTGTAGAGTTTGTATCACTTTACCCACGTGTTTGTGATTTCATCACCCGTCGGCGAATAAAGAACCTCCCTGATGTCAATTACACTTCCTTTGGTGTATGGCCAAGAGATCACAAAATAACCTTTACAAAGGGATTACTAGCCTATTTAGACCCCACTGAGGTTTCACCTGTGGCGATGCCTCCGACTGAGCACATCTTCAACCAAGGGCCCCCTCTTCAGCCATTCAGATCCCAGGGTAGTCCCATCAATCATTAACAACCCAATCCGACTACCCCTTCCCCGAGCATCCTTAATGGTTTAAATAGCAATGGCAAAGCCCTAATTAATCAGCTACGCCGCACCCGTACTTGGCCTCGTGGTGGAACTATAGTCCTGGCTTATTCTCGCATGAACTGGTCCTTACATCTAAAGCAAGCAAACTACCATAACATCCAACTCATCCACATACCTAGCTTGCTTAGATCACTCATTACCATATGATATTAACCAGTTCATATTAACCATTATCTCATTAATGCATAATTAAATGTTATAGTTATTTTCCCATCCCAATTAATTAAGCGAAGCAAAAAGGGGGAAAAAAGCCCAGCCTAACTCTCTACCATAAATTCCAGGTGACAAGGGTGGTTATACAACGCTAGTAAACTTCCTATCACAGGATTCCCATCAAATTGACACAAGCATGCAGTTTTGCAAACAAAACATTTATTTTAGAAATAGGATCAATATGCTTCAAAGACACTTGCCTTTCTCTTAGACTTGGTTAGGATGAAAGACTTCAAATTCTTGGTGCTGAAGATCCTCCGCACCACTCTCTAGTGCAAATCTGCCTAATCCGCACAATAAACATTCAAGACAAGAAACACAATCAAAGAGTGCATAAACATTACTCAATATGACATGATATGCATGATTAATGCAAATGTAAGGTGGAACTTGTTAATGAGTTGCTTTTAATGATCACTAACTAGTTCTAATAGATTTTAACAAGTTTATATAGGTTTGGATTTGATTCGATCTAATTTATATTTAATTCAACAGGAAATAGATCAATAAGTCGGACTAGTCTGCTTGGGACTCGACTAGTGTGCCCGTTGCAGGAACAGCTGTAAGGATCGAATGCCCAATAGGGGGGGGGGTGAATTGGGCTTCTTTTCAAAAATTAAAGCGATAAAAACTTAATTACTCAAAGCCCAATTCCCTATGCAAACAACATATGCATTCAAGTGAATAGTAACTTTGCGGTATATGAAATGCATAAGTGTAAGGGGAGAGGTAGAAAGCGCAAACTCCTGAGGAGACACGAAGACACGGAGATTTATCTCGTGGTTCGGCAAGATCGTCAAGATATTCATACATCCACGTTGTGGCACCCACCAGAGGGTATAGCCACTCCCAAGTCACCGAGACCAGGGATCTTTACTATACTTCTCTGTTCGCTAACCTCGGCAAGGTGGAGCTCAAGCCTTGTACTAGTTGGATCCTCCGGGCTTCCACAACCGTATTGGCAAGCTCCAGAAGGCTCTCTCCAATAAAATCACCAAGGGAGACTCTCTTACAACTCTCACTACACTAGAGACTCCAATCACCAAGAATGGAAGCACACAAGCACTATCTCTAGCAAGTTCTAGCCTATCTCTTGGTGTGTAAGTGGTGTAAATGATGTAGAAGTGGTAGCTCAACGTCTTGAATGCTTGAGAATGTGTAGAGTAGCTCTGGTTGTCAAGACTTGTCGAATAGACTGGTTGAAGGGGTATAAATAGCCAGCCTCCACGAAATAGCCGTTGGAAAAGTAGGCTGACATCACTGTTCTGCGAACACCGGATGATCCGATGTTCTCCCTTCAGTTGTCATCGGTCGAATCCAAATTAGCTGATGTCACTGTGTCACATATGACCGTTGATAGACCGATGTTACACTTGCCTTCTCATCAGATGATCCGGTGGCACTTCATCCAGAATTGGTTCAGAATTAATGCTTACTGGAGTGATTGACCGATGTGTTATCAATTATACATCGGATGGTCCGGTGTTACACTTGGTCCAGGGAGATTGCTTACTGTACTGATGGACTGATGTAACATTCCCTTCATCATCGGATGACCCGGTGAGTACTTAGTTTTGAGGTCTTCTTCTTCTGCTAAACCAACTCGACCGATGTATTGTTTTCTGGAAACATTGGTTGGTCCGGTGAGTTGATTTTGTTTGCTTCAAGTTGTTCTAAGTGATTCTTTTGGAATTTTCTCGAGTGACCTCTTATACATTGGTTTGAAATATTCTTCTAATGATTATCAAGCATTGAGTGCTGTCAATTTTGGTTGAATAATTTTGACATATGAGCTTTTTCTTCTATTCTTCATAAAATCGATTGACCTCATAAAATGATTTGTTAAGGGGTTTCTAATCGTATCCAATGAGCAGTAGATGATATAAGTGTAGAGTTCATTAAGCATGATGAGTAATAGGAGAGACCTTGCATCCACAAACTCATTAGTAATATCCAACGGTTGTCATTAATCACCGAAACCATACCTCATGGGGGTCTAGATGCTTTCAATCTCCCCCTTTTTGGTGATTGATGACAACACAACGAGTAAAGCATGATAGTGATGAAATTGACAATACGATACTCAAAAAGATATGCAATAAGTACATTGGTACATTAAACTTGAAGACTCAAAAGCGATTAATAACACGAAAGCTCAACGATCAATAACTCAAGAGAATTAAGTGGCACACGAATACTCAATGAATAGCAAAAGAGTAGCGAATCTCCCAAATTACAAAAGAAGCGAAAACACCAAAATACAAAAGACCAAACTCCCACTACAACTGGGACTCCCCCTGGGACTAAGCTGACCCTCCCCCTGACTCTTCTCCCTCTTTGGCATCAAGACACCAAAAAGGAAGACGAGTGCCTAAGGATCCTGAGCGCTCGGGGCGATGACGAACTGGTCGCCATCGGGGGTGCTGTCGTCAGAGCTGCTGCCTGCTGCTACTTAGGCTGGAGTAGCGGTGACGGGATCTGCGGGAGCTTCTGTCGGTGCCTGCTGAGTCTGAACTGCTGGCAACGGGGCACTGACAACGGACGTCGGAGTCTGCTGGAAGAGAGTCGTAGCTGGCAGGGAGAGTGGATAGGTGTGCCTGGAGCTAGCAGTGATGACATGCTGATCGACGGGATCGGCGTAGTCGGCACTGGAGCTGAAACTGTAGCTAACACAGGCAGACCTGGAGCTAGGCCTGGAAGCTGCGACGATAGGGCAATCCAGGTCTGCGTGTAGAGGTTGGTGATCAACCCCAGGATGCCCATCATAGCCTGTTGCGTCTGCTGCTGCTGGTCGAGAGAACGCTGGTGCATCTGATCAATCAACCCAGTCAGCCTGTCAGTGTCCTCTCACCTCTCACGGGCTATCTGTCGCTGCATCTCCTGCTGCTTCTGCTGGAGCTCCAAGAGATGCGCAGCCTGCTCAGCTCGGGCCTGCTCAGCTGCAAGCCTATCCAGATGATGTTGCTCAATCATCTGCTAGAGTAGAGAAGTCAGCTCAGATGGCTGAGAAACCTGTGCCTCGGACACCGGAGGTGGAGTAGGAGGGGGCACAGTCGAGCCTCCAGCCTCCGCGTCGTGCTGCCTGGGTGAGGGAGGAGGTGGGAAGTACTCCTCGACACTCTCACTGGTGTCCCTCTCGAACCAAATGTGTTGTAGATCCTCACCCTGAGCCTCAGCCTATGCTAGTCTCTTGTCTTCCTTCTCCAGGTCTAACCAATCTTCCTCAGATAGACGGACACGGACCTGACACTCAACTGGATGGCCAAGGCGGTGGTCTCCAGGAGCTGGAGCACGGTAGTGCCCGAACTGTGTGATGCTCTCGTCGGTGATACAGTCACGTACGGCGGACCCCTCTGGAGCTATCAGGTAGAGGAGGTGACTGATCCAGTGGCCAAACACAAGCTGCCTCATCATCCCAACTCCATCGGTGATGACGTCCTCCATCTCACATATAAGGATGTCCACAATGTCGAACTCCATCCCATTCATGACATAGAACAGGAGAGTCTGCTGCAAGCTGGTGAAACCCTAAAGGTATCCGGATCTCGGCAAAAGTGTGCGGCACAAGGCAAGGTGCACAGTGCACGCAGCTGGAGTGAGAAGAGCTGGTACCCTGGGCTGGTCAGGAGAGAAAGGCTGAGCGAACAGTGATCGTATCTCCTCAAACGGTGGTGCCACACCTCCAGTGAATGGCCTCCTCGGTGGGTTAGCCTGTCCATACACTCTCTCGTGCAGGCAAGTGTCGTGAAGATCCACACCTAGCAGCTGTCCCAAAGTCTGTCGAGTCAGGTGGTGATGCTGGCCCATGAACATGAAATCAATGGATCTGCAGCCCTCAGAGACATAAAGTGTGGCGTAGAACACTCAGACCCAGTCCTCCACGAAGGCACCCCTCTCGTAAGACATCGGCGCCACTAGCCCTCTATACCTCTCAAAGTAAGGGTGAATCTCTGTCCCAGCTGCAAGTGCAAGCTGATCCCAATCCAGGAAATTATGCTGGAAGAGCCGATGGCCCCAACGTCTGTAAGTCTCGTACAGCGACGCCTGTGTCAGGGTCCAGAAGCGACCGTCCACGAGTGACTCTCTGGGCTGCGGGAACCACTCCTCAAGTAAAATACTCGACCTGAGCTTCCTAATCTGCTTGGCCTTCAACTTCCTGTAATCTGCCAGGCGGACACCGTCACCAACACGGACATTGATGTCCATCTCATAGATGGCTCTCTGGGCCGCCCTGTCCTCCCGAAGGTCAGCTGCTGACGATCTCGGTCTCGGGGCTGCAGCTGGATGACCCCCACGGGTCCTGACTGAGCGCTGGCAAACAAGTGGCACCTCGGGCTCCTCTTCCTCCTCTGGCTCCTCTGGCACGGGAGGCTGCCTCTATCGGGCCTCACGGATCCTCAACGATCCTCCTCGACCACGCTCTCGCTCCTCAGCGGCACGAGCGGCCATCAGGGCTTTCTTCGCCTCCTTCGACATCTTCTGCTTTTTGGCGGTCGGCTCCTTAATAGCCTTGCCTTTTCCCTTCTTGTCACGGCCCATGACGACGATGAAGATGAGCATGCGGGACAACGAGCTCCGGCGCACGAGATGGCAATGTAAAGATCGTCGCGGCTGGGGAACCCTAGCGGCAGTGCAACAGAGAGCACGGCGACCGAGAGGAGGGAACCACGGCGGCGCAGAGGGCGGCGGTGCAGCGTGGGGTGGCGGCAGTGGTGTGGCGGCGGCTGTGCTTGGGGCGCAGTGGCGGCGGCGCTTAGGGTGGTGGCGGCTGGACAGCGGCGGCGGCCAGAGGGCGGCGGCGCTGGAGGGCGGCGGCGGCGGCCGGAAGGCGATAGAGCGGCGGAGGCGGAGGTGAGGCGTCGGGGGCGGAGAGCTAGGTTGAGGAGAGAGAAAGTGAGTTGAAGGGGCGCACTAAATAGGTGGGGCCCGAACCCTAGCTCAAAATTTGACATCGGATGAACCGATGTAGGATTAGGGCTGCATCGGTCGAATGGTACAGTAAGGATATTCCAAAAGTAATATTGGCATCGGATGCTCCGACGATGAAAGGATTAGCATCGGTTGAATTTACCTCAACTCCAGAAAAGTGAACATCGGATGCATCGGTGTTTCTCAGAATGAACTCGTCAGTTGATTTGACTTTCTGACTGAGTTGACCCTTGGCACTTGAACACAACCTGATCCGATGATGGTTCTGCCCTAAGCATCGGATAATCCGATGACTACAAAACAGCAACATCCCATATATGTCCTTTGACTCAAACAAACAAACACGGAGAAACACATGTCTTAGGACTTTTTGGGCGACCCCTTACCTCTCAAAAATATTAGTTGCCAATAACTAGGCTAAGCCCTAAAGCAAAAAGAACATCGAAAAATCAAGGAAGAAAACATCCAAATAAAATACAAGGCCCATGCTTTGTGAACTAGAGGATGAAGACTTCTATCTCTTTAAGGCATGTTCCTTTAGGCATTAACGCACCTAACATTTTGTTCTTTCCACATCATATGAGTTGAGATATTGCATTTCAAACAAGTCTCTTTCGTGGGTTCCCCTTTGTGACAATCTACCGTATGCAATGCCAAACAATTTATAATGCAAGAAATTAAACGTGAGTGCAAGTCTACATGGCAGGCATCATGCAAGACATAAAGTAAATCTATTTTGCCAAATTTGAACCTTTCAAAGGCTTCTTCATGGAGAGCCACTCTCCAAGCCTTGGGGAAACCCAAAGGAACCTCCATCCCAAGCTAACCCTTGCTCACCCCTATCCTTTGAAAGTTAGACAAGACCTATATGAGATGCATTCTTACATGATCATGGCAACTTACATGACGTTCGATGCATCTAGCACATTTAATTCACTTCTTAGTCTAGAAAAGGTTTTCTCATCAAGTGGTTTAGTGAAGATATCCGCCAATTGTTCTTCGGACCTAACACCTCGCAAGGAGATGTCTCCCTTAGCTTCATGGTCCCTCAAGAAATGATGGCGAATATCAATGTGCTTAGTGCGGGAGTGTTGAACGGGGTTCTTAGGAATCTTAACCGCACTTTCATTGTCACAAAGGAGAGGCACACAACCAAGTTTAATACCAAAGTCCAAAAGGGTTTGCTTCATATAAAGAATTTGGGCACAACATGCACCAGCCGCTATATATTCCGCTTCCGCCATGGACAAAGCAATGGAATTTTGCTTCTTGCTAGACCAAGATACTAGGGAACGCCCAAGCAAGTGGCACCCACCGGAGGTACTCTTGAGATCCACATGGAATCCGGCAAAGTCCGAATCCGAGTAACCCAAGAGATGGAATTTTGCACCTTTAGGGTACCACAGGCCTACACTTGGGGTATGCTTGAGATATCGAAGTATCCTAAATACCGCCTTCTGATGCGATTATTTAGGTGCCGCTTGAAAGCGAGCACACAAGCATACACTAAACATGATATCGGGCCTAGATGCGGTAAGATAAAGCAATGAACCAATCATAGAATGGTAATTAGATTGGTCAATAGGTTTACCGTCCTTATACGCGTTGAGATGACAATTTGTTGCAATTGGAGTGCTTCTTGAGCTACAATCTCCCATCTCAAATTTCTTCAAGAGGTCCTTGGTATACTTTTCTTGATAGATGAAGGTCCCCTCTCGAAGTTGCTTGATTTGAAATCCAAGGAAGAAGTTGAGCTCTCCAATCATCGACATCTCAAATTCCCTAGACATCATTTTGCCAAACCCATGGCTAAGAGCTTCGTTAGTTGAACCAAAAATAATATCATCGACATAAATTTGACAAATAAACAATTCTCCGTCGATGTCTTTGGTGAAGAGTGTAGTGTCCACCCTCCCGATCTTGAATCCTTGCATGATCAAGAAATCCCGTAGGCGTTCATACCACGCCCTAGGTGCTTGCTTGAGCCCGTAGAGCGCCTTGTGCAACCTAAACACATGATTAGAATTCCTCGGATCTTCAAACCCGGGAGGTTGTTCAACATAGACAAGCTCGTTAATATAACCATTAAGAAAGGCACTTTTCACATCCATTTGATAAAGCTTTATGTTATGATGTGATGCAAAAGCAAGAAGTATACAGATGGCTTCTATTCGGGTGACCGGAGCAAATGTCTCCCCAAAGTCTAGTCCTTCAACTTGCGAGAAACCCTTGGCCACAAGTCTTTCCTTGTTGCTGACCACAACGCCATTCTCATCTTGTTTGTTGCAGTACACCCACTTTGTTCCGATGACGTTCTTGTCCTTGGGTCGCTCCTCCAACACCCAAACTTCATTGTGGATGAAGTTGTTGAGTTCTTCTTGCATGGCCATCACCCAATTTGGATCTTGGAGTGCTTCCTCAATGTGAGTGGGTTCTACACATGAAACAAACGAGTAGTGCTCACAAAACGTAGCGAAATGGCGAGAACGTGTACTTACTTCCCTTGACGGACTTTCGATGATTTGGTCAATCGGATGCGCCTTGGAGATGCGTCCATGCCTCATAAGTGGTTGTGAAGCACTTGGCGGTGGTGATGCGTGTTGTTCTTCTTGTGGTTGGACTTGATCATGGACTTTTTCTTCTTCTTGATGTTGTGTTGCTTGTGAATCTTGTGTCGGCAATGGATCATCTTTCTCTTCTTCGTCAACTTGAGGCACCATAGATGTGTTGATGTTGGAACTTGAAGCTCCCCCTTGATCATGGCTCTCCTCAACTTTAGGCTTGATGTCTCCAATGGTCATATTCTTCATAGCTTCTCGTAGAGGCTCATCATCTATCTCATCGTGACCAAAACTCTCCTCTTGGGAGCCATTAGTTTCATCAAACTCAACATCACAACTTTCCTCAACTAAACCAGAGGTTTGGTTGAATACTCGATATGCTTTTGAGTTTGATGCATAACCAAGAAAGATACCAACATCACACCTTCTTTCAAACTTACTGAGCCTTTTCTTCCGGTAGATGTAGCACTTGCACCCGAAGACTCGGAAATAGGAGATGTTGGGCTTTCTCCCAATGAGAAGTTCGTACGGGGTCTTTTGAAGTAGTCGATGTAGGTAGACCCGATTTGCGGCATGGCACGCCGTGTTGATTGCTTCAGCCCAAAACTTCTCGGACATGCCATAGTCATCAAGCATTGCTCGCGCAAGAGTGATGAGAGTCTTGTTATTACTTTCAACGACACCATTTTGTTGAGGAGTGTATGTGGCCAAAAACTCATGCTTCACGCCTTCACGATCACACCACTCCCCAATGTTGTAGTTCTTGAATTTGGTGTCGTTGTCACTCCGGACCTTGATGATGGGAAGTTGAAATTCCCTTTGAGCATGGTTAGTGAAGGTCTTGAACACTTCCGGAGTTTCACTCTTGTCACCTAGAAACAAAGTCCAAGCATAGCGAGAGTAGTCATCAACTATAACAAGACAATAGAGGTTACCGCCAAGACTTTGATATGTGGACGGTCCGAAGAGGTCCATGTGAAGCAACTCAAGTGGCTTGGATGTTGACACCATTGTCTTCATCGGGTGGTGTGAAGCAACTTGCTTCCCGGCTTGACAAGCGCTACAAAGCTTGTTCTTCTCAAATGTGACATCCTTCACGCCGGTCACCATCCCGAGCTTGAATGACTTCTTGAGCTTGCTCATTCCTATGTGAGCTATGCGTCGATGCCATAGCCAACCCAAGCTCGTCTTGGTGAAAAAACAAGTGGTCAAGCTAGCATCCTTGTTGGAGAAGTCTACTAGGTAGAGATGTCCATGCCGAAATCCTTTGAAGATTAGTTCTTGGCTTGTTTCACTAGTCACAACAACATCATTTTTGCTAAAGGTGCACGTTAGTCCAAGATCACATAGTTGTGCAATAGAAAGCAAATTGAAACTAAGTGACTTAACATACAATACATTGGAAATAGATAAATCATTTGAAATTGTAATCTTACCTAACCCAATTACCAAAGGATCTTGGTTTGGGCTTGACCTCTTCTTCATCATCTTCACTATCTTCAAGCTTGCGATGCTTGCCCTTGTGGTTCTCTCTTCTTTTGTCCGGTTTTGGACAATCATAGGAGATGTGGACTTGATTACCACAATTGTAGCAAGTCTTGTTGTCATCTCTTCTTGGTAGAAAAGCTTTCTTCTTGGGATCAAAGGTGTATCCCTTCTTGGCAATCTTGGAGTTCAAGCGAGAGAACTTTCTCATCATCAATGCAAGATCATCATCTTCATCTTCACTTGATGCTTGCTCTTCTTCACTTGATCTAGTCTCAACCACTTTCTTTTTCTTGAGACTTGTTTTCTTGGTGGAAGCCTTTAGAGCAATTGTCTTTGAAGATGATTACTCCATCATCCCAAGTACACTCATCTCATGAGCGTGAATCTCTCCAATAAGCTCCGAAACTTCAATGTGATCAAGAGATTCTTTTTGAAGCATGGAGTTGATGATGTTGTACTTTGGATTAGGAAGGAGCATAAGAATCTTGCGGTTGATGAGTCCCTTGCCAAGAGAAGCAATGTCAAGAGCATTAATTTCCTCAATAAGCACATTCAAGCGAGAAAACATTTCATTGACATTTTCATGAGGTAGCATTTTGAACTCATCATATTTGGCTTTAAGCATATGATATTTTAGTTATTTGACACGAGAAGAACCCTCATGAATTTCAATCAAGCAAGCCCAAATTTCACAACCTTTTTCTTTGCTAGCAATACTAGCAAATACATCTTGACTAATGCATTCATAAATAGCATTTCTAGCTTTAGCATCCCACTTGATTTGATCACCAACATAGTTATGCTCACCAAACCCCGCATGGGTCGCTTCCCATACCTCGGAAGCAATAGCCTCTAGATAAGCACGCATGCGTGCTTTCCAATAGGCAAAGTTCTTGCCCTCGAAGATAGGAACCGAACCCCCATTCTTGGCCATTTTAGCTCTCTAGCGACGAAGCTAGAATGATCTAATGAGCAACCTCGCTCTGATACCAATTGTAAGGATCGAAAGCCCAAGAGGGGGTGAATTGGGCTTCTTTTCAAAAATTAAAGCGATAAAAACTTAATTACTCAAAGCCCAATTCCCTATGCAAACAACCTATGCATTCAAGTGAATAGTAACTTTGCGGTATATGTAATGCATAAGTGTAAGGGGAGAGGTAGAAAGTGCAAACTCCCGAGGAGACACGAAGACACGGATATTTATCCCGTGGTTCGGCAAGATCGTCAAGATCTTCCTACATCCACGTTGTGGCACCCACCAGAGGGTGTAGCCACTCCCAAGTCACTGAGACCAGGGATCTTCACTATACTTCTCTGTTCGCCAACCTCGGCAAGGTGGAGCTCAAGCCTTGTACAAGTTGGATCCTCCGGGCTTCCACGACCGTCTTAGCAAGCTCCGTAAGGCTCTCTCCAATACAATCACCAAGGGACACTCCCTTACAGCTCTCACTACACTAGAGACTCCAATCACCAAGAATGGAAGCACACAAGAACTATCTCTAGCAAGTTCTAGCCTATCTCTTGGTGTGTAAGTGGTGTAAATGATGTAGAAGTGGTAGCTCAACGTCTTGAATGCTTGAGAATGTGTAGAGTAGCTCTGGTTGTCATGACTTGTCGAATAGACTGGTTGAAGGGGTATAAATAGCCAGCCTCCATGAAATAGCCGTTGGAAAAGTAGGCTGACATCACTGTTCTGTGAACACCGGATGATCCGATGTTCTCCCTTCAGTTGTCATCGGTCAAATCCAAATTAGCTGATGTCACTGTGTCAGATATGACCGTTGATAGACCGATGTTACACTTGCCTTCTCATCGGATGATCCGGTGGCACTTCATCCAGAATTGGTTCAGAATTAATGCTTATTGGAGTGATTGACCGATGTGTTATCAATTATACATCGGATGGTTCGGTGTTACACTTGGTCCAGGGAGATTGCTTACTGTACTGATGGACCAATGTAACATTCCCTTCATCATCGGATGATCTGGTGAGTACTTAGTTCTGAGGTCTTCTTCTTCTGCTAAACTAACTCGACCGATGTATTGTTTTCTGGAAACGTCAGTTGATCTGGTTAGTTGATTTTGTTTGCTTCGAGTTGTTCTAAGTGTTTATTTTGGAATTTTCTCGAGTGACCTCTTATAAATTTGTTTGAAATATTCTTCTGATGATTATCAAGCATTGAGTGCTGTCAATTTTGGTTGAATAATTTTGACATATGAGCTTTTTCTTCTATTCTTCATAAAAATCGATTGACCTCATAGAATGATTTGTTAAGGGGTTTCCAATCGTATCCAATGAGCAGTAGATGATATAAGTGTAGAGTTCATTAAGCGTGATGAGTAATATGAGAGACCTTGCATCCACATACTCATTAGTAATATCCAACGGTTGTCATTAATCACCGAAATCATACCTCATGGGGGCCTAGATGCTTTCAACAACGAACTAGGGTTTTCTAGATCGATGTGAATTTTGAGAATCGGGGTTGAATTCACATGAGAAAAAGGAAGTAAAAGGTGTACAAGGTGTTTAGAAATCCAATGAATCAAAGGTTTTGGAGGCAACACTTGGATCTTGATGATCTAGGGTTGATGAAGAACTTGATGGTGAATTGGCGATGGAGAACGAAAACTTGATGGGGATATTGACCCTCTTTTGTTTCCTCCTCTTCTTCTTCTTGCTTGGGACCTCCTTCTCCTTCCTTGGTGGCGGCTATTCACAAGCTCGGGTTTGGGTGAGGTGAAAAAGTGGCAAATAGATGTCAAGCCATGGGGTGGGGTTGTCTATATAGAGGTGGAGGCTAGGGTTAGATGGATTTCGAGTTTGAGATGAGTAGAGGCCAGTTTGGAGTCCCACATGAGCTCCAAAAGAGTTAGGCACGGCGTCCCTAGGCCCACTTAATGTGAAACCCAATAAAAAGGTCGTGAAACAAAAGATCAATTCGGAGTCGCGATTTATGGGACAAGTCCGAAAAAGGACCGGACTAGTCCAAAGTTCAACAAAGAGATATCGGACAAGTCCGGACTGGATATCAGACAAGTCCGAGTATCAAGAGGGGAAAAACAGACAAGTCTGGCAAAAAATCGGACAAGTCGGACTTTAGTCAGAGGAAAAAACGAACAAGTCCACTGGAACACCGGACTAGTCCGGACAAGTCCAGGCAAGACGGCGAGTCTTGAAGACCATGATCAGAGCAAGCATACAGACGAAGCCTTAGATCGTTTGGATAAGATCACCTTGGGACCACCTGTTGGGCCCCGAGACCCCACTTGTAAGGCGCCCGGCCTTGTCTATAAAAGGCCCAGACGGCCACCGTTACAAAGGGACACACATCGAACATCACACACTCACACCCACACACATACTAGCAATACCATCCATCATGAAGTAGGGTGTTATGCTCCTTGCGGACCGAACCACGTAAAAACCACTGTCTCATACATCCATCCGCTAGAAAACTTGATTGAGGCCTAAGCCCTGTCAAACAAGAACCTCTGCGGGCTGCTCCTTAGCAGATGTAAGGGAAGTGTCACTCTAACACTTTGACATTTGGCGCGCTAGGTAGGGGCTTTTTCCCTCAAAAAAGTGGTAGCATTTTCACCAATCATGGTGTTCATCAGGCCTTCGAGTAGCGGTAAGATCGAGCCACAAGAGATCGACCAGCGTGTCGACAAAGATGCAGAGATGGAGTTCCAAAGGCCGCAACGTGTCATGGAAATGGTCCACCAGGCTGTGAACTATGACATCAACAGTGACCACGAGCATCGCAAAGCACTCCACGTCATCTGTGGAGCATCTTGGGAACCTGCATCCAGGAATGTGGTCAAGACCCTGCACTGGGCAATGGCTTCGACAACCTCTACGCATGCCCCGACGCCGCATCACAAATGGATGGAGACGCCGATCAACTTCGACGCCTCCGACTACCTCGAGAACATGGCGGGAGCCGGGCAGCTGCCCCTACTCGTCGACCCCACCATCGCTAATGTAAAGTTATACCACGTCCTGGTAGATGGTGGAGCTGGCCCCAACCTCATCAACCGTGTGGCCTTCGGCAAGCTGAAGATCCACGTGTCTGAGCTCGCCCCGTCAAGAATATTCTCGGGGGTAGTACCGGAGAGTGTTATCCCGTACGGCTGCATCCACCTCCGGGTGACCCTCGGGACACCCGAGAACTTCAGGACGGAGAATATCCTATTCGACGTTGCGGAGGTTAGCCTTCCCTACCACGCCATTATCGGCAGGCCAACCCTGTAATGGTTTATGGTTGTAGCCCATTACGGCTACCTCATCCTCAAGATGCTGACATCCTCCGACGTCTTCAATATTTGCGGAGATCGTGATGCTGCGGTGACGGTTTTGGAGGAGCTCTGAGCACTGGAAACGACCCCAGAACCTATCCTAAGTGATGTTGGGTCGAGTAAGCTTCGCCAGACCCACCCACGCACAGCCACGCCGCCGCACCACGAGTGCAGCCCTCTGACGTTGACGACGTACCCATCAAGACAATCCGGATTGGCTCTGATGCGACTCAGGCCACCTGTATCGCGGGGAGTCTGGACAGTGAGCAGATATCAGCGCTCACTGTTTTTCTACGAGATAACGTTGACGTCTTTGCCTGGAAACCGTCGCAGATGCCAGGCATCCTTAGGGAAGGTATCGAGCACTGTCTGAAGATCTACCCTGACGCACGGCCACAACAATAGAGGCCCTGTAAGCAGTCCATCGAGCGGCAGAACTTCATCCGTGAAGAAATCAAGAAGCTCCTCGATGCCGGCTTCATACGAGAGGTCCACCATCCCAGATGGCTGGCCAATCCTGTTGTTGTCCCCAGGGCCGGTGGTAAGCTCCGGATGTGCATCGACTACACCAACCTCAATAAGGCATGTCCTAAAGATCCTTTCCCTCTCCCTAGAATCGATCAAATTGTAGATTCAACCTCGGATGTGATATACTGTGCTTTCTAGATGCCTACTCAAGGTTTCACCAAATCCTAATAACTAGAAAGGACAAAGAACATACTGCATTTATAACCATAGATGGCCTTTACTTCTATGTCTCCATGCCTTACGGTCTTAAGAATACCCTCCTCACCTTTGTTCGCACCATGCATAAAACATTTGGGGACCTCATTCGGGACTTGGTAGAGGTATATATCGATGACATTGTAGTTAAGATCCAGATCCATATATCATTGCTAGAAAACCTCGCCGTAGTCTTTGATAGACTGCGAACTACACGCACGAAGCTCAAACCTGACAAGTGTGTGTTTGGGGTCAAAGTTGGGAAGCTCCTCAGTTTCTTGGTCTCACAGCGAGGGATTCAGGCCAACCTAGAGAAGATCAAGGCGGTGGAACTGATGTGAGCTCCAGCCCGCTCAAGGATGTACAAAAGCTTGCAGGGTCCTTGGCAGCACTCAGCTGATTTATCGCTAGGCTGGCTGAGTGGGATCTCCCGTTCTTCAAGCTCCTGCATCAGTCCGGACCATTCGTCTGGACTGAGGAAGCACAGAAGGTGTTCCACGAGCTGAAGAAGTAGCTAACAACGCTGCTAATAATGGTGGCACCGGAGCCGAAGGAACCCTGTACCTCTACATCGCTGCCACAATAGAGGTGGTAAGCATGGTTTTTGTTGCAGAGAGGGCCAGTCCCCAACAGCCTCAATGGATGGGAGGGGCCCCTGCTGCTGATTCTGAGCCCCAGGGCGTGGAGCTTGCGGGGAGCCCCGACAACAAAGAAGCCTCTGGGTGCCAACCCCCAGAGGAGGTCCGGGTCACCCTAGGGGTCCCCAGAGACCAAGCAGCCTCTGGGTCCTAGCCCCCAGAGGAGGTTCGGGTCCCCTAGGGGGCCCCGGAGGGCAAGCAGCCTCTGGTCCCATCCCCTAGAGGAGGTGCAGGTCCCCCTAGGGGGGCCCGGAGAGCAAGCAGCCTCTGGGTCCCAGCACCTAGAGGAGGTCTGGGTCCCCGTAGGGGGCCCTGGAGAGCAAGCAGCCTCTGGGTCCCAACCCCCAGAGGACGACTGGGTCCCCCTAGAGGGCCCTGGAGATCAAGGATCCTTTGGGTCCCAGCCCCCAAAGGGCGCACCATGCCCTGGAGACATGGAGTCACCAGTTCCGAAACAGATGGAAGAGGATACGACGTTTTCTCCAACGAAATCCCGAACCATCCAACGATCGGTCTACTTCATCAACGAAGTCCTACATGAAGCAAAAACAAGGTACCTTGAGGTGCACAAGCTGCTCTATGCGGTACTAATTGCGTCAAGCAAGCTCCACCATTACTTTCCAGCACACTGAGTCTCGATAGTGACTTCGTTCCCACTAGGGGCGATGTTGTGCAGCCCCAATGCAACAGGCAATATCGCCAAATGGGCTGCCGAATTAGTGGAGTTCGAGCTTGACTTCATACCACAACATGCAATCAAGAGCCAAGCTCTGGCAGACTTCATCACTGAGTGGACTCCTTCACCAAGCAATCCAGGGGCCCTTGAAATCAGCGAGCCAGAACCCAGAGCACCGGTGCTTACCTGGGCCCCACTGGACACTATTCTTCGATGGATCCTCGCGGAAGCAAGGAGCTGGAGCCGGTGTACTACTCACCTCTCCAACAGGGGAGCAGTCCAAGTACGCGGTGCACCTCGACTTCAAGGCGACCAACAACATAGCGGAATACGAGGCTCTCATCTTTGGACTCACAGCTGTGCAGAGTCTCAATGTCCAGCATATGCTCGTCAAGGAAGATTCCGAGCTGATCATCAAGCATGTCCGAGGAGAGCGCTGCTGCAACGACCCACAACTCACGGTGTACCTACTACACGTAAAGAAGTTGGAAGCTAGCTTTGAGGCCTTGGACCTCTGCCATGTGCCACGCATCAAAACTCCATCGCCGACGCCTTGTCAACCATGGCGTCCACGAGAGCCCTGATCCCTGAAGGGGTCTACGGTAGGAGGTTGGTGTGGCCAATTGCAAGGCTTGCGGGGCCTAACGAAGAAGGCGAGCCCAGCACCACAGAGTTGGTGACTGCGGTGGCCATGCAACCATGGGCCCCCCTGAGGATCTTGTGCATCATTGGGGACCCCATATTACCCGGCGCCCAAGATCCAGAAGCTAAGGAGAGTCCTAATGCGTGGATCATAGAGATCTGGGACTATCTGAAGGACAACATCCTCCCGGAGGACTCAGTATCCGCTGGGAGGATTATAAGGATGGCAAAGCACTACACACTAGTAGAAGGTGACCTCTATGAGCTTGGCACCAACGGTGTGCTGCTACAGTGCATAACTCGGGAGGAAGGTTGCGACTTGCTTATAGAGATCCATGAAGGAGAGTGTGGGAATCACGTAGCCTGCTGCACACTGGTTGGCAAAGCCTTCTGGCATGGCTTCTACTTGCCAACAGCACTACAAGACACCATCAAGCTGGTCAAGAAATGCAAGGCGTGCCAGTTCCACGCCAAGCAAATTCACACTCCGGCGTAGTCGCTATAGATGATCCCGCCCTCCTGGCCTTTCGTGGTTTGGGGGCGGGATATCCTGGGACCCTTTCCCAGGGCAGTTGGAGGGTACCCGTTCGTCACTGTAGACAAATGCACCAAGTGGCCTAAGGCAGCCCCAGTGATCAACATCAACAAGGATTCTGTAGTCAAGTTCTTCAAATTGATTGTCCGCAGGTTCGGGGTCCCGAACAGGATCATCATCGATAACGGGACCCAGTTCACCAGTGCAGCTTTCCAGGACTACTGCGAAGGCCTCGGCGTCCAAGTTTCTTATGCCTCTGTGGCTCATCAAAGAGCAACGGCCAAGTCAAAAGGGCCAACGCTGAGATCCTCAGGGGCCTCAAGACGTGCACGTATAACAATCTGGACAAGCATGGTGCCAGGTGGGGAGACGAGCTCCCCTGCGCACTTTGGGCAAGCCAGACATCACCCAGCCGTGCCACTAGAAAAACACCTTTCTTCCTGGTGTACGGGGCCGAGGCCGTCTGTCGGTGGTTTGGAACCGGCAGATCTCCCTACACTACTAAAGTGATAGGGGAGTTTGATGTTCGGTGTGGGCGCGCGGACATTCAAGAAGGTGAATAAGAATTGACACAGGAGGCACAAGAATTTACGTGGTTCGGGCCGCCTGAGCGTAATACCCTACTCCACAGGTGTGTTGGTGTTGTATTAGCAGTACGAGCTTGTGATGAGCGTATGAGGCGCGTGTATGTGTGTCCCCATGTGTATTGTCGGCCTGTCCTTTTATAGTACAAGGGCAGGCCGTTACAGGTTAGCCTGGCCCGACATGTGGCCCCGGCGGTTACTAGTATTGATACACGTTTAATTGCTCTTAATGATCCTATAACGGCTTTGACAGCACCGTTATTGGTGTTAAGATCGTCCGTTTAAGTGTCATTAATATGGCATTAATGTCACTTAATCGGGTCTTGAAGTCCTTGGTTCTCCTTTGAAGATCCGGAGCCGTTGCGGGGTCTTCCGGAGGTTAGAAGTTGAAGATCCGACGATCGGACACGTGGCAGCTCCAGAGCTTGCTGTGGGAAACAAGTAGCTCCGGGACTACCCGACACGTGTCAGGTCTGGAGCTTCTCTCGGTCAGGGGCTAAGTCCGGGGGCGCCATTTCGGTACATGGTCCGGAGCTTCCCCCTTGTGGGCGGTAGCTCCGGTTTGGTAGTACGCGTGGCGACCCAGAGATTAACCATGTTGGAGAAGCGGGTCCGGTTATGTCTGACATGTGGGCCTTCGAGGGTCTTCAAACCAAGTAGATGATTTTTCCTTTGAGATCTTTATAATCTCAAGGGGTGTACGGTTTCTAGGATACCGACGGTGGCCCCCTGGACCTACCTCCGGGGAAGTCATTCCGCCGGAGGTGGGTCCATCTTTGCGACCTTTGAACTGAGTCTTCAAGGTTCTTTGAGGGTGCCGTTGGCAAGGACTTAGAATTAAATCCTCACCTCGTGGCGTATCCCGCGTGCGGCAGATGAGATCTTTGCGTGCGGATCTCACGCAATTGAAGGTCGCCGGTTCCCGATACGAAAACCGTATCATTTCCGCACGCCTTGTCAGGCCGCCGCATTTGGGTTTCCCGCCTCTTGATGACAACCGTTCGCCTGGGTAAGAACCTCGACTTGATCGTCGGGGTGGTCCCGGGCCCGCTTGTCGTCGGCTGGGTGAAATTTTTGGGTGGTACCTTCGACTTCCTTGCGGTTTCCATCCGAGCGTTGCGAGGGCTTACTTAAGAAGGAAACTGTGCACCGTCGGGAGTTCTTTACGCCTCTCATCTGTTCTTGCGACCAAACTCCCAACTTGTGCTTCGCTTTTCTTCCCTTGCCTAGCTGTGCTGCGATGGAGTTGGGTCTCCGCGAGAGTCGTTTGAAGACTGACAGCGATCTGAAGAAGGTCCGGGCCCTCATGGGGTGGTCCTCGGACTTCTTCAACCGCTCGGTCCGCGCCGGTGGAGAGCTCCCGTTCGAGAAGGAGCACTCCAGCGAAATGGTGTACTTCTCCTCGTACGCCATGGTGGGGTTGATCCCACCTTTTTCTTCCTTTTTCTTGATGCTGCTAGACTTCTATGGTCTGCAGTTATATCACCTTGGCCCTCACTCCATCCTCCTCGTGTCCATCTTCGTCCACTTCTGCGAGATGTGGGTGGGCATTCCCCCCTGCATCGAGCTCTTCTGGACCTTCTTTACCGTCCATACCACCGGTAGGAGCAATGAGTACCTTAGCTTCTACTACTTAGTGAAGCGCAAGAAGTGCCCATTCAAGTACCTCCGGTCGTTCCCTTCTGGGAAGTGGGACGACTGGAAGAAGGACTGGATAGTCATCCGGGTGGAGGAGCACGAGAAGCTGGAGCTACCCGAAGGCCTCCCCAACATTGACACAACAATCTGGAGTGAAGCTCCGGTGCTGGCGGATGCCTTCGATCCTATTCTGACCAGGATTCGCCATTGCGTGGAGGGAGGATTGACTCCTCAGGCGGTATTTTGCAATTTTCTGGTCAACAGGTGGGCGCCGCTGAAGAGGAGGGAGAAGCTCGCTTGGGCCCTCAACAGCATGATGGACGACGATCGGGTTGAGACCGGGTTGAAGTCCAACATGGTGGGGAAAACCTTGGAGTTCCACCTCAAGAAATTCCAGCACGGCATCGACGACACGGTGATGACTTGACTCCCCCGTCGGCCTTCCTCCCTCTGAACGTGGAAGTGGAGTTCAGCAGGGATCTCTGGCAAAAGATGCCCGTACTTGACGACCTTGGTGTCATCGGGAGAAGATCAACCACCCGGGTGGGGATCCCCGGAATGCCCGAAGATGGCTCTGTTCCTGCCCCAAAGCCGAGGGTTGAGGTCGTCGGCAAAGGCAAGGAGCTGGCAGATGAACCCGAGAGCCGGAAGAGGAAGCTGCAGCATGCCGACGGAAGGTCCGTCAGGCCCGCTACTTCCGCCTCGGCTCCTTCTCCCCAGAGGGGAAGGTCTTCTACAACCGCGGCGGTTGTCCCCGTAATGGGGTCTTCCCGGAACGAGACCGTTCTTGCAGTAGGGTCCTCTTGGAGCGCGGTTGTCCCCGCAGTAGGGTCCTCCCGGGGTGTTAGCTCCGGGCGCGGGACTCCAGCACCTGGGCCGGTGGAGGCCTCCAGGTCCGGGGGTTCTTCCCGATCGAGGAGAGCCTCGACCCGGGAAACGCCCGTGGCTGCGACAAGTTTCGGGGGGCCTTCCGGAGCTTCTACGCCGACTATGGCCAGCCCAGAACGCCCGGGGAAAAGGTTCCGCGCAAGCTGGTGCGGAAGCCTCCCAAGGTAATTTCTAATCTCTACCTTGGACAATTATTTTAATTGTAGCAACTATTTGTTAATTTTCTTCGTTCATCATCTGCAGCGTCCCCAAGAAAGGGAGTGAGGCTCCACCCTCAGCCACAGTGTCGGAGACCGTGAGGGTGGGAGCTTCTGCTCCTGTCCCGGTGCCGCCCCAAGTGGTGGCTGAAGCTGTGACAGCTCCAGCGCTGGCTGTCGTGGTCATGGACCTCGACTCATCCCCAGAAGTTCCCGTGGTAGCGCCGGACCACGGGAGTGAAGATGCGCCAGTGGAACCTGTCTCGGAGGTTGAAGCTCCAGGTCTTGGTGCTGCAATGATGGAAGCTCCGGCTGTTGAGCCGAAGGAAGTAGTAATCCCGACCTCTGAGCCGATAAGTGTCGAAGCCCCGGCGGTTGAGCCGGAGGTGGCTGATGCCCCGGCATGCGAGCCGTAAATCGAGGTAGTTCCGGCAGTTGGGCCGGCTACCTCCGAAGCACCGGCTGCTGAGCCGGTCATTGTTGGAGTTCCGGTCACAGGGTCGGTCGAAGTTGAAGACCTTCCGGCTCCTGAGCCGGTTGTTCAAGAGGTGGCGGAGCTCGAGCCTCCCTCAGAAGAGGTACCCAGACCAGAGCCAGTAGCGGCTCCTGCTGCGGAAGCGACGACGTCAGAGGTACCTGCGGCCGAGCCGGAGTGCCCAAGCGAAGTCGCCGGCCCCCTGCCCGAGGGGGTGAACGAAGACTTAGCGGCGGGGCCTTCTTCGATGGCGACTGAGGCCATCCCGGGGGACAGCCCTAGTGCCTTGGAGACTCAGGGGACCGCTCCTGTAGAGTGGGACCCGATTTTTGTATCTGAAGACCCGCTGGAACCAGCGGAGGAGACCCCAGCAGGTCCGGAGCCAATCTCGTTGTCGCTGTCCATTGACAACGCATGTTCCAGTCTGCGTCAAGTCCAACTGGCCTTCTTCCACGACAGCAAGGCTCTTGAAGAGGAGCGCCAAACCCTTAGGCGGTGGCGTAATCGGCTCTACTTCGAGACTAAGCTGGCGCAGTCGAGGCTAGCGGATGACAAGGAGTGGATCAAACGGGAGAAGATCCGCCTGGAGTACTGGGGCAAGTTGCTGGATGAAAGGGAGAGTATGACTCGGGCCCTCGATGCTCAATCCCGGGAGATCTACGATCAGGCCAAAGCTGCCAATAATGCGGTTGATGCACGCCACGAACAGCTTGAGGCCATTAACACCGCACTCATCAAGCGCCGAGAGGCACTTGAAGAGAGGGAGAGACGGCTCGAGGATGAAGAGCAGAAACTCCTTGAGCTGCGGGATGATGTCCTGAGGAGGGAAGAGGAGCTCCCGAGAAAGTAGCTCTGGCTGACAAGGGCCTCGAGGAGCGCGCCAAGAAATTGGAAGAGCGCTGCCAAGAGGAAGAGGAGAAGACATGGGTCCGAGGGCAGGAACTCTACGAACAAGAGTGTGCCCTTGTTGCCCGAGAGAAGAAAGTGAGGGGTAGGGAGAAGGACCTGGTTGACCGCCGGAACAAGATCCACCTCCGGGAGGAGGAGCTCGGAAAACTCGAAAGGTGGGTTGCTGAAAAGATTCAGCAAAACGCCAAAGAAGTTGAGCGCCTCGCCCGTGAGAATTCTGAACTGACGGCGGCCAGAAGTTCCCTGGAAGAGATGAAGGGCTTGAGGACTGCGGACTCCCTACGGATTTGGGAGTTCCTGGGTAAGGCCAACGACGCGCTGACACCGATGGGTTTCAGCCCCGTGCGCCCGGATGATCCGGAGCCGGAGCCGGACCTAGCGCTGCAGGCGTTGAGCGCAGCAGGTAGCAAGCTCTCCAAGGTGGGCGATGTCATCGCGGACCAACTGGAGGTTGAGGGGCAATCCCTGGCGAAAAATGTCGCAGAGTATGTGCTGACGTGCTACACCAGCCGAAACTCCCAATTTCCTCTGGACCCGGTGCTTGAAGGCCCCGTCGAAGGAGAAGGCGAAGCTACCCGAGCTAGCGTATTGGAGGTTGCCCAGAAGGTCGCCCAATTCTTCCATAGGGTCTAGGACCATCTCTGTAATTCCCACTTGTATTTTCTCTTCTTCTTCCTCAATTTTGTAATCCCTTGTCTCCAGATGTAATCTCCTGTCTCCATATAAATGAAATCCCCAAATTTTGCGAATTTCACTTTTTGTCTTCAACACTCTTATCTTCACTTGGCCCCCTGGTAGATGTACACAATTTGATTGTGAACATGTACCAAGAGGATATTATGCATTGTTGAAGACTCTTTTGCTCCGAACTTGTAGAACTTAGGTTCGATGTCTTTGACAGTGAAGGCCCCCTGAGGTTGTTGGAGCTTAGAAGCTCCGGCATTGTCTATCGTTGGAGCTTATTAGCTTCGGCAATAGTATCTATCAATGCGTAGAGCATCGATAGTTAATCCTCCGGGGTGTCGGAGCTTAGTAGCTCCGGCAATGACCTTTGCCAACACTCAGTTTGTTGGCAGCAGACTCCATTTACGGGGTCTTCTCACCATCTTTTATTTGGCGTCGACGGCTGGCCCCCTTAGGGGAGTCGGAGCTTAGTTAGCTCCGGCTTTTCTCCATCACCGAAGATTTTATTTTTCCTGCACACTTAAGCCAAGAAAAATAGTAAAATTTGTTTCTTGTCTATAACTTTGTCGCGGCTTATGACTCTCAAGAAGATTTTAAGTCACACGCGATTGTAAATACAACCGAATGTGTTGTCTTTCTTCTAGATCCAACTGTGCACGGACCCGCCTTACTTCGGCCTGCCGGGGTGTAGGTAGAGTGGCGTACTTAGGGTGCTTGACCAGGCTAAGTCGATAGCACACTCCGGCCCTAGATTGGCTTGGCGGCTTTCAGGCGAGTTGGCCATGAACAATATTTGAATCCAAAAGAGTCGACAATACAACTCGAATCGTATATAAACCAGTCGAACTAAAATTTCTTAAGAATTGCACGTCTTCGTTATAGACAAGAAAGAGAAAAATAAAAATGTTGAGCCTATACAAAATAAATGCACGTGGAGTCTATTTCACATGAAAATGTCTTTCATTATAGGTCCGGGGTACAGGGGAAACAAGTACACTCTTAGGGTACGGAACCAGGCTAAGGGTGTTTCATTTCTTATTTGACCCAAGGTAGTTAGCGACACTTTTAGTCCTGAGACTGTGACAAGCGTTGCATGAGTTTTGCGGACCTTTCAGAAAAGGTCCGGCTACTCTCTCGGAGGAACTACCCGATTCTGTACAATGACTCTATAACATACATCTCAAGTTACTCAAGACTCACCTCCGTGGTATTAAGTGTAGAACTTACGGAGGTGCTCGATGTTCCAAGGATTTGGGAGAGGTGTCCCATCCTCAGTAGCCAAGCGAACGCTTCCAGGACAGGATACTTTAATCACTCGGAAGGGCCCCTCCCAGCTGGGGGAGAGTTTGTTTAACCATTCTCTGGATAGTATTCTCCGTAGCACCAGATCGCCTTCCTCGAGCTGTCAGTTGTGTACATGCCGCTGGTGATAACGCCGTAGGGCTTGACGATATCAGGCATTCCGAACAGCTGCTTGGCACCTTCCCTCCTCAAGGAGGTCTAGGTCTTCACGCCGGAGCTGGTCCTGCGCGGCTTCATCGAAGGTCCGGACCCGGAGTGAACCCAAGGTGATTTCCGGAGGAAGGATTGCTTCAGCTCCGTACACCAGGAAGAAGGGTGTCTCTCCAGTTGACCGGTTTTGAGATGTCCTGTTGGCCCATAGAGTGGGCGGAAGCTCTTCGATCCAGTTGGCTCCATGTTTTTTCAAGCGCTCATAAGTGTGTGTTTTAAGTCCTTTATGGATTTCAGCATTTGCTCTCTCGGCTTGGCCATTACTGGCTGGATGAGCTACGGAGGCGTAGCAAACTTGTATGCCGAGGTCTTCGCAATATCCTTGGAATGCGGAGCTTGTGAATTGGGTCCCATTATCAGTGATGATTTTGTTTGGGACTCCAAATCTGCATACAATGGATTGCAGAAAGTTGATAGCAGAATGCTTGTTGATTGTCACAACTGGAGTTGCTTCTGGCCACTTGGTGAACTTGTCAATGGCGATGTACAGGAACTTGTAACCTCCGACGGCTCTTGGGAAAGGTCCCAAGATGTCCATCCCCCACACAGCGAAGGGCCATGTAGGAGGTATCATTTGTAAGGGGTGAGCCGGAGTGTGAATTTGCTTTGCATGAAATTGACATGCTTTGCATTTTTTCACCAGCTCAGTTGCATCCTGGAGTGCTGTAGGCCAGTAGAAGCCATGCCGAAAGGCTTTACCAACCAGCGTGCGGGAAGACGCGTGGTTCCCACACTCGCCTCCATGGATTTCTGCGAGGAGCTCGCAGCCTTCTTCCCTTGTGATGCACCGCATTAGGATGCCATTGGCACCGCGCCGGTAGAGATCCCCTTCTACCAGCGTGTATCTTTTAGCCAATCTGACTACCCGGTCAGCAGATACATCGTCGTCAGGAAGGATGTTGTCTTTCAAGTAGTTCCGGATCTCCGAGATCCATGCATCGGAACTAACTTGAGCATTTGAGTCTTGCGTGCTGGGTTGCTCGGAGCTTCCGGCAGCACCTACGACCCTTGATGGCTGCCATGGTAACAGGGCCATCGGGACCGTCAGCTTCGGGATGCTGATCTCGCCCCCTTCGCTCAGTTCGGCAGGCTGAGCTGTGGGTTTCGACAATCTTCGGACAAAAGTTCCATCAGGAGCCGGAGCTACGGTTGACGCTTTCGTCGAGAGTTCGTCGGCTTCAGCGTTGTGGGCACGCTGAACATGGTGGAGGTCTAGGACTTCGAAATCCTTCTGAAGTCTCTGGACTTCAAGGAGGTAAGCAGCTAACTGGAGATTATTGCAGGAGCATTAACCCTTCACCTGCTTAATGATGAGCTGTGAATCTCCCTTGACCAGCAATTGCTTGACACCATATGACAGTGCCACCTTTAGTCCGTAGATGAGTGCTTCATACTCTGCCATGTTGTTGGTTGCCTTGAAGTCAAGGTGTACCATGTATTTCACCTTCTCCCCAGTCGGTGCAAGGAGAAGGATTCCAGCTCCGGCCCCCTGCTTTTGCATGGAGCCATCGAAGTAGAGGGTCCAATGAGGCTCGGTGAAGGTTGGAGCTTGATGCTCCGTCTTCTGCTCACTGGGGCCCCCAGGGTTGGATGGAGAGGGAGTCCATTCTACCACAAAATCTGTCAATGCTAGACTCTTGACTGCTTGTCTTGAAATAAATTCAAGATCAAATTCAGCCAATTCCGCTGCCCACTTTGCAATGTTCCCAGTTGAATTGGGATTATGCAAAATTGCTCGAAGTGGGTAAGAGGTCACCACTGAGACTTTGTGAGCTTGGAAGTAATGGCGAAGCTTCCTGGAGGCAATAAGAACTGCATAGAGCAGCTTATGCACCTCTAGGTATCGAGTCTTGGCATCATGTAGTACTTCACTAATGAAGTACACTGGGCGCTGAATGGTCTGGACCCTCCCAGAGGGGTCCAGAGCTTCCTCTTCACTGACCCGGATCCTCTCGGAGGAGTTCGGATTTTCTCCAGGGACCTCCGGGTTCTGGCTGGAGGAACCCAGAGCTTCTTCAGAAATGACCTGGACCCTCCCGGAGGGGTCTAGGTCTCCTGAAGCGACTTCTTGTGGGTTCGAATCTGGGAGCTGGGATCCAGACTCGCTTTCAGGAACCTCTGGACCTACCCGAAGGGGTCTGGATTCCTGAGTATGGGGTAGTTCTGGTCTCTCCGCGACCAAAACCATACTGACGACTTTGTCAGTAGCTGAAATATAAAGCAATAAAGGCTCACCAGGGTTCGGAGCTACCAGAATCGGTAGGGTGGTGAGGAACTGTTTCAGCTCCTAGAATGCCTTTTCTACTTCTTCGGACCATTGGAATGGTCCGGACTTCCTCAATAACTTGAAGAATGGAAGTGCCCGTTCCGCCAGTCTTGAGATGAACCGGCTGAGGGATGCTAGACATCCAGTTAATTTTTGAACGTCCTTGATGCGGGTTGGTGGCCGCATGTCTTCAATGGCCTTAATCTTCGCCAGATTAGCTTCTATGCCCCGGTGACTTACCAGGAAACCAAGAAGTTTTCCGGAGCTAACCCCGAAGACACACTTGTCTGGGTTTAGCTTTGTGCGGGTGGCCTGCAACTTGTCGAAGACAGCCTGCAAGGTGTCAAGGAGTGACTCCTTGTTCCTGACCTTGACCACGATGTCATCGACGTACACTTCCACTATATCTCTAATAAGTTCTTCAAAAGTTTTGTACATAGCTCGTACAAAAGTTGAAGCTGCATTCTTGAGACCAAAGGGCATGGATGTGTAACAATACAATCCATCTACTGTGATGAATGAAGTATGCTCTTCATCTTCCCTAGACATCCTGATTTGATGATATCTGGAATATGCATCTAGGAAACACAGTAATTCACACCCGGAGGTGGAATCCACTATCTGATCTATTCTAGGTAGTGGGAATGGATCTTTTGGACATGCCTTATTTAGTGTGGCGTAGTCGATGCACATCCGAAGCTTCCCGCCGGCCTTGGGCACAACGATTGGGTTTGCCAGCCATTTTGGATGGAAGACTTCTCGGATGAATCCAGCTTCGAGCAACTTCTTTACTTCTTGTCGGATGAAGTTCTGTCGCTCTACGGATTGCTTTCGAGGCTTCTGATGCACAGGCCGAGCATCGGGATAGATCTTCAGATTATGCTCAATCACTTCCCTGGGGATCCCAGGCATTTGTGACGGTTGCCAAGCAAACACGTCGACGTTAGCCCAGAGGAAAGTGATGAGCGCGAGTTCCTATTTGTCGTTCAATCCTCCCGATATACGGGTGGTTTGAGCGGCATCGGAACCAATTTGGACGACTTTGACGGGAATGTCGGTGTCGCCGCTTGGCTGCACTCGAGGTGCAGAAGTCGAGCCTCGTTGACGAATGCTCGGGGGTTTTGGAGCTTGTTCCTGCCTGGAGTCCTCCTCTTCCGCCGTGGTGAGCGCATGGAGTTCTTCCAGTGCAGTTACTCCAGCAGTGCGATCTCCGCGGATCCGGAGAACGCCTACTGGCGTTGGCATCTTCAACACTAGATAGCCATAATGAGCAACCGCCATGAATTTGTACAGGGCAGGTCTACCCAAGATGGCATTGAAGGGTAAGTTGATCTGCGTGATGTCGAAGACCAACTTCTCGGTGCAGTACTTCTCCCGTGTCCCGAAGGTAACAAGGAGAGTAATAGCTCCGAGTGGGGTGATGGCCCCCGGACCTACTCCGGAGAAAGGTCGAGAGGGGTGGAGATCTGAAGGTCGGAGCTGAAGCTTAGTGAAAGCTTCGAAGCTGATGAGGTTAAGCCCCGAACCTCCGTCTACCATGACGTGGTGGAGCTGGATGTTGTTGATGGTAGGAGATACCATCAAGGGTAACTGTCCTGCTCCAACCATGCTCCAGGGACAATCCGAAGCATCAAAAGTGATGGTTGTGTCCGTCCACTTTTGGTGAGGTTCCGGCCTGACTGTAGGAGCTACAGCGGCCATATCCTGACGCATAGTCTTGATGACGCGACGGGAGGTGATATCCCATGATCCACCAAAAACGGTGTTCATGGTCTTCCGACGCTCGTTGTCAAAGACATCAGAATCATCGTTGACGGAGGTGTAAACGGCCTTCAGGACCTTTTTGGGATCCTGGAACCCTAACTCCTCTTCAGCCGGAGCTTCGTCAACTTTTTGCTTTCCTTCCCTCTGTCGGAAAGGAGATTCTTCCCAGCGCTTGTTGTAGCGCTCAGCAAGGTTTTGGACCTCCCGGCAGTCTTCCAAACTGTGGCTGCCCGTCTTGTGAATGGGACACCACACTTTGGGTTTGCCACCGTCTTCAGAAGACGGTCGAGGTCGCTTCCGGGGCGTGGCCCCCGGCCACCCGGAGCTGCAGCAGCTGCAACGTTGGATATGCCGGCCGACGGCTTCTTTTTGCCGTTGGTCTTCTTTTTCTTCTTGCCACTCCCGGAGGTAGCGGCTTCTTCTTTGGAGGTTTTCTTGTGACCCTTTGAGGTTGGTTTGGAGTGCATCTCACGGCCCTCCGCAGCTCGGGCACATTTGTCAGCCAAGCTGAAGAGTTCCGTGACACTGGTGATCTCCTTGATCGCCAGTTTCTCCAACATCTTCTTGTCTCGTACACCCTGTCTGAATGCCACAATGACAGAGGCGCTAGAGATAGAAGGGATAGTGTTTCGTACCTGAGAGAACCTCTGGATGAATGACCGAAAGGATTCTCCCCCTTTTTGCACGACCGCAAAAAGATCCAGTTCAGTGCCTGGCCGGGTGTATGAACTCCTGAAGTTGGCAGTGAACTGATGGCACAGCTCCTCCCAACTGTTGATAGAGTTGGGTGGAAGGCTCATAAACCAGGACCTAGAAGTCCCAGTTAAGGCCACTAGAAAGTAATTGGCCATCACGGCCTCGTTTCCTCCTGCTGCTAAGATTGCAGTGGAGTATATCTGAAGAAATTCGGCGGGATTGACAGTCCCGTCGAATTTTTCCGGCAGGTGAGGGCGGAACTTCTATGGCCATCTAACCATGCGTAGATGCATGGCCAAGGCTGAACAGCCTCCTCCTACTCCTTCAGGAGTAGAAAGGTCCTGAGCTTCCCGTCTTTCACGGGCACGCTCAATATGGACTCGGCCGTCCTGCTGGCGGTATCGGCGATCAAGCTCCGCCCGGAGGTCGTGAGTTGAAAGCCTGGATACCGTGTGAGTGCGTCGAGCCCCGGAGGGCAACGACGTCACTTGTTGCGATGCAGCACGTCTCCTGCTATTGGAGACGTGGGGACCAAGTCTTCCAGACAAAGTCCGCCGCTGCGACGGGGCTCTTCCTGAAGGAGGAGGACCCTAGTTGCTGAGGCGTTCGGCTGCTGCTGCAACCAAATGCTCCACATCGGCCCTCCACTGCTCCAGTGCATCCCGAGATGCATCCGGAGGTGGTGGGCGTTGGAGAAGAGCACGTGCTGCATGAAGCGCGTGTTCCGGATTGTCATGATTTGCCGACGCAGTGATTGACGCCGGCGCACCATCACGCTGCCCAGCACGATTTGCTGGAGGAGACGGTGGTGGTGGGAGTGTGACTCCTGCTGGTGCTGAGGCTCCTGCTGGTGGCTGTCTATTGGAGGGATTGCCTCCAATAGCCTGAGCAGCAGGTTGGCCGTTGGATGATCCAGCAGCAGAATTCACCATTCTCAAAATCTCAGGCGCCCCTTCCTGGCGTGCCAACTATCGGTGGTTTGGAACCGGCAGATCTCCCTACACTACTAAAGTGATAGGGGAGTTTGATGTTCGGTGTGGGTGCGTGGAGATTCAAGAAGGTGAATAAGAATTGACATAGGAGGCACAAGAATTTACGTGGTTCGGGCCGCTTGAGCGTAATACCCTACTCCACGGGTGTGTTGGTGTTGTATTAGCAGTACGAGCTTGTGATGAGCGTATGAGGCGCGTGTATGTGTGTCCCCATGTGTA
The DNA here is from genome assembly GCA_036927565.1 of Tuctoria greenei. Classification (NCBI taxonomy): domain Eukaryota; kingdom Viridiplantae; phylum Streptophyta; class Magnoliopsida; order Poales; family Poaceae; genus Tuctoria; species Tuctoria greenei. Next base: position 17,687,124 of record JAYESD010000004.1, on the reverse strand, counting down.
TCATCGGCCTATCCTTTTATAGTACAAGGGCAGGCCGTTACAGGTTAGCCTGGCCCGACATGTGGCCCCGGCGGTTACTAGTATTGATACACGTTTAATTGCTCTTAATGATCCTGTAACAGGCTTTGACAGCATCGTTACTGGTGTTAAGATCGTCCGTTTAAGTGTCATTAATATGGCATTAATGTCACTTAATCGGGTCTTGAAGTCCTTGGTTCTCCTTTGAAGATCCGGAGCCGTTGCAGGGTCTTCCGGAGGTTAGAAGTTGAAGATCCGACGATCAGACATGTGGCAGCTCCGGAGCTTGCTGTGGGAAACAAGTAGCTCCGGGACTACCCGACACGTGTCAGGTCCGGAGCTTCTCTCGGTCAGGGGCTAAGTCCGGGGGCGCCATTTCGGTACATGGTCCGGAGCTTCCCCCTTGTGGGCGGTAGCTCCGGTTTGGTAGTACACGTGGCGAACCAGAGATTAACCATGTTGGAGAAGCGGGTCCGGTTATGTCTGACATGTGGGCCTTCGAGGGTCTTCAAACCAAGTAGATGATTTTTCCTTTGAGATCTTTATAGTCTCAAGGGGTGTACGGTTTCTAGGATACCGACACCGTCCTGTCCCCGGAGATCGCAGTAGGCTCACTACGGGTACGAGCATTCGATGAAGCCTCACAGGACCAGCTCCGAGAAGATATCGACCTCGTCGACGAAGCAAGGTGGCATGCCACCATCCGAAATGTACGCTTCCGACAGGCGCTGAGGCGCTAATAGGAGCAGTTCATGTGGAGTAGAGAGCTCCAAGCACGTGACCTGGTGCTGCGGCACATACTTTCTCGAGAAGGGTCGCACAAACTCTCCCCCAGCTGGGAGGTCCCCTTCCGAGTAACACAAGTATCCCAACCCGAGCGTGTCCGCCTAGCCACAGAAGGAGAGCCCCTCCTCAACCCTTGGAACATAGAGCACCTCTGTAAGTTATATCCTTAAGCATAAATTGTAGGACAGTGTAGGGTGTCATGGTGCCAGGGAACGACACTTAGGACAACCAAGCTCTGGGGTGGAAGGTCCAGAGTGTTCAGCCGTTTAGGTTGGTCCCGTACCCTAAGCATGAACAATCTGCCTCCCTAAGCCAACTGGAGTGGGTTGTTGCCTTATTGTAAAGCCAATCCACTCCCGAGAATACCAATGAGAAGAATTCACTGTCTTACCATGTGCTTTCTCTTATGTTCATTTAAAATTACCTGCTAATTTTATGATCAATCAAGCTAGCCTCGTCTTTCGTATATTGTCTTCATATACTAGGTGAATTTTTCTATATCGCCCTAGTAGAGTTATGCAACCCTACTGCAGGCGGATGTATTTGAGGTACCTGCAAGGTATCTTGGAACCTCATGGTTGCCCTATTACTTGGGGTTTTGTGGTGCCAAATGGTTCACTGCGAAAGGCCAACGCTGAGCTAGAGGTCTAGAGTGTGCATAATGCATAGTTTGGTCCTGTACCCTAAGAGTGTGCGATTTGCCTCCCAGTGTTGTGGCTAAGTACTAGGGGCCAGGACGCTGACATCCCAAATAAGAAGGAAGTCGGACCCCGGGTGCCAATGCACAGAATTACCCAAATCCCGCATACCGGCCCAGGACTATAAGACATGACAATACTTAAGAATAGGAAAAGATCACCAGCGAGCAAAACAATATGCACCTCTGTTATGTGTGCAGGACATACAAAGCAAGATGTGATGGAACGATCAGCTCTGGCACTCCCCAAGGGGCCTGCCGCCGACGTTTCTAGGAAGATGGTGGGCGACGCTGGAGCATCCAGCTCCGGCACCTCACAAGGGGCCAGCCGTCGACATCCCAGAACGTCAACATCAGCACCAAGCGTGGATAAGTGAGTAAACTCTCCTGCCCCGCACTTGTTGCTAACAGGGTTCTCTCGCGATAGCCTGTACACCAGGGGCCTGTCGTCGACAACTCTACACAATGGTGGACGACCCCAGAGCTGAATGTAGGGGTGAATAGGCTTTTTGAATTTTTCGTCAGAATCTGAAACACTTAGCAACCTGATCAAACACAGAGAAATTGGACTAGTCCGGTAGGGTGCGTACTAGTATGGTGTGTGCGGACTAGATTGATCAAGTTTCATCAATGATTTCGAACCAGGTACTTTATGTAGCAGAAATTGAGTTGTAAATTGAATTTATTGCTTCAATGAAACTAGATATGGCACAAGTTAACTTTAGTTTTGAAGTTTTAACGTAAGTTTAACAAGATCGAGCAAACCCTAGATTACAATGAATAGTAAGACCAAATGCAAGGGACACAACAATTTTATCACGTGGTTCAATTCCACAGAGGAAATCTACATCCGCGTTGAGGAGCCCACGGAGGACCGGGTCTTCACCAACTCTACCCTCGTCGAATCGCCATGGAGGCCAATTCTCTTCCACTAATCACAAAGGGATAAATAACCATGTTCAAGGAGCCTACTCACAAGTTGAGGGCTCCCCAAGATTTACAAATCGAAACACCACCAAACACACTCAAAAAGTATACAATGAAACAGTGAGAGTGTGTGAGAGAATCAAACCCAAGAGCTCAAGATGTGAAGAACGTGTCTATCCTTTGATCGAAGGTTAATCCTCAAGGATTGGATCTTTCTTGTGTTGGATTGTATGGAGAGACGTGTTTTCTAGGCTCTTGGAAGGTGTGATGGCGCAGGGGGTCGAGAGAGTATGATTAGCGGTCGTACACCTCTATTTATAGTAAGGTTTCCAAAGGTTACCATTAGGGTTTGCGATGTCTGGACTAGTCCGTGGTGGACTCCGGACTAATCCGGTGTGCGGCGTGTGGGAAACTCTAAGTGTCCTGAATTATCGAACTTGTCCTGCCAATTTCGGATTAGTCCGATTTTGTCTCTGGATATTTTCAAACTAGTCCGTCACATATCGGACTAGTCCGGCGCGGTGAAACCCTTAGTGAATTGAGGACAAGTCCGCACTTGGAGGACTTGTCCGATTTTAGTCAGAGAGGATATTGGACTAGTCCGGATAATATCGGACTAGTCCGGTGTTGTGGAATTTTGAGGGGCTAAGGACTTGTCCGAAGTAGTTCAGTGAGAGTTTCGGACTAGTCTGTGGAATATCGGACTTGTCATTGAGCAGAAGGATTATCGGACTAGTCTGGACTTTATCGAACTAGTCCGGTGCGGACAAGTCCCTACTGGGAGGACTTGTCCGATCCTGGAGGTTATCGGACTAGTCCAGTGAACATCGGACTAGTCCAGACCTGTGTAAACTTGTGCAGTGAGAGTGTTTTCTTTTGTTTGAGCTCTTGGGGTGTGTTTCTCCGAGAACACCAATGAGAAGTATTCACTGTCTTACCATGTGCTTTATGTTCACTTAAAATTACCTGCTGATTTTATGATCAAACAAGCTAGCCTCGTCTTTCGTATATTGTCTTCATATACTAGGTGAACTTTTTCTATATCGCCCCTAGTAGAGTTATGCAACCCTGCTGCAGGCGGACGTATTTGAGGTACCGGCAAGGTGTCTTGGAACCTCATGGCTGCCCTCTTACTTGGGGTCATGTGGTGCCAAATGGTTCCCTGCGAAAGGCCAACGCTGAGCTGGAGGTCCAGAGCGCGCAGAATGCTTAGCTTGGTCTTGTACCCTAAGCATGTGCACTTTGCCTCCAGTGTTGCGGCTAAGTACCGGGGGCCAGGATGCTCACACCCCGAATAAGAAGGAAGCCGGACCCCAAGCACCAATGCACAGAATTACCCAAATCTCGCGTACCAGCCCAGGACTGTAAGACATGACAATACTTAAGAATAGGAAAAGATCACCAGCGAGCAAAACATATGCACCTCTGTTATGTCTGCAGGACATAAAAAGCAGGTTGTGACGGAACGATCAGCTTCGGCACTCCCCAAGGGGCCTACCGCCGAAGTTTCTAGGAAGATGGTGGGCGACGCCAGAGCATCCAGCACCGGCACCTCGCAAGGGGCCTTTCGTCGACGTCCCAGAACATCCACGTCAGCACAAGCGTGAATAAGTGAGTAAACTCTCCTGCCCCGCACTTGTTGCTAACAGGGTTCTCTCACGATAGCCTGTACACCAGGGGCCTACTGTCGACGACTCTACGATGATGGTGGACGACGCCGGAGCTGAATGTAGCCTAGAGGGAGGTGAATAGGCTTTTTAAATTTTTTTTGTCAGAACCTGAAACACTTAGCAACCTGATCAAACATAGAGAAATCGGACTAGTCCAGGAGGGTGCAGACTAGTCCGGTGTGTGCGGACTAGATTGATAAAGTTTGATCAATGATTTCGAACCAGGTACTTTATGCAGCAGAAATTGAGTTGTAAATTGAATGTATTGCTTCAATGAAACTAGATATAGCACAAGTTAACTTTAGTTTTGAAGTTTTAACGTAAGTTTAACAAGATCGAGCAAACCCTAGATTACAATGAACAATAAGAACAAATGCAAGGGACACAACGATTTTATCCCATGGTTCGATTACACAGAGGAAATCTACATACACATTGAGGAGTCCACGGAGGATCGGGTCTTCACCAACCCTACCCTCGTCGAATAGCCACGGAGGCTGATTCTCTTCCACTAACAACAAAGGGGTAAATAACCGTGTTCATGGGGCCTTCTCACAAGTTGAGGGCTCCCCAAGATTTACAAATCGAAACACCACCAAACACACTCGAAAAGTATGCAATGAAACAGCGAGAGTGTGTGAGAGAATCAAACCCATGAGCTCAAGACGTGAAGAACGTGTCTCTCCTTTGATCTAAGGTTAATCCTCAAGGATTTGATCTTTCTTGTGTTGGATTATGTGGAGAGATGTGTTTTCTAGGCTCTTGGAAGGTGTGATGGTGCAGGCTCTAGAGATGTTCGTACTAGTCTGTCACATATCGGACTAGTCCGGCATTGTGAAACCCTTAGTGAATTGAGGACAAGTTCGCACATGGAGGACTTGTCCAATTTTAGTCAGATAGGATATTGGACTAGTCCGGATAATATCGGACTAGTCCGGTGTCGTGGAATTTTGAGGGGCTAAGGACTTGTCCGAAGTAGGTCTATGAGGGTTTCAGACTAGTCTGTGAAATATCGAACTTGTCTGATATTGATCAGAAGGATTATCGGACTAGACCGGACTTTATAGGACTAGTCCGCTGCGGACAAGTCCGCACTGGGAGGACTTGTCTGATCCTGGACAGAGAGGTTATCGGACAAGTCCGACGAACATCGGACTAGTCCGCACCTGTATAAACTTGTGCAGTGAGAGTGTTTTATTCTCCTTGAGCTATTGGGGTGTGTTTCTCCAACACACTCCACACATAAATAGTATTATATTCATTGTGACGCCCGGTTCCGAAAACTGAACCAAGCTAACGCATATGTGTGCCCAGGATGTTCATCACACATATACGAGTGCAATCACAAACGAGTATATAGAAAATTACCACAGAACAAGATTAATTATCAGATTTATTACACAAACCATATCATCCTCGAATACAAGCTCTAATGAATATTAATGACAAGTTCAACTAATGCAGCGGAAATAAACTAATTAAGCAAACTAAGCAGCATAAGCGACAGGGTATGTATGCGCAGCTCCAATCAACACCACAGGCAAAGCTGACGGTAGACACGGCCTAGAACTCCGCATTATCGCCATTAAACTCCCAATCCTGACCTGCAACTGTTGGGGGGGATTGCAAGAGTGAGTACATGTCGTACTCAGCAAGTGTGGAAAGTATGACATGTGGCTGATTCAAATGACGACAATAATAATAGTAAAGTGTTGAAAAGTACATTAAAACATTTGAAAAGTAATATATGTATTATGTTTATGTAAAATAAACCCATCATAATCATAAGTAATACCATAATACCAAACTGAATTCATTACCATCATCAATAATTCCAGATTTCACCATTGTCAATGACCATGTTCAGAAATTAATCCATAACCATCCATAACCATTACCAAACCATAGCCATTACGAAACCATAACCATCCCAAATTCCAATTTCCCTCTAATCATGGAAGTTGTCCAGGCGCTCATAACCGGGAGCACGGCTATCATGATAGTTTTAGTTAACACTCTGCAGAGTTTGTACCTCTTTACCCACGTGTTTGTGATTTCATCACCTTTCGGCGACTAAGAACCTCCCTTATGCCCATGGCCCGTCGGTCACATTACACACTTCCGTTGGTGTGTGGCCAAGAGATCACAAAATAGCCTTTACAAAGGAATTACTAGCCTATTTAGATCCCACTGAGGTTTCACCGGTGGCGATGTCTCCCGCAGAGCACATCTTCAACCAAGGGCCCCCCCCTTGAGCCATTCGGATCCCAGGGTAGTCCCACCAATCATCAACAAACCCAATCCGACTACCCCTTCCCCGAGCATCCACAATGGTCCAAACAGCACTAGCAAAGCCCTAATTAATCAGCTACGCCGCACCCATACTTGGCCTCGTGGTGGCACTGTAGTCCTGGCTTATTCTCGCATGAACCGGTCCTTAGATCTAAAGCAAGCAAACCACCCTAACATCCAACCCATCCACATACCAAGCTTGCTTAGATCATCCATTACCATACCATGTTTAACCAGTTCATGTTAACCATAATCTCATCCATGCATAATTAAATTGAGTGATATAGTTGTTTCCATCCCAGTTGATTAAGCGAAGCAAAAAGGTAAAAACCCTTCCCGACTCTCTACCATAAATTCCAGGTGACAAGGGTGGTTTAGCAAAACTAGTAAACTTCCTACCATAGGATTCCCATCAAATTGACACAGCATGCAGTTTTGCAAACAAAACATTTATTTTAAAATAGGATCAATATGCTTCAAGGACACTTGCCTTGCTCTTGCTGTTGATTAGGGTCAAAGCCTTCAAACTCTTGATGTTGTAGATCCTCTGTGGCACTTTCTAGCGCAAATCCGTCTAATCCACACAATAAACATACAAACAAGAAACACAATCAAAGAGTGCACAAATATTACTCAATATGACATGACATGCATGATTAATGCAAATGCAAGGTAGAACTTGTTACTAGATTGCTTTTAATGATAACTAACTAGTTCTAATAGCTTCTAACAAGTTTATACAGGTTTGGAGTTGATTAGATCAAATTTTAGAATCAATATAACACAATTTAACCAGAAAGATCGGACTAGTCCGCTAGGGACCGGACAAGTCCGCACTTGACGAGATCAGCAGATTAGGGTTTTCTAGATCGACGTGAATTTGGAGATTAGGGGTTGAATTCACATAAGGAAAAGAGAATAGAAGGTATACCATGTGTTTAGAACTCCAATGAACCAAGAAACTTGGAGGGAACACTTGGATCTTGATGATCTAGGGTTGGTGATGAACTTGGAGATGAATTGGTGGTGAAGGACGAAACTTGGTGGAGATCTTGATCCTCCTTCGTTTCCTCCTCTTCTTCCTCTTGCTTGGGATCTTCTCCTCCCTCCTTGATGGTGGCTCCCCACGAACTAGGGTTTGGGTGGGTGGAAAAGTGGCAAATAGATGTCAAACCAAGGGGTGGGGCTGTTTATATAGAGGTGGAGGCTAGGGTTAGATGGATTTCGAGTTTTGGGATGAGTAGAGGCCGGTTTAGAGTCCCACATGGGCTCTAAAAGAGTTGGGCACGACGTCCCTAGGCCCACTTGATGTGAAACCCAAGAAACAAGTCGTAAAACAAAAGGTCAATCTCGGAGTCACGAAATATCAGACAAGTCCGGACAGGACCGGACTAGTCCGAAGTCGTCCAGAGAGAAAATCGGACAAGTCTGGCCTAAAATCGGACAAGTCCGATCTTAGTAAGAAAGGAAAATGGACAAGTCCGCTGGAACACCGGACTAGTCCGGAAAAGTCCAGGGACTTAGCAAATTTTCAAGGATTCATGGAACATCGGACTAGTCCTCACAAAATCGGACAAGTTCGAAAGTTTCCAGAGCCAAAATCGGACTAGTCCGCAGCAAAAACGGACAAGTCCGTTTTTAGTCAGAGAGAAATCGGACTAGTCCTCAGCAAAACCGGACTAGTCCGCACTTTCCTACATTTTTAAGTGCGGTTTTGTTCCAAATAAATTTTAAACTTGTTCCTCTTGTTATGGGTTAATGTTAAACATGTATATGAGTGTATGCAAGGCATGATTCATGAAAATGAGGGTGTTACAAACCTACCCCCCTTAAAATGAATCTCGCCCTCGAGATTCGACGCGGAAGAGAAGAGATAGGGAAATTCCTTCTTGAGATCATCTTCTAGCTCCCAAGTTGCTTCTTTTTCGGTATGGTGCTTCCATTGGACTTTACACCATCGAATCACCTTGTTCCTTGTGACTCTCTCCTTGGTTTCCAAGATTTTGACCGGTTGCTCGGCATACGTCAAATCTTCCTCTAGTTCCAATTCTTCCATTGGCACTTGTTCTTCCGGCACTCTCAAACACTTCTTGAGCTGGGAAACATGAAACACATCATGTACGTCTGAAAGATGGGCTGGCATCTCCAACTTATATGCTATTTCTCCTCTTTTGTCCAAAATCTTGAATGGTCTAATATAACGAGGTGCGAGCTTCCCTCTTATGTTAAACCTCTTATGACCTCTCATTGGTGACACCTTGAGGTAAACAAAATCTCCTATTTCAAAGGCTAATTTCCTTCTCCTATTATCCGCATAGCCTTTTTGCCTTGATTGGGCAGCCCTCAAGTTTTCACGAATTATTTGGACTTGCTTTTCGGCTTCTTGCAACACATCCGGACCAAATACTTGAGTTTCTCCTGCCTCATTCCAGAATAAAGGTGTCCTACACTTCCTCCCATAAAGCGCTTCATATGGTGACATTTTCAAGCTTGCTTGGTAACTATTGTTGTATGAAAATTCTGCGTATGGCAAGCTTTTGTCCCAACTTTTCCCATGCTTTAAAGCACAAGCTCTTAACATGTCCTCCAAAATCTGATTGGTCCTCTCGGTTTGTCCATCCGTTTGAGGATGATATGCTGAACTGAAATTCAACCTCGTTCCCAAAGCTTCATGCAATTTTTGCCAAAATCTGGAGGTAAATTGAGAACCTCTATCCGAGACTATCTTCTTAGGGACTCCATGTCGACACACAATATGCTCCATGTATATTTCGGCCAATCGTGCAACTGTATACTTGGTCTTCACAGGGACAAAATGAGCTGACTTAGTTAAGCGATCCACAATTACCCAAATTGAGCCATACCCGGACTGAGTACGTGGTAACCCAACTATGAAGTCCATACCAATTTCTTCCCACTTCCATTCCGGAATCTTCAACGGTTGCAATAGTCCGGCCGGCCTTTGATGTTCCGCCTTGACTCGTTGACACACATCACATAACGCTACATATTCAGCTATGTCCTTTTTCATGCTATCCCACCAATAGCAAGCCTTCAAGTCCTTGTACATCTTCATACAACCGGGGTGAATCGAGTAAGGCGAGTCATGTGCCTCCTTTAATATTGTCTCCCGAATATGCTTTACATTAGGCACAACGATTCTCTTTCCAAGCCATAAGGTACCATGTTCGTCTTCATCAAATCTGAATTCTCTTCCTTCTTTGATTCTTTCCTTGATTTCCTTTATCTCCTCATCCGTGGTTTGTGCTTCTCGAATTTCTTGCTCCAAGGTTGGGTTTAACTCCATCATCTCCATCTCATTTACAAACCCAAGGTTCAACCGCTCAAACTCCTTGCATAACTCGGACGGTAACTCTCGAACTGTAAGTTGATGGCTTACTCCCTTTCTACTCAAAGCATCGGCCACTACATTGGCTTTTCCCGGATGATAGTTGATCCCCAAATCATAATCTTTGATGAGTTCCAACCATCTTCGTTGCCTCAAGTTCAGATCCGTTTGTGTGAAAATATACTTCAAACTCTTATGATCTGTGTAAATTTCACACCTATGTCCAAGAATATAGTGTCTCCAAATCTTCAATGCATGTACCACGGCTGCTAGTTCAAGATCATGCGTGGGGTAATTCTGCTCATGTTTCTTCAATTGTCTTGACGCATAGGCAACCACTTGACCTTCTTGCATCAATACACATCCAAGCCCTTGTCTTGATGCATCGCAATAAATGTCAAAACTCTTGCTTACATCCGGCAATACCAAAACTGGGGCTGTTGTCAACCGCTTCTTCAACTCCTCAAAACTCTCTTGACAAGCTTGAGTCCATTGGAATGCCTTTCCCTTCATTAGCAACTCCGTCATAGGCTTGGCTATCTTGGAAAAATCCTTGATGAATCTACGGTAATATCCAGCCATCCCAAGAAAACTCCTTATTTCCTTGACGTTTTGCGGTGGTTCCCACTTCAACACATCCCTCACTTTACCAGGGTCAACCGATACTCCTCCTCCTGAGATGATATGACCCAAAAATGGCACCTCTTTCAACCAAAACTGACACTTGTTGAACTTGGCATACAATTGATGCTCCCTCAATTTCTGCAGCGTAAGCCTCAAGTGTTCCTCATGTTCCTTCTCATCCTTCGAGTAGATCATAATATCATCAATAAACACCACAACGAACTTGTCCAAGTACTCCATGAAGACTTTATTCATGAGGTACATAAAGTAGGCAGGTGCATTTGTCAATCCAAAAGACATCACAGTGTACTCATAAGATCCATACCGTGTCCTAAAAGCTGTCTTGGGTATGTCCGATGGTCTAATCTTCATTTGAAAGTAACCTGACCTCAAATCAATCTTGGAAAACACACAGGCACCTTTCATCTGATCAAACAAATCCTCTATACGGGGCAAGGTGTACTTGTTCTTGATTGTTACCTCGTTGAGAGATCGGTAATCCACGCACATCCTTTGGGATCCGTCCTTCTTGTCCACGAATAGAACGGGCGCTCCCCAAGGTGAAGAGCTAGGGCGAATAAAACCCTTCTCTAATTGCTCTTGAATTTGTTTCTTGAGCTCCGCTAATTCCATAGGAGGCATCCTATACGGCCTCTTAGCTATAGGTGCAGTTCCAGGTATTAAATCAATAACAAACTCAATGTCTCGATCGGGTGGCATACCTGGCAACTCGTCCGGAAAAACATCCAAAAATTCACACACCACCGGAATCTCCTCAATTGCGACACCGTCCATATGATTCAGCTCTAATTGCTTCGGTGCATGTTGGGTTGCTTCAAATTCTACGGTGATCCCTTCTTCATTAGTCAACTTCACCGTCTTTGTGGCACATTCAATAACTCCATTGTGCTTCCTCAACCAGTCCATACCAAGTATAATATCCAACCCTTGAGAATCTAAAACAATGAGGTTGGCGGAGAAGTCTACCCCCCTTATTCTAAGGCTTACTTTTAGACATACTATATTTGTCCTCATCTCTCCTCCAGGAGACTTAACCAACAGAGTAAACTTCATATGAGAGATAGGCAAACTATACTTGGCAACATACTTTGATGCAATGAATGAATGCGATGCTCCAGAATCAAATAACATAGTCGCGGGATTGGAGTTGGCGAGAAACATACCAATGACCACGTCATCCGCTTGTTGAGCATCCTCCGTAGAGACATGGTTCACGTTGCCACGAGCAAAGTTCTGCTGTCCACGACTTCCTTGTGGTTGTCCTCCATTGGGTCTTGGGTTTTGCCTCGGCGCATTGCTTCCTTGACCAAGGCCCGACTTAGGACATTGATTCGCAAAGTGTCCATCTTCTCCACAAGTATAGCACTTCTTAACTTCCCCAGAATTATTGGGACGAGCTTGGTTTTGAGCATTGGCTCCAGGAAAATCAGCACGAGGTGCATAAGGCATTGGAGGCCTAGGTGCTTGCATAACAGGGCGCTGCTGCACAAACTGAGTTGGGCGTGGTGCATATCCAGGGCGCTGAGCAGGAATAGAGGAGCTGTAATGAGGCGCATTGGGTGGCGCAAAGCGAGGGCGCACATTACTTCCTTGTTGCTGTCCTTGATATGGTGCCTTCCTCTTGATTTCTTGCTCCATCTCACGGATCTTGTTCTCGACCACAATTGCTTTGTCCACAAGCTTCTGAAAATTGACATAATCACAGTTGAGCAATTGCACTTGGATCGTATTGTTCAATCCCCTCATGAACAAGTATTGCTTCCGGCTGTCCCGGCTAACATCCTCAGGCGCATATCTTGAGAGTTGAGTGAATTTATTGAGGTATTCACTCACGCTTGATCTTCCTTGTCTCAAGTTCTCAAATTCTTGCCTCTTCAAGACCATAACACCTTCCGGCACATAATGAGAACGGAAACTCTCCTTGAATTCCGCCCAGGTAATTCTCTCTTGGTTCTCATGAGCATTGCAATAAGAATCCCACCAATCTGCAGCTGCTCCAACGAGTTGATGAGAAGCAAATAGCACCTTCTCCCGGTCACTGCATTGGACAATGGCTAGCTTCTTCTCCACGGACTTGAGCCAATCATCCGCATCCATAGGGTCTGTGGCTTGAGCAAAGGTTGGCGGCCTAGTCCTCATAAACTCTCCCAATCGGTTATGAGGAGGTGGGGGTGGCGGTGGAGGCATGTGGGGCTGATTGTTGATATTGCCAGCCTGCAGCTGTCCCATAGTCTGTATCATGGTCTGCATGAGCTGGTTTTGCATGGCTAAAAGCTGCTCGATGTTGATAGCTTCGTGAGCAGGTCCTTGCCCATTGTTGTTCTGAGGCACTCCATTGTTCTCCCCCTCATCATTGCCATCCCTCTGGTTGCGAGTCCTCACCATCTGAAGAAAAGAAATAGGTAAGAATTAGAAAACGTCCCCAACTATATGCATCAAGGGATATGAAACTAAACAACTAGCTACACTAACCTAGGTGGACATGGCAATGCTAAAGCATCCCAAAATCCTCTATTAAGCACACAAGCAACCAATATATATAGCAAACAGCACACCAAGCAAGAACACATCGATTCCTGAGTGCTCCTATGTGCTCTAAAGTGTCCATTCTATCTAGGCTGCATCCTACGGTCAACCTGTGGCTCTGATACCAATCTGTGACGCCCGGTTCCGAAAACTGAACCAAGCTAATGCATATGTGTGCCTAGGATGTTCATCACACATATACGAGTGCAATCACAAACGAGTATACAGAAAATTACCACAGAACAAGATTAATTATCAGATTTATTACACAAACCATATCATCCTCGAATACAAGCTCTAATGAATATTAATGACAAGTTCAACTAATGCAGCGGAAATAAACTAATTAAGCAAACTAAGCAGCATAAGCGACAGGGTATGTATGCGCAGCTCCAATCAACACCACAGGCAAAGCTGACGGTAGACACGGCCTAGAACTCCGCATTATCGCCATTAAACTCCCAATCCTGACCTGCAACTGTTGGGGGGGATTGCAAGAGTGAGTACATGTCGTACTCAGCAAGTGTGGAAAGTATGACATGTGGCTGATTCAAATGATGACAATAATAATAGTAAAGTGCTGAAAAGTACATTAAAACTTTTGAAAAGCAATATATGTATTATGTGTATGTAAAATAAACCCATCATAATCATAAGTAATACCATAATACCAAACTGAATTCATTACCATCATCAATAATTCCAGATTTCACCATTGTCAATGACCATGTTCAGAAATTAATCCATAACCATTACCAAACCATAGCCATTACGAAACCATAACCATCCCAAATTCCAATTTCCCTCTAATCATGGAAGTTGTCCAGGCGCTCATAACCGGGAGCACGGCTATCATGATAGTTTTAGTTAACACTCTGCAGAGTTTGTACCTCTTTACCCACGTGTTTGTGATTTCATCACCTTTCGGCGACTAAGAACCTCCCTTATGCCCATGACCCGTCGGTCACATTACACACTTCTGTTGGTGTGTGGCCAAGAGATCACAAAATAGCCTTTACAAAGGAATTACTAGCCTATTTAGATCCCACTGAGGTTTCACCGGTGGCGATGTCTCCCGCAGAGCACATCTTCAACCAAGGGCCCCCCCCTTGAGCCATTCGGATCCCAGGGTAGTCCCACCAATCATCAACAAACCCAATCCGACTACCCCTTCCCCGAGCATCCACAATGGTCCAAACAGCACTAGCAAATCCCTAATTAATCAGCTACGCCGCACCCATACTTGGCCTCGTGGTGGCACTGTAGTCCTGGCTTATTCTCGCATGAACCGGTCCTTAGATCTAAAGCAAGCAAACCACCCTAACATCCAACCCATCCACATACCAGGCTTGCTTAGATCATCCATTACCATACCATGTTTAACCAGTTCATGTTAACCATAATCTCATCCATGCATAATTAAATTGAGTGATATAGTTGTTTCCATCCCAGTTGATTAAGCGAAGCAAAAAGGTAAAAACCCTTCCCGACTCTCTACCATAAATTCCAGGTGACAAGGGTGGTTTAGCAAAACTAGTAAACTTCCTACCATAGGATTCCCATCAAATTGACACAGCATGCAGTTTTGCAAACAAAACATTTATTTTAAAATAGGATCAATATGCTTCAAGGACACTTGCCTTGCTCTTGCTGTTGATTAGGGTCAAAGCCTTCAAACTCTTGATGTTGTAGATCCTCTGTGGCACTTTCTAGCGCAAATCCGTCTAATCCACACAATAAACATACAAACAAGAAACACAATCAAAGAGTGCACAAATATTACTCAATATGACATGACATGCATGATTAATGCAAATGCAAGGTAGAACTTGTTACTAGATTGCTTTTAATGATAACTAACTAGTTCTAATAGCTTCTAACAAGTTTATACAGGTTTGGAGTTGATTAGATCAAATTTTAGAATCAATATAACACAATTTAACCAGAAAGATCGGACTAGTCCGCTAGGGACCGGACAAGTCCGCACTTGACGAGATCAGCAGATTAGGGTTTTCTAGATCGACGTGAATTTGGAGATTAGGGGTTGAATTCACATAAGGAAAAGAGAATAGAAGGTATACCAGGTGTTTAGAACTCCAATGAACCAAGAAACTTGGAGGGAACACTTGGATCTTGATGATCTAGGGTTGGTGATGAACTTGGAGATGAATTGGTGGTGAAGGACGAAACTTGGTGGAGATCTTGATCCTCCTTCGTTTCCTCCTCTTCTTCCTCTTGCTTGGGATCTTCTCCTCCCTCCTTGATGGTGGCTCCCCACGAACTAGGGTTTGGGTGGGTGGAAAAGTAGCAAATAGATGTCAAACCAAGGGGTGGGGCTGTTTATATAGAGGTGGAGGCTAGGGTTAGATGGATTTCGAGTTTTGGGATGAGTAGAGGCCGGTTTAGAGTCCCACATGGGCTCTAAAAGAGTTGGGCACGACGTCCCTAGGCCCACTTGACGTGAAACCCAAGAAACATGTCGTAAAACAAAAGGTCAATCTCGGAGTCACGAAATATCGGACAAGTCCGGACAGGACCGGACTAGTCCGAAGTCATCCAGAGAGAAAATCGGACAAGTCTGGCCTAAAATCGGACAAGTCCGATCTTAGTCAGAAAGGAAAACAGACAAGTCCGCTGGAACACCGGACTAGTCCGGAAAAGTCCAGGGACTTAGCAAATTTTCAAGGATTCATGGAACATCGGACTAGTCCGCACAAAATCGGACAAGTCCGAAAGTTTCCAGAGCCAAAATCGGACTAGTCCGCAGCAAAAACGGACAAGTCCGTTTTTAGTCAGAGAGAAATCGGACTAGTCCTCAGCAAAACCGGACTAGTCCGCACTTTCCTACATTTTTAAGTGCGGTTTTGTTCCAAATAAATTTTAAACTTGTTCCTCTTGTTATGGGTTAATGTTAAACATGTATATGAGTGTATGCAAGGCATGATTCATGAAAATGAGGGTGTTACATTCATCTCTTGAGCTCTTTTCAACTTGATTCATCACTCTCTTTTCTTTTTGCACTTACCTCATAATTTCATCAAAACATGCTCTCATCTCAACAATTTGGTTAGGATCTCATTTGTTTGTCATAAATCAACCACAACCCACAAGGGATGCCTAGATGCACTTTCAATCTCCCCCTTTTTGGTGATTGATGACAACCAATTGAGATTTCACAATTATGATCAAAAATCCAGATTTTCATATAGTGTGCACATATGAGTTTGGAACAAGATAATCAATGAAAACATAAGACATATGTGCACTCTTTATGGAGGGGTGCAAGACTAAGTGTGTGTAAGCAATAATCGTGATGAAAGTGAGATAATTGACATAATCAAATCAACATCAAGCATATATGTCAATTTCAAAGCACAAACATAGATTATATCAAAACACAATCACACACTTCATAACCATGACTAGAAACATAATAAAAGCAAAGTGAAAGTTTTACAACCCCAAAAACATAATAGAGATATTTTACAACCCAAAAGCATAATAGAGATCAAAAGATGCAAATGGAGCTCTTATCTCTCAAACTACTGCTAGACCTAGTGACTCCCCCTCAATCTCTCCCCCTTTGGCATCAAGGCACCAAAAAGAAGGAGAGGAGGCATCTAGCAATCGCCATCGACTCACTCCTCACTGTCAGACGTCTCATCGTCATCTTCAGGCTGCGGAGGAGGAGGAGGAGGAGTGGATCCACTCGAAATGCTCCCAACACCAAAATAGGCGAGTTCGGAGGGAGAAAGAGGTGGCATCTCAGAGAAGTCTGAAGCTGAATCATCAGAGATAACAGGAGATCCAACAGGCTCGATCTCCAGCTTCTAGCATATGGCTTTGACATTTTGCTTTATGTATCTCATATCCTCTTTCCTTGCCTTGTTCAACTTGTGGACTTTCGCCTCAGCATTCTTGCAGGAGCCAAAGATGGCGGTCAAGTACTTCAAGATGCCACTTGGAGACCCCTTCTTGGAAGTAGTATCTCTTTAACTTGGTGGGGGTCTTGCTTCAGCTTGGGCCCTCTTGGGGGCCTCCTCACTAGATACAGGGGATGGAGCAGCTGGGAGAGTGGCTTGGGAAGGGTTCTGGGGCCTTAGATGAGTGTGCTCTACATCCTTCACGAACTCAATTCCTGTGACATTTTATATCATAAACATGATATAAGGCACATAGGCACAGGAACGATTCGGTGTGCAGGAGATATTCACCATATCATTCCAAATGTAGTCGAAGACATCAAACTTCCTGTTCTTGCTTATCACCTTCATCAGTGTCGTTAGATAACCTTGAACACTTCCTGCATCTCCATACATTGGAGCTATTGTCTTCCGGAGCACTCTATTTAGAACCATTAAGGATGGATTCATGTCCTTGGTGTAAGGGGGATTGAATTTTAGGCGAGTGTCATAGAGGAACTCCATTTTGTCCTTTTCCAGGACACAAATGTTGTGGATGATGAGGTCATTGTTGCCAGTGTCTTCTAGGTGAAGCAGTCTTGCAAACCAATCATAAGTCACAGTGTACTTGGATCCGTGAGTCATCCAAGTCACCCTTTCCTCTTCATCACTGGCAAAGTAACAGGTAGCATAGAACTGAGCAATAACTTCATCATTCCAGTTGTATCTGAGGGCAAAAAGATCCTTTAGACCATGCCTCGCCACAGCTGCAATCACATCATCAAAGGCTGGACAGCTCTTCCTCTCAAAGTGTGTGACGCCCGGTTCCGAAAAATGAACCAAGCTAACGTATATGTGTGCCCAGGATGTTCATCACACATACACGAGTGCAATCACAAAAGAGTATACAGAAATTACCACAGAACAAGATTAATTAACCAAATTTTATTACACAAACCATATTATCCTCGAATACAAGCTCTAATGGATATTAATGACAAGTTCAACTAATGCAGCGGAAATAAACTAATTAAGCCATCTAAGAAACTATGCAGCATAAGCGACAGGGTATGTATGCGCAGCTCCAATAACACCACAAGCAAAGCTGACGGTAGACACGGCCTAGAACTCCGCATTATCGCCGTTAAACTCCCAATCCTGACCTGCAACTGTTGGGGGGGGGGATTGCAAGAGTGAGTACATGTCGTACTCAACAAGTGTGGAAAGTATGACATGTGGCTGATTCAAATGACGACAATAATAATGGCAAAGTGCTGAAAAGTACAGTAAAACATTTGAAAAACAACATATTATATGTATGTGAAGTAAACCCATCATAATCACGAATAATACCATAATACCAAACTGAATTCATTACCATCATCAATGAGTCCAGATTTCACCATTGCCAATAACCATATTCAATACCAAGAATTAAATCCATAACTGTTATCAAACTATAACCATTCCAATACCAAATTCCCTCTAATCATGGAAGTTGTCCAGGTGCTCATAACCGGGAGCACGACTATCAAGATAGTTTTAATTAACTCTGCAGAGTTTGTACCTCTTTACCCACGTGTTCGTGATTTCATCACCCTTCAGCGACTAAGAACCTCCCTTATGCCCATGACCCGTCGGTCACATTACACACTTCCGTTGGTGTGTGGCCAAGAGATCACAAAATAGCCTTTAAAAAGGGATTACTAGCCTATTTAGACCCCACTGAGGTTTCACCGGTGGCGATGTATCCCGCAGAGCACATCTTCAACCAAGGGCCCCCTCTTGAGCCATTCGGATCCCAGGGTAGTCCCACCAATCATCAACAAACCCAATCCGACTACCCCTTCCCCGAGCATCCACAATGGTCCTAACAGCACTAGCAAAGCCCTAATTAATCAGCTACGCCCCACCCATACTTGGCCTCGTGGTGGCACTGTAGTCCTGGCTTATTCTCGCATGAACCGGTCCTTAGATCTAAAGCAAGCAAACCACCATAACATCCAACCCATCCACATACCAGGCTTGCTTAGATCACCCATTACAATACCGTATCAACCAGTTCATGTTATCCATAATCTCATCCATGCATAAATAAATTGAGTGGTATAGTTGTTTTCCCATCCCAGTTGATTAAGCGAAGCAAAAAGTAAAAACCCTTCCCGACTCTCTACCATAAATTCCAGGTGACAAGGGTGGTTTAGCAAATCTAGTAAACTTCCTACCATAGGATTCCCATCAAATTGACACAGCATGCAGTTTTGCAAACAAAACATTTATTTTAAAAATAGGATCAATATGCTTCAAGGACACTTGCCTTGCTCTTGCTGTTGATTAGGGTCAAAGCCTTCAAACTCTTGGTGCTGTAGATCCTCCGCGGCACTCTCTAGCGCAAATCCGTCTAATCCACACAATAAACATACAAGACAAGAAACACAATCAAAGAGTGCACAAATATTACTCAATATGACATGACATGCATGATTGATGCATTGCAAGGTAGAACTTGTTACTAGATTGCTTTTAATGATCACTAATTAGTTCTAATAGCTTTTAACAAGTTTATACAGGTTTGGATTCGATTAGATCAAATTTTAGAATTAATTCAACATAATTTAACCAGAAAGATCGGACTAGTCCGCTAGGGACCGGACAAGTCTGCACTCTGCGAGATCAGCGGATTAGGGTTTTCTAGATCGACGTGAATTTGGAGATTAGGGGTTGAATTCACGTAAGGAAAAGAGAATAGAAGGTATACCAGGTGTTTAGGACTCCAATGAATCAAGAAACTTGGAGGTAGCACTTGGATCTTGGTGATCTAGGGTTGGTGATGAACTTGGAGATGAATTGGTGGTGAAGGACGAAACTTGGTGGAGATCTTGATCCTCCTTCGTTTCCTCCTCTTCTTCCTCTTGCTTGGGATCTTCTCATCCCTCCTTGATGGTGGCTCCCCACGAACTAGGGTTTGGGTGGGTGGAAAAGTGGCAAATAGATGTCAAACCAAGGGGTGGGGCTGTTTATATAGAGGTGGAAGCTAGGGTTAGATGGATTTCGAGTTTTGGGATGAGTAGAGGCCGGTTTAGAGTCCCACATGGGCTCTAAAAGAGTTAGGCACGACGTACCTAGGCCCACTTAACGTGAAACCCAAGAAACAAGTCATAAAACAAAAGATCAACTCGGAGTCACGAAATATCGGACAAGTCCGGACAGGACCGGACTAGTCCGAAGTCGTCCAGAGAGAAAATCGGACAAGTCTGGCCAAAAATCGGACAAGTCCGAAATTGAACAGAGAGGAAAAACGGACAAGTCCGCTGGAACACCGGACTAGGCCGGAAAAGTCCAGGGACTTAGCGAATTTTCAAGGATTCATGGAATATCGGACTAGTCCACACAAAATCGGACAAGTCCGAAAGTTTCCAGAGCCAAAATCGGACTAGTCCGCAGCAAAAACGGACAAGTCCGTTTTTAGACAGAGAGAAATCGGACTAGTCCGCACTTTCCTACATTTTTAAGTGCGGTTTTGCTCCAAATCAATTTTAAACTTGTTCCTCTTGTTATGGGTTAATGTTAAACATGTATATGAATGTATGCAAGGCATGATGCATGAAAATGAGGGTGTTACAAAGTGGCTCCAGTCAATCCACTGGTTGCGGACCACCGGAGTCTTCATCGTGAGATACACGGAACTGTAGTAGTCCGCGTGGAAGTTGCTCCAGAATCTTGCATCAACTGCCTTCCTGGAACTGCTGTAACAGTCAATGCTCCTGAGATTAGAAGCCACATCGCTTCCTTTGCCATTAAATCTTTCTTCAGCGGGGTCTCTATGCCCCTGTCTTGGTGCAATCATCTGGAGAGGGCCAATCGGGCCGGAGGCGATCCCTTTCCCTTTGCCCTTAGCTTGACGAGAAGCTGCTGAGCTAGGACCAGTTGCATCCTTTCCTTTGGATGCAGGCTTCTTGGCCATGACCTTTCTCCGCACCTGAGGTGGAGTCTCCGACGGGTCAGCGGCACAGTGTTGCCGCTTCTTGCCTTGGCCCATCGAGGACCCAAGTAACGACTCTTGGTCCATCTCGACCTCATAGTCAGAGATCTCATCATGGGAGCTCGACATGGTCCTGACAAGAGAATTATAAAATATGTGGATGAGGATTGATGGCAAGGAAATGCATTGAGTAGTTGGATTTTAGGGTTGAGTTCAGTCAAAAATCGGACTTGTCCGGTGCTCAAGTGTGGACTAGTCCGGAGAAGCGGACTTGTCCGTACTGAGACCGGACTATTCCGGTGTTCAACTATTCAAATCCTAACTAGCAATTCAATGGTGTTTCTCAATGCAAAGATAGCTCAAGGTAGATGTAATACAACAAGCAGACATGTATTAACTAGTGGAGCTAAGCTATTTGGTCCATAACACAAGAAATCGAAGGTTCTATAGTTTTGAAGGAAATTTACCAAAATCTTTTGATTCTTGAGGTTGGAGGTGTCGTTGGTGCAGACAAGTCCGTGGTCCTCGATCCCCTTGTGATGAAGATTGTTTTCCACAGAGAGTTGAAGAGATTTGGTGGAGAAATCGCCAAATCACCTTGGGGGCGCTCGAGTGAGGAGAGAGAAGGTGAGGAACATTGTGAGGATGAAGGAGATTAGGGTTTGGCGGCCCTAGGGTTATGGAGTCAAAAAATTCGACTAGTCCGTGGTCAAGCGGATTAGTCTGGACTACCGGACCTCTCCGGACTAGTTTGTGGTCACAAGAACAGAAGCATTTAGCCCATTCGTATATATTTGAAGGTGCTTACAAAGAAAATAGGGGGGGAAAACACACAAATAATCTTGATGAATATGATCAGTAAATATCCAACAATCAAGCTATGACCATAATTCACCAAGATCAAGTAATTGAAATAATTTTTCCGGAGAAAATAGAGAGAGATGAATTTCATAACACAAACAATAGATTTTGAAGATGGCATCCAGGTATGCAAGTTTTCAAGCCACGTTCCGAGCATCAAGGATATTTAGTTCATTTTCGAGCTCGCAAAAATGTTTTTCATCAAGTTGCTTGGTAAATATGTGAGATAGTTGTTTTTCGGTGTTGACTTGGGAAATGGCTATGTCTCCTTTTATTGAGTGGTCTCCCAAATAGTGATGTCGGATGTCTATGTCTTTGGTCCTAGAGTGCTCAACGGGGTTATGGGCAATTTTAATAGCACTCTCATTATCACAAAGGAGTGGAATACGGCTCATATAGTAATTGTAATCCCTTAGATTCTGTCGCATCCAAAGGAGTTGTGCACAACAACTCCCGGCTGCAACATACTCCGCTTCGGTCATGGATAAGGCAATGGAGTTTTGTTTCTTGGAGGACCAAGAAACTAGGGATCTACCTAGGAATTGGCATGTACCGGAGGTACTCTTTCTATCTACTTTGCATCCGGCATAATCTGCATCAGAGTATCCAATGAGATTGAACTTGGAACCTTTAGGATACCAAAGGCCAAGGTTGGGTGTATGAACTAAATATCACAAGATTCTTTTTACTGCTGTCAAGTGACACTCCTTATGATTGGCTTGAAATCTTGCACAAAAATATACACTCAACATAATATCACCCCTAGATGCACATAAATAAAGTAGGGATCCAATCATGGAGCGATATACCTTTTGATCCATGTTTGGTCCATCTTCATTGAGATCCAAGTGTCCATTTGTTGCCATGGGACTCTTTATAGGCTTCGCTTTGTCCATTCCAAACTTCTTGAGTATGTCTTGAGTGTACTTGGTTTGGCTTATGAACGTCCCTTCCTTTTGTTGTCTCACTTGGAATCCCAAGAAATATCTCAGTTCTCCCATCATAGACATCTCGAATCTATCTGTCATAATCTTACTAAATTCTTCATAAAAGGATTTGTTAGTTGAACGAAATATAATATCATCAACATAAATTTGACAGATAAATAGGTAATTGTCAAAGTGCTTGGTAAACAACGTGTGATCAGCCTTGCCAATCTTAAATCCATTTTCAATTAAAAAATCTCTAAGGCACTCATACCAAGCTCTAGGATCTTGTTTGAGGCCATAGAGAGCCTTACGCAGTTTGAACACATGGTCGGGGAACTCTTGATCTTTAAATCCGGGGGGTTATTCCACATACACCTCCTCCTTGATTGGTCCGTTGAGGAAGGCGCTTTTCACATCCATTCGATAGAGCTTGAAATCATGGTGAGTAGCATATGCAAGTAATATTCTTATCGATTCAAGCCTAGCTATGAGAGCAAAAGTTTCATCGAAATCCAAACCTTCGACTTGTGAATACCCTTTGGCCACAAGTCGTGCCTTGTTTCTTGTCACCACCCCGTGTTCGTCTTGCTTGTTGCGGAAGACCCATTTAGTGTCGAGGACGTCGAACTTGGGCCTTTTGACAAGTTCCCACACCTCGTTTCGTTTGAAGTTGTTCAATTCTTCTTGCATTGCCATCACCGAATATGGATCTTTCAATGCATCTTCAACCCTGTGAGGTTCCAAAGATGATACAAACGAGTAATGTTCACAAAAATTAGCAATTTGAGATCTAGTTGTTACTCCCTTTTGGATGTCACCGATTATGTTGTCGACGGGGTGATCTCTTTGGATGCATTGGTGTACTCTTGGATGTGGCACTTGTGGTCTTGAATCTTCATGGTCATCTTCTTCTCCCCCTATATGGTTGCCCTCATTGATTTTTTGGTCACCTTGATCTTCATGAGTTTGATCTTGTGTAGAAGCCCCCCCTTGATCAATTACTCCACTTGTGGTTCATCTTCTTTATTTACATTTGGAGGTGGCGCCTCTGGTCGAACATCACCCGACGCCATTCTTCTCAATGCTTGACATGGAGCTTCTTCTCTATATAGCACACATTGATCAACTTGCTCTTCTTGAGAGCCGTTAGTTTCATCGAACACTACGTCACATGCTACTTCAACAAGTCCGGAGACCTTGTTGAAGTCACGATAGGTGTAAGAGTTCGAATCGTAGTCAAGCAAGAAACCTTCATTGGACTTCGAAGCGAACTTTGAAGTCCTAGGCTTCTTGTTCAATATATAACATTTAGAACCGAAAACTCAAAAATAGGAAATATTCGGCTTGTTACCGATGAGTAGTTCATATGATGTTAACCGCTTCAGCCCAAAACCGATCCGAAGTCTTGTACTCATCGAGCATTGTCCGCGCCATCTCAATGAGGGTTCAATTCTTCATTTTGGCTACTCCGTTTTGTTGAGGGGAGTACGGTGCTGAAAATTTATGTTTTATGCCTTCTTCGTCTATGTGCAGCCCATACTCCCCCAGCACTGCAAGGAAGAACCTTGACAATGGGAGTGCGAGCCCAGTAGTGGCATAGGCGACGAAGAGGATAGTCTCGTCCTCATGCAGATCCCCGTAATTGGGAGATCCGCAGCGGATCATCCATCCGCACTCTGAAGACGCCCAACCAAGGAGCCGCCTCATCGGCACCAGATCTCTGGCCGATCGGAAGCGGAAAGGAGCCAACAGGGAAGCCATTGGAGCAAGCTAAGGTGAGGGCTCTGGCAAAAGGAGTGAAGAAGGATCGGGCGCTCGACGAAGACGGCAAAAACTCAGGCTATGGGATTGAGTAAGGAAGGAACCATTCCTCTAACAAAGGTTTCCTTTTTATCACCCCGGCGATGCCTGGGTACTCCGAGCGAAGGTTCAGACTGCACCGCTCAACACCTGGCATCCATGACAATGGGCCCTATGTCCCTACACTTACGCATTGCCCCAGTCGGTCAGCCACCTGGGGAAGCCGCTAAGGCGACCCCCATAATGGTGGAGCGAACAAAAGTGCTATAGATGCATCGAGAACCATCGTGGTTGAAGGCGCGGCAGAATACAGAGATATTATAGCAAGCAAAGATATTATCGTCGTCGTCTCTCAACCAGAAGAGGACGTGTGGCGACGATTGGCAGAAGCACCCACCACTTCGGCTGTCCAAGACAGAATTCAAAGCAAAGTGCGAGAAGACATGGAAAGGGCTCCACCTTTGGGATCTTCACCACGCCCCAAGGTGGACCCAGGGGCCACTGTCGATACTCTGCAGATGGGGTACCCTCGGACACAGGATGAAGACATCGAGGCACGTCTGGAGCCGCCACGTGTCCTATAGGTGCTAGGGCCTTTGCCTCCCTCAAGATCGAGTTGCGGCACTACCACTTAAGCCTTGATGATGGGACTTGGCCCCTCCGGTGTGATGGGCTCCCGAGATGCCACGTGTAGGGACGGGACCTCACCCAATCTTGGGGGAGCGCCCCCAGCACAACCACATGGTACGGAGCATAAGGACCAACACCCCTCAAGGGAAAGGGCCCAGAGCTGCCAAGTCCCCTGACGAGCCCCAGAGCTGCCACACATCACAGAGGATCAGGTCAAACCTCCCCAGCGGAGACCAGCCCCGGGGCTGCTGCGTGTCCCGCATCTCGCCTCGAACGGCAAGATACGAGTGTCCAGGGATGGTGCGCCCTACTCAAGTCGAACATTGTAGACGCGCACCCACCTCCGGTGCCCAACGCGGAGCACGCCAACGGTCAGAGACTGCTATGACCAATTTTGTCACAGTGAAGGCGTCGCAGGCCTACCCCACTTGGCCAAGTGGGTAGCTTGTGGCAACAAGACAGGCCAACGGGACACCTTTTGCAACCATCAGCAAAGGCGCGTGGTCTACTGATGACGCAGGTGGCAAGACGTCGAGTCTTGAAGACCACGGTCAGAGCAAGCTTACGGATGAAGCCTTAGATAGTTAGGATAATATCGCCTTGGGACCACCTATCGGGCCCTGGACCCCACTTGTAAGGCACCTCGCCTTGTCTATAAAACGCCCGGACCGCCACCATTACAAAAGGACACACATCGAGCATCACACACACACATACTAGCAATACCATCCACCGTGGAGTAGGGTGTTATGCTCCTTGTAGCTCGAACCATGTATAAACCACTGTCTCATTCATCCATCCGCTAGAACACTTGATTGAGGCCTATGCCCCGCTGAACAAGAACCTCTGCGGGCTGCTCCTTAGCAGATCTGGGGCAAGTGTCACTCTAAAACTTCGACAGTATGGCTCTTATATTCCTAATTGTATTTGTGACTTTATTCTTAATAAAGATGTTATCTTTAGTCTTCTATTGTTCATATAATTGGATGAAGCGTTTCTCGTTTGATTGTGGATTCCATGTATGTGGTAGGAGTAGTATTTATGATTATGCTATACCATTGCCATTATATCATCATAAAAAATACAAACCCCACTGTAGTCTAATTAGCTATGTCATGATAATGTTAACATGAATCACTTATGCTATGAATTAACATTGGTTCAACGATGATTTAGTTCATTGCCTTAGGATGGCTTGTGCCTAGGCTCTTAAGGTAATTACTTAATATGCTAGCATGGTGCTAGGATAGAGAGTAGCATTGAATGTCTTGTAGACCCATGGATTGAAGAGGTAGGCAGTAGGTGATGACAACCCTATCTGTCCTTTGTAATCCTACATGTTCGGTTATGCCACAGGCTCTTGGCGGGAGTCGTCCTAGTATTGCTAGGGGTAAACCCGTGCCTGATGTGTTAATCCACTTAGCATGAGAATTCATAATTGACATGATCATTAGTAACTAATTTAGGCTATGTATATGTACATTAGAAGCATCGTAGGAGTCTCTACCTAACCCTTAGCCTAGTCTCTCTTTAACTCATCTACCCCCTTAGGATAGAATGCTCTTGTGTGTGTCACACTACTCCAACTATCATTTATCCATCCTTGCTAGAACCTTGCCTAGATCATTCTAGCCTCTCCACTTGATGATTTATTTACTTCCATCTAGCCTTCCTTTGGGAGAATATAAATGACACCCTTTGGGAATCCTCTTAGAAGGGAAATGCTACATCGATAGTTTATGTGCACTTGTGGATTTATATGTACAATCTAAAATCTATTAACAAGTATTTCTAGCACCATTGCTAGAGATGAATTTGTTAGTAGTGCATAAGAACCGTCAACGGTGCGCTTGCGGACCTCATCTCTTTCAAGAGATGATCTGTGACGTAAGAAACGTCAACAAACATTTCTGGCACCGTTACTGATGATGATCCGTTAATGTTTCTTAGTAGCTGTCAACACCCGTTGACACCTCCAGTCAGAAGAGGATGTTGATGCGGGCTGATGGTAGATCCATCATATCAACTCTGACGCAGGTGGTGCCTTCGCCTCGGCCAAGTCTCAAGTCAGTGCTAGTTATGCCTCCAGCATCGGCAAGTCCAGCTCCACGGCAAGATCATCTTCGGATCTAGTGCCTGCAGGGGGCTCTAGTTCTGGCAAGTCAACTTCGGTCTCGGCACCGGCGACGGGCTCCGAGTTCGGAGTCCCTTCTCAGACGGGGGAGCACCAGGCTGACGCAACGCTGGTGGCTACTTCGAACCCCGAGATGAAATCCGGAGCCTCTGCCTCACCAGCGATAGTGGGTTTTAGCTCCGACCATCCCAAGAATAAGATCCATGCCGAATGGAGTGGCAATGTCCCTAGGTAAGGGGCAAACTATTTATTTTGTGTCTTGATTTTGCTTTTTGCTTTTTCTTGAATTATCTATCCTCTGTTTCCGAAGTGTCGAGAAGAGGAACTGCTGGTCCGGTGCGTACTGCAGCCTCAGAGACTGCACAAGCTGAAGCTCCTGCTGCTGCTCGAGCCTCTCATCCTATGGTTGTGGCAGATGACACGACAGCTCCGACGCCGACTGTCGTGGAGACAACCTCAACACCAATGACGGAAGAGCCCGTGGTTGCATCGGACCACGAGGAAGAAAGGCCTGAGCAAGCTCCGGCTGTCCCGGAGCCAGCTGTAGAGGTTCCGACATCCACGCTAGAAATTAATGACGCTCTGATGAAAGTCACGATGCCAGCTCCAGAGGTGACAGCACTGGAGGTGGCCATGCCTGATCCTGCACAAGGATATCCGGTTGTGGGACCTTCGACTTCTATGCTGGAGGTGAATGGTCTCTTAGAGCTGAGCACTGCTGATGTCAAGCTGTTGGAGTCCATGCTTGTGCCATGGGCTCCAACGACCATTCTGGAAGACTCGGGGGAGCCAGAGGAGGAGGAACCTGTGGCAGGTCGTGAACCCATCCCCCTAAGTATGTCTATAGACTACTCCTACTCCATCCACCACCAAGTCCAGCTTGCCATCGACTACGAGCGCAAGGCCCTAAAAGAGGAGTGTGAGACCCTGAGGCACTGGTGAAGACTATTGAACTTCAAGACGAAGTTGAGGTAGTCCTGACTTGCCGACCAAAGGGAGTGGCTGGACTCGGAGAAAGCTCGGCAGTTATGCCTGAACGAGGCACTGGATGAACGAGAGGCTACTATAAAAGCCCTTGATAAAAAGACCTAGGAGATCTACGAGCACGCTCAGGGGGCCAATTGTAACATCCTCATTTTCATCCATCATGCATTGCGTACATTCTAATATATGTTTAACATTGATCCACATAAAAAAAGAACAAGTTTAAAATGAATTTAGAGCAAAATCGCACTTAAGAATTCTGGGAAGTGCGGACTAGTCCAATTTTGTGCGGACTAGTCCGATATCTCCCTGACTTCCATCAGACTTTTCCATTTTTCTACGGACTAGTCTGTTTTCTCTTTGGACACTTTCGAACTTGTCCGGTCCTGTGCGGACTAGTCCAGTGTTCCAAGAATCCTTGAAAAATTGCTAAGTCCCTGGACTTGTCCAAACTTGTCCGGGATTCCAGCGGACTTGTTCATTTTCCCCTCTGACTAAAGTCGGACTTGTCCGATTTTTGGCCAGACTTGTCTATTTTTCCCCTCTGGATAAGTTCGGACTTGTCCGATGTCCAGTACGGACTTGTCTGATTTCTCTCTGTCTAGCTTCGGACTAGTCCGGCTCTTTTTAGACTTGTCCGATAAATCGTGACTCCGAGTTGATCTTTTATTTCATGACTTGATTCTTGGGTTTTACATTAAGTGGGCCTAGGGACGTCGTGTCTAATTCTTTTAGAGCCCATGTGGGACTCTAAACCGGCCTCTACTCATCTCAAACTCGAAATCCATCCAACCCTAGCCTCCACCTCTATATAAACAACCCCACCCCTTGGCTTGACATATATTTGCCACTTTTCAACCACACCCAAACCCTAGCTCGTGAGTAGCCACCACCTAGGAGGGAGAAGGAGATCCTGAGCAAGAAGAAGAAGAGGATGAAACGGAAGAGGATCAAGATCTCCATCAAGTCTCGTTCTCCATTGCCAATTCACCATCAAGTTCTTCATCAACCCTAGATTGTCAAGATCCAAGTGTTGCCTCCAAGATCCTTGATTCATTAGAGTTCTAATCACCTGGTATAACTTCTACTTCCTTTTTCTTATGTGAATTTGACCACGTTTTCCCAACTTCACGTCGATCTAGAAAATCCTAGTTCGCTAGTTCTGCGAGGTGCGGACTTGTCCGGTCCCTAGCGGACTAGTCCAATTTTCTTGGTTAAATTATTTGAATTAATTCTAAAATTGTTTCGAAACAAATCCAAACTTGTATAAACTTGCTAAAATCTATTAGAACTAGTTAGTGATCATTAAAATCAATTCATTAACAAGTTTCCACCTTGCATTTGCATCAATCATGCATGTCATGTCATATTGAGTAATATATGTGCACTCTTTGATTGTGTTTCTTGTTTTGTATGTTTGATTTGCGGATAAGACGGATTTGCGCTAGAGAGTGCTGCGGAGGATCTCCAGCACCAAGAGTTTGAAGGATTTGACCTGAACCAATCCCATGAGCAAGGCAAGTGTCCTTGAAGCATATTGATCCTGTTTTGAAGTAAATGTTTTGTTTGCAAAACTGCATGCTTGTGTCAATTTGATCGGAATCCTATGAGAGAAAGTTTATTAGATTTGTTTGACTACCCTTGTCACCTGGAATACATGGTAGAGAGTTGGGAAGGGCTTTTTACCTTTTCGCTACGCTTAATTAATTGGGATGGGATCACAGCTATACCACTTAACTTAATTATGCATTTATGAGATTATGATAAACATGACTGGTTAATGTGATGTGGTAATGGGTGATCTAATCAAGCCTAGTATGTGGATGGGTTGGATGAAATGGTGGTTTGCTTTCTTTAGATCTAAGGACCGGTTCGTGGAGCGACTATCTAGGATTTACAGTGCCACCACGAGGCCAATTATGGGTGTGGCATAGCTGATTAATTAGGTCTTTGCCAGTGCTATTTGGAGCATTAAGGATGCTCGGGGAAGGGGTAGTCGGATTGGGTTTGTTGAGGATTGGTGGGACTACCCTGGGATCTGAATGGCTCAAGAGGGGGCCCTTGGTTGAAGATGTGCTCAGTTGGAGGCATCGCCACCGGTGAAACCTCAGTGGGGTCTGAATAGTCTAGTAATCCCTTTGTAGAGGCTATTTTGTGATCTCTTGGCCACACACCTAAGGAAGTGTGAGACGGCATAATTGAGATTCTATAGTCATCAAAAGGTGATAAAATCACAAACACGTAGGTAAAGTGGTACAACCTCTGCAGAGTGTGTCTAAAAACAATCATGACAGCCGTGCTCCCAGTTATGAGCAACCTGGACCCTCACATGATTAGGGGAAACTTGGTATTGGGATGGTTTTTGGTAATGGTTATGGTCAATAGTATGGTTATGGCTGATTATGGATTAATTTCTGGTATTGGATATTGTTAATGGCAATGGTGAAATCTGAAATATGGATGATGATAATGAATTTGGACTGGTACTATGGTATTAATTATGGTTTATAATGGGTTTATTTCACATACATATAATATGTTGCTTTTCAAATGTTTTATTGTACTTTTCAGCACTTAGTCTTTAATTATATTCGTCATTTGAATCAGCTACATGTCATACTCTCCACACTTGCTGAGTATGACACGTACTCACCCTTGCGATTCCCCCACCAACAGTTGCAGGTCAGGATTGGGAGTTTAACGATGCCAATGCGGAGTCCTAGGTCGTGTCTACCGTCAGCTTTGCCTGTGGAGTGTTGGAGCTGCGTTATACCCTATTGCTTATGCTGCTTAGTTGCTTATTAGTTTATTTCCGCTGCATTAGTCAAACTTGTCAATAATATTCATTAGAGCTTGTATTCGAGGATATTATGAATTGTGTAATAAAAGTGGTTAATTAATCCTGTTCTATGGTAATTTCTTGTATATCCTTTTGTGAATGCACTCGTGTATGTGTGTTGAACGTCTTGGGCACACATATGCGTTCACTTAGTTCATTTTCGGAACCGGGTGTCACACCAATGAAGTGGTTGAATGCCGCTCAGAGAGTCTCAACGTTGTGAGGCAACAACTCCTCAAACGTCGGGATGAATTGGACAATAAGGAAGATGAACTCCAAAAAAGAAATGATGAAATCTCTCAGAAGCTGGCACGCGTCTAGCAGGACTTGGCTGATCGTGTGGAAAAATTCAAGTCCTGGTGCAATTAAGAGAAGCACCAAGTGTGGGTGGCAGGAGAAGGAGTTAGCAGGAGAGAAAATGTTGTCTCTGTCAGTGAAGATAAGGTGAAGGCGAAGGAGAAGGACCTTGCTGAAAGGCATGACCACATATACCTCTGAGAGAAGAAACTTGCTGACCAGGAGAAGTTGCTTGCTGAACAGATCCAGCAGCATGCCAAAGAGGTTGAGCGATTCTCGAAGGAAGGTTTTGCGGAGCTTTCGTCTGCAAACATGTCACTAGAGGAGCTCCGAAGCGCAAGAGTAGTTGAGTCCCAGCACGTCTGGGACTTCCTCGGGCGAGCAAATGAAGCTCGGGTACCTTTTGGATTTCGCCCGGTCCGACTGGCTGTCCGGAGCCAATGATGGACAAGGCACTTGTGGTGCTTAACTTCGCAGGCACTAAGCTGGAGGCTCTAGGAGATGGGGTTGTCGACGAGATCGATACTGAAGGGAAATCTCCAGCTAGGAACATCACAGAGTATGTGATGACGTGCTTCCGAAGCTGAGACTCCTCGATGTCTCTAGCTCTGGTGGTCAAAGGACCCATCGCCGAGGAGGAGGAAGCTGCCAAGGCTAGCATCCAAGAAGGCACTCAGAAAGTTGCTTCATTCTTCGTGAGGAACTCCAGTAGCTAGGACCTTTCTTTTTGTACCTTCACCTTGTAAATCTTCAATTTTGAATGAATGAAATCCTTTCGAATTCCATTTTTGTCTTCAATACATTGCCCTTTATCTAGTTGGCCCCTGGTAGATGCGCTCAATTGATTGAGGACATTTACCATTAGGAATTTGACAATATCTTGAAAACTTGATTGCTCCGAAATTGTAGCTAGTTTGATATCTTCGAGGTCCGAAGCTTGTCTCCAAAATCTTCGAGGACCCTTTGTTACGCCGACGGCGGGTCCCCTGGGAGTTGTCAGAGCTTGTTCACTTCGATGGTGCCCATTGTCAACGAGTAAAATGTCGATGGCGGCCACCTTGGGTGTTTTCGGAGCTTGATGCTTCGATGGCGCCCACTGTCGATGCGTAAAACGTCGACAGAGGGCCCACTGGGAGTTGTTGGAGCTTGATGCTTCAAAGGCACCCACTATCAACGTGTAAAATAATCGACGGCGGGCCCTCTAGAGGTTGTCGGAGTTTGACGCTTTGATAGTGCCCACTGCCAACGCGTAAAACGTTGATAGCAGACCCCTTGGGGGTTGTCAGAGCTAAGTTGTTCTGATGGCTCCCACTGTCAATGCGGAAAACATCAACGGCAGGCCCCTATCAGTTGTCAGAGCTCAGTCGCTTCGATGTCGCCCATTGTCAATGCATAAAACATCGACGGCGGGCCCCTTGAGGGTTGTTGGAGCTTAGTTGTTCTGACCGTTCCCACTGTCAACGCGTAAAACGTCGACGGGGGGCCCTTTGGGAGTTGTCGAAGCTCAATCGCTTCGGCAGCGTGCACTGTCAACACGTAAAACGTCAACGGCAGGGCCCCTGGGGGTTGTCGAAGCTTGTCGTTTTGACAACATCCACCATCGCCCGTGCAGATTGCTGTAAATTGTTCATTTTTCCTGCGCATGCGAGACAAGAAAAACAGTAAAATTCATCCTCTTGGCTATAGCTTATTTGCAGCTTATTATCCTTCTTTGAATTTTAGATCCTAACAATCTCACTGTGACAACATAAGTATATTGATTTAACTTCTTAGATCCGAATGCTTTCCGAACTCGCCTTACTGAGACCCACCAGAATAGGTAGAGTGGCGTACTTAGGGTGCTGGACTAGACTAAGTCGATAGCGCACTTCGGACCTGTCATTAGCTTTGGTTTTTAAGCGAGTAGGCCATCTAGCAATACTAAGATCCGAATAAAGATTAGTAATAAAACTTATATATCACATGAATCTCTAGGACTAAATTTCAAACGGATTGCACAACATTGCTATTGACAAGAAGGTAAAAGATGATAAAAATAATGAGCTTGCGCAAAATTAATACATGTAGAGTCTATTTGCACATAAATATATTTCATTATAGGTCTGAATAATAAGGGAGACAAGGACACACTTAAAGTACAGTACCAAGTTAAGTGTGCCATTCATCTTGTACTGACCGGGGGAAGGTGATGAGGACATCACAACAGCAGAGATGCGCATTGAACTGCAAGGACCAATCACAAGAGCACGGGCACGGTTATTAAATCAGCAGGTGAATTCGTTCTTAACTTCTTTTGCATGTGAGTTTGAGAATAGATTGCTATGTGATGATTTAATTGTTATTAGGAATAATGGAAAAGATCAAAAAGTGAAGGAAGGAGGCCTTGGGAGCGTGGAGAACTACCTGGGTCGTCCACAAGTAGATGGAAACAGTTTACAACTCGGACTCGAGTTCAACTCGGAGTCCAGGAGTAGTCCACCTTAAAACAGACGCCCAGGAGGCATACGGACTCCGTTTTCGACGTTCTACATATTCACGGAAAGAGGAGAAGATAAACTTTCCAATGGTTCTGGTCCCACCTCAAAATTCCTCCGGAGTCATTGGGAATCGTCGAAACAAGTCGAGTCCAGATTTCTGTCCGGTGCTGCGCCACCGAATCGGTCCTTTGGGCCTTGTATCCCGTAAGAGTCCATTAGGGACGCATCTAATCGTGTTTTGGTCGAACCCTAGCCTATAAATACTGCAGCCGCCGGTCATATTCGGTGGGTTTTGCTTAGATCAATAATATCGCCGTTCTACGGTTTGTGAGACCCCAATTTCGCGATTTCCGATTGTGTCTTCCACGTTCTTGCTCGTGTTCTCGATTGCACTTGCAGGAATTAGCCTTCTTGGCAAGGTCAAGCGTGTGCAGCAAGGTTGATAACCAACGGAGCCGTGGTGTAGTGATTGCAGGGGTACTCGAACCGCTCGAGTGCCGCGAATCATCAACATCGAGTTCTCCACCCCAATCGACATACCTTTCGGAAGATCGGGCCTAAACCTACTCATCAATTGGTATCAGATTTCCAGGTTGCCCGTGAAGTATCTTTGTTTTCCTTCCTTCCATTAGATCGATTTTGTTTCGTACCTAGAGTCCACAAAAAAGCCACAAAAAAATTAGATCGTTTTTACCGCTTCCCAGACTATAGTGCCTGCAGTTTCGTTTTTCAGTTTGCATTGTTGAGTTTGCATTCGTGTGGTTGAGTCTTGTTGCTGGTTTAGCTTTGTGTTTTTTGGTCCTAGTTATCGTGTTTCGTCCTTGTTTTCTTGCTATTCGACACCTATTCCACAATCCCTAAATAACAAACCGATCCGCCACGTTCATCGGTTTGCCCTAGCTAGCCGCCTTGCGTGAACTCCCGCATCGCCAGCCCTAGATTAGGTGACAAATCTTTGTGCCATTCATCCTTGAATCATCACACACCACCCCATTAGTTGCTGTGCAAATTCCCGATCATTTTCGTATCCGTTTGCGAGTTCTGTTCTCAAACCGAGTTGGAATCAACATCCAAAAAAAAACGTAACTCGGACAGCCTACCTTAAAACAGCCATAACTTTCGCATACAAACTCGAAATCGGGCGAATTTTTTTTTCAAATTCATCTACGCGAAATTTTGCATCTGATTTTCCGCCGCGTAGCCGCGTTCGGCGAAATTAGATTGCCCAAATTCCACTCGGAATATAGGCTATCCGGCCTCCGAAGTTTCAGCACGAATTTTAAAGAACCTTCTTGATTTTCTATAGGCCGCATATTACATCCAATTGAGCTGCAAATTTGTGTGCTTCCTATATTTGTGCTACTGAGCAAAGAAAAATATCAAAAAATATTACAAAAAAGAAAAAAATAGTGAAGAGCATGCATATTAAAGCAATTGGCCTATACCACTTGGTGCTGTTTGTTTGGTTATATCATTCTGTCTTTCTTTTGCCTTGATACTTCCTTGTGTTGTGCTAGGCTCTAGGGCACTCAGTTGACCAGCAACAGTTTCCTACATTGAATACTTATTCAACTTTGTTTAGTTGTTAACGATTTTCTGCTTATTAGCCACCATATTGTGTCATCCAAGCTCCACCTTTCTCTTGAGCATAACAGGTACCTTTGCAATCACCCCACGCTTCATTGGTTCATCTCACCGTCCACACCACCTGCTGTGTCGGTAAGAACACTTGTAAGAGCGTGGTAAGACGCTTGAGCGAGAGAGATTGTTTTCTTCCACCTTCCACATTGTCACTGTAGTTGATAGGGATAACATTTTTTGTTGTCTTTTGTTTCCTACTACCAATGGCAGGAGAAGAAAATAATGACGAATGTGTTCAACATGTTGAGTTACATGATATGTTCGCCAAATACAACGCATCAACGGAGGAGTCATTGGCGAACTTGACTCACAAACTGGATGACCTTGCTCTTCGGATGAATACTTTTGAGGCTCGGTTGCCTCTCGCTGGAAGACAAGAAGACAATGCTTATGATGAACTGGAAGATCACAGTAATCAGCCAAGACTGCCACTTTATCGTCGAGGTATGGGAGGTAATAATCATAACAATTATAACCGCCCTCCTGATGATCCTTTTGCTAAAGTGAAATTTACTATACCCTCTTTTTCTCGTGCTTATGATGCTGAGGCTTATCTTGATTGGGAGATGACAATAGAGCAAAAATTTAATTCTCATCTTGTTCCTGAACAACATAGAGTTCGTCAAGCCACTAGTGAGTTTAAGGACTTTGCTATCATATGGTGGAATGAACTTGTTAAAACTAGAACTGATCCTCCAACATGGGATAGATTAAAGGAAGCTATGCGTGTTCGATTTGTTCCTCCATCTTTTCAGCGGGACCTTCGCAAAAAATTGCAGCGTTTAGACCAAGGTAACATGTCCGTAGAGGAGTATTATCAAGAGTTACAAAAGGGTATGCTGCGTTGTGGGGTAGTAGAGGACATGGATGATAAAATAGCTCGTTTTATGGGGGGTTGAGGCGTGAAATTCAGGACATTGTTGATTACAAAGAATATGATACTGTTAACAGATTGTTTCAGCTTGCTATGTTGGCAGAAAAAGAATTGCAGGGCCGACAACAACAGCAACAACGCACGAGGAGCAACTTCACGCCGCGTGCAGCAACTACACCATCCAAAACAGCACCATCTTCGGGCCCCCGTGCAGCGACTACACCACCCAATGGCGGCCAACGAACTATACCTGCTGCTCCACCTTCTCGCGTGCCGGAAGGCAGCAAGGCGACATCATTCAAGCCTTCGTCGTCCACTCCTTCTACGGGTCGTACTTCCGACATTAAGTGTCAACGCTGCCAGGGACTTGGTCATATGATGAGAGATTGACCGAGCAAACGAGCATACATAGCACGCGACGATGGCGGGTATGATAGTACTTCGGATGTTGAAGATGAATATTCTCTTGCTACTGACTCTACAGATCCAAATGACGAACACACCGAAGAAGAGGTACTTGGTACAGCGGCGACGGAGAACTATAGGAGCATCATTGTGCAGCGTGCCTTGAGCTCCAAAGTGGAGACCGACGACAAGCTACAACGACACAACCTCTTCCACATGTTTCTCGTCGTCAAGGACTGCCGTGTACACACTATAATTGATGGAGGTAGCTGCAATAACTTGGTAAACACGGACGTCGTCAAGAAACTCGGTTTGACAACAAGAGCACACCCTCATCCGTACCACATTCAATGGTTCAACAACAGCGGTAAGGTTCGGGTAACACAAACAGCGAGAATCTATTTTTCAATTGGTTCATACCATGATTTTGCTGATTTTGATGTTGTTCCTATGGATGCTTGTTCTCTTTTATTGGGTCGTCCTTGGGAATTTGATACAGATGCTATTCATCATGGTAGAACCAATAAATATACTCTCATGCATAAGGGAAAGAAAATCACTTTGCTCCCCATGACTCCTGCTGAAATTGTGCATTTTGAGAAGAGTAAAATTCGTGAGGGCAAAGCAACTAAATTAGAATCTGAAAAACAGCAAGTTATTAAGTTAAAATCACCATCATTGCTCGCAACTAAATCTGAACTTGTTGATTTATTCGATGCTAAGGGGATGTGCTATGCTTTAGTTTGCAAAGAAGCCATGTTTTCACTTCATGAATTGTCTATTGCATTGCCCCCTGCTGTTGCTAACCTTTTGCAGGAGTTTGAGGATGTGTTTCCCTCTGAGATACCCCCTCGTTTACCACCGATGAGAGGCATTGAACACAAGATCGATTTGATTCCAGGAGCAAGTTTGCCAAATCGTGCAGCATACAGGGCGAATCCACAAGAAACTAAGGAAATTCAGCGACAAGTCCAAGATCTTTTGGACCGCGGGTACATTCGTGAAAGCCTTAGCCCTTGTTCCATTCCTGTTCTTTTGGTTCCTAAGAAAGATGGTAGTTGGCGCATGTGTGTTGATTGTCGAGCGATTAATAACATCACCATTCGATATCGTTATCCTATTCCTCGATTAGATGACATGCTTGATGAATTGAGTGGTGCTATCATCTTCACAAAAATTGACTTGCGTAGTGGTTACCACCAAATTAGAATGGCACTAGGAGATGAATGGAAAACTGCATTTAAAACCAAGTTTGGACTTTATGAGTGGTTAGTCATGCCTTTTGGTTTAACTAATGCACCCAGCACCTTTATGCGATTAATGAACGAGGTTTTACGTGCTTTCATTGGACAATTTGTGGTGGTTTACTTCAATGATATCCTCATTTACAGCAAGTCATATGATGAACATCTTGATCATTTACGTGCTGTTTTTACTGTTTTGAGAGATGCACGTTTGTTTGGTAACCTCGAAAAGTGCATTTTTTGCACCAATCGAGTCTCATTTCTTGGCTATGTCCTTTCCTCGCAGGGAATTGAGATGGATGAGGCAAAAATTGAAGCAATCACCAGCTGGCCAGCCCCAACTACCGTCACACAGGTTCGTAGTTTTCTTGGTCTTGCAGGATTTTATCGGCGCTTTGTGCGGGATTTCAGCACCATTGCGGCACCTCTACATGAGCTAACGAAGAAGGGAGTTCCATTTCGATGGGGCGAACAGCAGCAACAAGCTTTTGATGCTCTCAAATCGAAGCTTACACAAGCACCATTACTACAACTTCCTGATTTTAACAAGACCTTTGAGCTAGAATGCGATGCAAGCGGCATTGGTATTGGAGGCGTTCTCATACAAGGAGGTAAACCCGTTGCTTTCTTTAGTGAAAAACTTCATGGTCCTTCTCTGAATTACTCCACTTATGATAAGGAATTGTATGCCTTAGTCCGTGTATTACAAACATGGCAACATTATCTTTGGTCTAAGGAGTTTGTCATACATTCCGATCATGAATCATTGAAGTATCTTAAGTGTCAAACCAATCTGAATAAACAATGCTAAATGGATTGAGTTCATAGAGTCGTTTCCATACATCATTAAGCATAAGAAATGGAAGGAAAATATCAATGCCGATGCATTATCTAGGCGTTATACCATGCTGTCCCAACTTGATCATAAAATCTTTGGTTTGGAAACAATTAAAGCATTATATCCTACTGATTTGGACTTCAAAGTTGCTTTTGAAAATTGTAGAGAAGGAAGAACTTGGAATAAATATGTGCTGCGAGAGGGTCTCCTCTATCGTGCTAACAAGCTATGCGTTCCAGCTAGCTCCATTCGTCTATTGCTTTTGCAGGAAGCACATGGAGGAGGTTTGATGGGACATTTTGGAGTGAAGAAAACTGAAGATGTGCTGTCCACACACTTCTTTTGGCCAAAGATGAGGCGTGATGTCGAGCGCTACGTGTCACGATGCACTACTTGCAACAAAGCTAAGTCCCGTCTTAACCCACATGGTCTTTATATGCCTCTTCCTGTTCCTAGTGTACCTTGGTAGGATATTTCTATGGACTTTGTTTTGGGATTGCCTAGGACTAAGAGGGGGAGGGATAGTATTTTTGTAGTTGTTGATCGTTTTTCCAAAATGGCACACTTTATACCTTGTCATAAGAATGATAATGCCTCACACAT
The DNA here is from genome assembly GCA_036927565.1 of Tuctoria greenei. Lineage (NCBI taxonomy): Eukaryota > Viridiplantae > Streptophyta > Magnoliopsida > Poales > Poaceae > Tuctoria > Tuctoria greenei. Next base: position 17,647,774 of record JAYESD010000004.1, on the reverse strand, counting down.
TGCTGATTTATTTATGACGGAAATTGTTCGTTTACATGGTGTGCCAAATACCATTGTTTCTGATCGTGATGCAAAATTTTTAAGTCATTTTTGGAGAACTTTGTGGTATAAATTGGGAACCAAGTTGCTGTTTTCAACTACATGTCACCCACAAACAGATGGACAGACCGAGGTAGTTAATCGTACTTTATCCACTATGTTACGGGCTGTCTTGAAAACAAATTTGAAGTTGTGGGAGGAGTGTTTACCACATATAGAATTTGCTTACAACAGATCCGTTCACTCCACGACAAAGGTAAGTCCATTCCAGGTAGTGTATGGTTTCAATCCCCGTGCTCCTATTGATTTACTACCTTTGCCTCCTTCTGAAACTATAAATTTGGATGCTACACAACGATCTGAATTCATTCTTAAGATGCATGAAACTACAAAGAAAAATATTGAAATGATGAATGAGAAGTATAGGATTGCAGGTAGTAAAGGTAGAAAAGAAGTAAAACTTGAACCGGGCGATTTGGTGTGGTTACATTTGAGAAAAGAGCGATTTCCTGACTTGAGAAAATCTAAACTTATGCCACGAGCTGCTGGTCCTTTTAAGATCGTTGAAAAGATTAATGATAATGCATATAAGCTTGAATTGCCTCCCGATTTTCGGGTTAGTCCTACATTTAACATTTCAGATTTGCGACCGTACTTGGGAGAAGAAGATGAACTTGAGTCGAGGACGACTCCAATTCAAGAGGGGGAGGATGATGAGGACATCACAACAGCAGAGACGTGCATTGAACTGCAAGGACCAATCACAAGAGCACGGGCACGGTTATTAAATCAGCAGGTGAATTCATTCTTAACTTCTTTTGCATGTGAGTTTGAGAATAGATTGCTATGTGATGATTTAATTGTTATTAGGAATAATGGAAAAGATCAACAAGTGAAGGAAGGAGGCCTTGGGAGCGTGGAGAACCACCTGGGACGTCCACAAGTAGATGGAAGCAGTTTACAACTCGGACTCGAGTTCAACTCGGAGTCCAGGAGCAGTCCACCTTAAAACAGACGCCCAGGAGGCATACGGACTCTGTTTTCGACGTTCTACATATGCACGGAAAGAGGAGAAGATAAACTTTCCAATGGTTCTGGTCCCACCTCAGAATTCCTCCGGAGTCATTGGAAATCGTCGAAACAAGTCGAGTCCAGATTTCTGTCCGGTGCTGCGCCACCGAATCGGGCCTTTGGGCCTTGTATCCCGTAAGAGTCCATTAGGGACGCGTCTAATCGTGTTTTGGTCGAACCCTAGCCTATAAATACTGCATCCGCCGGTCATATTCGGTGGGTTTTGCTTAGATCAATAATATCGCCGTTCTACGGTTTGTGAGACCCCAATTTCGCGATTTCCGATTGTGTCTTCCACGTTCTTGCTCGTGTTCTCGATTGCACTTGCAGGAATTAGCCTTCTTGGCAAGGTCAAGCGTGTGCAGCACGGTTGATAACCAGCGGAGCCGTGGTGTAGTGATTGCAGGAGTACTCGAACCGCTCGAGTGCCGCGGATCATCAACGTCGAGTTCTCCACCCCAATCGACATACATTTCGGAAGATCGGGCCTAAACCTACTCATCAGAAGGTAAAGGCACACCTAAAGTACAGTACCAAGTTAAGTGTGCTTTTGATCTAGGACAAACCCGACTCTGTTCATAGACTCTATGAAATACATTTTATACAAATACAGACTCACCTCCGTGTAACTAAGTGTATAACTTACGAAGGTGCTCCATGTTCCAAGGATTGGGAAGTGGTATCCCATCCTCTGTTGCCAAGCGTACGCATCTGGACGGGAAACCTTTACTGCTCGAAAGGGACCTTCCCAGCAAGGAGAAAGTTTTTTCATCCCTTCACAAGTAAGTATTCTCTGTAGCACCAGATCGCCTTCTTCTAGCCGCCGGTTGCGCACATGCCTTTGGTGATAATGTTAGAGAGCCTGGCGGTAGCGCGCATTTTGAACAGCTGATTGGCATCTTGCCTCGTCGATGAGGTCTAGGTCTTCACTCTAGCGCTGGTCCTGCGTGGCTTCGTCAAAGGACCATACCCAAAAAGAACCCATGAGATCCCCTTCTACCAACATGTATCTTTTAGCAAATCTGACAATTCGTTCAGCGGATACACCATCTTCAAGAAGGATGTTGTCTTTCAAGTAGTCCCGGACCTCCGAGATCCATGCATCAGGACTGACTTGAGCTTCTAGATTTTGCACGCTCTGTTGCTCAGAGCTTCCTATAGCGCCTACGATCCTTGGTGGACGTCATGGTAACAGGGCCACCAGAACCGCCAACTTCGGGGTGCTGGTCTCGCCCCCATCACTCAGTTTGGCAGGTGAATGACAGGTGCTGATAATCTCCTGACAAAAACCCCATCGGTTAATTGAGCCCCGGTTCAAGTCTTCATCGAGAGGTCGTCAGTTTAAGCGTTGTTGAGACGCTGGACATGGCAGAGGTCCAAGACATGGAAGTATTTCTGCAACTTCTGGACTTCAAGTAGATATGCAGCAAGTTGAAGGTTATTGCAACTACATTTGCCTTTGACTTGTTTGATGATGAGTTGCAAATCGCCCTTCACCAGGAGCTATCGAACGCCATATGAAAGCACCACCTTGAGTCCAAAGATGAGAGATTCATATTCCGCCATGTTGTTGGTTGCCTTGAAGTCGATGCGCATCATGTACTTGACTTTCTCCCCGGTCAGAGCCTGGAGAAGGATTCCAGCTCCGCCCCCCTGCTTCTGCACGGAGCCGTCGAAGTAAAGAATCCAGTTAGGCTTAGTGAAGACTGGGACCTTAGGTTTCGGCTTCTGGTCACTCAGGCTCCTTGGAGTTGATGAAGAAGGTGTCCACTCCACCACGAAGTCTGCAAGCGTATGACTCTTGATTACATGTTGAGGCAGGAATTCGAGGTCGAATTCTTCCAACTCCGTTGCCCACTTGGCGATATTTTTCGTTGACTTAGGATTATGTGAAATTGCTCATAGCAGATAAGATATTACCACTGATATCTTGTGGACTTGGAAGTAGTGGTGAAGCTTCCTTGAGGCAGTAAGAAATGCATACAGTAGTTTATGCACCTCAATGTACCAAGTCTTGGCATTGTGAAGTATTTCACTGATGAAGTACACTGGCTGCTGGACAGTTCGGACCCTCCCGAAGGGGTCCGAAGCTTCTTTTTCATCAACCCGGACCCTCCCGGAGGGGTTCGGATCACGTTCTATGTCAATAGATACTCCCTTGGATGAGAGAGGTCGATCAACAGGCATCTTGCCTTTAGAATCCGTGCCTGGGGATTGGGACCCAGACTCGCCTTCAGGTAGCTCTGAACCCTCCCAAAGGGGTCTAGGCTCGTGAGTTGAAGATGTTTCTGGTCTTTCCGCAAGCAGAACCATGCTGACAACCTTCGTAGTTGCAGCAATGTAAAGCATAAAAGGATCACCAGGCTCCGGAGCTACCATGATTGGTAGTGTGGTGAGGGGCTGCTTGAGCTCTTGGAATGCCTATTCTGCTTCTTCAGACCAATGGAATGGTCCAGACTTCCTCAACAGCTTGAATAAGGGTAGTGCTTGCTCTGCCAGCCTTGAGATGAACTGGTTGAGCGAAGCTAGACACCCTGTAAGCTTCTGGACGTCCTTGATATGGGCTGGAGACCGCATCTCTTCTATGGCTTTGACCTTCACTGGATTTACTTCAATTCCTCGGTGGGTCACCAGGAAACCAAGAAGCTTTCCGAAGCTAACGCCAAGGACACACTTGTCCGGGTTGAGCTTCCTGCATGTCAGGCGCAGCTTGTCAAAAATGGATCGAATATTGTCGAGGAGTAAGTCTTTGTTATTCACCTTGACAACGATGACATCAACGTAGACTTCCACCAGATCCCTAATCAGCTCCCCAAAAGTTTTGTGCATGGCTCGCACAAAAGTTGAGGCACCATTTTTAAGACCAAAAGGCATGGCAGTATAACAATACAACCCATCTACTAGGATAAAGGTGGTATGCGCTTCGTCTTCCTTAGACATTGGAATTTGATTATATCTAGACTAAGCGTCTAGGAAACACAGTAGTTCACACCTGGAGGTAGAATCCACTATCTGATCTATTCTTGGTAGTGGAAAATGGTATTTTGGACATGCCTTACTCAAAGTGGTGTAGTCAATGCACATCCGGAGCTTCCACCAGCCTTTGGCACAACGACTGGGTTTGCCAGCCACCGTGGATGATGAACCTCCCAGATGAATCCAACAGCAAGCAACATTTTGACTTCTTCTCTGATGAAGTTTTGTCGCTCAACAGATTGCTTCCGGGGCTTCTATTGTATAGGTCGTGCATCGGGGTATATCTTCAGATGGCGCTCGATCACCTCCCTGAGGATCCCAGGCATTTGTGACGGTTGCCATGCAAACACATCGACATTTGCCCGGAGGTAAGTGACAAGTGCGAGCCTATTTGTCAATCAGACCTCCCAATATATGGGTGGTCTGAGTGGCATCAGAACCGATTTGGATGACTTTGATGGGAATGTCGGTGCCGCCGCTTGGTTGCACACGAGGTGTAGAGGATGAGCCACGATGGCGTGAGCTCGGTGGTTGTTGAGCAGCTTGCTCCTTGTCGGATTCCTCTTCTTGTGCTGTTGCAAGCACATGAAGTTCTTCTAGCGCAGTAACCCAGTAGTGCGGTCCCCTCAGATCTGGAGGACACCTTACGAAGTTGGCATCTTCAACTTGAGGCAGCCTTAGTGGACCACGGCCATAAACTTATACAAGGATGGCCTGCCTAGGATCACGTTGAAGGGGAGATTGATGTGTGCCACATCAAATACTAGCTTCTCGGACCTATAGTTGTCCCATGTCCCGAAAGCCACTGGTAGAGTAACCGACCCGAGGGGTGTGATGGCTCCTGGACCTACTCCAGAGAATGGGTGTGAGGGCCTGAGGTCCGAGAGGTTGAGTTGGAGCTTCACAAAAGTTGCGAAGCTGAGGATGTTGAGGGTTGCGCCTCCATCCACTAGGACATGGAAGAGCTGGATATTGTTGACGGTCGGGGAGACCATCAGAGGCAATTGTCCAACTCCTGCCATGTTCTTCATACAATCCAGATCATCAAAAATAATGGAAGTGTACATCCACTTTCGATGGAGTTCTGCCTTGGTGGTAGGAGCAGCGGCAGCCATCTCTCGACGCATAGTCTTGAGAATGCATCGTGTGGTGATGTCCCAGAACCCTCCATACATCATATGGAGAGTCTTCTGATGCTCGTTTTTAGAGATGTCAGAGTCTTCGTCAACAGTTTTGTAGACCGCCTTTAATGCCTTATTGGCATCTTGGAAGCCTTCTCCTAATCAGACAGAGCTTCGTCGACTTTTTGCTTCCCTTCCCACTGGCAGAAAGGGGTCTCGTCTTGATGCTTGCAATTGCTTCAGCAAGCCACTTGACGTCACAATAGTCTTCTAAATTGCAGCTTGTCGATTTGTGAATCGGACACCACATCATTTCACCGTCGCCGTCTTCAAACGATGGTCAAGGTCACTTGTCAGGGTGTGGCCCCCGGCCACCACGTGTTGTGGTAGCGGCAGTAGTAGGTGTGTTGGCAAGTGACTTCATCTTGCCGCATGAATTTTCCTTCTTTTTACTACTGCCAGAGGTAGTAGCTTCAGCTTTGGAGGTAGATTGCTTGGACTCCGCAATTGGTTTGGAGTGCATCTCACGGTCCTCCGTGACAATGGCGCATTTATCAACCAAGCTGAAGAGTTCCGTGACGTTGCTGGCATTCTTGTTTGCAAGCTTCTCCAACATCTTCTTATCTCTAACTCTTTGTCGGAATGCAACGACGACAGAAGCGTTGGAGATAGAAGGGATGTTGTTCCGTACCTGAGAGAATTGCTGGATAAAGGATCACAGCCGATCTTCTAACTTTTGTTGTATGACGAACAGGTCCACCCCGGTGCCAGGCCGGGTGTAGGAGCTCCTGAAATTGGCGGTGAACTGGCGACATAGTTCCCCCCAACTATTGATGGAGTCAGGAGGTAAACTCATAAACCAGGACCTTGCAGTCCCAGTTACAGCCACAGGAAAGTAGTTGGCCATCACAGCCTCATTGCCTCCAGCCGCGAAGATGGCGGTGGAGTAGGTTTGAAGAAACTCAATGGGATTGACTGTCCCATCGTATTTCTCCAGCAAATGAGGTCGGAACTTGGGTGGCCATTTGACCATACGAAGATGCATGGCAAGAGCCGAGGAGCCGCCTCCAACTCCTAGAGGAGAAGGGTTTTCTTGAGCAACTCGCCTCTTACGAGCACGCTCGATGTTGACGCGGCCATCTTGCCTCATGTAGCGGCGATCGAGCTCTGACCGGAGGTCTTGAGTGGGGAGCCTCGTTGCCGTGTGAGTACGACAACCCCGGGGGGTAGTGACATCACTTGTTGGGAGGGCGTACGTCTCCTGAGCTGGGACGCCGGAGGACCAAGTCTACCAGACAAGGTCCTATTCCGAGAAGGTGACTGCCATGCATGGTGAAGACCTTGGTTGTTGATCGCATTGGTTGTGGGTACAACCAAATGCTCAATGTCAGCGCACCATTGTTCCATCGCAGCCGGAGGAGCTCCCAACGCTGGAGTATGTTTAAGTAGAGTCTGCGTTGCATTCAGCGCATTCTCCGGGTTGTTCGTCGATGTTGTGACCGATGCAAATTCACCATCATACTGTCCAACATTGGCTGCTGGAGCAGGTGGTGGTGGTGCGACGCCCACCGAAACAACAACATTGGCAGGCTGCTACACATTGGAAGGATTTCCCCAAACGGGTTGCACAGCCGATCCATTGGATGAAGGGGCAGCGGAGTTCACCATCTTGAAATCTTGAATGCCCCCTTCCTGGCGAGCCAAATGTCAAAAAGTGAACTAAGACACTTCCCCAGTACTACCAAGAAGTAGTCCGTGGAGGTTTGTATTCGGATGGGCCGCTAATCAATATCAAGAACAAGAGGTGAACACAGAGAGTTTTACGTGGTTCGGGCCGCTGAGCATAATACCCTATTCCATGGGGGGTGTTGATTGTATGAGTTTAAGTGTGTATGAGCTTTGCTGAGATTGGATCAGATTGCCTTTCTATCGTGTAGCGCAACCCTTTTATATGCCAAGGATTGGCTGTTACAGAATGTGCGTGGCCCGACAGGTGGCTCTGGCTGTAATAAATTTCCCTATACACGGTCTATGGTGTTAAGGGTGGTTAATAGTGTGATAATGTGTCTTAACAGCAGCATTACCGGTCTTGATAGTCCTATGGTCGTGCATCATTAATATAGCATTAATGACGCGTTAAACAGGTCTTGTAACGGCCAATTGATAGCCCTTGAATGTATGCCCTATTGGAGATCCCGCTATCTTCCTGTTGTAGACTTAAGTCTGGGGGTGTGACATGTGGCAGCTCCAGAGCTTCCCTCTGCGGGGAGGCAGGTCCGGAGCTACTTGACACGTGGCAGCTCCGGAGCTTCCCTCTACAGGGAAGCAGGTCCGGAGCTACTGGACACGTGGTAGCATTGGAGCTTTCCTCTACGACGAGGCAGGTCTGGAGCTACTGGACATATGGCAGCATCGAATCTTCCCTCTGCGGGAAGGCAGATCCGGAAATACTCGACACGTGGCAGCACCAGAGCCACCCTGAGGAGGGAAGCAGGTCCGGCACTGCGGGACATGTGTTGCCTCCGAAAGTCCACAATTCCGGAAGGTGGAACTCGACGCATCTTCTTCTGGTACGAAAGGATACCTAGTATTCAGGGTATCGACAGGATCATCAAATTAATTGCATGCCATGTGTATTTCCCAACACGCATCACCCATTCGCACTTTGTACCCGATCCTATAGATACGTGCACCATGTTTGCATGTTAGCCCCGCTTGAGGGATCGTGTGTTGCACCTCCTGTATAAATCTGTAACCACAGATCAATACATACATTTGTGGCGACTTTTCCCTCTCTCATTTTCATACATGGTATCAGGGATCCAGTGATCCACGCCTCCCTCCACAGATAGAGTTCAACCCAATTTTCTCCCCATCCAACATATCGTGTTCCTCTTCTACGATCGATGATAACTCTGATGGTCGGGCATCTCTCCATCAATTTATCATCGGCATTGTTCAAACAGTGAACATTAAGTCTCATGTTCCTGTTACTTTGGATCTCTCCACTCCCAATTACTCCAATTAGCGGCTCATCTTCGACAGTACTCTCGGCAAATTCGGTCTGGATGGTCATGTCCCTAGTTTCATGCCAAGCACTAATCGCGACCATGACTGGTACCATATCGACAGTTGTATAGTCAATTGGATCTATACAACATCTTCAGTTGAGGTTCTTCAGATTGTTCGCGAGAACAAGATCGACATTGCTACTCTCTGGTATGATCTCTATCAGCTTTTTACGACAATGAACTGCGGCATGTATTCTTCTATGAAGTTGAATATCGCAATCTCCAACAGAGCAATATGACCATTACTGAGTATTGTGCCAAGCTGAAAATTTTTGCTGATTGTTTACGTGATGTTGGGCAGTCGGTGTCAGAATCAAGTCAAGTTTTAAATTTACTCTATGGGCTCAATTCTAAGTATCGGCATACCATATCGACTATCACCTCTCGTCAACCTCCTCATACATTCATGAGTGCACGTTCGCATCTCTTGATAGAGGAAATGTTCAATAATCAACATTCTCAATCAGTCGCTGCTCAAGCACTTGTGGCCAACACCGACAAGTCATCATCCAACACGTCTGTGTCGGCCTCTGACAATAATGCCTCTCGTGGTGGCACTTCTCGCGGTCAGGGCCGTGGCCGTGGACAACGTCATGGTTGCAACACGACTACGCCCCAACCTCAACAACAACAGTCCAACGAACAATGGTGCCCTGCTGTCAATCCCTAGACGGGCATGGTACGAGCTTGGCCCGTGCCTTTTCGCCCACCAACTGCTGGGGTTCTTGGTCCTCGTCTAGGCTTAATCCACATCAAGCACTGTATGCTGGCAACACTGATCAATATCTATGACATCCAGGCTCAAGGCTTAATAGGATTGATAAAATAACTCATACCACCAAGGTATACCTTCTTTTCTGGAAACCCAACTGCAAAGAACTCCGAGGTTAAGCGTGCTTGGCCTGGAGCAATTTACGGATGGGTGACCGACCAAGAAGTCTTCCCGGGTGCGCACGATTGAGGACAAAATGCGCAGAAAAGACTAGTGTTGGTCTATGGGGCTAGTTTGTGATCCTAGAGAGCTGCCAGAAGTAACGACCGCCAGGCCCGTAGTGGTTGGGGTGTTACAAAATGGTATCAAAGTCGACCCTCACGGTTTCACGGGTGCGTACGAGTCAGGGACGTGGGTACGTACGCATGACGCGTGGGTCTTCTAAGAGGGACACGGTATGGTATGTATGCCAGTAATGAACGTATGGACATGGCCAAGAGGGGACGTTCCTAGCTTGGGAGTTGACCTACGAGGACGTCGGTCCTCTAAGGGGGGTGGATTGTGACATCTTGGCTCAAGGCTTAATAGGATTTATAAAATAACTCATACCACCAAGGTATACCTTCTTTTCTGGAAGCCCAACTGCAATGAACTCCGAGGTTAAGCATGCTTGGCCCGGAGCAATTTACAGATGGGTGACCAACCGGGAAGTCTTCCCGAGTGCGCACGAGTGAGGACAAAATGTGCAAAAAAGACTAGTGTTGGTCTGTGGGGCTAGTCTGTGATCCTAGAGAGCTGCCAGAAGTAACGACCGCCAGGACTGTAGTGGTTGGGGTGTTACAATATCCATCTAGTACCTTTGCACAGCCTTCGACCTCAACAACGTCATTGGCATGGGACACCTCGGCACTGATGAACGCACTTCAAAATGTGTCTACAGCACCTGCCAACACCTCAGAGTGGTTTGTGGACTCATGTGCTTCATCAGAGTGGTTTGTGGACTCATGCGCTTCATCACATATTGGTGGTACTGGCACTTCTTTACCTTCCCCATAACCTTTTTCACATAATGCTTCTATTAACGTAGGTAATGGGGTTAGGCTGCCAGTTACACATACCTCATCCTCCTTTATTCCTGCTATTGCATGTCATCTGTCTCTTAAGAATATCTTTCTATCTCCATCTCTTGTCCACAATTTAATCTTTGTACGCCAACTAACTCGTGACAACTCCATTTCTATTGAATTTGATACATTTGGGTTCTCAATCAAGGATCTACAAACTCGAATGGAGATTCTCCAATGTGACGGCTAAGGAGATCTAGACCCTCTGCAGCTCAAGCCCAGCACGGCATTGCATCCTTCCACATCTTCTCTTCAAAGTTGGCATCAAAGGCTCGGCTACCCTAGTCAAGATGCTCTTTAGCAGGCTCTTCTGAATTTTCCTTTTGATTGTAATAAGATAGCTATTCATGTGCGCCAGACTTGTCAAGGAGGCAAACATATTCGCCTTTCATTTGGAACATCCAGTACCTCCACTTATTTTCCTTTCCAAATTTTACATGTCGATATATGGACATCTCCCGTGCTAAGTTATTCTGGATTCCAATTCTATTTAGTGCTTCTCGATGATTTTTCACATTATATTTGGACTTTTTCGCTGTGTTGCAAAAGTGATGTTTTGCCCACATTGTTGTCATTTCATGCCTATGACAATAGTTGCACTCCAATCGGATAATAGTTGTGAATTTGATAACCATGCTCTTCGCCTTTTTTCCACTCGCATGGTATATTCCGTCTCCCACGCCCTCATACATTACTACAAAATGGAAAAGCTGATAGAATCATTCGGACTATCAACAATTTTTTGCGCACAATGCTCTTGCACTCGCATGCCCCACCCGCCTTTTGGGCTGAAGCGCTCGACACAACGACATACTTGCTTAGTCGCATTCCTTGCCGATCAACTCGTCCACTCACTCCCTACAAGGTGTTGTTCGGCATGCCACCATCCTACAAACACCTTCGCATGTTCAGATGCCTTTGTTTCCCCAATCTCTCTGCGACGGCACAAAACAAATTAAGCCCCAGATCCATGCCGTGTGCCTTCCTTGGTTACCTTGATGATCACAAAGGGTACCGATGCTTTGACTTGTCCTCCCGTAAAGTCGTTACTTTCTGGCATGTGATATTTGATGAGCAAAGTTTTCCTTTTGCCACCGGTCAAAACCCTCTGCGCACATCCTTGCATGAGCCTTTGGATAGCTCTTCCCATGCATCCAATGATGAGCAGCCACGTGCGGTTCTGCGCTCAAAAGCTGCACCACACGTTGTCCTGTCCCAACCACCTGATTTGCATTTATCTCCACTAAACTCGACACGCTCTGCATCGCAACCATGAACCGCGACGTTGCCAGCATCGACCTTGGATTCATGTTGATATTTTCTATGCACTACTAACAATTCATTCCTAGCAGTGGTGCCAGAAATGCTTGTTCCTAGGTTTTTAAATCTCAGATGAACGTCCGCAAGCGCAAGAAAACTATCGATGTAGCATATACCCTTTAAGAGTATTCCCAAAGGGTGTCATTTATATTTTCCCAAATTAAGACTAGATGAAAGTAAGACAATCATCAAGTGGAAAGGCTAGGTTGGCCTAGGTAGGGTTCTAGCAAGGATGGATAAATGATAATTGGAGTAGTGTGACACACACAAGAGCATTTTATCCTAAGGGGATAAATGGGGTAAAGAGGGACTAGGCTAAGAACTAGGTAGAGACTCCTACTATGCTTCTAATGTACATATACATAGCCTAAATTAGTTACTAATGATTATGTCAATTATGAATTCTCATGCTAAGTGGATTAACACATCGGGCACGGGTTTACCCTTAGCAACACTAGGTGACTCCCACCAAGAGCCTGTGGCATAGCCGAACGTGGAGGATTACAAAGGACATATAGGACTGTCACCAACTACTGCATACCTATTCAATCCGTGGGTCTACGAGACATTCAACGGTACTCTCTATCCTAGCACCATGCTAGCGTATTAAGTAATTACCTTAAGAGCCTAGGCACAAGCAATCCTAAGGCAATGAACTAAATCATCGTTGAACCAATATTAATTCATAGCATAAGTGATTCATATTAACATAGTCATATCATAGCTAATTAGACTATAGTGGGGGTTTGTAGTGTTTATGATGATATAATGGTAATGTTATAGCATAATCATAAATATTATTCCTACCACATACATGGAATCCACAATCAAACAAGAAACGCTTCATCCAAGTATATGAACAATAGAAGACTAAATATAACATCTTTATTATGAATAAAGTCACAAATACAAATTGGAATATAAGAGTCATACCTTTCCCAATTGGGAAGAGACTCCTTCTACTCCTCTCCTACTTGGAATATGGACTAGAGGCTCTCCTCTCTACACCCTATACTCCTCTAAACCTATGGAGAGTAGTGGATACAAAGGAAGAATACTCAAGTGGTGTGTGTTGAAGTGAGGGGTGAGGGGTCCTATTTATAGCTTGGAGAACGGTCGGTTCCTGCCACCAAAAGCGCATGAATCAGTCACCCATGACCTCTTCAAGTCGGGAGGAGCCAACACGTGGCGTTTGACCGCGTTTGGCGGCAAGACCTAGTCGGCTGACTAGGGGGGTCGGCCGAACTGGTCTTGGCCCTATTGGGGTTGTGCTTCCTGCAGGTCTCTGCCAGGTGGGTCCCATTCCTTTATATGGGTGCTACATCGTTGGATGTCCTCGGATACTTCTATTTGTGGGCCATTCGATCCATGTGGTGCCACGTGTCATCGCTTGATTGGTTGGAACGATATTTTATAGGACCCATCCCCTTGTTTCACTTCAATTCTGCATAGAATTCCTGCATGCACCATTTTCTCCAAGGACAAGTGGAAATAAGTTAAATAGAAAGGTGATGTGTGCAAGAAATGACAATTCCTTCATAAAATTGAGTTATATTGACGAGTGAAATTGGTATATAACAGCCGTCAACAAACTTCCCCAAGCTTATCCTTTGCTCGTCTCGAGCAAAGTCAAGACTTTAAGTTGATGATCAGGAGTTGCTACTATGTTCTATTTTTCAAAAGTACCATGTGCACAACAAAATACTCTACCTAGTATTGCAAAATTTGGCATGGTACTTCACCCATCTTAAGTCATTATGGGGCTTATGCCATCTCCTATTCATGGGTGGTTGAAAGATAGAACAGCAAATGGATCACACATACCCTAGAAGTCAAGTTCCACTCAAATTCTGGAGCGTTCAATTCAGATTTCAAGTATCTCAATTTGATTCTCTCAAGTCTCTCCTTTGTGTGTATTAGAATTATATCCTCACCAAGGCATTTTGCCTAAATTCATCCTACCTCTACTAAGGCTTGTATGTGGAGCTTGGTAGGAAATATAGTAGGCATATTTGCGACACATAATATTGCTAAGTCAAAAGAGTAATCATTAGGAGAAATCAATTCAAAACAATTTGATTCAAGACTTGTGCATTAACATGCAAGTGGGATGGGATTGGGACGCCCGCCTCGCATCCGCGTAAGCCGCAACCTCTAAACTGGATCAAAGGGGGTGACCCCCATTAGCCGCGACCACTAAGCGGCCATCCCGTATAAGCCGCAAGTACCTGCACACTTCTGCTAGGCCGCTTGCTATTTATAGATCGCGTAAAGAGCTGCATGAGGCCGCTTGCAAAGTTGCATCATGGGGAGCTTGCAAAAAAAGAAAAAACGCTGAAGCACGGGTTGGACAAAGCATCTTGGTCACTCCGAGCATTCCGGCGATGCGGGAATGCGGCGCCGCGGGCGCCGCAGTGCAGCCGCCTTCATCCTGTTTTGTCAAATGGGTCTTCATGCGGGACTTACGAGGATTTACAGAGCGAGCAGTCCCAGCGGTGTTTCAGTCAGTCCGGCACCGCTTACATCCCTATTGTGCATGTGTGATGGAGTGGAAGTGGATGTGGATCTTGAGATGACTCCTTTTTGAGTGGACTCTCTTATTTTGCAGGGATGAAACATGGCTACTTTTTTTCTTATGCTTATGATGTAAGCATGCATTTTTTTCTTTTTCTTGTAGCCATGTCTTCTACTCCCTTTTTATGCAATGAATTTTGGAGAGAGCACTAAGCATGAGGATATGATGTTTCTCTTTTTATTGTGGAATGGTGGTATGATGAAATTTTTGCTTACTTCTAGTGTAGAAGTATAGCATGTGCAAGTGAAGTCTTGAATTCAAAAAGTAATGAATGAAATATCACATAGGTCTATACTAGTTTGACAAAGCTCAATGTGAAGGCAAATAGCATATGCATAACCTTTATCAATGTAATGTATCATATGGCTTTGGTGGGTATTTCCAATCAAATGAGGATAACTTAAATCTTTTTAGAATTTCTCCGGAAATCTAAGTTTCACTATCAAACTAGGAATAGCAGCCTATCACATATCTCACAACAACTTAGAACAGATTAAGCTTTTGCTACCCACAATTTCCAAATCAATGCAAAAGCAATTTTAGCCAATGAGAGCAATATGTTGGAGAGTAGTAAGTTGTAAACTAGGGACTTAGGAAAATTAACACAGCAACTATTCATCATTTCATCTATGTGAATTCCAAGTCATTCTAACCGCACATCTTTTATTTAATTGACACTAAATCTATCCTACATTTTGTTTAAATGCAAGGTGAATGATGGGTAAGTGGAAAATAAATATGCAAAGAGGTTGATACAATTTACCTCAAGTGGGGTTCCTCCCCCAAGCTTGATCTTCACTCACCTCTGTGATGAGGGTTGAACCCTTGATGACAGAAGTATGCCACGAGATCGGCTTGTCGTCGTTGTTGTAGCATGGAGTTGAAGGTTGTGAATTGAGCATCCATATATTGTTGCCAGTCTTGGGTACCTTGGACATGCCCTTGGAGAGTGTTGTAGATGTCACCCGTCCTCACTTCAAGCGCCTCCATACGTCTGGGGAGGTACATCATTCCTTTTCGATAGTCACGATGACTTCTATCCGAAGTGGAATGACATCTTCCCATAGATGTTGGAGGCAAGCTGCTAGAGCTTGAAGTGGATAGGGTGTCTCCCATGTGGCACCTGGCCATCCATGCCAAGACGGACCTTCGTCTCATACGAAGGAGGTCGAGTCCATCTGGGTGCATCACCCGTTGGGTTCTCTTCCTCTTCGTACCCATGGACTGTAGAGACATTTCTTCTTCCGGCTTCCTCGATGGGAAGGAGTTCAATGGTTAGCCTCTGGGATTTGTACAAATGATAATCCGGGTTAGATAACCGAATTTCATTGACAAAGCCGGGATAATAAAATATCAAAGAGCCATCTTGATCATGCTTAAGGGTATGTCCTTACACTAAATAATCTTCATTAATTAATTCTCTTTCATTTTCAATATATTCAAATGAAGAATATTCTAGTGCTCCTACCCTAGTAGCAATACGAGTAATCAATGAAGTATATTCAATTGGCCTTACCCTTGGAATGTAATCTAACCATTGTGTCATCATGGCAATATCTGGAGGAACTTTTATTTTTTTAATCATGGCATATAAATTTTCAGCTCATCATCACGTATTATCCTTACATCTCGTCTAGGGAACATAGTCATAGCCACCCATCTATGCATGAAGCGTAAAGTAAGGTTGTGCAAGTGGCTATTCCTAGGTGCACTACATTTGACCTCACTAATTAAATATTGCCAAAAACTTTGTTTGTTAAACTTAGGCAAAGAGTCTAAATCAAGCAAACAACATTTATGGAAGCCTAGTATTTCACTTAATTCTTTCCATAGGATGTTGTATTCTTTTTGAAATAATCTAAAAGTAATACCATCAAATCCTATTTTGAGTGTGCAAAGGAATTGTATGGAGAGAAGGCATGAACCTTTCTCCTCTATGTGAGCAAAGTTTTCCCATCCTAATGCACGCCAAATGGAAAAGAATTTGGAATCCATACCTATTTTGGAGATCAAATTTGAATCATAAGCTTTCGTATAAGAAAACTCACGATCTTGGAGGAGCTTGCGTGCTTGATCTTCAACTTCACTTTGGATGTCGAGGTCGTCGTCATGAAGAAATTGGTGTGGGTTGCTCCTCTCAGCGATGGGAGTGTCCTCTCCTACACTCCTCCTCTGTGAACTTGGTGTAGCAACGGAAGAGGGGTGTGCACTTGAGTCTCCACCATGGCTTAAGCTTGCAGCCTTCTTCATCTTTCCAAACAACCTCTTCATTCCTTTCATAGCCACAACAAAAAGAACACAACAAGGCAAAAACTCAAAAGAGGTGATGTTAGTGAAAGCAAAACCCCGACAAATTTTCCCTTGAAGGACTTGACAGCAAATTGCAAATGCAAACAAAAGCAAATCTTTTTGAGTTGGGAATTTGAGCAAGAGTGCTTCAATGAAGGGCAAAAAACAATGTGAGAAAGAGTGACTTTGGGGATGTAAGAAATGAGGTGAAGTGTAAAGAGAAGTGCTCCTCACCGCCACCTTTTATAGTGTGCAATCCCCAACGGTCACTAGGGAGCTAAATGTAGCCGTTGGAGGAGAGAGAGCCAAAATGGCTCCTTCCCCTAGTCGGCCGAACATAGGCGTCAGTCGACCTGATAGGTGGGCCCCCTGTTCCCCCTTTTGGCAGGTGGCTCTCCAACGGCTATGAAATTAGCATGTTGGTGAAATACCACTTTTGCAACCCAGAAAATTTGTTTTTCGAATAAAAACTCATTTTTTCAAAACCCAACATTTTGTTGTAAAAAAATAAAGAAATAAAAATGATAGTTGAGAATATAAGATTCTCAACGTACTAAGAAAATCAAATATGCAGTAGAGAAAATCAAACTAAATGGGGAAAACCAAATAAAGAAAAAGAAAAAACAAAGAAAAGGATAACTATCAGTTTAACCTATTGGCTAGGTCTCACCACCGTCCGATGAGATGGAAATTCCTCCATCTTCATTTCTTGACATCCGGGCCTGGAGAGATGGGCTTGGACGACTTGTCTTGCTTCTTCCGCCATACCTTCTTTGGCGGCTTGGTGGTCTTGGGCCTTTGGGGAGGCCCGAACTTCATCGTCTTCTTGGGGTGTCAGCGTGGACTATAGGACGGGTTTTCCGCATAGATTAAATTCCTTATGAATGCAATGAGCAGGTCCACCTTTAGAGGTGTGATTTCGACCTCTTGATTGTGCTTAACATTCGGCCCATAGTTGATACGGATCATGGAGCATTGCTCCAACTTTGGGTGAAAGTTAAACTTCTCCTCCTTGCCAATGATATAGAAGTGAATTTCTCATCTCCCACATCTATGCGAGCCTTCGCGGTGCTTAGGAACGGGCACCCAAGAATGAGCGGTGTGTCCTTCTCGACCTCCATGTCGAGCACCACGAAATCCACGGGTATGAAGCAGTTCCAGATTTTCACCGGGACATCTTCGGTAATACCTGTCGGATAACGGACTGGGGAATTAACCAGTTGGAACTGCATTGGTGTTGGAGTAAGTTCCATGAAGTTTAGCTGGTCAAAAACCACCTTGTGCATCACACTCACACTTGCTCCAAGGTCACAAAGGGCCTTGTCAAAGTGGTGTGCCCCAATTGAGCATGAGATTGTAGGACATCCAGGGTCCTTCTTCTTTTCTAGAAGCCTATTGAGGATGGTTGTGCTGCAGTCTTTCGTAAGCTTGACAACCTCAGTGGTGGGCAACGGCCGCTTGTTATTCAATATGCCCTTGAGATAGCGAGCATAAGTGGGTACTTGCACCGCATCAATCAAGGGCACATTGATGTGGATTTTCTGGATGATCTCAACAAAGCGATTGAATTGCTCATCCACTGTTGGCTTCCTTTGCCTGTGAGGGAATGACAATAAGTTGGTATCCTCAAAGTGTTTGGTCGTTCTCTCACTAAGTGGTTCACTTATGCCAACTGGGACATCCTCCTTGTCCTTTGTAGTTGTCCTCTTCTCTTGTGTGGGATATGGTGGGTCACGAGTGGTTTTGTCACCTCTCGTAGCCACCGCACTCACTTTCTCTATTGGAGGAACAACTGTAGCCGATTGAGCCAATTGAGTTTCCAACATTTTGTTAAAACTCAACAGATTCTTGAAGGCTAAGGATAGTCCTTCAATCTTGACATTTATGCTCTCTAGGGTATTGTCATTGGCTGACAGCTTCTTGGATATAGCCTCATTGATATTCACCTGGACAATGGCAAGTTCTCTCAATTTGGGTTGATTTTCATTGTTGCCATTGTTGGTGTACCCTCCTTGAAAGAATGGGCCTGGTTGGCCCCACACTTGACCTCCTAGACGATAGTCATTGTTGTTTCCACTGTTGGCTATGCATAGGGCATCCTCATAGGTTTTTGGGCAATCATTGCCCAAATGGCCCGTGTTTCCACAGACTTCACAAGTGGTGTGAGAGTCTAAGGCATAGGCATTGGCACATGCCTTACCATTGCCTTCTCCATCAATTTTCTTCATAAGGAGGTCCAATTTGGCAGCGATCATGTCCACCTCCTTGAAGGTGTGAATGTCTCACTGGCGGGTATGGAGACGCTTGTCGCTCCAACCCATGTTTGACACCGTCTTCTCAATCAAATCTTTGGATTTGGGTCTCGTCAATGAGAAGAAGGCACCTCCAGCAGCAGCATCAACATGGTCACGGGCAGAAGGGATCAGCCCGTTGTAGAAGTTTTGGATAATGAGCCAGCCATCCATTTCATGGTGGGTATGGGCTAGGATGTACTCCTAAAGTCTTTTCCAAGTCTCGGGAATAAATTCCTTGGCATCTTGCTGGAAGCTGAAATTTCTTCGACGTAGGGCATTGGTCTTGCCCAACAGGAAAAACTTGGTGAGGAATGTCGTAGAACACTTCTCCGAAGTACCTACAGCACTTCAGTTCGCGTAGAACCACTGTTTCGCTCTCCCAACAAGAGAGAACGGAAACAGCCTAAGACAGACAACATTAGGGGATACGTCCTTAATCTTAAAAGTGCAACAGATCTCAAGGAACTGTTGCAGGTGAGCACTTGCATCCTCGTTAGCCTTCCCGCAAAATGGGTTGGCTTGCACCATAGTGATCAGGCCAGTCTTGATTTCGAAGTTCATGTCTCCCGTGTTAATAGTGGGCCCAACAGGCACATTGTTAGCAGAGGGAGCCGAAAACTCATGAAGGGTCTTCTGAGCCATTAGTGTTTTGGTTGTTGGTGTGGTTGTGCTGGCTTGCTTTGCCTATCGAAGCTTCTGAGGAGTAACGACACGAGTTCGATCTCTCAGAAGGGATTCAAGGTCTTCAACAAAGTATTCCAGCAAGCGAAAACCAGACATACACTACCCAGTTTTCACATAAAATGTGAAAACAAATAAGGGTCATCCTACTAAAAACCTACCAGGGTCCTATCCTATTCACTCAATCATGCAATACTACAGTTGCCTTCCCTGCAACGGCGCCAGAAATGCTTGTTGATATTTCTTACACACTACTAACAAATCATCCCTAACAGTGGTGCCACAAATGCTTGTTGGTAGGTTTTTAAATCTCGGGTGAACGTCTGCAAGCGCACAGAAACTATCGATGTAGCATTTCCCCTTTAAGAGTATTCACAAAGTGTGTCATTTATATTTTCCCAAAGGAAGGCTAGATGGAAGTAAGGCAATCATCAAGTGGAAAGGCTAGGTTGGCCTAGGTAGGGTTCTAGCAAGGATGGATAAATGATAATTGGAGTAGTGTGACACACACAAGAGCATTCTATCCTAAGGCGATAAATGGGGTAATGAGGGACTAGGCTAAGAACTAGGTAGAGACTCCTACTATGCTTCTAATGTACATACATAGCCTAAGTTAGTTATTAATGATCATGTAAATTATGAATTCTCATGCTAAGTGGATTAATACATCGGACATGGGTTTACCCCTAGCAACACTAGGTGTCTCCCGCCAAGAGCATGTGGCATAGCCGAACGTGGAGGATTACAAAGGACAGATAGGGATGTCACCACCTACTGCCTACCTCTTCAATCTGTGGGTCTACGAGACATTCAACACTACTCTCTATCCTAGCACCATGCTAGCATATTAAGTAATTACCTTAAGAGCCTAGGCACAAGCCATCCTAAGACAATGAACTAAATCATCGTTAAACCAATGTTAATTCATAGCATAAGTAATTCATAACATAGTCATATCATAGCTAATTAGACTATAGTGGGGGTTTGTAGTGTTTATGATGATATAATGGTAATGTTATAGCATCATCATAAATACTATTCCTACCACATACATGGAATCCACAATCCAACAAAAACACTTTAGCCAAGTATATGAACAATGGAAGACTAAAGATAACATCTTTATTATGAATAAAGTCACAAATACAAATAGGAATATAAGAGCCATACCTTTCCCAATTGCGAAGAGACTCCTTCAACTCCTCTCCTACTTGGACTATGGACTAGAGGCTCTCCTCTCTACAGCATATACTCCTCTAAACCTATGGAGAGTAGTGGATACAAGGGAAGAATACTCAAGTGGTGTGTGTTGAAGTGAGGGGTGAGGGGTCCTATTCATAGCTTGGAGAAGGGTCGGTTCCCGCCACCAAAAGCGCGTGAATCAGTCACCCATGATCTCTTCAAGCCGGGAGGGGCCAACACGTGGCATTTGATCGCGTTTGGCAGCAAGACCTAGTCGGCTGACTAGGGGGTCAGCCGACCTGGTCTTGGCCCCGTTGGGGTTGTGCTTCCTCCAGGTCTCTGCCAGGTGGGTCCCATTCCTTTATATGGGTGCTACACCGATGGATGGCCTCAGATACTTCTGTTTGTGGGCCATTTGATCCATGTGGTGCCATGTGTCATCATTTGATTGGTTGGAATGATATTTTATAGGATCCATCCCCTTGTTTCACTTCAATTCTTCATAGAATTCCTGCATGCACCATTTTCTCCAAGGACAAGTGGAAATAGGTTAAATAAAAAGGTGATGTGTGCAAGAAATTATAATTCCTTCACATAATTGAGTTATATTGACACGTGAAATTGGTATATAACAGCCGTCAGCAATTCCTCGCTCAGTCTGCCACCAACATCCACATCAGATCCTACACCCATTCTTTCACTGGACTCCAATGTCGATTCGCCTGTCACAACAACCTTTCCTCCCAGCCAACTGAATTTTGACACATCACCAATATCCCAACCACGACATACTCATCGGCCGCATCCAATGGTTACTCGATGTAAGCATGGAATTTTTCGTCCTAATCCTAACTCTTAAGTATGCCATGTTGGCCTCCTCCTCGCACACTACGCCCATATCTCCGATTCCAAAAAGGGTGCGCTCTGCTCTAAAGGATGCTAATTGGTTTTGAGCCATGCAGGTTTAATTCCAAGCCTTGAAGGATAATGGGACCTGGACACTTGTGCCTCCTCCACCTAATGCTAATATAATTTCTGGCAAGTGGGTTTTCAAGCAGAAGTTTCAACATGATGGCTCTTTTGACAAACACAAGGCATGTTGGGTAGTACGCGGCTTCAATCAGAAAGTTGGCATAGACTTTAGCAAAACTTTTGCTTCTGTCATCAACCCGCTACAATCAAAATTGTCCTCTCAATTGCAGCATCAAAGAATTGGAAGGTCGGCCAATTAAATGTCTCCAATGCTTTCCTCCATGGTAAACTTGAAGAAATAGTATAATGCACTCAGCCTACCGGTTTTGTGGACCAAGACAGACAACATGATGTTTGTTTACTGTCCAAATCTCTATATGGGTTGAAGCAGGCACCACAGACTTTCACAGATTTGCCACATTTGCAAACTGAAAGTGCATCTAGGCTAATCCCTGTGGGTTTTGATGCTTAATGAAAACACTTAAGGGACTAATGAGCATTACAAGTGTAAGTATAGGTAATTGGAAGTTGGACAGCATTGAATGCACTCAAAAAGGAAAAAGGGAAGAAAAAAGGCGAAGAACTCGAAGGATAGAATTTAGGCTTTTAAATTCTTTGGGTCAAGTTCAACTACTTGGCTTGAGTGTGTTCAATGAGTCAAAGTGTTGAGAATATCCTAAGAGCTCATAGTCCAAGCTAGACTAGATTGAGAGATTAGTTGAAACAGCCCTAAGGACAGGGCCAGCCTTGTCCGAGCTGGAAGGTCGGACTCGTCCGGCCACATCAGACTGATCCGATATTAGGCAGACCAAGAGTACTTGTCCAAGTTCAAAAATGTCCGTTCGGGCAAGAACTAGTTTGTGGTGAGTGTGTCTGTGTCCTTCTGGGACTAAGTACTGAAAGACCGGACTAGTCTGCTTGGACAGACCAGTTTGATTCAGATCTGGAAAAGTAGTTCCTGACTAAGATCAGACTAGTCCGTTTCTAGTCACACTAGTCCACTATGTACTTTGTGGAGGCTGCTGGGACTAAGTCTTGGACAGCCGAACTTGTCCGCCCTCAGGGGTCGAACTAGTCCGGTGAGCCAGACTGGTCCATTCTCAACTGAAACAAATAGTTCTGTGAGAGATCAAACTAGTCCATTGTTGGATGGACTAGTCCATGGTGTAGTGACCGTTTGAATTCAAAAGGTGGCGAGGGACTTAGTGGTTGGTCAAGGGTGACATCACTCGTCCCCACAGGCCAGACTAGTTTGGGGTCAAAGGCCGGACTAGTCTGCAGTTTTTCTGGTGGCAACGGCTACTTGTCAGGATCCCTATAAAAAAGGATCCCCCGACCTCCAAAGGCCCACTCTCGAACACTAGCGCTGCCATAGCCTTCCTATACCATCCTAGCCCTCTCTCAACCATTATTGGAGTACTAAGAGCGATTCTTTAGGATTTGTGACTTGTGGAAGAGAGGAGAGAAGGGTTTGCTTGATCTTGAACTCTTGGTTGATTCTCTCAGTTTGATTGATTGATTTGAGCTTGTGTATGTGTTTATATTCGAGCTTTTCAAGTTGTAAACTTGTGGGAGATTCAGGTTGTAAGTTACCCCATGGATTTGGTGACTACCCCTGTGATTTAGTGGAAGATTAGCCGGCCTTCGTGGTGGCTAAGTGAGGAAAGGTTGAGTGAAACCCTGCCTATTGTGGGCATACTGTAACACCCAAATTTTCATGCATCATGCCCTACATACACTCATATACATGTTTAACATTAACCCACATAAAGAGGAATGAGTTTAAAATTGATTCGGAGCATTTAAAATTGATTTGGAACAAAACCGCACTTAAAATGCAGGAAAGTGTGGGCTAGTCCGATTTTGCTGAGGACTAGTCCGATTTCTCTCTGGCTAAAAATGGACTTGTCCGTTTTTGCTGCGGACTAGTCCGATTTTTGGCACTGGAAACCTTCGGACTTGTCCGATTTTGTGCGGACTAGTCCGATATTCCAAGAATCCTTGAAAATTTGCTAAGTCCTTGGACTTTTCCGTACTAGTCCGGTGTTCCAGCGGACTTGTCCGATTTCCTCTCTGTTTAAAGTCGGACTTGTTCGATTTTTGGCCAGACTAGTTCGATTTTCTCTCTGGACGACTTCGGACTAGTCCGGTCCTTTTGGGACATGTCCAATATTTCATGACTCCGAGTTGATCTTTTGTTTTACGACTTGTTTCTTGGGTTTCACGTTAAGTGGGCCTAGGGACGTCGTGCCTAACTCTTTTAGAGCCCATGTGGGACTCTAAACCGGCCTCTACTCATCCCAAAACTTGAAATCCATCTAACCCCAGCCTCCACCTCTATATAAACATCCCCACCCCTTGGATTGACATCTATTTGCCACTTTTCCACCCACCCAAACCCTAGTTCATGGGGATCCACCATAAAGGAGAGAGGATAAGATCCCAAGCAAGAAGAAGCAGAGGAGGAAACGAAAGAGGATCAAGATCTCCACCAAGTTTCGTTCTTCATCACCAATTCATCTCCAAGTTCATCACCAACCCTAGATCACCAAGATCCAAGTGTTACCTCCAAGTTTCTTGATTCATTGGAGTTCTAAACACCTGGTATACCTTCTATTATCTTTTCCTTACGAGAATTCAACCCCTAATCTCCAAATTCACGTCAATCTAGAAAACCCTAATCTCTTGATCTCGCGGAGTGCGGACTTGTCCGGTCCCTAGCGGACTAGTCCGATCTTTCTGGTTAAATTGTGTTGAATTAATTCTAAAATTTGATCTAATCGAATCCAAACATGTATAAACTTGTTAAAAGCTATTAGAACTAGTTAGTGATCATTAAAAGCAATCTAGTAACAAGTTCTACCTTGCATTTGCATCAATCATTCATGTCATGTAATATTGAGTAATATTTGTGCACTCTTTGATTGTGTTTCTTATCTTGTATGTTTATTATGTGGATTAGACGGATTTGCGCTAGAAAGTGCCGCGGAGGATCTACAGCACCAAGAGTTTGAAGGCTTTGATCCTAATCAACAGCAAGAGCAAGGCAAGTGTCCTTGAAGCATATTGACCCTGTTTTAAAATAAATGTTTTGTTTGCAAAATTGCATGCTTGTGTCAATTTTATGGGAATCCTATGATAGGAAGTTGACTAGCTTTGTTTAACCACCCTTGTCACCTGGAATACATGGTAGAGAGTCGGGAAGGGTTTTTACCTTTTGCTTCGCTTAATCAACTGGGATGGGAAACAACTATACCACTCAATTTAATTATGCATTAATGATATTCTGGTTAATGTGAACTGGTCAATATGGTATGGTAATGGGTGATCTAAGCAAGCCTGGTATGTGGATGGGTTGGATGTTATGGTGGTTTGCTTGCTTTAGATCTAAGGACCGGTTCATGCGAGAATAAGCCAGGATTACAGTGCCACCACGAGGCCAAGTATGGGTGCGGCATAGCTGATTAATTAGGGCTTTGCCAGTGCTATTTGGACCATTGTGGATGCTCGGGGAAGGGGTAGTCGGATTGGGTTTGCTGATGATTGGTGGGACTACCCTGGGATCCGAATGGCTCAAGAGGGGGCCCTTGGTTGAAGATGTGCTCTGCGGGAGACATCGCCACCGGTGAAACCTCAGTGGGGTCTAAATAGGCTAGTAATCCCTTTGTAAAGGCTATTTTGTGATCTCTTGGCCGCACACTGACGGAAGTGTGAGACGGCATAATAGAGGTTCTAGTCATCGAAAGGTGATGAAATCACGAACACGTGGGTAAAGTGGTACAACCTCTGCAGAGTGTGTCTAAAACTATCATGATAGCCGTGCTCCCGGTTATGAGCACCTGGACAACTTCCATGATTAGAGGTAAATTGGAATTTGGGATGGTTATGGTTTGGTAATGGTTATGGATGGTTATGGATTTATTTCTGGTATTGAATATAGTTATTGGCAAATGGTGAAATCTGGAATTAATTATGAGGATGGTGAATTGTGGACTAGTATTATGGTATTTCTTATGATTATGATGGGTTTACTTCACATACATATAATATATTGCTTTTCAAACGTTTTAATGTACTCTTCAGCACTTAACCATTATTATTGTCGACATTTGAATAAGCCACATGTCATATTTTCCACACTTGCTGAGTACGACATGTACTTACTCTTGCAATTCCCCCCCCCCCAACAGCTGCAGGTCAGGATTGGGAGTTTAATGGTGATAATGCGGAGTTCTAGGCCGTGTCTACCGTCAGCTTTGCCTGTGGTGTTATTGGAGCTGCGCTATACCGTATTGCTTATGCTGCCTAGCTGTTTAGTTTGCTTAATTAGTTTATTTCCGCTGCATTAGTTGAACTTGTCATAAATATTCATTACAGCTTGTATTCGAGGATAATCTGGTTTGTGTAATAAAATTTGGTTAATTAATCTTGCTCTGTGGTAATTTTTTGTATACTCTTTTGTGATTGCACTCGTGTATGTGTGATGAACATCCTGGGCACACATATGTGTTAGCTTGGTTCATTTTTCGGAACCGGGCATCACAGATTAGTATCAGAGTCAGGTTGACCGTAGGATGCAGCCTATATAGAATGGACACTTTAGAGCACATAGGGGGACTCAAGAATCGATGTGTTTTGGTTGGTGTGTTGTTTGCTATATGTTGTTTGCTTGTGTGCTTAATAGAGGATTTTGGGATGCCTTAGCATTGCCATGTCCACCTAGGCTAGTATAGCTAGTTGGTTAGCTTCATATCCCTCGATGCATATAGTTGGGGACGTTTTCTAATTCTTACCTATTGCTTTTCTTCAGATGGTGAGGACTCGCAACCAGAGGGATGGCAATGATGAGGAGTAGAACAATGGAGTACCTCAGAACAACAATGGACAAGGACCTGCTCATGGAGCTATCAACATTGAGCAGCTTTTGTCTATGCAAAACTAGCTCATGCAGACCATGATACAGACTATGGGACAGTTGCAGGCTGGCAACATCAACAATCAGCCCCACATGCCTACACCACCACCCCCGCCTCCTCATAACCGATTGGGAGAGTTTATGAGGACTAGGCCACCGACCTTTGCTCAAGCTGCCGACCCTATGGATGCGGATGATTGGCTCAAGTCCGTGGAGAAGAAGCTAGCTATTGTCCAATGCAGTGATCGGGAGAAGGTTTTGTTTGCTTCTCATCAACTAGTTGGAGCAGCTGCGGATTGGTGGGATGTTTATTGCAATGCTCATGAGAACCAAGAGAGAATTACTTGGGCCGAATTCAAGGAGAATTTTCGTTCTCATTATGTGCCCGAGGGTGTTATGATCTTGAAGAGGCAAGAATTTGAGAATTTAAGGCAAGGAAGATCAAGCGTGAGTGAATATCTCAATAAATTCACTCAACTCTCAAGGTATGTGCCTGAGGATGTTAGTCGGGACAGCCGGAAGCAATACTTGTTCATGAGGGGCTTGAACAATGAGATCCAAGTGCAACTACTCAACTTCGATTATGCCAATTTTCAAAAGCTTGTGGACAAAGCAATTGTGGTTGAGAACAAGATCCGTGAGATGGAGCAAGAAATCAAGAGGAAGGCGCCATATCAAGGATAGCAACAAGGAAGTAATGTGCGCCCTCGCCTTGCACCACCCAATGCGCCCTATTACAGCTCCTCTATTCCTGCTCAGCGTCGTGGTTATGCACCACGCCCAACTCAGTTTGTGCAGCAGCGCCCTGTTATGCAAGCACCTAGGCCTCCGATGCCTTATGCACCTCGTGCTAATTTTCCTGCTGCAAATGTTCAAAACCAAGCTCGTCCCAATAATTCTGGTGGAGTTAAGAAGTGTTATACTTGTGGAGAAGCTGGACACTTTGCGCATCAATGTCCTAAGTCAGGCCTTGGTCAAAGAAGCAATGCACCGAGGCAAAACCCAAGACCCAATGGAGGACAACCACAAGGGAACCGCGGACAGCAGAATTTTGCTCGTGGCAACGTGAACCATGTCTCTACGGAGGATGCTCAGCAAGCGAATGACGTGGTCATTGGTATGTTTCTCGCCAACTCCAACCCCGCGACTATGTTATTTGATTCTGGACCATCGAAGTATGTCCCCAAGTATAGTTTGCCTATCTGTCATATGAAGTTTACTCTATTGGTTAAGTCTCCTGGAGGGGAGATGAGGACAAATATAGTATGTCCAAAAGTAAGCCTTAGAATAAGGGGGGTAGACTTTTCCGCCAACCTCATTGTTTTGGATTCTCAAGGATTGGACATTATACTTGGTATGGACTGGTTGAGGAAGCACAATGGAGTTATTGAGTGTGCCACGAAGACAGTGAAGTTGACCAACGAAGCAGGGATCATCGTAGAATTTGAAGCATCTCAAACCGCACCGAAGCAATTGGAGTTGAATCATATGGACGGTGCCGCAATTGAGGAGATTCCGGTGGTGTGTGAATTTTTGGATGTTTTTCCGGACGAGTTGCCAGGTATGCCACCCGATCGATACATTGAGTTTGTTATTGATTTAATACCTGGAACTGCACCTATAGCTAAGAGGCCGTATAGGATGCCTCCTATGGAATTAGCGGAGCTCAAGAAGTAGATTCAAGAGCAATTAGAGAAGGGTTTCATTTGCCCAAGCTCTTCGCCTTGGGGGGGCGCCCGTTCTATTTGTGGACAAGAAGGATGTGTCGCAATAAATGTCAAAGCTAACCAATCATCAAGGACTACTCCAACGTAGTGAAGCGCATGACTGAGTTGCTAACAAGGGGAAAGCTTCTCAAATGGACTCTATCTTGCTAGGACGACATTGAGAAGGTGAAGAAGAGATTTAAAACTGCACCGGTGTTGGTATTACTAGACGTGAGCAAGAAGTTTGGATTTGTATGACGCATCAAGGCAAGGACTTGGATGTGTGCTCATGCAAGAAGGTCAAGTGGTTGCATATGCATCGAGGCAATTGAAGAAACATGAGCAGAATTACCCAACACATGATTTAGAACTTGCAGTCGTGGTACATGCATTGAAGATTTGGAGGCACTATATTCTTGGATATAGGTGTGAAATTTATACGGATCATAAGAGTTTGAAGTATAGTTTCACACAAATGGATCTGAATTTGAGGCAACGAAGATGGTTGGAGCACATCAAAGATTATGATTTGGGGGTCAACTATCATCCAGGAAAGGCCAATGTAGTGGTCGATGCTTTGAGTAGAAAGGGAGTAAGTCATCAACTCACAGTTCGAGAGTTACCATCCGAGTTATGCAAGGAGTTTGAACGGTTGAACCTAGGGTTTGTAAATGAGATGGAGATGATGGAGTTAAACCCACCCTTGGAGCAAGAAATTCGAGAGGCACAAACCGCAGATGAGGAGATCAAGGAAATCAAGGAAAGGACCGAGGAAGGGAGAGAATTCAGATTTGATGAAGACGAACATGGTACCTTATGGCTTGGAAAGAGAATCGTTGTGCCTAATGTGAAGCATATTCGGGAGACAATACTAAAGGAGGCACAAGACTCGCCTTACTCAATTCACCCTGGTTGTACAAAGATGTACAAAGACTTGAAGACTTGCTATTGGTGGGATAGCATGAAGAAGGACATAGCTGAATACGTAGCATTGTGTGATGTGTGCCAATGAGTCAAGGCGGAACATCAAAGGTCAGTCGGATTATTGCAACCGTTGAAGATTCCGGAATGGAAGTGGGAAGAAATTGGAATGGACTTCATAGTTGGGTTACCACGTACTCAGTCCGGGTATGACTCAATTTGGGTAATTGTGGATCGCTTAACCAAGTCAGCTCATTTTGTCCCTGTGAAGACCAAATATACAGTTGCACAATTAGCCGAAATATACATGGACCATATTGTGTGTTGACATGGAGTCCCTAAGAAGATAGTCTCGGATAGAGGTTCTCAATTTACCTCCAGATTTTGGCAAAAATTGCATGAAGCTTTGGGAACGAGGTTGAATTTTAGTTCAGCATATCACCCACAAACGGATGGACAAACCGAGAGGACCAATCAGATTTTGGAGGACATGTTAAGAGCTTGTGCTTTGAAGCATGGGAAGAGTTGGGACAAAAGCTTGCCATACGCAGAATTTTCATACAACAATAGTTACCAAGCAAGTTTGAAGATGTCACCATATGAAGCACTTTATGGGAGGAAGTGTAGGACACCTTTATTCTGGAATGAGGCAGGAGAAACTCAAGTATTTGGTCCGGATGTGTTGCAAGAAGCTGAAAAGCAAGTCCAAATAATCCGTGAAAACTTGAGGGCTGCCCAATCAAGGCAAAAAGTCTATGCGGACAATAGGAGAAGAAAACTAGCCTTTGAAGTGGGAGATTTTGTTTACCTCAAGGTGTCACCAATGAGAGGTCATAAGAGATTTAACATAAGAGGCAAGCTCGCACCTCGTTATATTGGACCATTCAAGATTTTGGACAAAACAAGAGAAGTAGCATATAAGTTGGAGATGCCAGCTCATCTTTCAGACGTACATGATGTCTTTCATGTTTCCCAGCTCAAGAAGTGCTTGAGAGTACCGGAAGAACAAGTGCCAATGGAAGGATTGGAGCTAGAGGAAGATTTGACTTATGCCGAGCAACCGATCAAAATCTTAGAAACCAAGGAGAGAGTCACAAGGAACAAGGTTATTAGATGGTGTAAAGTTCAATGGAAGCACCACACAGAAAAAAAAGCGACGTGGGAATTGGAGGATGATCTCAAAAAAAAAATTCCCTATCTCTTCTCTTCCGCGTCAAATCTCGAGGGCGAGATTCATTTTAAGGGGGGTAGGTTTGTAACACCCTAATTTTCATGCATCATGCCCTACATACACTCATATACATGTTTAATATTAACCCACATAAAGAGGAATGAGTTTAAAATTGATTCGGAGCATTTAAAATTGTTTTGGAACAAAACCGCACTTAAAATGCAGGAAAGTGCGGACTAGTCCGATTTTGCTGAGGACTAGTCCAATTTCTCTCTGGCTAAAAACAGACTTGTCCATTTTTACTGCGGACTAGTCCGTTTTTTGGCACTAGAAACCTTCGGACTTGTCCGATTTTGTGCAGACTAGTCCGATATTCCAAGAATCCTTGAAAATTTGCTAAGTCCTTGGACTTTTCCGGACTAGTCCGGTGTTCCAGCGGACTTGTCCGATTTCCTCTCTGTTTAAAGTCGGACTTGTTCGATTTTTGGCCAGACTAGTCCGATTTTCTCTCTGGACGACTTCGGACTAGTCCGGTCCTTTTCGGACTTGTCCGATATTTCGCGACTCCGAGTTGATCTTTTGTTTTACGACTTGTTTCTTGGGTTTCACGTTAAGTGGGCCTAGGGACGTCGTGCCTAACTCTTTTAGAGTCCATGTGGGACTCTAAACCGGCCTCTACTCATCCCAAAACTCAAAATCTATCTAACCCTAGCCTCCACCTGTATATAAACAGCCCCACCCCTTGGATTGACATCTATTTGCCGCTTTTCCACCCACCCAAACCCTAGTTCGTGGGGATCCACCATCAAGGAGGGAGGAGAAGATCCCAAGCAAGAAGAAGAGGAGGAGGAAACAAAAGAGGATCAAGATCTCCACCAAGTTTTGTTCTTCATCACCAATTCATCTCTAAGTACATCACCAACCCTAGATCACCAAGATCCAAGTGTTACCCCCAAGTTTCTTGATTCATTGGAGTTCTAAACACCTGGTATACCTTCTGTTATCTTTTCCTTACGAGAATTCAACCCCTAATCTCCAAATTCACATCAATCAAGAAAACCCTAATTTGCTGATCTCGCGAAGTGCGGACTTGTCCGGTCCCTAGCGGACTAGTCCGATCTTTCTGGTTAAATTGTGTTGAACTAATTATAAAATTTGATCTAATCGAATCCAAACCTGTATAAACTTGTTAAAAGCTATTAGAACTAGTTAGTGATCATTAAAAGCAATCTAATAACAAGTTCTACCTTGCATTTGCATCAATCATGCATGTCATGTCATATTGAGTAATATTTGTGCACTCTTTGATTGTGTTTCTTATCTTGTATGTTTATTATGTGGATTAGACGGATTTGCGCTAGAAAGTGCCGCGGGGGATCTACAGCACCAAGAGTTTGAAGGCTTTGATCCTAATCAACAGCAAGATCAAGGCAAGTGTCCTTGAAGCATATTGACCCTGTTTTAAAAAAATGTTTCGTTTGCAAAATTGCATGCTTGTGTCAATTTGATGGGAATCCTATGATAGGAAGTTGACTAGCTTTGTTTAACCACCCTTGTCACCTGGAATACATGGTAGAGAGTCGGGAAGGGTTTTTACCTTTTGCTTCGCTTAATCAACTGGGATGGGAAACAACTATACCACTCAATTTAATTATGCATTAATGATATTCTGGTTAATGTGAACTGGTCAATATGGTATGGTAATGGGTGATCTAAGCAAGTCTGGTATGTGGATGGGTTGGATGTTATGGTGGTTTGCTTGCTTTAGATCTAAGGACCGGTTCATGCGAGAATAAGCCAGGATTACAGTGCCACCACGAGGCCAAGTATGGGTGCGGCGTAGCTGATTAATTAGGGCTTTGCCAGTGCTATTTGGACCATTGTGGATGCTCGGGGAAGGGGTAGTCGGATTGGGTTTGTTGATGATTGGTGGGACTACCCTGGGATCCGAATGGCTCAAGAGGGGGCCCTTGGTTGAAGATGTGCTCTGCGGGAGACATCGCCACCGGTGAAACCTCAGTGGGGTCTAAATAGGCTAGTAATCCCTTTGTAAAGGCTATTTTGTGATCTCTTGGCCGCACACCAACGGAAGTGTGAGACGGCATAATAGAGGTTCTAGTCATCGAAAGGTGATGAAATCACGAACACGTGGGTAAAGTGGTACAACCTCTGCAGAGTGTGTCTAAAACTATCATGATAGCCGTGCTCCCAGTTATGAGCACCTGGACAACTTCCATGATTTGAGGGAAATTGGAATTTGGGATGGTTATGGTTTGGTAATGGTTATGGATGGTGATGGATTTATTTCTGGTATTGAATATGGTTATTGGCAAATGGTGAAATCTGGAATTATTGATGAGGATGGTGAATTGTGGACTGGTATTATGGTATTTCTTATGATTATGATGGGTTTACTTCACATACATATAATATATTGCTTTTCAAACGTTTTAATGTACTTTTCAGCACTTAACCATTATTATTGTCGACATTTGAATAAGCCACATGTCATACTTTCCACACTTGCTGAGTACGACATGTACTCACCTTGCAATTCCCCCGCCCCCACACTTGCTGAGTACGACATGTACTCACTCTTGCAATTCCCCCGCCCCCAATAGTTGCAGGTCAGGATTGGGAGTTTAATGGTGATAATGCAGAGTTCTAGGCCGTGTCTACCGTCAGCTTTGCCTGTGATGTTATTGGAGTTGCGCTATACCCTATTGCTTATGCTGCCTAGCTGTTTAGTTTGCTTAATTAGTTTATTTCCGCTGCATTAGTTGAACTTGTCATAAATATTCATTAGAGCTTGTATTCGAGGATAATCTGGTTTGTGTAATAAAATTTGGTTAATTAATCTTGCTTTGTGGTAATTTTCTGTATACTCTTTTGTGATTGCACTCGTGTATGTGTGATGAACATCCTGGGCACACATATGCGTTAGCTTGGTTCATTTTTCGGAACCGGGCGTCACACATACTCAACGTGAAAGTAGGCTCCTTTTGTGGGGCTGAACCACAGGATAAATCTTACGTCTTGTGTCTTTGATTTGACTTCCTCATTCTTTGCTAGATCAAGTTAGGGCTCCACTTGTTCTTTATCTTAATCTTGTTATCCGCCTTGATCTAGTTATTTTTACTTCGTTCATATCCACTACTAGATTGGTAGGTTCATTTACTCTACCTTTTATCAAGTTGAGTTCATCGAATCGCCTAAAAATCTCACCTTTCCTTAAGTTCAACTCCCTGACCGGACTAATCCGCCCCCAGGCCGTACTAGTCCACACTCTGTAATATGATTAGCTTTTATTGAGTTAAATTTCAGGTTATCTGACTATTCACCTCCCCCCCTGCTCTAGGAAAATTTCAATTGGTATCAGAGCCTCTCTCAAAAGCTTAACCACTTGGAGAGGAGATGGAACAAAACGGTGACAAGGAGATGCCGATCGTCAACACCACCGGCACCGGCGAGAACAGCCACACCGGGGGACAAGGATCCAATCCTTTGCAGGACAAGACTGGTGACACCTCCAACGACAAGACAAAGCCTCCTCCCTTTGATGGCGAAACCGAAGATGAAGATGAAGAAGTGAAGCACCTTGCGGACCTTCTTCAAAAAGCAAGAGATGAGACCAAGAGGAGGAGAAGGCTTGAGAAGGAGAAGAAGCTGAAGCAGCCTGAGGAGGACTACACGCGATATCCTTTTAACTATGAGCGCCTCAATTCACATTCAAACTACCTTTCTATTCCAATGGGCAAAGCTCCACATTTTGATGGTACTAACTACACTATGTGGAAACACAACATGAAGTTGCATCTTATTTCTCTCAATCCTACACTTTAGCATGTTGTTTGCACAGGTGTAGATATCCCTGTGGATGATAAAGAGCTGACCCCAGAGCAAGAACAACTCATCCACCGCAATGCTCAAGCGGCGGTCGTGCTCAACTCATCCTTGAACCAAGAAGAATTCAACAAAGTGGATGGGTTGGAGCAAGCAAAGGAAATTTGGGACACTCTCAAGATTGCACATGAAGGCAACCGGTCCGTGAGGGAAGCCAAGATTGAGTTGATCGAGGGAGAGCTTGGAAGATTTGCCATGGAAGAAGGTGAGACCCCTCAAGAGATGTACAACCGACTCAAGACTCTCATCAATAGGAGTAGGGCATATGGATGCAAGAATTGGACTGAGCATGAAGTGGTCAAGAGGATGATAAGAGCCTTCATGCCTCGCAATGTGATGCTTTGCACTCTCATCCGCGAGAGTCCCAACTTCCACAAGATGACTCCGGATGAGGTGCTTGGCAAGATCATCAACCACGAGATGATGGAGATGGGAGCACGCCATGTCAACGACCTTGCCAAGATCACATCCTCCAAGAAGAAAGGCGTTGCTCTCAAAGACTCATCCAAGTCCAAAGGCAAAGAGGTGCAAGCTTCAAGCAATGACGATGAAAGTGAAGAAGAAGAAAGCACCAACATGGATGAAGAGGAAATTACCTTCTTCATCAAAAGATTCAAGAGGATGATGAGGAAAAGAAGAGGGTCGAACTATGAAAGCAAGGGCAAGGACAAGAGCAAGTCAAGACCAAGGAGAGCTTGCTACAACTGTGGTGAGTATGGGCACTTCATTGTGAATTGCCCATACGAAAAGGAATTTGACAAGAAGAAGAAGAAGAACAAGGAAGAGAAGCATCAAGAGAGGAAGATGTTCAAGAAGAAGAAAGCACATGGGCACGCTCATGTTGGCAAGGAGTGGGACTCCAACAATGATGAAGCTGGAGTGGCAACTGTCGCCATCAAGAAGCCAACAATGAAGAAGACTCTCCTACCAAACAAGGGAGAGTGGAAAAGCTCAAGCCACACTTGCCTTATGGCCAAGGAAGGAAAACGAAAGGTTAAATCTAAACTCTCCTTGCATTCCATTAAAGATGAAAATTTTGATAGTGATAGCGAAAATGAATACATGTTTGAAGGTTTAAGTAAAAGTCCTATCATTAAAATGAAAAATCTTTCCGATGAGATTTTAGACAAGGAAGAACTTCTCGAGGAACAAGATGAGTTGCTTGTCAATGAGAGGCAAAAGAATCTTAACCTTGACAAGCTTCTTGAGCTTGAGAAGGAAAAGAAAAAGGCACTTGAACTTGAAGTTGCAAAATGCAAGGAGGCTTCCTCAAGCCTCAAGAGTTCGAATGTTGTGCTCCAAGATAAACTTGTGAACTTGAACAAAGCTCACAAGAGTCTTGAGGCACAATTCGCAACTCTCAAGTCAAGTGTCCCTTCTTCTCCCTCAACAAGCTCAAGCTTGCCTAAAATGGAATCGTACACTAAAGCTTGCAAATGTGCTAACCTTGTGGTTGACCTAAAGAATGAGCTCAACTTGGCAAAGACAAGAGAACACCTAAGGGTGGCATCTTTGACTAGGAGAAGATCAAGTATGCACGTAGTGCTTACTCGATCATAAGATCTCCATTGGTCAAAGATGGTCATGACTGTTCAAGAGGAGGAAAGCAAAATGTTAGAATTCTCAAAAATAACAAGATGCAAATTGAATTTGTCAAGGAGGGTTCATTTCAAGTCAAGAATGAACATCATGCATCTACCTCTAGTGAAATAGTGAAACTTGACAAAAATACCCAAAATGCTAAAAAATGTCAACTTAACCATGTTTCATGACATTTATGCATCTTATGTGCTAATGAGAAACAAATTGGGTTATGCTTATGCTAAATATGTTGGGGCACACCGCAAGAGCTCAAAGCCTTGTGTGTGGGTGCCCAAATGCCTTGTCACTAACCTCAAAGGACCCAACCAAGCTTGGGTACCTAAAACCAAAGCCTAAACTTGTCTTGTAGGCTTACTCCTCCGGCGGTTCAAAATGGGTGCTAGATAGTGGGTGCACCAATCATATGACCGGAGTGAGAATAATGTTTGTGGAGTATGAAGAAAATGAAAATCCAAGTAAAGGTATCTACTTTAGCGACAATAGTCAAGGTAAGGTACTAGGTATGGGTAAGATATCTATTTCTCCACAACATACCATTTCACAAGTCATGCATGTTGAGTCTTTAGATTATATTCTCTTATCCATTTCTCAATTATGCAAAAGGGGTATAATTGTTTGTTTTCTAATGAGGGCATGATTGTCACTAGAAGAGTTGATAACTTGATTGCCTTCAAGGGTGTGCTCAAGAGAAAGCTTTATCTCGTGGACTTCACCGCGGATAAAACTCAACTTGATACATGCTTGATTGCAAACCAACATGGGGTGTTTGTGGCATCGAAGGCTAACCCATGTTGGTATTAGGAATCTTCACAAACTTCTAGAAGGCAATAATGTCTGAGGTCTTAAGAATGTTGTCTTTGAGAAAGATAGGCATTGTAGCGCATGCCAAGTCGGAGCAGCTCATCCCGCCAAGAATGCGATGAAAACAACGAGACCATTGGAGATGTTGCACATGGACCCTTTCGGTCCCATTGCTTACATAAGCATTGGTGGTAATAAATATAGTTTAGTTATTGTTGATGACTTTTATTTTTTCATCCGATTCTCTGAAATTTAAGACAATTATCCTCACTCAAACTTCAAAAAGTCTTTTTTTGTTTTTCTGATGTAAATTTTGTCTGTGGAATCTGGAACTTTCCCTGCATTTTTTTTTTTGGCAGTCGTGCTTTTGGACCTTCCCGCGTCACTTGGGTGTTTTTCTTGCATGACAAAGGTGAAACACATGGTGTCCTCAAGAGTTTCTTGAGGAGATCTCAAAATGAGTTCTCCTTGAGAATCAAGAAGATAAGAAGCGATAATGGCACCGAATTCAAGAACACTCAAATTGAAGAGTACTTGGACGAGGAGGGCATCAAGCATGAGTTTTCAGCATCCTACTCACCCAAACAAAACTGGGTGGCCAAAAGGAAGAATCGAACACTAATAGAAATTTCAAGGACCATGCTTGATGAGTACAAGACTTCCGATAGGTTTTGGGTGGAAGCGGTCAACACCACTTGCCATGCCACAAACCGCCTCTACCTCCATCGCCTATTGAAGAAGACTCCATATGAACTTCTAGTGGGTAACAAACCAAACATCTCCTACTTTAGAGTCTTTGGTAGAAAATGTTACATTCTCAACAAGAAGCATAGAATTTTGAAGTTCGCTTCAAAATCTGATGAAGGTTTCTTGCTTGGTTATGACTCAAACACCTATGTCTATCGTGTTTTCAACAAAACCTCCGGTTATGTTGAAATCACACGTGACGTGGTGTTTGATGAGACTAATGGCTCCCAAGTGGAGCAAGTTGATAAATGTGTGCTAGATGAAGAAGAGGCACCATGTGTTGCGTTGAGAAGGATGGCGCTTGGTGATGTAAGATCTCAAGAGCAACAAGGCCCAAGTGACCCAACTCCATCACAAGAGGTGCCCCAAGCACAAGATCAAGTCCAAGATCCCGAAGATCAACAATATGGTCAAGATCACCATGATCAAGAAATGGAAGATCAAGATGGTGTCAATGGTCAAGGGGGATACTATGAAGATGAGGGATGAAGAAGTTGACTCAAGACCAAGTGTACCACACCCAAGAGTTCATAAATGTCTTCAACGGGATTATTACGTTGGCAACATACTTGGAGACATCTCCAAGGGGGTAATGACTCGCTCTCGTATTGCTATTTTTTGTGGTCACTATTCTTTTGTGTCTTCTTTGGAGCCATTTAAGGTTGAAGATGCCCTACGAGATCCGGATTAGGTGATAGCCATGCAAGAGGAGCTCAATAACTTCAAGAAGAACAAAGTATTGGAGCTCGTGAGAAGACCTAATGCCAATGTGGTAGGCACCAAGTGGGTCTTCCGCAACAAGCAAGATGAGCATGGCGTGGTAACAAGAAACAAAGCTAGACTCGTAGCCAAATGATACTATCAAGTCTAAGGTTTGGATTTCGACGAAACTTTTGCTCCCGAACCTAGGATTGAATCGATTTGCATATTATTGGCCTATGCTACTCACAACAATTTCAGGTTGTATCAAATGGATGTGAAAAGCGCCTTCCTCAATAGACTGATCAAGGAGGAGTTGTATGTGGAGCAACCGCCTGGCTTCGAGGATGATAAGTATCCTAACTATGTCTTTAAGCTTCATAAAGCTCTCTACAGCCTCAAACAAGCTCCTAGAGTTTGGTATGAGTGCCTTAGGGACTTTCTCATTAATAATGGTTTTAAGATAGAAAAGGCCGATTATACACTCTTTACTAAGAACATGGGTGATAATTTATTTGTATGCCAAATTTATATTGATGCATAATATTTGGTTCTACTAATCAATCTTTTTGTTAAGAGTTTAGCAATATCATGGCGGTAAGATTTGAGATGTCGATGATGGGAGAGTTGAAGTTCTTTTTAGTTTTCTAAGTAAAACAACTCAAGGAAGGCACCTTCATATGTCAAACAAAGTATACTCAAGACATCCTCAAGAAGTTTAACATGGAGAAGGCCAAGCCCATCAAGACGCCAATGGTGACGAATGGACATCTCGATCTCAACCAAGGCATCCCTAGCGTCGACCAAAAGGTATATTGTTCCATGATTGGATCACCTATTTACCTTTGTGCATCTAGGCCCGATATTATGTTAAGTGTATGCATGTGTGTAAGGTTTCCAGCCGCTCCTAAGGAGTGTAACTTGATAGCCGTACAGAGAATATTTCGCTATTTAGTTCATACACCTAACCTAGGGTTGTGGCATCCAAAAGGGTCCAAGTTTAATATCATCGGATACTCTGACGCGGATTATGCTGGATGCAAAGTGGATAGAAAAAGTACCTCCAGAACTTGCCAATTCTTGGGTAGATCCCTAGTGTCGTGGTCATCCAAGAAACAAAATTACATTACCCTATCCACAGCCGAAGCGGGGTATGTCGCAGCTGAAAGTTGTTGTGTACAAATTCTCTGAATGCGACGAACTCTAAGGGATTATGGTCTCAATATGAACCATATTCCACTCCTATGCGACAATGAGAGTGCCATCAAGATTGCCCATAACCCGTTGAACACTCTAGAACCAAACACATTGATATCCGGCACCACTTCTTGAGAGACCATTCAATAAAGGGATATATTGTTATTTCACATGTGAGAACCGAAAAGCAACTAGCCAATATCTTCACCAAGCCACTATATTAAAATGCTTTTGTGAACTTAAGAATGAACTAAATATCCTTGATTCTAGAAATGTGGCTTGAGATGTTGCACACCTGATTGTTAGTTTTGTATTCTCTTCAAAATTATGCATGCTTTTGAAAACTTGCCTTCCTCAATTTTCTATCAAATTATTTTCAATTATAGTCTCCTTGAATCATGGTGATTGTATGAATCTTTGTGTGCTTTACTGGCCATACTCATTGAGAATATTTGTGAAAACTTAGTCCATATAGATCATTCCTTGCAAATTCTTCAATACATATGAGAATTTGCTGTTTAGGACCGAACTAGTCCGCCCATGGGGCTGGACAAGTCCGACTTCCTGTACATGTTCGGACAGGCACACACTAGTCCACACCGGACTAGTTCGGCCTGTCACCTGACTTGTCTGAACTTCCAGCTTAGTCCGGACCTGGTTTAGGCACCCGAACCTATCCAGTATACCCAAGAGACTAGTCCGGACTTCTGGAGACTTAACCCCCCAGCGTCAGACCCGACCCCTCTCCTTCTCTCTCTCCAATTCAAATGTGTGCCCCTCTCCAAAAATCGCCCCCATTGGCAATTTTTTATCCCAACCCTCAAAATCTTCGAGGAATCCATGTGAAAGCTTCTCTAGAATGTCGAAAAGGCGAATCCCGGACTACTTCGCCCTTCCATCCACGGATTTCTCCGATCTTTTGCATCTCAAGGTGAGGTTTTGACCTAACTCCAACTTTTTCGATTCTGTTGATTCTAGGTCATTTCTTTTGTAACTTAGAGTCTCCTTTGCTCATCTATCACCTTGTGATCTTTTCGTGTGATATTGCTCCTTCGTATCAAAATTTGCAGAAAAATCGCATAGTTGGGGTTTAACACATGGGTGGTCTGGGCTAGTCCGGACCAAGGACGGCCAAGTCCATTCCTGACTGGACTAGTCCGGCTAGGACCGGACAAGTCCGGCCTAACCTAGGGTTAACTCCTAACTCAATGAATTGCCTACACTTCTACCGCAATATCTTGCTTGATCTCACCTTATATCCTTCTGTTATCCTTGTTTCAGCATGTCTAGGCGGAACACCTCTCCTCTTTTCGATACAAAAAAGGAGGCGGCTCGTCAAGAGTGCTATCGCCGTAGGGATTAGGAGGAAGCAGCCATTGCAGCGGAGCTTGAGCGCATGCGTGAAGCTCGGATCAAGAAGAAACATGATCGAGATGCAGCCTAAGCTCAAGCGGCTGAAGAGCAAGCAAGCCGAAGGAAAAGGATTGTCACCATGGGTGAGAAGCAAAAGGCCCAAGCGGGCGATAAGGGCAAAGAACCCATGGGAGAGAGCAACCAAGCTAACGGCAAGGGAAAGGAGCCCGCAAAGAAGATGCCACTCAGAAAGGCTCCTCCTAGGATAAAGCCCTTGCAAGAAGAGGCTTGGTCATTCGTGACCAACCCGCAGAGCCTCGTGGTCCTCCAAAAGGCCCCATTGGTACATTGGTCATGACTCCTCCCGTGCATGACCCAAACCAGCAACCTCAGCTAGGAAGCAATGTTTTTCATGGAAAAAGAGATGAGAAAGCAAAGAGGCTAATATTGCAAGACCCATACAAATATGACAAGGCTACAGCAGATCCTCGCTTTTGATGTGATTTTCACTACGATTACTATCGCCTAGTCTACCTATCCAATAAGAATCCAGTGACAGATGCTCACTGGGTGGATTGGGCCTATAAGAAAAATAAGGATCATCAAGCCTTCAATGCAGTAATCTGAGCTATTGAGCACCATGGACTCAAAGAGTTGCTTGAATTCAGGTACAACTAGAATACGGAGGTGGTGGCTCAATTCTACACCACATGCTACTTCTCCACCTTTGGAGATAGAAGAATCACTTGGTTGACCAATGGATTTCGATACTCCGTTCTCTATGATGAGTTTGCTAGGATTCTTGGGCTTGTGGAGTTCCTAAACCATGACTTGATCATTCACAATCTCAAGGCTCTAGATCTGGGGGAGATTCTTCGGCCCTTATTTAGTGTGCTCGATCAGATATTGAGAAAAACCCTAGCACCTAAGGATGGGGATGCAAGCATGATCCAAGGAAATTTGAGGCACTTGATGAAGTTGATAGTTGAAGATGAGAATTTCAATGTTTTTTACTACATCTACAATGACATCTTAAACATATCCCACACTCCAAACCGCTCATGTGGATATGCTCCTCTTATCATGTGCTTTATTGAGAAGGTTTCAAGCTTATAATTTGTGAAGGACGTCAAGCATAGAGCACTTCATCCTGAGATTCCTCCTCTTGCGCCAAAGATTGGCGGAGCCTCAAGGAGAGGTACCTCTTTTGTGCCTTCTCCTCCTCCGGCTCCCGCCTCCTCCTCCTCCTCCGGCGACCTTGATAGTGCCACTCTCAAGTTTCTCAAGTCAATCTTCACCTCGTGTCGGAAAGTGGAAGTGAAGGCTCACAAGGCTGCAAAGAAGCAGGACAAGTACCTTCGCAAGCATTGCGAGAAGGCGGACATTCCTAAGTCACTGAAGGCCTCTGAGTATGAAGACATCACACCCTTTCCGGAGCTCTCGGAGGCAGAGGCTGCACTCTTTGGTGGTGGTCCCTCTAGCATCGCTCCTGCTGCTGAGGAAGT
The DNA here is from genome assembly GCA_036927565.1 of Tuctoria greenei. Taxonomy (NCBI): domain Eukaryota; kingdom Viridiplantae; phylum Streptophyta; class Magnoliopsida; order Poales; family Poaceae; genus Tuctoria; species Tuctoria greenei. The sequence goes on along the minus strand of JAYESD010000004.1, from coordinate 17,605,827 downwards.
CGATGATGATGAAGAAGACGAAGACGATGCTCAAGATGATGACGATGAAGAGACGGAAAGCGACCAAAACCGTGGAGAGGCGAGCGAGAGCGACGATGAGTATATTTAGGCTCTCTATTCTCCCTTATTATTTTTCCTTTTTGGTGTTTTGATGCCAAAGGGGGAGAGATTGAGGGGAAATATTAGATCCATGGACTATGCTACATCTTTAAAATCTGGGTTGTAATGTTAACTTTGGCTACTTGTTCTTATTTGGTTTGTAATGACATTATCATTATGCTATCTTTCTCTATATTATGTGAATCTTACTGTCTATTTTGTCATGTTGATTCTATTGAATATCATTCTAGTCAAATATGTGTGATGATGATAATTTAAAATTTGAGATGCATGCTTCACTCCACTTTTCATATCCCAACACTTGCATCACACGTAGGCATCCCACCCTAACACACAAATGTGTAAGTCTCCCATAGACTTCATTTGGTGCATTAAACTTATTGCAAATCTTCCAGACACACAATTAGGGGAAGATCCTTATACACGTATGTGTTATGAACATCAACTCAATTATATCTTTTATTAAAAACCTCAATATGTTGTCATCAAATAACCAAAAAAAGGGAGATCAAAAGTGCATCTAGGCTAATCCCCATGAGTTTTGATTATTAATGGCAACACTTAAGGGACTAATGAGCATTACAAGTGTAAGTACAGGTGATTGAAAGTTGGACGGCATTGAATGCACTCAAAAAGGAAAAGGAGGAGAAAAAGGTGAAGAACTCGGAGGATAGAATTTAGGCTTTTAAATTCTTAGTGTCGAGTTCAGCTACTTAGCTTGAGTGTGTTCAATGAGTCAAAGTGTTGAGAATCTATTAAGAGCTCATAGTCCAAGCAAGATAATATTGAGAGATGAGTTGAGGCAGCCCTAAGGACAGGGCTGGACTTGTCCGGGCTGGAAGGCCGGACTAGTCCGACCACATCGGACTGATCCGATGTTAGGTGGACCAAGAGTCTCTATCTGAGTTCGAACTTGTCCGTTTGGGGACAGACTAGTCCGTGGTGAGTGTGTCTGCGTCCTTGTAGGACTAAGTCCTAAAGGACTGGACTAGTCCGTCCTGTGGGGTCAGACTAGTCCGCTTGGACATACTAGTCCGTTTTAGCCGAAAAAGTAGTTCCTGACTGAGATCAAACTAGTCTGTTTCGTGTCATACTAGTCCAATGTGGACTTGGTGGAGGCTGCTGGGACTAAGTCATGGACAGTCGAACTTGTCCGCTCTCAGGGGCTGGACTAGTTCGGTGAGCCAGACTGGTTCGTTCTCAACCGAAACAAATAGTTTTGTGTGAGATCGGACTAGTCTGTTGTTGGACGTACTAGTCTGTGGTGTAGTGACCGTTTGAATTCAAAAGCTGGCGGGGGACTTTGTGGTTGTTCAAGGGTGACATCACTGGTCCCCACAGGCCGGACTAGTCTGCACTTTTTCTGGTGGCAACGACTACTTGTCGGGATCCCTATAAAAAGGTATCCCCCAGCCTCCAAAGGCCCACTCTCGAAGTGTAGCACCGCCACGGCCTTCCTAGAGCCATCCTAGCCCTCTCTCAACAATTCTTGAAGTTCTAAGAGCGACTCTTGAGGATTTGTGAGTTGTGGAAGAGAGGAGGGAAGGGTTTGCTTGATCTTGAGTTCTTGGTTGATTCTCTCAGTTTGACTAATTGATTTGAGTTCGTGTGGGTGTTGATCTTCAATCTTTTCGAGTTGTAAACTTGTGGGAGTCTCAGGTTGTGAGTAGCCCCACATATTTGGTGATTACCCCCGTGGTTTAGTGGAAGCTTAGCCAGCCTTCGTGGTGGCTAAGTGAGGAAAGGGTTGAGTGAAACCCTGCCATTTGTGGGCATCCTCAATGTGGATGTAGGCTTTTTTTGTGGGGCTGAACCACAGGATAAATCATGCGTCTTGTGTCTTTAATTTGACTTCCTCATTCTTCGCTAGATCAAGGTAGGGCTCCACTCGTTCTTCGTCTTAATCTTGTGATCCGTCTCGATCTAGTTGCTTTACTTCGTGCATATCCACTACTAGATTGGTAGGTTCATTTATTCTACCTTTCATCAAGTTGAGTTCATCGAATTGCCTAAAAATCTCATCTTTCCTTAAGTTCAACTCGCTGACCGGACTAGTCCGCCCCAAGGTCGGACTAGTCTGCACTCTGTAATTTGATGAGCTTTCATTGAGTTAAATTTCAGGTTATCCGCCTATTCGTCCCCCCCCCCTCTAGGCAACTTTCACAAACATGATTGGTTTTCATCAAACGAAGTATGACTCCTCCCTATTCGTGTACTGTAAAGGTACAACGATCGCATATCTACTTCTATATGTTGATGGCTTCGTCCGACATGCATCTTTAGTCAACAATAAGAGCATTGCAATCTGAATTTCCTATGAAAGACTTGGGAGCATTGAAATACTTTCTAGGTATTGACATACAGAGAACTTCTTCTGGCTTCCTTCTGAGCCAGCAAGGGTATGATGAGGATCTTTTTCAAGGCTGGCATGAGTAATTGCAAGTCTGTTAATACTCCGGTCAATACTAATGGCAAAGTTCCAGGTACCAATGGCTCACGGGTCTCCAATGCTTCTAAATACCGTCAGCTCGCAGGAGCTTTATAGTATTTAACTATTACGAGACCTGATATTGCATATGGTATTCAACAAGCTTGCTTGCACATGCATGATCCTCGTGATTGTCATTGCTATGATCAAGAGAATTTAACGGTATGTTCAAGGCACCACCACTCTCGGTCTCCATCTTTTTGCGATGACAGATTCTACTGTTCAAGTTTATACTGATGTTGATTGGGTGGGGTGCCCCGACACTAGGTGATCTACCTCTGGTTATTGCGTCTTTCTTGGATCCTCACTAAATTCATGGTCCAGCAAATGTCAAGCGACCATCTCTCAGTCAAGCGTTGAAGCCGAGTACAGAGGCCTAGCTAATGCAGTTTCAAAATGCCTCTTGATTCAGCAGTTGTTGCGTGAATTACATTTCTCATCGGCCAAGACATCCATTGCTTATTGCGACAATATTTTAGTTGTCTACGTGTCACATAACCCGGTGCACCATCGAAGGACGAAGCATATTGAAATAGACATACATTTTGTACGTGAAAAGATTACTCTAAGGATATTATGCCTAAAGATCTTCCCACGACGATCTTCAGAGAATTCCAGTCCAGCCTCTGCGTTGGAGACGCTGACTGTGAGGGAGGTGTTAACAACCTTCCCTGCATGTTGCTACTTTCTTGGATCGCCAAGGACTACGCCTGTGGCATCTATCGTCAACTGCCTACGCTGCTTTCCGCACGGAACGTGCTTCATCACCCGCATCACGCGTTCGCACTTTGTACCCGATCCCCTAGATACGCGCACCACGTTTGCATGTTAGCCCCGCTTGACGGATCGTGTACACCTCCTGTATAAATCTGTAACTAGAGATCAATACATGTGTGGCGAGTTTTCGCTCTCTCATTTTCCTACACTTAAGTTGTGTAATTGAACTTTGGTAAAGTGGTGTAACCGTCGAGGATACTATACAAGTGTGTATAGACGTATAGTTTATCAAGCCCTTTATCCCCGCCCCAGAACAGAGGGTGAAAGAAACTACAATATGATCACATCACACTGGCTAGATAATACGATGATCTCCAGCTTTATATAGCTCGCATGCAAGTATGCTGCCCAGCTATCGATCGCATGAAAGAAACCATGTTTCTTTTTTGTGAAACCGGGTGGTACTTTCATTACTCTTTAGCCGATAAGTCATCAGCAACAATAATATGAACGTGATCAGGAAGAGTTCATAATATACTCCTCCCCTCATCACACACGAAACCCTATACTGCGAGTTCAGGGGCAGCTTTGCTACATTCTCTATGCTTAAAAGCACACTCTGAACTCAAAGCCAACCAAAGACTTTAACTCAGACATCAGACCTCCTGACGCTGTAGCCTCACAAGCCTCCGAATAGAGGGTATTCTCTGAGTTGATACCATTACTAAGTACAGTACGAAACATCAAAGCCTTCCAATCCAAATACATGGTTCAGATCAAGTAAGGGAAATCACTAGGTACGTTTGACAAGATGAGTACTGAAGCTCTAACGAGGCACTATCTCTATCGGGGGCTCCAAGGAAGCAGATCAGTTTATTCCCTCCAACGATGGCCACAGTCAGGGCTGCAGCACACGAAGAACAAAGTCATCCCCTCCTCCCCTCTTGCTGTTGCCTGCAGATTATACAAACAGGGCAGTGGGTTCAGTGCTAAATTATCACCTGCGTAACTGTGTTCACTTTTATTTGACGCAGTTGACTTTCAGTGTCATCTTTGACCATCCATCTTATTCAAAAAAATAATTCAAATATGCAAAATTGTAGGTCATTCTTCAAATGCCTTTAATGATAAAAAATTTATTACAAAGTATATGATATTTACTAAAAAGTTCAATAAGACGAATGGTCAAATGCAACTGAAGGAGTCAACTGCGTCAAAACAAGTGGATTCAGGTTTCTCATAAGTTAAGTTTGCCTGAACAAGCATTGTTGGATAGGGGTGCAAGTTGGGAGGTCAGGTTTCTCATGATAAGTATGATGGCACCACACCAAAGAAAAACATTTCACATGGTGCAGATGGTCCAGGTGAAACATGCTACGAACCAAACAAGAGGACAATTTATTCATCATTGACAACAAGTAGTATAGCAATTCAGGTACAAAATGATGTTTAGTGCTCACCTGGAAGAAAACAGCCTCGCCATGACCACATTGTGTACAGCGGACAGTCTTGGTTCTGGGAAGTGTTGGGTCGGATGCTACATCTTGCAGAACCTGCGTGCGCTCCCCAGCGGTGTGGTGCACCTCGTTCCGGTAAACGCAGTTGTTGTCAGATACCTCCTGAGTGAGTCAAGCAACCACAGAGAGTGAGTACCTCCTGAAACTTCAAGGACTCTTGTTGGCTGATTCTAAGAACAACGAATGGGGTAGCGACCATGAATTTTTCAGAGAGCGTTCGAGGACAGAGGCTTTGTCTTATTTTAAGAATGAAATTTAGCCCCTCTTTAAATAAAATAATCCAATGAAACGAAGACAATCGTTTAGTTTATTTGCTCATCACAGATGATCCTCCATATGGCATTGGTATGTATGTCTAATTGCCCAAAAGAAAAATAAAAGAAAAGAAAAGAGGAGAAGAGAAAACCCTAGAAAAGAATTTGGGGAACAGGGGCAGCCAATGATACGGGAGCAAAGGGAACCCATGGTGGCCGCAGGGACAGACCTGGTGCTCGCAGTTGCGGCACGCGAAGAGGAGGGCGCGCCTGTCCTTCTCCTCCTTGGGGTACAGGATGTTGTTGCTGAAACAGAGCATCGCCCATTAGGTCAGGTCAGGCTCGACTCGACTCCCTGCCATTGGAGGCAGCCTACCTAGAGATCCCAATATGCCATCAAATCCCTCCAAAAAGGAAAAGTGATTTCATAGGAACGAACCACTCGCGGCAGAACTTCATGGTGCTCATGGCGGCGGCGGCGTCTTCGTCTTCCTCTCCCCTCCTCTCCTGCGGTTTTTTTTTCTTTCGAGAAGAGACCGACCTGTGGACCTTCAGGTGCTACCGTGCTGCCGGCAGAAGCGCAAAGCAAGGGACATGTGTGGGCGTGCCGCGTGTGGCACGTGGAAAAGCGAGTTGTTTCGTTTCTGGTAAACCCCCTGTAAATAAAACTAATTGATATTGTAGACCAACTCGACGGTACATGTTGCAATCGTGCACCTTAACTATTGTCTCCCTCATATTTCAGCCCCCAAAACGATCTGGAGTTCTGGACCTCTCAGCTCCCTGACCGCAGGAGATTCTCAGCCCTCAGCCTGTCAGCCACCTTTTAACATCCTCCGTACAGCTGTTCCCCCCTCTCCTTTTTTTTTTGCTCGAAGTAATACGAGCTTTTTTATTATTTGGCCATTTTCAAATAAATGTTTTACTAATATCCTCTTCGGATGTACTGTGTACATTTTAGTATCTGGTCTATTTTTAATCGCGTCATTCAGGTTTGAGTCATAAGGCTATCAGCAGCGGTTGGGAAAGCCGTCTCAACTTCAAATTTACGGTCCCGGCCTAAAATTCGTCCCACACCTGCTATCGGTAAAGCGGCCTCTACCCTCTCAATCGCTACAGAAAAACTGGGAATGAAGAGCTCATCGACTCCGCATGCATTGCTCCCAAGGCATAGCATTCTTTCTATTTTGACTTCGGTATTATTTAAAAATACTATGTTTTTTAAATCTTACCGCAATTAATTAGAAAAGAATTATGTGATTAGTAACAGATTTTGCATGAAAATGAAAAGGATGGTGATGAAATGATAAACAACTAGATAGTAGTTGATAAAGAAGTCTGATTTAGAGTTCAACGAGTGCAGCATAGTGAACTGTATATAGGTGGCCAACGGGGGCCTTGAAAGCCTCGACCCGCCATGGCCCGAAAAAATTGGGTTGTGTCAGGCCGACTCGTGACCCTTTTAAGTTAAAAGTACATTAAAAAGGTGAAAAAATCATCATTCGAACCTAAATGGGTTGTGCTGGGCTGGGCCAGCTCGACGGGCTGATCGTGTTGGCAAGCCCGGCGTGCCGGAGGTCAAGGCCCGGGCACGGCCCACACCGGGCTTCGGGCTGGCTCGGGCCCGATTTTTTTGGGTCGTGCTTTTTTTGGGCTTTCGTGCTGGCTCATCTGCCCCGACCCATCTGGTCACCTATAGAACTGTAAAATTAAAAATTTATTAGAGTTAACTGTAAATGAAGGTTTAAAGGTCGGTTTTATAGATGACTGGTGCGGATAGCTTAAGGCTGCCCACACCAGCAACCTGTAAATAACCCTCTACGACATTTTAGCGTGTGCAGACGATGGGAGAGCTTCGCAACGGAGCCTCCAAAACTGCTTGTAAAATCACGATGCCAACAGAAACACGCTAAACATAGTGGCGCCTCGAAAGAAAAGGGGAGACACAAAAGAGAGAAAAAAAGGAGAAAAATAATAGAATAAAGGAAAAAGAGGGAGAAAAATATATAGAAGTTTGATTTAGATGCGAACGAGTGCGGATGACGGAACTAAGCTATGAATCTTTTAGAGTTCCTTGTAAAAGGTGATATAGAGAGTTGATATTGTTGGAGTTTGGCCCATATGAGTGTGGCCTATTCAGCCGAAATTCCAAAGCAATGTGGCTGTTGGTTATAGTCCCATACTGCTAGTGTAAGGTGGTGTAAACCAACATATATAGTAGCCCTCATACCTATGGTTGAATAGAGAAAGCAATAATGAGGGGTCTGGCTATATGTACTCACACACATGCACCCGCGTGCGTTTCCGCGATTTTTCGCGTGTTTGTCCACGTGACTTGTGACTTGCGACGCGCGACGTGGCGAGGCTGCATTGAGTAATTTTGCCACTTGTATCCTTTATAAAATTTGAACCGTTTTGCACTAATAGAGAATTAGTGCGCGATTAATTGCCATAAATGTCATTAATTTGACGAGCAATTAGTGGACGTTATTAATATGGAAACGGCTCCTAGAGGGCAGCTGTGACTATAACAGGCTCTGAAGATATTCAGGTTTCTAGGACACACAATATTCTCTTCCATCCATTCGTCTTCCTTTTGGAAAGTTGTGGTGTTTTGAGCTGTCAAACCTTCACCGACCCTCTTCTTTGGCGTGCACCGAGGAGAAGGGTGAGCGGTATCTCCGAACCTTTGTCGTCGTGAAGCCTGCGCGAGGGACGACAATAAGGTTTCTGGGCAGCGCATCTGCGCGACCGCTCGAAGCTGTTTATGACATCGATCTGCACTGCTACATCGACGAACCCAAAGTGAGTTCATATGTTTTCCCTAGTATTTATTGTGTTGATCTACCTACTGCTTTGTAGAGTACGCGTTGCAGTATTGAATATCTGTGAAACTTGCCTCAATGATGAATCTGGATTTAGAATAATACGCAATTTTCTAACATTTCAGAAACCTTATTATTGCGATTATTCTATTATTCTAGCAATGACTGGTGCTTCGGATGCAATGAAACCTAAGAGGTTCGGAGGTGGCGAAAATTTCCGTAGATGGCAGACTAAAGTCAAATTTTGGCTTATGTCGATAGGACTGTGGTGGGTGATTCACCCAGTAATGCCATTCACAGTTGACCAGACTGCCACATATCCAACGGCGCGTGACTCCGCACTTGGCTGCATCTTAACCCTTTTGGCTGATAATCTCTATGATGTGTATATGAATTACACAGATCCCACAGAGTTGTGGGATGCACTAGAGCATAAATATGTCATCTCTGAAGCTGGTCGCTTGTTGTATACTTGTGAACAATTCTTTGATTTCAGCATTGATGCTGCAAAATCTGTTGTTGCCCAAGCTCACGAGATACAGTTGCTGGCCGGAGAGATTGCAAGTTTGGGATGTGCCTTGCCTGACATATTTGTGGTAGCAGGCATTATTGCCAAACTCCCTGCTTCATGGAGGGATTTCGCCACAAGCTTGAAACACAAGAGGGAAGATATATCTACTGAGGTCTGATAATTGCCCTCGACGTGAAGGAAAAAGCAAGGGCAAAAGACGCTCCTCACACATCTGCTGCTGCAGAGAATGGTGCTAGTGCAAATATGATGCAGAAAAAGGCCAACCACAAAAATAACAACAAGGGTAAGATGCAAAATGGTGGTAAAGCCAAGAAAACTACTAACTTCAAAAAGAATAAAAATGAGAAAGACAACAGAGCATGTTTTGTGTGTGGCAAAAAAGGGCATATTGCAAAAGACTGCCGCTACCGCAAAATCAAAGATGATGGACAGCAAAAGAAGGTTGTGAATGTGACCATTGGCAAAAACAACGGCAGTGAAGCCGATCCTTCTGGGTATGGTAATTTACCATTTGTTTTTTCAGCTGTACAATCCACAGATTGGTGGGTTGATACAGGTGCCAATGTTCATGTGTGTCCTGATTTGTCTTTATTTTGTTCTTACCAGGGAACGCGGTCTTCCACCATCTTGATGGGAAACGGATCAGCTGCTTCTGTTCTTGGTGTTGATACGGTCAAACTGAAGCTCACTTCAGAGAAAACTGTCCATTTGAAGAACGTGCAGCATGCTCCAACAATAAACAGGAATCTAATTAGTGTTTCCTTGTTATGTCAAGATGGTTATAAGTTAGTATTTTGAGTCAAATAAAGTTGTAATTTCCAAGTTTGGAAACTTTATTGGCAAAGGCTATGTGAGCGGAGGCTTGTTCCGCCTAAGTACTCTTGATATGAATTATCATTTGAATTTTGCATCTGGGATTAATAAAGCTTGTGAAGCTGATGTATGGCACTCACATTTTTGTCATATTGGTTTTGACACTATTTCTGGAATGTCCAGATTAGATTTTATTCCTAAGTTTAATATGGTCAAAGGATCAAAGTGCCAATCTTGTGTGCAAGCAAAACAACCTCGAAAACCATTTAAAAGTTTAGAGGAAAAGAGAGACTTGGCACCATTAGATCTTATTTATTCTGATTTGTGTGAGATGAATAGAATATTGACTAGAGGAGGCAAGAGATATTTTATGTCTTTTATAGATGATGCTACTCGTTTTGTTATATTTATCTTCTAAAAACTAAAGATGAAGCTCTACATTACTTTAAAATTTATAAGGCTGAGGTTGAGAACCAACTTGAGAGAAAAATTAAACGGTTGCGCGATGACCGTGGAGGAGAGTATATCTCAAATGATTTCTCTCAATTTTGTACTGAACATGATATTATCCATGAAGTGACACCACCGTATTCACCTCAATCTAATGGGGTAGCTGAAAGAAAAAACTGAACTCTAACAGATTTGGTTAACACTATGTTAGAGAGTGCCGGTATGTCCTATGAATCGTGGGGGGAAGCTATTTTGATAGCAAATTTTGTCCTGAATAGGGTAGTGACTAAAAACAGAGAAGTCACTTCATATGAGGGATGGAATGGAAGAAAATCCAATGTCAAATTTTTTAGGACTTGGGGCTTTTTGGCAAAGGTCAATATACCTAAGCCAAAAAAAGAGAAAGCTTGGACCAGATTGTGTATTCTTGGGATATGCACAAAACAGTACGGCCTATAGATTTTTAGTAGTTAAATCTGATACTCCAGAGCAAAATGTGAATACTATTATGGAGTCAAGAGATGCTTCATTCTTTGAAAATATATTTCCTATAAGAGCAGTAGGTAGCACATCTTATGATGAGAAAAATCATACTCATACAACCGCTCCTAAGGACTATACACTACTTCAATCAAACGACGAAACACACACACCATCCAGAGAAGATAGCAATTTAGTCGATCGTGAATCTCCTCATAGGAGTTAGAGACAAAAGATTGCGAAATATTTTGAAGATGACTTTATTGTTTATCTTGTTGATGATGTGCCCAATACTCTTGAAGAGACATATGCATCTCTAGATGCAGAGTATTGGAAAGAGGCAGTCCGTAGTGAGGTGGACTCCATCATGTCAAATGGGACTTGGGAGATCACTGATTGTCCAAGTGGGTGTAAATCTATTGGTTGTAAGTGGATCTTCAAAAAAAAAAATTTGAAGCCGGATGGTACTATTGAGAAGTACAAGGCTAGGCTTATGGCCAAGGGATTTACACAAAAAGAAGGAGAGGATTTCTTGTTCACATACTCTCCTGTTGCCTGAATTACCACCATCAGAGTGTTGCTGGTGATAGATTCTTCCTATGCTTTACTTGTCCATCAAATGGATGTAAAAACGGTTTTCCTTTATGGAGAGTTAGAGGAAGAAATGTATATGGAGCAACCAGATGGTTATAAAATTCCTGGACAAGAGAATAAAGTGTGTAAAATAATAAAATCCCTATATAGTCTTAATCAAGCACCCAAACAATGGCATGAAAAATTTGACAACACTCTAACATCAGCCTGATTCAGTGTGAATGAGGCGGACAAGTGTGTGTACTATCGTTGTGGTGGGGGTCAAGGAGTAATATTGTGCTTGTATGTCGATGACATATTAATTTTTGGAACAAGCACAAGCGTGATTGATGAGATCAAATCTTTCTTGTCTAGTTGTTTTGACATGAAAGACTTGGGACCAGCAGATGTAATTCTGAATATAAAATTGATTAGAAGTGAGGATAGAATCACTCTAAATCAATCCCACTATGCGGAGAAAATTCTTTCTCACTTTGGCTTTGATAACTGCAAGGTTTCTTCAACTCCCTATGATGTAAGCATCAAGCTTCAAAAATTTATGGGAGAGAGAAAAGATCAACTGAGATATTCACAAATAATTGGTTTTCTTATGTATCTAGCTGGTGACACGCGACCTGATATCTCCTATGCTGTGAGCAAACTCAGTCAGTTTACATCAAACCCGGGAGATGATCATTAGAAGGCACTTGAACGAGTGTTGCACTATTTGAGAGGCGCAAAATCGCTTGGAATTCATTACACGGGATACCCACCAGCGTTGGAGGGATATAGTGATTCCAATTGGATCTCAGATGCGGATGAGATGAAAGCCACGAGTGGCTATGTGTTTAAGATTGTTGGTGTTGCAGTTTTATGGAGGTCTTGTAAACAGACTGTATTAACAAAGTCTACTACAGGGGCTGAACTTGTAGCACTAGAAACAGCTAGCAATGAGGTTGAATGGCTAAGAGAGCTATTGATGGACTTAACTTTTGTTGAAAAGCCGGTACCGCCTATCCTAATGTATTGCGATAACCAATCAATGCTAGCTCAGGTTATGAATACAAAGGATAATTCAAAGTCCAACAAGCACATCAAGCGTAGACTGAAATCTCTCAGAAAGATGAAAAACTCTGGAGTTATAGCTGCAAGCTATGTGAAAAGTGCAAATAATCTGGCAGACTCCTTCACAAAAGGATTATCATGGAATGTGATTTCCGTGATGTCTAAGAACATGGGTATGAGGCCCACCTGAAGTTACATCACAACAGTAACCTGTCCTTTTGATCAGAGATCTCGTGGTTTAGGTACTAGGAAAAACAAGTTGACTGATGTAACCAAAGAGTACATTATAAATAAAAATGTATCCATGTTCAAATGACACCAAGTACTCTTTACTGTATGGAAGGTTGGCATAAACTAAGCTTTAATGTTTTCTGTTGTAAAGATATTAGCCTACAAGATATCTTGAAGGAAAACACCTACTTGAGCTTAACTGTAGGTCGCAGTTCGTGAGAATAGGGCGTTCTCATAAAGGCTCATGAGAAGATACGGGAGCAGACCATTAACGCTTCAGATAGGTGAGGTTGTCTCACAGCCTAGTATCAGTTCTGATTTCAAGTGAAATCTTTTTACACAAGGCTGTGAATTCAAGGCATAGTCCATTCTTCAGTTGTGGAAAGATGAATCTTGTTATTCTAGGTATAAGTTCAGCCCGTACGGGACTCATACCGAAAGACTGATATATAAAACAATATTGCAGCACAGTGATCTTTTATTTTTCATTCCTTGCTTTGAAATTGGTGGGAGTTGTTGGAGTTTGGCCTATATGAGTGTGGCCCATTCAGCTGAAATTCCAAAGCAATGTGGCTGTTGGTTATAGTCCTATACTGCTAGTGCAAGGTGGTACAAATCAACATATATAGTAGCCCTCATACCTATAGCTGAATAGAGAAAGCAATAATGAGGGGTCTGGCTATATGTACTCACACGCACGCACGCGCGCACGCGTTTCCACGATTTTTTGCGTGTTTGTCCGCGTAACTTGTGACTTGCGACGCGCGACCGTGGCGAGGCTGCATTGAGTAATTTTGCCACTTGTATCCTTTATGAAATTTGAACCGTTCTGCACTAACAGAGAATTAGTGCACGATAAATTGCCATAAATGTCATTAATTTGACGAGCAATTAGTAGACGTCATTAATATGGAAACGGCTCCTAGAGGGCAGCTGTGACTATATCAGGCTCTGGAGACATCCAGGTTTCTAGGACACACAATATTCTCTTACATCCATTCGTCTTCATTTTGGAAAGCTGTGTTGTGGTGTTTTGAGCTGTCAAACCTTCACCGAGCCTCTTTCTTGGCGTGCACCAAGGAGAAGGGTGAGCGGTATCTCTGAAGCTTTGTCGTCGTGAAGCCTGCACGAGGGACGGCAATAAGGTTTCTGGGCAGCGCATCTACGCGACCGCTCGAAGTTGTTTTTGACATCGATCTGCGCTGCTACATCGACGAACCCAAAGTGAGTTCATATGTTTTTGCTAGTATTTATTGTGTTGATCTACCTACTGCTCTGTAGAGTACGCGTTGCAGTATTGAATATCTGTGAAACTTATCTCAATGTTGAATCTAGATTTAGAATAATACGCAATTTTCCAACAGATATACATGGTCTCAGGTGCAAACAGCCTAAGAATGTTCCGAGGCAGAACTCAGTCATACCTATCTGATTGGTGTGATGACTCAAAATGGTCGATTTTTGAAAATATAAATCTTGACATGTTATTAATAAACCATTAGCTTAAAAGGACCAAATGGTAAAAACTCGGCTAATATTTCTCTTATTTTAAAGAACTGCAACATTCATGTGGAAACAGATAGCTGATTGGCCGAAATTTGCACAAGAAATGTTTAAGCAGTCATGGCACTGTTCAGATCTGTGCCCAGAAAAGGACAGTGTGTATCTTATTTGAACAGAGTAATTATGATATCTTCTATCTGAAGCTTTGTAAAGAACTGACACTGACATGGTGATAAGATTCAACAATGAATGTACATTTTGTCAGGGGATTGTTGTCCCATGTGATTTAGTTCTGGGATTAGCGCTTCCCTCGTGCATAGCAAGTGTGCTAAGCTTAAATTTGTGTAACAATAGTTAACCTATGTGTATTACAGCAACAACTTTTCGAAGTTATATTTTATTTATAGGCCACTTATCCATACCTGATCAAGATTTGAATCATAGCCGGTTAATTATCCAATTAGCTTGAAACATTTAACTATTAGAATTATTGGGCAGATTTGTTTAAGTAACAGTTTTATCAGCTGGTCGTTAGCAACATTTTTTGTTTGATTTGCATCACTATAGCCTTAACATGGGCAATATTACTAATGAACATAAGCAGTGGAACTGGGAAACATGCAAGATGTCTCTTTGTAAGAAGATCAATAATGCAAGTTTAAAAAGTCATCCTGATAGCCCGTTTGCTATACTGGAGCCCATCAGTTACTACCCAAAAATCTCCACTGCTGCATCTCAAAGAAAACAAATCTCCACTACTGACCTGATGCTTGGACAGCGACTATAATGGGGTGCCAAAGTGCTCTGGGCGAGGTAGATGTTCACTAAAATAAACATGCTGCTTTGGCTTTAGTACAGTAATAAGGCCTACTTGATTCGAGTGTGACAGCACCACAAACTAGGGCACAAGCTAGAATAATCAAAACTCAATCACGCAGTTCGTATGCGCATCCAAATCCCATTTTATTGCTGGCAAGTTTTCTACTTACTGGGAAGCAACGGTTGTTTAATGAATAATATGATGACATGCTCAAAGCATATATTGCTCATACCATACTACCACTCAACCGTAACTACTGTAGGAACAACTATTGTGAACATATAAACAAATGAATCATTTATTGCTTGCTTTCGGAAAAGAATAATACATATGACAACAATCATTATCAAGAAGAGAATAGCTCAGAAGACAACGGTTTTCTTCAGTTCGTATGGAAGGACACGGAGCTCGCAGTATGATCTTATGGCTTCTGCTAGACACTGCTTCTCAAGGTTCTCAGACTTGACAACAAAGCTCTGTAATGTGTCTCTGTGAGAGACTCGTTCAACCTGCATCACAAGCAAAGGATAACGTTAATCATCCAACCACATACTTGAACATGGCAAAGATTAAAATTGCACCCATCAATACCAATTTTATGCATGTGAAAATCTTCACTACCTAGAAATGGTGCAACGGTTATGTTGAGAGAAAAATATCCGATGCTAATAAATCCTTTACTGGTTCAAAACTTAAGGGATCTGACGAATGGTTTGCCAGAGACGGCAAAATGAACCAACTGTTGAATAAATCTACGTCAAGATAGACTACAAAGGCTTGCCTTTATCCATAGAGTTTGGCACCAATATGATACTGCTTATGTTAGCTATTACAGAAAGTATGAGTACCATCTGCTCAATGATTGGCCCAGCATCAAGTTCTTGTGTAACAAAATGGCTCGTTGCTCCAATCAACTTCACCCCAGCATTGAATGCCTGAAAAATGTAACAGATTAGCAGTTCTTTTTTTGTAGAGAACAATAAACAGAGCTATGATACCTGTCTTGAAGGATGCCCGCCTTTGAATGAGGGAAGAAGCCCATGATGAATATTAATAATATCTTTACCATATGCTTTGAGAAAGCTTTCGGAGAGTACCTGTTAGCAAAATTAATAACCATCACATCACAGATATATAAGGAAGTAGAAAATGGGAACTAAAAATGGCAGAGCAAATTGATTTACCTGCATGTATCTTGCAAGAACCACAAAATCTGTGCCTTGAATCAACTCTAATATCTCTTGCTCTCGTTTATTCCCAGGAGTTGTTGGTAAGTAATGATAGGGAATTCTATGCCTATCGAGGAAACGTCTGACATGACTACCTGGCGGTCGATCATGGTTGCTGCAGGGAAACTAAGTGAGCGAGGAATGACACTTTTTTTTTTTGAGGTGAAGAGGAATGGCACTGTAGTTTGGAAAAGCAGAGAAGGGGAGTTTGGTCACCTTATGACGCCATTGATGTCGACGGGAAGCCTGCCTTCTTGCCATCTGTACAACAAGTCGAACAAACAATGGTCCTGGAAGCAGCGAGGAAAGGGGAATGGAGTTGTTATGTCCCGAAGATGGGGAAAACAAGATAAATTAAAGGCGTGGATGTGAACAACCTGCTTGGACGCGAGGACTGAAATCTTGTATTTGGGATCAAGATCAGGTACCCGGACAGTAGACCTTTGCGCGTTGAAGCAGTTGGACAGGTTGACGAAATCGGCGTGTAGCACGTCGCGTGGCCAGAGCCTCGGGTTGTATGTGAATTCACTGCAGGGGGCGAAACAGGCGGGGTTGACTGATTGAGCCTTGGGTTTGTAACTTTGTATTGTATGCATGTGTGAATTCAGGGAAGGAGACGGTCGGGGCGACGCATCGAACACCCGACCTGCGGGAGTAGAAGACGGGCTTATCGTCGGGGACGAAGACGTCGACGCTGTGGATGTTGCCGCCGCGGGAGGCGATGCACTCGGAGACCTTGGCTACGATGCCCACCGCGTCGGGGCACTGGAAGAGGTGGATGCCGAGGAGGGTGCCGGCCGGGACGGCGGCGGAGAGCGGCCGCCGGGCGAAGGACAACATCCTCTCTCTGTCTCTCTTCCACCCTCTGGTCCGGCAGAGGCATCGGCAATCAGTTGCAGCAGCCAGCAGCGGATGGTCGGATGGAATCTCGTGCATCCAATTCAGTTTGGTTTGCGGTGGGTGGAGTGGTTCAGCTCGGGCGTGGTTCGGCCCCACGGATGGAACCATGATGATCGATCCGCCGGGCCAGCAGCTAGTGCAGGTGCAGGGCACCGCACCAGACTGTAGATAGTACTCCTCAATTTTTAAATAAACGACGTTTTTTTGACCTATAATTAGTTAAAAAATGTTATTTATTTGGAGATGGAAAGAGTACGTTTACTTAACTAACAGGCATCAGGCTCTTTGGCTTTGCAGAGAAATACCCTATTTAAGAGTGAGCAAAAAACCGAAAACCGAACATAAATCAGGTCTAATCGAAAACCGAACCGGATTACCAGTTAACCATGATTGGTTTTTCATTTCTTAAGTTATATTTCGGTTTTGATTTTCAAAAAATAGAATTTTGAAAAAATAAAACGAACCAAATTGTGTCGGTTAACTATGCCCACTCTTAACTGCAATGCAGTAAACAAACGTGCAGGGACAATAACATCAACCCCAGTTCCCGAATATCATTGACTGAAACTGAAGCAGGTGACTCCATACAGACTGAGCAACTGAGTCATAAAAGCTGCCGTGGAAGGGATCGAAACCACAAAGGACATGTATTTTTGAGACGCTACAATATTTCAGTTGCAGATGTTTAAGGAACAGCAGTTCTAATAAAATGTTCAAAGTACATGAAGCATCCTATCCGGGGGGTGACGGTGTTGTCGCTACAGATTGAGATAGTAGCCAACAAAGTCCTGCATCCAGTACATAAGCGGCATTGAGGCCCTCCAAACATTCTAAACAATGTCATCTGAGTCGGATGAGTTTCCTCTCGGGTGCCCGCGTCAGGACAGTAACACAAGAGCGTGACTGCCAGTTTCAGATCCTGATGATAAAGTAAATAGTAATTCTGACAAAAAGGCCCCCCTCCCAAATTGAGTATTTTCTTTTCTTTTTTTTTTTCTTTTTTTTTGAAAATACTTCACGTGCAACTTTTTAGATACAATTATGCCAACCATTAGGAATGTACTAAAAGGTGATAATTTAATTTGACTTAGGATCTACACTATGAACATCTAATGGAAAAATACTTAGGCATGAACAATCATTATCAATAGCATTAATCCTTAGTCAGACAATCTAACATGCATCTTATGGGCATGACAGATAGAGTACGATTAGAGGGAGAGAGGTGAGAGGTGAGGTTATCTTCAGAGGGTCCACTTGCGGCCATTGGGCTCAAGTGGATGATTGATGAAGAGTGAGTCGAAGCAGGGTGACCGACGGTGCAAGGAGATCTTGACGCGGTGATGACTCGGTGCAGCGCCTTCAGCGACGGCGAAAGATTAGATTAGATTATGGTGGGGGCCTCTGGGAACATGTGCACTCGTGTGTATACACCCTGAGGTCCTCCTGGGACTTATATATCGTGTACTAGGGTGGGGGCATCAACAGAATGAGTATGTTATGCCCCCTATAGTATCGCGCGCGGCTAAGGAGTGCTTGGCGTGGGGTTGTTACACCACGTCCGACTCTGATGGGGAGGATAGAGTCCTCCCCGTTGGTTGTTGCCCAACGGGTTGGACCGGGATCAACCTAACATTCTCCCCCTTGATCTTGGGACAACTTAATTCTCACTTAGCTTACTCTTATTCTTAATTACTAAACTTATGTATATTTCTTCTTGCTTTGACATAAGGAGCACGACGTATCAAAAACAGCCATTTACGTATTGTTCGACTCGAAGACCACAATATGTCTCACAATTAGAAATAACCTTATGCTTAGGTGTCCCCTTAGTATCCAGGACTTGTTTCACATGCTCTCCCCTAATCCCATGCCGGCTACGTGTTCTCTGAGACCCTTGGTTAGCGGATCCGCAAGCATTTGATTAGTTCTTATATGCTCGAGACTAATTGAATTATATTGGATCATCTCTTTTACAACATAATACTTAATGTCGATGTGTTTGGCAGCACCACTCGACTTGTTGTTGTGAGAGTATGTCACTGCTGGCTCATTATCGCAGTACAACTGAAGTGGTTTATGAATGTTGTCTACCACTCTTAGACCGGAAACAAATTTCTTAAGCTAAGATGCCTGTCCAGTGGCCTCATAACAAGCTATGAACTCAGCATACATTGTGAACGACGTAGTTATGACTTGCTTGGAGCTTCTCTACGATATAGCTCCATTCGCGATGGTGAATATATAGCCTGAGGTGGATTTCTTAGTATCCACACAACCCGCGTAATCTGAATCTGAGTAACCCACTATTTCTAATGGTTCTGACTTACTATACTTTAATATGAGGTTCTTAGTACCCTGAATGTATCTTAGAGCCTTCTTCAGTGCTTTCCAGTGGTCTAAACCTGGATTACTTTGGTATCTGCCAAGCATCCGAGTCACAAAAGCTAAGTCAGGGCGTGTACATGTTTGAGCATACATTAAGCTTCCGACAGCAGAAGCATACAGAATTCCTCTCATTTGATCAACCTCATACTGATTCTTAGGTGATTGCGATTGTGAAAATTTGTCACCCTTAACTATTGGGACAGGCGAGGGCTTACAACCTTGCATACCGTACTTTCTGAGTATGCTTTCTAAATATACCTTCTAAGATAATCCTAAATACCCCTTTCTTCGATCTCGGTGAATCTCAATTCCTAGGACATAGTAAGCCTCACCCAAATCTTTCATCTCAAAGTTTGAGGATAAACACTTTTTAGTTTCTAAGAGTAGGTTGACATCACTACTTGCCAGTAGTATGTCATCTACGTACAGTATCAGGAAAATAAATTTTCCATTCTTAAACTTAGCATAAATGCAGGTATCCTCCTCATTTTCCTTAAATCCAAACTTTCTTATCGTCTCATCGAACTTTAGGTACCATTGCCTTGAAGCTTTCTTAAGTCAATAAATAGACTTCTTCAAGTGGCATCCCATATGTTCCTTACTCTCAATGACAAAACTCTTTGGTTGAGCCATGTAGACGTCCTCATAAAGATCCTCATTGAGGAACGCCGTCTTTATATCCATTTGATGCAATTCTAAGTCGTAATGTGCTACTAATGCCATGATGATTCGAAATGAAAATCCTTAGACGATACAAGAGAGAAGGTCTCGTTATAATTAATACCTTCCCATTGCGTGAATCCCTTAGCCACAAGCCTAGCCTTATACTTTTTGATCTTCCCTTTGGAGTCACGCTTAATCTTGTAGACCCATTTACAGCCTACCATTTTGGCTCCTTTAGGAATCTCTACTAAGTCCCAGACATTGTTGGCACTCATAGATCTTATTTCATCTTCCATGGCTTTACCCATTCCGATGACTGAGGTCTACTCATGGCATCTTTGAAAGAGGTGGGATCATCCTCAACATGAATTTCTTCACTTAAGTATAACTGATAATCATTTGGAATTGTCGATCGTCTTACTCTTTGTGATCTTCTTATTTGCACATCGTCTAAGGGTTGAGGCTGTTGTTGTACCTCATCTTGTTCGACCACATCCTCAACAGGCTGAGGAGGTGGAACCTCACTTATTTCTGTTGTGGTCGATGGAGGTGCAACGACAGGCGTTGTGTCACTAGTGGTAGGCACCTGTGGCACAACGACAGTAGGTAGGGTGAAATAAGGCTCTTGAGTCACCGGAGCGGGTAGACTAATCCGCTCCTCCTCAAGATCTATTTCACGTTGTACCGTGCTCCCCCTGATTATAACGTCTTCTAAGAATACGACATGTCGTGTTTCTATGAACTTAGTATGCCTTCCTGGACAATAGAACCTAAATCCTTTACTCTTTTTAGGATAGCCAATAAAATGGCAACTAATTGTTCTAGAATCCAGTTTACTTAAGTTTGGGTTGAACATCTTAGCCTCAGCTGGACATCCCCACACATGTAGATAGTTCAGTAAGGGCTTACGTCCCGTGCACATCTCATACGGTGTCTTAGGTACTGACTTAGATGGAACATGGTTAAGTACGTGAATGGCGGTCTTTAAAGCCTCCATCCACAAATTAATTGGTAGTGTAGAATAGCTTAACATGCTTCTTACCATGTCCATAAGCGTACGGTTTCACCGTTCTGCTACACCATTCTGCTGAGATTCGCCCGGTGTAGAATACTGGGCTACTATGCCATTTTCCTGTAAAAACCTTACAAAAGGTCCAGGGACTTGGCCATAAGGGGTGTGTCGACCGTAGTACTCACCTCCACGTTTAGACCTTACTACTTTAATCTTAACGTCGTGTTGATTTTCTACTTCAGCCTAAAATATCTTAAACTTATCCAATGCTTCGGATCGCTCCTTGATTGGATAAATATATCCATAACGACTAAAGTCATCTGTAAATGTTGTGAAAGAATCATAACCATCTATCGATTTCACGGGAAAAGGTACACAAATATCTGTGTAGATTATTTCTAAGACTCCCGTGCTACGTTTGTCGTTTTTCTTAATTG
The DNA here is from genome assembly GCA_036927565.1 of Tuctoria greenei. NCBI lineage: Eukaryota > Viridiplantae > Streptophyta > Magnoliopsida > Poales > Poaceae > Tuctoria > Tuctoria greenei. Next base: position 17,584,810 of record JAYESD010000004.1, on the reverse strand, counting down.
TCTTGGCGATTCCTTTAATGCAATCAATGCATTCCTCAGAATCTGAAAAGTCTAAGTGTGGAAGAATCGATTGAGATACTAATCGTTCAATCCTCCCCCTCGAAATATGGCATAAGCGATAATGTCATAATTCCGACAAAGTATCTAAATCATTTCTTTTGCGCTTATTACGTCCTAAGTTGTTCTTAGACGAAACTTGGTCATCACTTATAGCATACACATTCTCACGAGTGGACAACAAGTAGAGCATGTCTTGTCGGAAGGCAAGACCAATAATCTCATTATTATAACTAATAGAACATTTATCATTACCAAAATGACAAATGTATCCTGAATCATCCAAACGCGAAACTGAAATCAAGTTACTTTCTAATGAAAGGACATAAAGAACATTATTTAGCCTAAGTATAAAGCCACTAAGTAATCTAAGAGATAAGTCTTCAATTACTTCGACTTCGGCTTCACGCCCATCTGCCACCTTAATCACTCTTTCCCTTCTTCTTATAGTTTTCATCGTACTTAATGCCTGCATAGAATTGCAAATGTGCACAGTAGCACCTGAGTCAATCCACCAAGTGGACCGTGAATAATTCACATATAAGGCCTCATTTACAAAAATAATTATATCATTACCGTTCTTAGCACACCACTTAATGAATCCAACACAGTCCTTCTGAAAATGCTCATCTGAGCCACAGAAGTGACACTTATCCTTGTCCCTCTTTTGAGGGGACTTGCCTTTGAACTTATTTGTTGAACTGGAGCCTGAAGCCTTGAAGGAAGGTGGTTTGGGAGAAGTAAAATATCTCTTTTCCTTTCCCTTACCCTTAGTGTCAGCCAGATTGATGTAATCACCATTCTTAGAGCTCTTTATGTGTTCTTCTTCCTGAACGCACATAGCAACAATCTTATCAATGTTCCAGGTCTCAGGGAGTGAGTTATAATTGACCACAAAGGCCTCAAACTCCTTAGAAAGAGAACTTAGGATGAAGTAAATGAGCATCGAATCTGGCATCACAATGTTTAGCTCCCTAAGCTTAGAGTTATAGTGACTCATCTTATTGATGTGCTTATGCACACCAACTCCAGAGTACTTCTCAGTGACAATTTTTCTCATGAGAGTGCTTGTACTTGCCTTAGTAGAGCCAGTGAACTGACTCTGGACTCTCTCTAAGTACTCAGAGGTTGTGTCACAATCAGGGATTCCTCCCTTAATTGAGTCAGCTATGGTGCTCTTAATGATCACGAGGCACTTCCTGTTGGAAGTGTCCCACTTAGGGAGATCCTTCTCATACTGATCCTTCAAGCTTAGGTATTTAGCCTTCTGCGTAGCGAAAGACTCCTCAGTTTCCCTAATCTCAGCAATGGGAATAGGTGGCTCAGTGAGTCGAGGCGGCGTAATCGCAAAATCGAGGTCAGGGACTACTAGAGCCATCTGGAGCCTCTCTTTCCATACCCTGTAATTTTGACCGTTGAGGGTCTCAATTGCGAAGATATAGCTAAGTGTTGAGGACAAGCCTGATCCTTCAAAAAATAAAGATTTGAGGATTAATGATAAAAAACTTATGATAAATCATGACTTAAGAATGACATTTTTGCCTTTTCACGTTGGTTACTTAGCAAAAAATGCCCTTACACATTGAAACTTAACATGATAACAAAGCTTAATATGATAAACTTAAAAAACAAGCTTAAATCAAGCATGGCAATTCAATTTCACGTTGGTTACTTTCAAATTCCATGCATAATTAACTTAACATATCATTTTTCACATTGGTTACTCAATGATTCTTAAATAATTATAAATATAAGCTTAAGCACAAGCTCAAATAAATGCACTTAAAATTAATTGGCAAATTCAAATTTTCACGTTGGTTAGTCATTTAAATTACCACTGATAAACATAACATAACTTAATTTAAACTCAAAACTTGATAAATTAAAATTTCACTTTGGTTACTCAATTAATTTATCACTTAATTACAGTGGAAGCTAAAACTCAATTTTTCAATTGATGAAAATTGCTTGAAAAAGCGCTTAATGGCATTTAAATAACTGAGAAAATGCTCTTATTGGCAATAAATAGTATAAAATGCAGAAATAATGCAATGAAAATGCACACAATCATCACACAAATTTCTCAAAATTTTTCCAGCTATTTAACTAAATTTTCTAACCATTTCTCTAATTTCTGGAATTAATTATTCTATTTTAAACTTATTATGAAAAATCAGAAAATACTTAAAAGGTAAATGGGCCAGAAACTCATAATTCAGCCCAGTAGCTCAGATGGCCCAACCCATCAGGAAAAATATCTCAAAAAATGAAAAAAAAACTTAACTCAATGCAGCCAAAAATGGCCCATAAGCTGTTAAGGCCCACTAATAAATCCCCTGGGAGAAAAGAAAAAATCACACGCGCAACCCATTAGGCAATCAGCCCAAAGTCTAAAACAGCCCGCTAAAAAAAACTGATAATTCCCGAAAAAATGAAAGGACAGCCCATGAGCCCATTAGCGCGCTCCGCATGGGCTCAGAGCCCATTTGCCTTAGGCGGTGCGCGGCGGGAGCTGAGAGCCGTCGGATCCCAATCTGACAGCTGATATTTGCTGGGCGCTTATGTAGGATCGAAGAGCACGTGAAAAGCTACTACAGGGGGGGTGAATGGTAGATTTAAAAATCTTATGCAGCGGAAACAATTAAACCGCAATCCCTTCGGCAGAAAAACGATCTCTTAAAGAAATTGTGTGTGAGACTAATCTAAGTGTGTTTCACCGTGACAAAAGTGATGGATATCAGAGAGAATCAAGTCACGAAGACAACACAAAAAGAATCACTCAAATCCGTCGAGAAAAACTCAAGTTATGATCGAAAGATCAAACAAAGGTCAATCTGACCTACTCGAGAAAAACAGTTTCTGGAATGCTGTAAAGAAACTCGTGTAGATCAAAAACCACAAATCCAATGACCGTGAAATTTTGACATATGATATATAATCAAGTTGTGAAGACAACCCAAAAAGAATCACGTCAATTGGATTTGTGAAACTCGAGTTATGATAAAACCACCGACAAAAGATAGTGTTGTCCAGAAACTCGACGAGTAAAACTTGTCTGGAACAAGTCGGACGAACAAGGCACAAAATTTCCTTAAAACTACGAATTTTGTTCAATAGAACACAAGAGGAACAGCTTCAAAGTCGTGCTCCACGAGCTCTGGGCTCCCTTGCTTATATAACCAGCCCTTAGGCCAACCCAATATCAACTAGGACTCCAATCCTACTCAGATCACGAATCGTAACTTTCCATAACTGCTCAAGATTCTTCTATACGCAGATAGAAGCAATCTTAAGACTTCCAAACACCTTAGGAATGTATCCCACATTCTTAAACAACTCAAATTCATGACCCACACGAAATCCTATCATAACCAACTCAAATCTTTCCATATTTGAGTCAAACCCGACTCAGCCGCAGCCTGAGTCCATAACCTAGTCGGTTGGACCTTTCCGACCAATTCTTTACGTCCACATCTCTTTATCATGTCTCGGAACCATGTAGCCACGTCCATGCACTCCTTGCACATGTGCAAACATCTTCCAATGACTTCCATGATACCTTCATATGCATTGTTCTTGATCCAAACATGCTGCGCAACCTCCTGATCAGCTCAACCACAATTCCTCCTGAACTTGGTTGTTTGAACCTCATCTCCTCCCTGAGACTAGTCCAATGGATCCCGTCACCAGCCATGTCTTGAACTCAAGCAACACCTGCACATGAATGAACAACCAATCCATACGAGCTCAAGTCCTCAACTTGACTCAAGTTAGTTTCGAACACAACACCTTACGTGAGCACTTCACATAAGCATGTTGCAAAGCATATCAAAACAAAATCATCCATATCAACCAACACGCACCAAAAACTTAGCAAATGAATACTAAGCAATCTTTCCAAGAATATAAAGCAAGTACAAAAATTTGCAAATGAAAAGCAGAAGTATTGCGGTCAAGTTCCGGACCATCCCACAGCAAGCCGGAGCTTGAGCCAAAGCTTACCAAAACTAGTACAATGAAGCACCTCCCAGAGCTTACCAAAACTAGTAGATCCTAGCACCGGAGCTTACCAAAAACTAGTCAAAACTAGTCAACCCAAAATCGGAGCTAGACAAAGTACGTCGGAGCTTAGCAAAAGCATTCCGGAGCTATCAAATATATGTCGGAGCTATCAAAGACATGTCGGAGCTAAAGATAAAGCTCACCGGAGCTAACTAAAGCTAGTCGGACCTTACCAAGAAGTCGGACCTAGCTCCGAACATAGCCGGAGCTACCCAAAACAAGCTGGACCTACCGTCGGACCTTGTTGTAGCTCAGAGCTAGAGTCGGACCTTGATAAAAAGGTGTTTTGGTGATATTTAAAACTTTTATCATCAAAGCCAAGTGTATTCACTACAAACCAATGTATTCAGCACACATAGGTCTTACAATCTCCCCCTTAATGAATGCATTGGCAACACCATTTAAAATCCGAACATTGGCTTATTCACATAAAAATTTTGAAGGCAATTTCTCCCCTTTTGTAAATAAAAAGTAAAATGAGAAGAAAATCTCTCCCCCTTTATTATATCTCCTTATGCACATATTCTCTTTCTCTTCATGCTTATCTATCCCCCTTTGACATTCAGCAAATCATGAGCATATAAATAAATTATCTCTCCCCCTTTAGTTGTTATGAGCATAACATATACATATAAACAAAGCTCATCCAAGTCATACTATCAAGTACCTTACATTATCACATCAATGAAATACATAAAGTAGTGTAAGCCATGCTAGAGATCAAATGTAATTTTCAATTTAAGCAAGTCATGATCTCACAAACTTAACTATTTCAAAACCTGGAAGCATGACACTAGTTGTTGCATTTTATTATTTTTCAAAGCATAAATTTAGATCATATGATATTTGCAAGAGATTATATGCGCATCTGCCTTATTCTAACCAACCAAGTCAAGCCTATGTCATTTGACAATCAGAAGCTTAAGGACATGGTTTTAGTCATACACAACTTCTTCCAAGTTCATATCTAAGTGCAATGATAAGCCATTTCAAAAAAAAAGAAGTGCGATGCATGCATATTCTCTTGATCTTTTCTCAATTTATATTTGTTCATAAAAACTCAACATGTGAGTTGATTACTTGATTAATTCTTTATGATTTAAAAGCATTTGTGAGCATGCAACAAGTTCAAAACAGCAAGAAAGTTCAACCATGACCAGATTTAGTGTAAGTAATTATTCCAATTACTAGACATGGCAAAAACTACAAAATTGTATAACACGAGTAATGTAGTAAGAACTTTCAGCATGTAAAAGGAATCACAAAGTCATATATGTATGAAATACTATGCTCATATTATTTCAATTTCAGATTCACACATAGACTTTCTAAGTTTCAAAACTCCCCCTCAATTTAAGACATGAGGATGCATAACCCCTATTTCACTACGAATGTAACAAAAACGAGTGAAATCCAAAGATTTTGTAAAAATGTCAGCCAATTGTTGTTCGGTATCTACATGGTGAAGCACAATGTTTCCTTTTTCAACATTATCTCTGAGAAAGTGATACCTAATGTCAATGTGCTTAGTTTTAGAATGTTGCACGGGGTTTTTAGCAATGCAAATGGCACTAGTGTTATCACAAAATAGTAGAACACTATCTAGATCAACCCCATAGTCCTTTGTTTGAACAATCCAAAGAATTTGTGAGCAAGCACTAGCAGCAGCTACATATTCAGATTCAGCTGTGGATTGTGCAACTGAATTTTGTTTTCTAGAGGACCAATCAACAAGAGAATTACCAAGAAAATGACAAGCACCGGAAGTACTTTTCCTATCAATCCTACAACCCCCAAAATCAGCATCCGAAAAAGCTTTCAAAGTAACGGTTGTGGAAGAAGGAAGAAAAATGTTAAATTCTTAGGTTCCATGTAAGTACCTGAAAATCCTTTTGATGGCTTGACGATGTGAAACACGTGGGGAAGCTTGAAACCGTGCACAAAGACATACGCTGAATTGTATGTCCGGTCTTGATGTCGTGAGGTACAAAAGTGATCCGATCATGCTTCTATATTCTTTTTGATTCACAGATTCACCATCTTCATCAAGTTCAAGTGTTGTTGCTGTTCTCATTGGTGTCCTAAGAGGCTTGCTTTTGTCAATGTTGAAGCGCCTTAGGAGGTCTTTGGTATACTTCGTTTGATGCACAAAGGTACCCTCCTTGGTTTGCTTGATTTGCAGCCCCAAAAAGTAAGTGAGTTCACCCATCATACTCATTTCAAATTCGGAACTCATCATTGTTGAAAACTTGGACACAAGATCATGAAAAGCACAACCAAAGATAATATCATCCACATACACTTGAACGAATAATGAGTCATTGCCATGCTTAAGCACAAAAAGAGTTTTATCAACCTTGCCCATGGTAAACCCCTTTTCAAGTAAGAATGTTTTTAACCTATCATACCATGCTCTAGGGGCTTGTTTGAGACCGTATAAGACTTTGGACAGTTTTTAAACATGATTAGGAAAATCTGGATTTTCAAAACCCGGTGGTTGTTTGACATAAACCTCCTCATCTATGTAGCCATTAAGAAAAGCACTTTTAACATCCATTTGATATAGCTTAAAACCTTTAGATGCTGCAAAAGCTAACAAAATTCTTATGACTTCTAATCTAGCGACAGGAGCAAAAGTTTCATCAAAATCTAGACCTTCAACTTGAGTGAAACCTTGAGCAACCAACCTAGACTTATTCCTAACCACAACCCCATCCTCACTTTGTTTATTTTTAAATACCCATTTAGTTCCAATTAAAGTGTGACCTTGAGGTGGAGGTACAAGTTTCCAAACATTATTTCTTTCAAAATTTTATAACTCTTCTTGCATGGCAATAATCCAAGATTCATTAGTGAGTGTGTGTGATATATCTTTGGGTTCAAAAGAAGCAACAAAAGCAGAATGAGCATAAGAGTTTGGATCGCAAAACCTGGACCGTGTGACTCGTTCGTGCAAGCTTCCAATCATCTGTTGTGGGGGATGATCTTTGTAAAAATGTAGGGGAACAGATATCTCACAAGCTTCTTCTTCATTAGGTTCATCGTAGATTGATGAGCTTGTGACTTGTGGACGATCAGGACCAGCATAGGTGATAGCCGGAGCTTGTTCAATGTCTGGAGCTGTACACGTGTCAACTTCGGAACTACCAGGCAGTATCACCGGCTCTTCTTCATCTTCGAAAATACCCTCCCCCTGAGGATACGGATCTGGTCCTACAACACCGGAGCTAGTACCTGGGCTAGCTTCATCAAAAGACACTTCACAAGTCTCCACAATTTTGTTAGTGTCAAGTAAAAACACACGATAGCCTCTAGTATGAGATGGATAACCAAGAAACATGCCATCAATGGATCGAGGTTCAAATTTATGAAGATTACCATGTTTCTTAACAAAGCATTTGCAACCAAAGACCCGAAAGTGTGTAACACTAGGCCTATGTCCAAACCGAATATCATATGGTGTTTTACCTTGCTTAGCACGCAAGAAAACACAATTTGAGACATAATAAGCGGTTGCTAACGCATCAGTCCAAAATTTACTAGGAGTTTGATATTCATCAAGCATAGTCCTAGCCATCTCAACTAAGGTTCTGTTCTTTCTTTCTACAACACCGTTTTGTTGAGGTACATATGGGGAAGAAAGTTGATGATCTATTCCATTTTCAGCACGAAAGTGATCAAAAGATTGATTTTTAAATTCAGTTCCGTTATCACTTCTAATTGCTTTTAAAGATCCTGGGTGATCAATTTATAATCTAAGAAATAAAGTCCTAAAGTGACTAAAAGCTTCATTCTTAGATGCCATAAAGTAAACCCAAGAGTATCTAGAATAATCATCATCAATAACAAGAACATACCATTTTCCTCCGAAGGATTGAACACGTGAAGGTCCTACGGTGTCAAGATGCAAAAGTTGACATGGTTCAATTGTCATGATCATTGTGAGAGGGGTATGTGAATCTGCAACCATCTTAGCATGTCTACAAGAAGAGCACACAATTTCTTTGTCCCCTTTAAGCTTAGGCAGCCCACGTATGCGATCAAGAGCACTAACACGCGTTAGGTGATCAAAGCCTACGTGACCAAGTCTACGATGCCAAAAATATAAGTCCTTTGAATCATTAGCAACTAGACACCTATGCTTAGAGGAAGACATATCAAAATCAGCTTTAAAAACTCTTCCAAACCGAGACATGTTAAAAATAAGCTCACTATTTGAACCTACAACTTTGCAACAGTTTTTATTGAAAATAATTTCTAGATTTTCATCTAGCAATTGTGCAACAGAAAGCAAGTTGTATTTCAAATTTTTGACAAGTGCCACATCCTTCAAAGTGTAGTGATCATTTACTCTAACCGAACCCTTAGCAATTATAGGAGTTGAAGAATTATCGGCAAAAGTAACATTCTCTACACGTGACACAAAAGAGAGGGAAGAGAACCAATCTTTGTTACCGGTCATGTGGCGTGAGCAACCTGAATCCACAATCCAAATGTTCCCCTTCCTCAAACGTGTAACCTACATAGAAGCACAATACGTCGATGACTCAATACTGGGGTTAGTCAAAAGGCATTTAGGAATCCAGTACTGAGTCACGCGACGTGCAGCAGGAAAAACACGCGAAAGCTGAGACAAAACAGCAGGTTTATGAGTCAAAGTTTGAGATTTTTTATTCTTAACTACTAACCTATAAGGTGTTACTTGTGTAGCACAAAAATCAGTAGCTCTGGAGGCAAAAAAACAGAAGGTCCGGAGTTAAACTTTGAATGTTTTTGACTCAAAACAGCAGGTTGTACATTCGGTTTAATGTGCGCAGCAAATTTTGCATGAAAGTTATGAGATCTAGCAACCATTCTTTCTCTTTTCTGTTGTTTAGCTAGTCTAGAACAAAAATCTATGATATGATCATCTCTACCAAAGAAGGTACAATGAAATTTAACTTTGTGTTCATGTCTAGATGAGCAAGCAATATTTTTATTTGAAATCGAATGTGACAACACTCCTGCAGATTTGAAAAACACTCCTTTTTGTTTAGGAACTGTTTGAATCAAACCACTTCCTAATGACTTTACAATTTTAGGTGGATGTGCCTTAGCATGAGAATGAGAATCAAAATCTAAACCAGTTTTATTATTGCATGACTTGGAAGAATTCAGCAGCAAGTTTAGGTTTTTATTCCCATTACAAAACCGATCTAATGTCCTATGCATGTCATCAAGTTTATTGGACAGATCAAGGCAATTTTCACATGAAGTTTCCTTTTAGTTTGCAATTGGAACAAAATTTAACTTCATGAGAACGTAAAGCATTGTTCAATATAGAAATTTCATTCATAGCATCCTGTAGTTTCTTATCAAGATCATTACAAGTAGAACAATGCAAATCAATTGTAGAACAGCTAGCATCTTTCAAGTTTTTATCATTAAGTGCAGCAAGCTCTTTGTTCTTTTCAATTTCTAACTCAAGTTTATCAAGTGTGGAGGTGTGCGCACTTCTTAATAAGGACAATTGTTCATATATTAAATCACATGAGGAACATGCATCATCACTAGGAATCAAAGTTTTTAAATGGTTGATTTCAGATTCTAGTGATTCAATTTTAGCAACACTATCACTAAGCTTTTTGTCCTTTTTCTTAACAACAACAGTGGCACGAGAAATAGCATCACACATTTTTTCGCAAGTAGGACATACCTCTTCATTGTCGCTGTTGTGTTCTGCCTCCTCCATACTTGATCTTGACTTGCCCGCCATAAAGCACAAGTTTGCCAAATCATCTTCATCTTCATCACTTCCAATGTCCACGTCACTTGAACTGAACTCTTGAAGCGCGGTGATGAAACTGTTGATCATCTTGCATCCTATGGTACCTTTCTTCTTCTTGTTGGAATTTCCAGAGGAGGTCCAGACCATGCTTTGTTTTTCTTCCCGGGTGGTCGGACCTGAAAGGTTAGGGCATTCTGTACGAAAGTGTCCTATTTTACCACATTCAAAATAGCGTTGAGGTCCGGAGCTTCCTCTTCTTCTAGTTCTCACATTTTGCAATGCTTTTGAGAATCTAGTAGAGATGAGTGCCAACACCTCTTCTGGAAATTCTTCGATCTGCTCCAAGGTTAGTGAGGACAACAAAGCAAGAGTATTGCAAGATGATGATTGGCCGGAGCTAGACATATCACGTTGTGAAACGAATGCAATTGACTTATTTGGGTTCTTACGTGCTAGGATGTCAATTTCATGAGTTTTTAGTTTCGAGTAGAGTACATCTAATGTAAGAGAACTCATGACAGTAGATTCACGAATAGATGTGACTTTCATCTCCCAAATTGACATATAATGTACTTAGCAATTGCCTAGCATTTTCAGCATCTGAAAAATTAACATTGACACTACGCAAGTTGCTGAGAATTTTATTAAAGCGAGCAAAAAAGTCATCAATAGACTCACCGGGTTGCATCTCGAAGCGCATGTATTCCTTTTTGAACATGTCTTGCCTTACCTCTTTGATCGTGTTGGATCCTTCATGGTAGTCACAAAGTGCTTTCCACACATCGTATGCAGATCAGAGGTGTGCAACACGGTCGAAGTCGCTTTGAGTTAATCCTTGTATGATCAAGTTCCGAGCCTTGTTGTTGTTGTCGACATCTCTAAGATTTGTAGCTGTAACTTGATCGTTTGATGGCACTTCGTAAGGCTTGTATACCTTCTCCCATATTGCAAAGCCTTGTGCCTAGATGAAAGCCTCCAGGCGTGCCTTCCAAACCTGGAAATCAATACCAACAAACACACAAGGTTTAGCGGAGTACTTCTCCATGATGATTAGTCAAAAACACGTGCAAATCTCAAGGATTAGAGCACCGTGGCTCTGATACCAATTGTAGGATCAAAGAGCACGTGAAAATCTACAAGAGGGGGGTGAATGGTAGATTTAAAAATCTTATGCAGCGGAAACAATTAAACCCCAATCCCTTCGGCAGAAAAACGATCTCTTAAAGAAATTGTGTGTGAGACTAATCTAAAAGTGTTTCACCGTGACAAAAGTGATGGATATCAGAGATAATCAAGTCACGAATACAACACAAAAAGAATCACTCAAATCCGTCGACAAAAACTCAAGTTATGATCGAAAGATCAAACAAAGGTCAATCTGACCTACTCGAGAAAAACAGTTTCTGGAATGCTGTAAAGAAACTCGTGTAGATAAAAAACCACAAATCCAATGACCGTGAAATTTTGACATATGATAGATAATAAAGTTGTGAATACAACCCAAAAAGAATCACGTAAATTAGATCTGTAAAACTCGAGTTATGATAAAACCACCGACGAAAGGTAGTGCTGTCCAGAAACTCGACGAGTAAAACTTGTCTGGAACAAGTCGGACGAACAAGGCACAAAAGTTCCTTAAAACTACAAATTTTATTCAATAAAACACAATAGGAACAACCCCAAAGTCGTGCTCCACGAGCTCTGGGCTCCCTTGCTTATATAACCAGCCCTTAGGCCAACCCAATATCAACTAGGGCTCCAATCCTACTCAGATCACGAATCGTAACTTTCCATAACTGCTCAAGATTCTTCTATACGCAGATAGAAGCAATCTTAAGACTTCCAAACACCTTAGGAACGTATACCACATTCCTCAATAACTCAAATTCGTGACCCACACGAAATCCTATCATAACCAACTCAAATCTTTCCATATTTGAGTAAAACCCGACTCAGCCGCAGCCTGAGTCCATAACCTAGTCGGTTGGACCTTTCTGACCAATTCTTTACGTCCACATCTCTTCATCACGTCTCGGAACCATGTAGCCATGTTGCGCAACCTCCTGATCAGCTCAACCACAATTCCTCCCAAACTTGGTTGTTGGAACCTCATCTCCTCCCTGAGACTAGTCCAATGGATCCCGTCACCAGCCATGTCTTGAACTCAAGCAACACCTGCACATGAATGAACAACCAATCCATACGAGTCCAAGTCCCCGACTTGACTCAAGTTAGTTCCGAACACAACACCTTATGTGAGCACCTCACATAAGCATGTTGCAAAGCATATCAAAACAAAATCATCCATATCAACCAAAACACACCAAAAACTTAGCAAATGAATACTAAGCAATATTTCCAAGAATATAAAGCAAGACAAAACTTTGCAAATGAAAAGCAGAAGTATTGCGATCAAGTTCCGGACCATCCCACAGCAAGCCGGAGCTTGAGCTGGAGCTTACCAAAACTACTACAATGAAGCACCTGCCGGAGCTTACCAAAACTAGTAGATCCTAGCACCGGAGCTTACCAAAAACTAGTCAAAACTAGTCAACCCAAAACCGGAGCTAGACAAAGTATGTCGGAGCTTAGCAAAAGCATTCTGGAGCTATCAAATATATGTCGGAGCTATCAAAGACATGCCGTAGCTAAAGATAAAGCTCACCGGAGCTAACCAAAGCTAGTCGGACCTTACCAAGAAGTCGGACCTAGCTTCGAACATAGCCGAAGCTACCCAAAACAAGCCGGACCTACCGTCGGACCTTGCTGTAGCTCAGAGCTAGAGTCGGACCTTGATAAAAAGGTGTTTTGGTGATATTTAAAACTTTTATCATCAAAGCCAAGTGTATTCACTACAAACTAATGTATTCAGCACACATAGGTCTTACAGCTTAGAACTTGGGTGGATCTGAGCCGCACGCGCTTGATCGGACGGTTGAGCGGCGAGATCAGAGGTATAAAAACTCCTTCCCCGCGGAGTCGCCCAAACCCTAGCTCATTTTCTCCCACACACTCTCTCTCCTCTCCACTCCGAGCGAGGCGCGGCCGAGGTGAGCGAGCGAGACGGCAGCGCGGGACCTCTGGTCCCACCGCGTCGTCGACTCCAGCGAGGGAGCGACACCACGAGGTGCTTCCTCGTCGGCGTCGGCGACACCGGGTGGAGGCCGTCGAGGAAAACCGACACTTCGCCGGATCTGAGTCAGGGGGCTTGCGGTGGGGACTTCCGGCACGGTCGCACCTCCGCAACCGGCGAGCGACCGAGAGGGTTGCTCGTCGTCGGTTGAGGAAGCGGGCCGGTCACCGTAGAAGCAAACCCACGGCCAGGGTTAGGGTTCCAACCCTTAACCCTAGCCCTGGTGAGGGTTGAGTGCTTATGTTTGCAGGTTCCCGATGCCTTCAACAGCTCCACCATGGCGCACTGCATGCCACCGGTGGAGAAGCTCACCTAGGGTTAGGGTTTCCTAACCCTAGGTTCTTAGTTGTCGGCGGTCGGCTAAGATGCGCAACTTGGGCCCGAAGCCTTAGCGCTACGCCTAAGGATCACAGCGCTGCCGTTGTCTCTCCGTTGGGAGAGACCAAAAGGTCGGACACCGTTTAGGGAAGAAGGGTGCTAGGGTTAGGGTTTCCCCTAACCCTGCATTGAGAGGATTCGGTGGTCCAAGACCACTTTCACCCAGATAAGTCTTCTTCCCTGTTTAATTTTCCTTAATTGATCTGTTTCTGAGTTCTAAGTCTTAATCGATAACTAAAACTGATTCCCCTCCTTCTAATTGCTTCGTCAAAAGGCCTTAATTAAACTGATCTTAGTTAATAAGGATTAGGCCTTACTGAAATGATTAGAATCTAACTAATCCGATTAATTATCCTATTAGAAGTTCAATAGTGTGGCTCTGATGCCATTGTTGATTCTAATTTGACTTAGGATCTACACTATGAACATCTAATGGAAAAAATACTTAGGCATGAACAATCATTATCAATAGCATTAATCCTTAGTCAGACAATCTAACATGCATCCTATGGGCATGGCAGATAGAGTACGGTTAGAGGGAGAGAGGTGAGAGGTGAGGTTACCTTCAGAGGGTCCACTTGCGGCCATTGGGCTCAAGTGGATGATCGATGAAGAGTGAGTCGAAGCAGGGTGACCGGCGATGCAGGGAGATCTTGACGCGGTGACGGCTCGGTGCAGCGCCTTCGGCGACGGCGAAATATTAGATTAGATTATGGCGGGGGCCTCTGGGAACGTGTGCACTCGTGTGTATACGCCCTGAGGTCCCCCGGGGACTTATATAGCGCGTACCAGGGTGGGGGCATCAACAGAACGAGTCTGTTGCGCCCCCTATAGTATCGCGCACGACTGAGGAGTGCTTGGCGTGGAGTTGTTACCCCACGTACGACTCTGATGGGGAGGATAGAGTCCTCCCCGTTGGTTGTTGCCCAACAGGTTAGACCGGGATCAACCTAACACATGGCACAGTGAGAAAGTGGGAGCTTCATCCTCAACGCTTAGCTGAGCCATACTTCAATTTCAACAAAGTCATTTTTCAAAGTTTGTGACACGCCATGCTCGTTAAAATAGTATTTCCGACGCAAAAATGTGAGGATCTTTGCTTAAAGGAAACCATGCCCTGATGTGGCAATTGTTGGAGTTGGACCAGTTTGACCCAAGCACAACAGCGAAACTCTAACCTTATCCACTCCCCCATAGCAATTCGCTCAGGACCACTCCCATCTTCTCCATATCTCCGAAGAGTGCCATGACCCTGAACCTCCTTTTCTGAGATTTACCTCCATACTTGAAGTGGGGCTAATGGCGGAGAAAGGGAAGACAGATGGCAGAAAATTTACTATGTTTCTATTTTGCTTCAATTTTTTTTAAATTTGTGTTTTGAGGTTAGGGGGCTAAAGTAAAAGAAAACACAGAGACCGTGCAGTGGGGATTGTGTGGACTCGAATAGTTATATTGCATGATTGCACCAAAATAGTAATTACATATATATCAACGTTCAATAAATATTCTCTCCGTCTCAAAATATTTAAACAATAATAAGTATTTTAGAACGGAAGAAGTACGATGTGCCGCATGTAATAGCCACAAAATTGGGATGTGTATGGGTTGAAAACGACTTTGTTGCTGTGTGGAAGGACAAAGCAACACTTTCTCACTGAGTTACAAATAATTTTGCCTAACATAATAATGGTAGAAAATACAGGATCGAGTGATCGGTGCAACTCAATAACACGGAGGAAACATATATGCACGCACAAAAAATATGGTAATACGTACAAACGCTACTAGCTGCACACAATGCTCCGGTATGCGTGGCATATGGAATCAATAATCTATCGGAGATTAGACCACCCACACTGGTGATACTGTAAAGGATACTGGGTAGTGTAAATTTAGAGTAAATGCTGTAAAAGTAGAAGGAAAATAGTGTATAGAGTAGATTATAGAGTAACGAGTGCGAATAGCCTTAGGGAACCCATTCTACCAGGGGAACAACTGCTATGCAATCTGCTGTTTTGTGCAAGCGTGCAATCTTCACATCTCAACCGTTCCCTACCGATCCAAAGGTGCTGCACTTTTAACACTTAAATCCCTCCACCTGGTGCTGCTGACAATATGCAAAAAGAACCCTGTATGCAGCCACCCTTGGATCTGTAGCGAACGGTTGAGATGTGGAGATTGCATGCTTGCACAAAACACCAGATTGCACAATAGTTGTTCCCTTCTACCAGTAGTAGTCCTGTCGGTAAAGCAGGCTCTCCGTTTGGTCGTACATGCCCTGGAACGACGGCGGCGCGGGCAGGCCGCCGGCAGCATACTCGGCCGGCCGTCCGGGGCCGGCTGTCGCCGTCGCCATCGTCTGCGGCAGAGCGTGGGCGGCGCCTGTCGTCGTCGTTGGGTAGTAGGCTCGGCCGAACGAGGAGTACGAAGATGAAGAGGACGAGGACCAGGAGTTGTTCGAGGACGAGGACGGCGTTGTTCCGCCAGCGTGGGCGGCGAGGTCGTGGTCCGCGACGTTGGAGTCGCGGCCGGTGAGCTCCTGCACGACGGCGCGGAACTCCTCGGCGCTGGCGGTGAGCATCATGGGGCTGGAGATGTACACCACCTTGATCCTCTGCTTCACGCCTCCGCCGCCGCCCTGCTGCTGCCTCCCGCCCCTCCTGCCGCCGCCGCCGCCGCCGCCGTTGTGGTGGTGCACCGGCGGCTTGGAGACGCCGCCGTTCTGGTGCTGCACGCTCAGCTTGCCGCTGTCCATATCTATCTCAAACTATGTCGTCCTTGCCTACTATGTGCGGTACGTGCGGTCACAACAACAGCAGATGATCAATCGAAGCAGCAGAGGAAGAGGCGCCGGTTGTTCGCATACATCGATCAGCTTGATGAGTGGTTTATCTTGGCCGCCGCGCGCGCCTTATATAGGGCTCATGGCGCCGTAAGATCGTTACTGCGAAGGTGATAGCTTTTGTTCCCCTCCTACGGTTAGCGCTTCCGTGGCCCCTCTGCAGGTTCCGGGAATCTGCTGTGCTACTATTTATTTGACAGGTCATTGGAGCACATGGCAATTTTTTATCAGTATTCTCGGTGGTGGCGGTACGGTCATAGGCGAGACGGTTTCTTGCTTGTTAATTATCGCTGCTCATCAGCTCAGGTTGAAAATAAAAAGTTGGTGAGATTGACCGCGGACTTGGGTGACAGAGAGCGAGAGAAAGAAAGGGACAGAGAAAGTTCAGGGAAGATCACTTCTGCGTAAAGCTTGCATGGATTCATGCCGAGAAGATGATTCATGATGTCGCATCGTCGGAGCCCCTGCAAGCAAGAGTCGTCGGTCTACCGGTCCACGTACGACTCTCCACGAGAGGGAGAAGTTAACCTCCCGTTCGGTTTGACGTGGCGAGCTAGATCGCCGGAAGTGATGGATGGACGTATCTCTCGTCGTCGTCACTGTTGTGCCTGCGCGCGCATCACCGTATGTTCACATAGACATTAGTAGAAAACTTGAACGCGCGCATCGGAATATATGCATGCACGTGCGGGGGGCTTTTCGCCTCAAGTCACTGAAGACTGAAGCAATTGAGATCTTATAGAAGTAAAATGCATCGAATGGAACCAATCATGCGTATATATGCGCGCGCGTTTTTTGCTGTGCCCCAAAGTCAATTTCCTGCCTGTAAACCAATTGCTTAGGTTAAATTTATCTGAATATAATTGTACTAGGAATGATGTGCTGCGTATACGTGAATTGTGCTTTCTAACCTGCTCGTTCACACTCTGGCTAGCTTGACGACGACTTCGACCTAGATTATCGGGCTGTGTTAACTGTTTCAACATCTAACAAGGTGTACCATGTCCAAGTTTATTGTTTTTTGTTAACAAGGTCAAACACCCATGTGGGAGCTGGGTCGTTGAAATGGCACAGACGACACCAGCAAACAATGTGTTCACGTACGTAGTCGGCACTAGCAGTAGCAGTAGCAGTATGACCATGAGATCCATCGCAGCACATATATGACTTTCCAGACGATTTGAGTTCGAAAAGGCTAGGCGGCTAGCTTGATTGCCGGATTGAGCAGATGCGCTGGCCGTGGACACGCCGCCCCATCATCTCTGATGACGCATGCAGTGATCAACCCATCAGTGCCACGCCGCCACCGTCGCCGGAAGCGAACGTGAGCTATCCAAACAGTCAGAAGCAACGCAGGCAACAAACCATTCCAGGTCCAAGATTGCATCTCCGTCGTTAAAAAGTTACGCATGTGTTCTATCATTCATCTATATATGCAGGTAACTGCGAGGTATTTTCTGCTGCTGCTCGATATTATGCGAGCGAGATCAACAAAAATGCTCAGATGGATCACCGTCTTCTGCTTTGAATCGCTACATCACGCATGATATGTTGCTTGTGATCTTATATCCAATAAAAAAGGCTATAAATTAACCGTGAGAAAAAACTCCTTCAGTATGTGTAAAACTGCACCAAATAATGATCCTTTTTGTAAACAGCAACAGCGACATGTTTGGATGGATGTTCGTGTGCTGGCGCGGTAATTAGCTAGCGGAGCGTGATCCATATATGACATCCATCATCTGGATAAGGCGATCGACGAAAGACTGTTAAGGACGTAGCAGGCAGGAAGACACGGTCGAATTGACCGGTGCCCCGACGAGAGGGTGAAAGCGGAAGGGGTGATTGAATCGATGCCCTCTTGCAGCTTGCAGCGGCCCATCTCAACATTGTCCACTCTTAGTCAAGAGCGCCGTCTCGGTCTGATCTCACGGAGCAACTAGCAGGAAGCGGGTGTGGTTGAGTTCTCAGATCATAACTATTTTCCCGTGTAAAAGGTGAATGAGGTACAGCTGGTACTACCCTATCGTCCTAACATTTCAAATCCGATCGTATTTTATCCATCGCTTGATCAATCAGTGCTGGGTTTTTTAGGACATGACGTGACGCCTGATCGATTAAACTATGATACGGGTCAGATCTATGATTTGAGTCGCTCGCTGTACGGCAGCCAAGCTAACAGCTTCAGTCAGAGCAGAGACGATTTTAAAAACTTACGTGATGGACAACATCTATTACTGCATTATTTGATTAATTGCTTAATCACCATCCCTCCATGGGATGGCCTGGAGTTTCCGCGAGTCCAGCTTGGTGGATGAGCAAGGCACCGCTTTTGAACGGCGCTAGCTCTTCAACAGGTAGAGCGCTTCATTTTCAGCGATGAAGCTAACTTTAAGTATATTTAGCCTGGACAGATAACGTCAGACGCCTAACTAAACCCAGCAAATTATAGTGCATGCCATTTGGTCCAGGTCAACCGGTCAGATTGATTGCTAGCTGTGAGTCTATTATAATCACGTTTGGAGATCTGTCAAGATCTTACGAGTATAGTCTCCAGCGTTTGATTCGATTGTAATTGTAACACTTGCAAAGGGGGGAAACAGGTCAGTTTTACCCTCTCTAGAGAGCTTGAATTTTTCGCAGCAGTAGAACGACGGAAGACCTGTATGTAACACAAACAGCTTGGAGGCCACGCACAGAAACCTGTATGCCATCGATGCGTATGAACTATGAAGCGACAGATTCCATTTCCATCCACACGTCGTCAGGGCCGGGCTTCGCGCCGATAGTTAAGCTGCTAGCTGGTTCTGTGACTTCTGTCCCGTGCTGGTTGCCTGCTTAATTAGTTTGTTGCAGTGGTCCATGGTTGGTCAAGAACTGTTCAAAGCTTCAGACCGATGGAAAATGTCTCCTCCGCCATCCCCTGACCAGATTTTTGTCGACTCCTTACGACTCAAGCAGCAGAGCAGAGCGTTCGTTGTTTGACCTCTCCCTTTTCTCCGGCGCAGCTATTAATCAGTTAAAAAAATCTTTGAAGGAGCACGACATTACTGATCAGCACCTAACCCGTCCTTGTCGATGCGCTGTCACGAACGAACCAGATAGTAGAAGGGATCAAATATATTCTCTTCTTTCTCAAAAGATTATTGTTTTTAGTTCAAAAAATTAACTAAAGATGACAATCTTTTGAGAAAGGAAGGAATATTATTTGCATGGGTTCATGCTTGCCACTGGCCTTCTAGATCCAAGTAGGAGTTGCTTGGTGTGGTGGCAGCCGGTCGTTCATGTCGTGCTGCAGGATGGAAATGGAACCCCCAACTTTTTGCGCCACCGATATCCTGAAACGGGTATTCCTTTCGACCGAGTGGGGGCAGGTGAGGTGAGCTAGTGCCGCCACGGCGCCACCTGCCGTTGATTTCACCGGCAGTCCATGACCGTAACATCTAGCTGTTGTCTACTACCACTTGATCCCCATGCATGACAGAGATGCTAAACGCCTAACCAGCAGCGAGCATAAAAAACTTTAGCCGCTTTAATTTGACGGTGGAAAACAATGTAATCACTAGTGACACGTCGTTCGTGCTTCTGTTTTGGTTGTGATTGTGGCGTGGCGTGGATGATTATGAACACGCCGGCCGGGTTGATGATATCCAAGCGGCCGGATTCAACGAGGGACAACAACCGTGCGTGCCTCCGGAGGAGGGCCGAGCCGGAGTTTTCTTAGAGAGTGGAGTTTCGTTTCGTCATTTTTAAGATCGTCATATCACTTTTCATATCAGCTTGTCACAGCATCAGAAATACTCCCTCCAGTTTTTTATATTTGTCGCTCCTGACAATAGAAACAACTAAAAAACGTCACAACGCCATGTCAAGCATGAGGTAGTATCATTTATTAAGAATAAATCTCTAATTAAAAGTAGCTTTAAGTGTTGCACATCTCACACCGTCAGACGAAAGCCAGACTTGGCCTTCCCGTTAATCACGAGACCCTGCAACTGAATCTCATCAGATGCTCAAGCTCGATTATGTTGTAGCAGTACTACTGTAGCATATTCTCGAGAGGCCGGCAGCCCCGAGGTGGCAGGCTGTTTAGCCAGAGCGCGGGTACATACCTTCAAATGAGGAATCGAAACATTCCCTTGTGAAAAGCTGAAGAGCGCTGAAGAATAACGAGAAGCTCGGCAGGATTTTGCGGCACCGGGAAACTTCATTCTTGACGAGAGGCTCCAAAACAGGAGAGGGAGAAAAAGAGAAAAATAGAGAATGGAGGTGCGGGGAATCGAACCCCGTGCCTCTCGCATGCGAAGCGAGCGCTCTACCATATGAGCTACACCCCCTGTTGTGAACTAATCATAATTTTTATTTATATCTTTTATATACACAATTTTGAACTACACCAGAAACTGTACATTCCTAGTTTCCAGGGAGCCACCCTCGCCACACATTAGTGTAGAAATAAACTAAATTATTATTTTAATGTTGTCAATTAAAAACCAGAGGTTGTACTAATTCGCAACCTTGGGAATGTTCCACGGATATTACTGTAATCGTTTTCTTGGTCATTTAGCATATTACTCCTTACATTCAAGAATATAACACCTCTTGAGTTCAGTTTAAGCCAAACAGTTTTAGATTTAACAATCACAATAGTCATAATATACAACTATTTATTTTTAAAATAATTATTTGTATAGAAATTGGTAGTCACTGTAAAAAGTTTGATTTTAACGAAACTGGAGAGCAGTTGTATGGCAAAAAAAAAGTGCGTGGGCCAGTTTGGCAGTGGCTCATTTGTACAAGTCCACGCCTCCACGCCAGGTGTGATGTCACGGAGCGGTGGCGTCTTTCTGGATTCACTGTGCGGAAGAAATCCCCGTGCACCCTTCTTCCTCCTCTCTTCTCTTTCCGCTATCCTTTCTGCTCTGATTTCTTCCCTTCGCGGTTTCATCATCGGCGACCGGAGTAGCTCTCTACCGAAGCCTTCCTTTGTCAAGAGGAGTCGCCGTCTTTCTCATTCAGTCATCCTGCCCGGCGGCCGCTCCGTAGCCGCTGCGAACTGCTGGGTAAGAAGAGCCGCAACCGCTAAACTCTGCTTGTTCTATAGAGGAAGTGAGGAAGCAGCAGCAGCAGCTAGTCGCGCCTTCCCCGCGGACCCGAAGGCTGGATTGCATCGGTGATCCAACCGAATTTAGGGTTGTTGGTAAGGAACCTAGCTTATTTTGATGTTCTTTTTTTACCCCAGGAGATAGATCTCTTACACGATATATAACTTGCTAAATCCATTTTTATTTGATAAATAAGAAGATTAGCTGTTCAATTGAACCCCCATGCCCCAGGACACGGCTTCGCTCCTCCCATGCATACTCTCGTCCATGTGATGAGTTTTTATTGGATCACATTTATTCTAGACCCAGTTCTACAGATCCCCACCAGTCTGCTGCTTACGTATGAAACGACTGGAATGGAAATTTTTGGATTCACTTGTGTAGATGTGAAGAATAGATTGTATAACTGGGACCAGAATAATATGATCCAATGAGAATTCACCACGTGAACAAGAGTATGCATGGGAGGAGGGTACGGGAGGAGAGAAGCTGTGTCCCATGCCTAAACGCTTTGTCACCCCATATTAAGAAAGTGTTTTACCACCTTGAATTCCCTTTATTAACTATGGGAAACAACCCGTGTGTGTTTCCTTGTATCCCTGATCACTGTCTGACTTTGCATATGTCTCAAACGAAGGGCTGGACTGTATCTGAATCTTCTGTTGCTTCTAGGCACTACAAGCACTACCACACTAGACAGTGTTGAGTTGCTAATCAAGTCCTAATAGCCTAGATCTACCGGGTACAGGCCTAATCACGTAGGGCTGTCAACGAGCCGAGCTCGAGCGACCTTGCCCCTTCTAGGCTCGAGCTTGTTAAGAATTCGAGTCGAGATCAAGCCGAGCTTGAAATCTGGTCGATCCTGCAGTCAAGCTCGAGCTCGGCTCGATAAGACTCGTTTAAATAGTTAGACTCGGTTGAAGCTCGTAAAAGCTCGAGTTCAAGCTCGGTAAGCTCGTTTAAACAATATAAATAAATAATATTTAAGAGAAAAATATTAACAAATAATATTTATAAAACATAATTTATTTAAACGAGCCTTATCGAGCTTAACAAGCTCGAGTTCGACTCGTTTGTCTGTCAAGTCGAGCTCGAATCGAGCCGAACTCGAGTAGCTCACGATCCTCGAGCTTCATTGACACCCCTATAATCACGTGATAAACATTCGGGTCTTAGAGAGTAGGGGTTAGGAGTGCGAGTTGGGGGCGCACCTTCTATTTGGAGGACGAAGTCGACTGCGACTCGGTGAAGTTCGGCGGTGATGACAGCAAGGTGGCAGCAAAGATGAGAGCTCTTCCATCCTCTTTTGCACCCCTTTAGATTGAATCTTGTATATGGGGTTTGTTGCGCACTGCGTGGAGGCACGGGGAACATTGGTTCTGGTGCCCCCCCCTCCCGGTGTGCACCCTTATATGGCTCAGTGAGAGAGGGGGCCCACAGCCATGAATGGGTGGCGCACCCTGATCAGGCGTGTCTCCATAGGAATCTGTTGGACCGATTCCATTGGAGATCAACTCCAACAGACAGCTCTATATTGCAAATTCTTGTGTTGCCCTTGGTTTTCACAAAATATTACAAGCTGGTAGTATGAAATTTGAAAGGTAGGCCTTACTTTGTAATCTTAGTTATCAACGTTTGAAAACTAGGAGAAATTCCCTCGCTGTTTTCCCATAACTCACCATGTAACCTAGCTGTGCTGTGCTTTTAAGTTTACAAGTTGCTGTTGCGAGAAGGTAGGTTTTGCGATGCTTTTGGAACTATTGATTTCCTCAATGAACCACAGGTAAATTTCTTTAATTCGACGTTTTCAGGTCCGAAACATGTAGTTAACTCTTACCTGTTTGTGTTTTTAAGTATGGAGATGTGATGTGCTTAGCTTGATTATCATTTTTGTCATTCCCAGCTGCATTTTTTTGTCTCTTTGCCGCTGGTGACCATGTATTCATTTCAGCCTATGGACGCTTAATCAGCTGCATGTATTCATTTCAGGTTGCAGCTCTGGCCTCTGGTGACCACACAACTACTATGGCCAACTTTATCATCTCGTCATAAGAAAAGGGAAAAAGAGACAACAAAGAAATTTGTTGTCTCATTCTTAAGAGCTGGCGAGAACCCGGCATGGCCGATGCGAGTTCGAGGACTGACACCTCAACTGTTTTAGACACTGAGGATAAACATCAAAGGGTAACCCTCTTTTCTCTATCAATTGTATGTTATGTTCTTGATGATTGAGCATTCCTGAATAATTAAGGGAGAATCAATGTTGGTCGTATGTCTGAGCTTTACAATAGTTTGATCGGAGGTGAAGAATTGCTCTGTATTTGATAAACAACGAGTTGACTTTTGTTCCCTGATGCACATAATTTAGGGGAAAGCTAAACTTTGCCCGTGCAATATGGAACCTCTGCTCAAATTTTGGGCCTACAAACGCAGGAGATGTCGGATCTGAACCCGGTGATGAAGTGAACACACTGGCTGTTTCACCCAAGTGATGCAAGCCCCATAATTTATTACCGTGTCACTAAACATTCACAGAAAGTCTTATAGTCTGATGCTAGGCTATTGATTTTGTTAAGTTAGAAATTCCAAATTTGGAGTCCCTTAAAATGTGAACACTGGGATGCTATATGGAAATTCCACGAAACCAAGGACGATCCATGAATTGGTTAATACCTTTTATGATGTAATGTAAGATACTAATGTTCTGATGGTTTGATGCATTAACAGTTTATTTTTAATTTGTCTAAACCAATTTCAACAGTTAGAAAACGGACAGAGTGGAGCTGCCATGGCTTCTAACTCATCTGATCGGTCTGACAGATCTGACAGGCCTATGGACCAAAAGGTATTTACGTTATCTTCATGTCTTCTGTTGTGTTACTTACCATTTCATTGTGGTGGTGTTTAGACAGAGAATTTACTATTCTGTAGGTCTTACGGCGGCTTGCTCAGAATCGTGAGGCAGCAAGGAAAAGTCGGCTGAGAAAAAAGGTATTATCTGTGGACATTGCTGACCAATGGGCCTTGCTGTAGATTAATTGTACTACTTTCTATCTCGGGGCTATTGTTACAGTCTGGTGCTGTTAGATTGAAAATTTTGTGTATGAGCTAGTGTGTGTGTGTGTGTGTGGCTGTCTGATGCATGTATGTGCACGTGTGATTGTGTGAGTCAGGACCGGAGGGCGTGGTTGCCTAGCTGTCATCAGGGGTACAGCCACAGCCCCTCCGCACACCACTACTATGCTTTCCTGATCATCAATGTGGTGTTTAGGCTCAAATTTTGTTTTCATACAATGATGCATGGACTCTTGATTACTGACATATGCAAGCCTAATTTCTAATGTAGAGTTTATGTTGTATTTGATAGTGTGTTTATTTTGAACTAGTTTCACACATTTTTATGAGTTTTACAGACAATCTCCATATTCAAGCTCACTAGTTCAAACCAGCCTCTCCGCAAAAACAGGGGTATGACTGTATAGAAATAACCCTTCCCAAGACCCCACAATGTTTGGAGCCTTCGCCACTAGGTGTGCCCTTTGAAGTGTGACTGCATAGAAAATCAATGTCCATATTGTTTTTTCCTACAACTCAACCTCCTTGCAAAATAAACAAGGGAAAGACTGCCTAGAAATTCCCTTCCCCAGACCGCACAATGTGTGGGAGCTTTTAGCACTGGGTACACCCTTTACACAGTATGTTGCTGGGTTATGACTTTCTTTTTCTCAAACAAAGGAAATACATAAGCAAGGGTTGTGATGGGTTTGGATGTGAGAAATATGACAGCTCAGGCCCGTTCCAACTTCTGATTTTCAAAACTGTTTGTATTGGTGTAGTTTAAATCCATGCATCTGCATTGTGGTGACTGGTTAGTGATGACCTGCAAATATGTGTGGTTTAGCACTTCTGATTCCATATTCTTTTCTGATTTTATGATATTGTATGGAAATGATGTAAACATAGAAGGTACCTTTGCTTTAAGAAAGAAGTGTGCAACCACAAAAGACCCCATGTTTCTTGATTTGCGGTACAAGAACCTCTAAGATGTGCAATTTTTTGGGCATATGCAACTGTGTTATACAAACGAAATGTACCTGCTAACTTTTCCTTATTCACTTTTGGTTTGGGTTCATTTCTTTGTGAACGGCTTTTCCTTATACTTTTCTTTGTTTTAAAAGGCATATGTTCAGCAACTTGAGAGCAGTAAACTAAAACTTTCAAGCCTAGAGCAAGAGCTCCAGAAAGCTCGACAACAGGTAAATGTTTATTTTGTTGATGTTGATTGGGTGTCTAGTTGAGTGTTTTTCTTTTGACGTCTCTGGTGGGATCCTTTGTAAGCAGGGAATTTTCATTTCCAGCTCTGGAGATCAAACTCACGCTATGAGTGGAAACGGTAATCTCCTTCCTCCCGTCCCTCATTGCTATTGCCAGTGTTATCCTAAACGGCCATTTAAACGTGTTTAAACGCTAAACAGAAATTAAACTGTTGACCCGTTTAAACAGGTCAATGACCGTTTAAACAGACGAAACAGGTTAAACGAAACAAATTTAACATGGGTTTAAACACGTTTTCAACCGTTTAGGCGAAGTAGCAAGCACGCAGGGTTCCATCGGCCCATTAACCCGGCGCTCCTGTTCGGCCGACCTGTTACCCGCATGCAGAGTTCGCTTCCGCCGCCAATATAGCTTCATTTGGTAGTCGAAGAGAGGCGACTTCTATTTGCTCAGCTGCATTAGCCGCCTCTCCTCCCCTTCCCACGCGCACTCGTACCAGAGGCCCCCCACGTCGGCAGATAACTTGTTAGAGTTGTTTCTTTGTCTACCTTTTCTTCATAATTTGTTATATTTGCATTTTGCAGGTTTATCCACAGCCCGTATTTATATTCTTCAAATCATTCTATTGCTCATAATTCATATTGTTATGTAAATTTGTACTAACTATGCTGTTTAGTTGGGGTACAAGCAAGATCTTGTTCAAAAGTAAACTGGAATGAACTCTCTTTAGGTGCTACAGTACAAAACATTTAATCCATTTAAACACCGTTTAAACGCTGTTTAGACAGTCTAAACAGTAAAAAGACTTCTACCGACTGTATACCGTTTACCGTTTAGGATAACACTGGCTATTGCCATTGATGTGTCACTTTATTCATGAGTGTTTGTTTGGAGTATAACTAAGAAAATAAGCTTGTGTCTGCAGGAGCTATGACCTTTGATTTAGAATATGCACGATGGCAAGAAGAGCAAAACAAGCAGATAAATGAGCTGAGGGCTGCAGTAAATGCTCATGCAAGTGATAGTGACCTTCGGCTTATAGTAGATGGGATTATGGCACATTTTGATGAGATATTTAGGCAGAAGGGTGTTGCTGCGAAGGCCGACGTGTTTCATATACTTTCAGGCATGTGGAAGACACCTGCTGAAAGGTGCTTCTTGTGGCTTGGGGGTTTCCGGTCATCTGAGCTTCTGAAGGTGCATAAACCATATGCTATATAGAACTATATCACATTGTCTCTAGTTACAAATATAAGTAGTTCTAGAACCGTGAAACTTTTCGATTTGACCAGATATTCTTAAAGAATTGATACTTACCAATAATTTTATTATGGCAAATACTTTAATAATGTGCAACTTTTTTGTGACAGTGTTGCTTAATATCATCGAAAAACTTGAATTGGAATAAGTTGACTAATATATTGATGTCATGTGGCTTGACACCCCTAATGTAGTAATGTTTTCATCACAGTCAATGTTTTTTCTATTTTTCAAGTCAATGTGATGGTACTGATTACAGACAACTTTTCATAGAGGGCATATGTTTGTTTAGCTGCCTGGAACGACACATATTTCTAAAGGAAGGGCTTAAAGAACAGGAGTACTTGCTTTATTGTAGGAACTAGTTCTTTGTTTGTATCTTGAATGGGTCTCTGCTTTGGCTTACACTGTTGTACAATTGCAGCTCCTTGTGAATCATCTTGAGCCTCTAACTGAGCAGCAGACGTCGGGGCTGTCCAATCTCCAGCAATCCTCCCAACAGGCTGAGGATGCATTGTCACAAGGAATGGAGGCATTGCAGCAATCCTTGGCGGAAACGTTGGCTGGGTCCCTTGGTACACCAGGGTCTTCTGGGAATGTGGCAAACTATATGGGTCAAATGGCTATGGCCATGGGCAAACTTGGCACTCTCGAGAATTTCCTTCGTCAGGTAAACTTTGTATATCTGACCCTGCTAATCATGCAGTTTTGTTTCCATTGTTGTTGCTGTTATCTGTGATATTGTAAAAGAATAACTGAAACTAATTTGCTGATCAGTTGAATTAAGATGTTTCTTTATCCCAAATGTGAAGGTAGAAAGCCAAGGCTTGATTTCACAGTTCCTCACATTTACCCTTCAAATGCTTCTAAATTTTGAGTAGTCTATCAGTGCAGCTCTCGATGTTCCATGTTCTGATGAGTTCTTGCGTCCTATTTGTGCTAGGCTGACAATCTACGGCAGCAGACCCTTCATCAAATGCAACGGATTCTGACAATTCGACAAGCTGCTCGTGCACTCCTTGCAATTCATGACTACTTTTCACGTTTGCGTGCCCTGAGTTCACTTTGGCTTGCGAGGCCACGGGAGTAACATCAGCTGTGTTGGCGTGGCTTCATCATCCAATCTGTGAGTGCGACGCTGCTGGTTGCAAGCTTGCACGTATTTGCAGATAATTTAGAG
Organism: Tuctoria greenei; assembly: GCA_036927565.1. Lineage (NCBI taxonomy): Eukaryota > Viridiplantae > Streptophyta > Magnoliopsida > Poales > Poaceae > Tuctoria > Tuctoria greenei. The sequence goes on along the minus strand of JAYESD010000004.1, from coordinate 17,556,751 downwards.
GTTGGGTCCTCTCTGTATAAGTTATATTAACATCATCTGGTGTCTTTAAGTGGTGTACAAGTAGCGTAAAGCTTAAAAGTTATCATGAATTATGATTGTCTATTGACATATATTGTACAATTGTATGAGCAATAAAAATAGAAGTACATAAAGGCTGAATAAACATCCAGTGTTTGTAATAGTTCGAAGAACAGCTTAGGCAGCACGTCGCTTTGAAATAATGGATCGATACTCTAGCTCCAGAGTACTAGATTTAGGAATTTTACGAGGACGCATTCACTCAATGCCACCATAGTAAGTTACACGTCTGAGACCCTTCCCCGATGCCGTGTTTTTGCTTATAAACTAATGATATACTAGTTCATTTGATGGAAAGAATTTTCACACGGTACTCTCGTTTCGAATGGGTTTTAGGAATTTGAACTGTCTGATTTTACTTAACATTCAGGATGTGTGTATATGTGTGTCTGTATGTGTGTCTCTCTCTCTCTATATATATATATATATATATATATATATATATATATATATATATATATATATATATATATATATATATATATATATATATATATATATGTCGAAGTGTTAATTCGACACTTCTCCCGGATTTGCTAAGGAGTAGCTCGCGGAGGTTTTTGCTCGGCGGGGCTTAGGCCTCAAACTTGTAAGACCTATGTGTGCTGAATACATTGGCTTGTAGTGAATACACTTGGCTTTGATGATAAAAGTTTTTAATATCACCAAAACACCTTTTTATCAAGGTCCGACTCTAGCTCCGAGCTACAGCAAGGTCCGACGATAGGTCCGGCTTGCTTTGGGTAGCTCCGGTTACGTTTGATGCTAGGTCCGACTTCTTGGTAAGGTCCGACCAGCTTTGGTTAGCTCCGGTGAGCTTTATCTTTAGCTCCGGCATATATGTGATAGCTCCGGCATATTTTCGTTAGCTCCGGGATGCTAAGCTTCGACGTACTTTGTCTAGCTCCGGGTTTTGGGTTGACTAGTTCCGACTAGTTTTGATAAGCTCCGGATCCAGGATCTACTAGTTTTGGTAAGCTCCGGCGCTAGGTTCTACTAGCTCTTGTTAGCTCCGGCTCAAGCTCCGGGTTGCTCTGGCAAGGTCCGGAACTTGACCGCAGTGCATCTGCTTTGCATTTGCAATGTCTCGTACTTGCTTTACTTGATTGGAAAGATTGCTTAGTTTTCATTTGCTAAGTTTTTGGTGCGTTTTGGATGATACGGTTGATATCGTTTCTACTGTGGTTTTGCAACATGCTTATGTGAGGTTCTCACGTAAGGTGTTGTGTTCGGAACTAACGTGAGTCAAGTCGAGGACTTGGGCTCGTATAGATTGGTTGTTTATTAATGTGCAGGTGTTGCTTGAGTTCAAGTCATGGCTGGTGACGGGATCCATTGGACTAGTCTCAGGAGGAGATGAGGTTCCAACAACTAAGTTCAGGAGGAACTGTGGTTGAGCGGGTCAGAAGGTCGCACAGGATGATTGAATCAAGGACAGTGCATATGAAGGTCGAAGGAAGGTGTTCGCACGTATGCATGAGGTGCATGACGTGGCAATATGCTTCTAGAGACGGATTATGGAAGGAAGATCTGATCGGAAGGATCAGATCGTATCGGTTGAAGACTTAGGCTGCTAGCTGAGTCGGTTATGGCTCGGTATGGAAATATCGAGTTGGTTATGTTAGGATTTCGTGTGTGTCACGAATTTGAGTTGTTTAGGAATGTGGGATACGTTCCTAAGATGTTTGGAAGTCTTAAGATTGCTTCTATCTGCGTATAGAAGAATCTTGAGCAGTTATGGAAAGTTAGGATTCGTGATCTGAGTAGGATTGGAGTCCTAGTTTTATTGGGTTGGCCTAAGGGCTGGTTATATAAGCGAGGGAAGGCCAAAGCTCGAGGAAGACGACTTTGGGGCTGTTCCTCTTGTGTTCTATTGAATGAAATTCATAGTTTGAAGGAACTTTTGTGCCTTGTTCGACCGACTTGTTCCAGACAAGTTTTACTCGTCGAGTTTCTGGACAGCACTACCTTTTGTCGGTGGTTTTATCATAACTCAAGTTTTTCTGATCCAATTGACGTGATTCTTTTTGGGTTGTCTTCACAACTTGATTTTCTATCATCTGTCAAAATTTCACGGTCATTGGATTTGTGGTTTTTGATCTACACGAGTTTCTTTGCAGCACTCCAGAAACTGTTTTTCTCGGGTAGGTCAGATTGACCAGTGTTTGATCTTTTGATCATAACTTGAGTTGTTCTCGACGGATTTGAGTAATTCTTTTTGTGTTGTCTTCGTGACTTGATTCTCTCTGATATATATCACCTTTTTCACGGTGAAAAACGTTTAGATTAGTCTCATATACGATTTCTTTAACAGATCGTTTTTCTACTGAAGGGATTAGGGTTTTATTGTTTCCGCTGCATAAGATTTTTAAATCTACCATTCACCCCCCCTCTGGTAGCTTTTCACGTGCTCTTCGATCCTACAATTGGTATCAGAGCCACGGTGCTCTAATCTTTGTGATTTGCACGTGTTTTTGACTAATCATCATGGAGAAGTACTCCGTCAAACCTTGTGTGTTTGCTGGTATTGATTTTCAGGTTTGGAAGGCACGCATGGAGGCTTTTATCCAGACACAAGGCTTTGCAATATGGGAGAAGGTGTATAAGCCTTATGAAGTGCCACCCAATGATCAAGTCACGGCCACGAACCTCCGGGACGTCGACAACAACAACAAAGCCCGAAACTTGATCATCCAAGGACTCACTCAAAGCGACTTTGATCGTGTCGCGCACCTCCGATCAGCATACGACGTTTGGAGAGCTCTCTGTGATTATCATGAAGGCTCCAACACAATCAAGGAGGTAAAACAAGATATGTTCAAGAAAGAATATATGCGTTTTGAGATGCAACCAGGTGAATCGATCGATGACCTCTTTGCTCGTTTCAATAAAATTCTCAGCAACTTACGTAGTGTCAATGTAAATTTTTCTGATGCTGAGAATGCTAGACAACTTCTTAGTGCATTAGACATGACAATTTGGGAGATGAAAGTAACATCTATTCGTGAATCAACTGTCATGATTTCTCTTACATTAGATGTACTTTATTCTAAACTAAAAACTCATGAAATTGACATCCTAGCACGTAAGAACCCAAACAAGTCTATTGCATTTGTCTCACAACGTGATATGTCTAGCTCCGGCCAATCATCATCCTGCAATACTCTTGCTTTGTTGTCCTCACTAACCCTGGAGCAGATCGAAGAAATTCCAGAAGAGGAGTTGGCACTCATCTCTACTAGATTCTCAAAAGCATTGCAAAATGTGAGAACTAGAAGGAGAAGAAGCTCCGGACCTCAACGCTGTTTTGAATGTGGTAAAACAGGACACTTTCGTACAGAATGCCCTAACCTTTCAAGTCCGACCACTCGGGAAGAAAAACAAAGCAAGATCCGGACCTCCTCTGGAAATTCCAACAAGAAGAAGAAAGGTACCATAGGACGCAAGATGATCAACAGCTTCATCACCGCGCTTCAAGAGCTCAGTTCAAGTGATGTAGACTTTGAAAGTGATGAAGATAATGATGATCTGGCCAACTTATGCTTCATGGCGGGCAAAGCAAGATCAAGATCAAGTCAGGAGGAAGCAGAACACAACAGTGATGATGATGAGGTATGTTCTACCTGCAATGAAATGTGTGATGCTATTTCTCGTGCAACTATTATTGCCAAGAAAAAGGACAAAAAGCTTAGGGATAGTGCTGCTAAAATTGAATCACTAGAATTTGAAATTAACCGTTTAAAAACTTTGATTCCTAGTGATGATGCATGTCCCTCATGTGACTTAATCTATGAACAATTGTCCACATTAAGAAGTGCACACTCCTCCACTCTAGATAAACTTGATGAAGAAATTAAAAAGAACAAAGAGCTTGCTGCACTTAATGATAAAAACTTGAAAGATGCTAGCTGTTCTACAATTGACTTGCATTGTTCTGCATGTGAAAATCTTGATAAGAAACTGCAAGATGCTATGAATGAAATTTCTATGTTGAACAATGCTTTACGTTCTCATGAAGTTAAATTTTGTTCCAATTGCAAACTAAAAGGAAAAACTTCATGTGAAAACTGCCTAGACTTGTCCAAGAAACTTGATGACATGAATAGGACACTAGGTCGGTTTTGTAATGGGGATAAGAATCTAAACTTGCTGCTGAATTCTTCCAAGTCTAGCAAAGATAAAACTGGTTTAGGTTTTGATTCTCATGTTCATGCTAAGGCACATCCACCTAAAATTGTAAGGTCATTAGGAAGTGGTTTGATTCAAACAGTTCCTAAACAAAAAGAAGTGGTTTTCAAATCTGCAGGAGTGTTGCCTCATTCGGTTTCAAATAAAAATATTGCTTGCTCATCTAGACATGAACACAAAGTTAAATTTCATTGTACCTTCTGTGGTAGAGATGGTCATGTCATAGATTTTTGTTATAGACTAGCTAAACAACAGAAAAAGGAAAGAAAAATTGCTAGATCTTATAACTTTCATGCAATTAGAAAAACACAACCTGCTTTAGTGAGTCAGAAATTTGAGAAGGTAGCTTCCAGACCTTCTGGTAAGAAATCCGCAAAAGCAGCTCCGATAGTTCCGATAGCTCCAAGAGCTACCGGATCTTCTATTGTTCCCTCTGGAGCTTCAGTTTTTGCCTCCGGACCTTCTGCTTTTACCTCCGGAGCTACCGGTTTTCACTCTAAACAAGTAACAACTTCTAAATCAACTGTTAAGAAAAGAAAACCTCAATCTTTGACTCATAAACCTGCTGTTTTATCTCAGCATTCGCGTGTTTTTCCTGGTGCACGTCGCGTGACTCAGTACTGGATTCCTAAATGCCTTTTGACTAACCCCAGTATTGAGTCATCGGCGTATTGTGCTTCTATGTAGGTTACACGCTTGAGGAAGGAGAATATTTGGATTGTGGATTCAGGTTGCTCACGCCACATGACCGGTAACAAAGATTGGTTCTCCTCCCTCACCTTTGTGTCACGTGTAGAGAATGTTACTTTTGCCGATAATTCTTCAACTCCTATAATTGCTAAGGGTTCGGTTAGAGTAAATGATCACTACACTTTGAAGGATGTGGCACTTGTCAAAAATTTGAAATATAACTTGCTTTCTGTTTCACAATTGCTAGATGAAAATCTACAAATTACCTTCAATAAAAACTGCTGCAAAGTTGTAGATTCAAATAGTGAGCTTATTTTTAACATGTCTCGGTTTGGAAGAGTTTTTAAAGCTGATTTTGATATGTCTTCTTCTAAGCATAGGTGTCTAGTTGCTAATGATTCAAAGGACTTATATTTTTGGCATCGTAGACTTGGTCACGTAGGCTTTGATCACCTAACGCGTGTTAGTGCTCTTGATCGCATACGTGGGCTGCCTAAGCTTAAAGGGGACAAAGAAATTGTGTGCTCTTCTTGTAGACATGCTAAGATGGTTGCAGGTTCACATACTCCTCTCACAATGATCATGACAAATGAACCATGTCAACTTTTGCATCTTGACACCGTAGGACCTTCACGTGTTCAATCCTTCGGAGGTAAATGGTATGCTCTTGTTATTGTTGATGATTATTCTAGATATTCTTGGGTGTATTTTATGGCGTCTAAGAATGAAGTCTTTAGTCTCTTTAGAACTTTATTTCTTAGATTATCAATTGATCACCCAGAATCATTAAAAGCAATTAGAAGTGATAATGGAACTGAATTTAAAAATCAATTCTTTGATCACTTTTGTGCTGAAAATAGAATAGATCATCAATTTTCTTCACCATATGTACCTCAACAAAACGGTGTTGTAGAAAGAAAGAACAGAACCCTAGTTGAGATGGCTAGGACTATGCTTGATGAATATCAAACCCCTAGGAAATTTTGGGCTGATGCATTAGCAACCGCTTGTTATGTCTCAAATCGTGTTTTCTTGCGTGCTAAGCTAGGTAAAACACCATATGAGCTCCGGTTTGGACATAGGCCTAGTGTTACACACTTTCGGGTCTTTGGTTGCAAATGCTTTGTTAAGAAACATGGTAATCTTGATAAATTTGAACCTAGATCCAATGATGGCATGTTTCTTGGTTATCCATCTCATACTAGAGGCTACCGTGTGCTTTTACATGACACTAACAAAATTGTGGAGACTTGTGAAGTGTCTTTTGATGAAGCTAGCCCAGGTACTAGCTCCGGTGTTGCAGGACCAGATTCATATTCTCAGGGGGAGGGTATTTTCGAAGATGAAGAAGAGCCGGTGATACTGCCTGGTAGTTCTGAAGTTGACACGTGTCCAGCTCCGGACATTGAACAAGCTCGGGCTGTCACCTCTGCTGGTCCTGATCGTCCACAAATCACAAGCTCATCAATCTACAATGAACCTAATGAAAAAGAAGCTTGTGAGACATCTGTTCCCCTACGTTTTTACAAAGATCATCCCCCACAACAGATGATTGGAAGCTTGCATGAACGAGTCACACGGTCCAGGTTTTGCGATCCAAACTCTCATGCTCATTCTGCTTTTGTTGCTTCTTTGAACCCAAAGATATATCACACGCACTCACTAATGAATCTTGGATTATTGCCATGCAAGAAGAGTTAGAAAATTTTGAAAGAAATAATGTTTGGAAACTTGTACCTCCACCTCAAAGCCACACTTTAATTGGAACTAAATGGGTATATAAAAATAAACAAAGTGAGGATGGGGTTGTGATTAGGAATAAGGCTAGGTTGGTTGCTCAAGGTTTCACTCAAGTTGAAGGTTTAGATTTTGATGAAACTTTTGCTCCTGTCGCTAGATTAGAAGCCATAAGAATTTTGTTAGCTTTCGCAGCATCTAAAGGTTTTAAGCTATATCAAATGGATGTTAAAAGTGCTTTTCTTAATGGCTACATAGATGAGAAGGTTTATGTCAAACAACCACCAGGTTTTGAAAATCCAGATTTTCCTAATCATGTTTACAAACTGTCCAAAGCCTTATATGGTCTCAAACAAGCCCCTAGAGCATGGTATGATAGGTTAAAAACATTCTTACTTGAAAAGGGGTTTACAATGGGAAAGGTTGATAAAACTCTTTTTGTGCTTAAACATGGCAATGACTCATTATTCGTTCAAGTGTATGTGGATGATATTATATTTGGTTGTGCTTCTCATGATCTTGTGTCCAAGTTTTCAGCAATGATGAGTTCCGAATTTGAAATGAGTATGATGGGTGAACTCACTTACTTTTTGGGGCTGCAAATCAAGCAAACCAAGGAGGGTACCTTTGTGCATCAAACAAAGTATACCAAAGATCTCCTAAGGCGCTTCAACATGGACAAAAGCAAGCCTCTTCGGACACCAATGGGAACAACAACAACACTTGAACTTGATGAAGATGGTGAATCCGTGGATCAAAAAGAATATAGAAGTATGATCGGATCACTTTTGTACCTTACAGCATCAAGACCGGACATACACTTCAGCATATGTCTTTGTGCACGGTTTCAAGCTTCCCCACGTGTTTCACATCGTCAAGCCGTCAAAAGGATTCTCAGGTACTTACATGGAACTCAAGAATTTGGCATTTTTCTTCCTTCTTCCTCAATCGTTTCTTTGAAAGCTTTTTCGGATGCTGATTTTGGGGGTTGTAGGATTGATAGGAAAAGTACTTCCGGTGCTTGTCATTTTCTTGGTAATTCTCTTGTTGCTTGGTCCTCTAGAAAACAAAGTTCAGTTGCACAATCCACAGCCGAATCTGAGTATGTAGATGCTGCTAGTGCTTGTTCACAAATTCTTTGGATTGTTCAAACACTTAAGGACTATGGGGTTGATCTAGATAGTGTTCCACTGTTCTGTGATAACACTAGTGCTATTTGCATTGCTAAAAACCCCGTGCAACATTCTAGAACTAAGCACATTGACATTAGGTATCACTTTCTCCGTGATAATGTTGAAAAAGGAAACATTGTGCTTCACCATGTAGATACCGAACAACAATTGGCTGACATTTTTACAAAACCTTTGGATTTCACTCGTTTTTGTTACATTCGTAGTGAAATAGGGGTTATGCATCCTCATGGCTTAAATTGAGGGGGAGTTTTTGAAATTTAGGAAGTCTATGTGTGAATCTGAAATTAAAATAATATGAGCATATTATTTCATACATATATGACTTTGTGATTCCTTTTACATGCTGAAAGTTCTTACTACATTACTCGTATTATACTTTTTGTAGTTTTTGCCATGTCTAGTAATTGGAATAATTACTTACACTAAATCTGGTCATGGTCGAACTTTCTTGCTGTTTTGAACTTGTTGCATGCTCACAAATGCTTTTAATCATTAAGAATTTATCAAGTAATCAACTCACATGTTGAGTTTTTATGAACAAATATAAATTGAGAAAAGATCAAGAGAATATGCATGCATCGCACTTCTTCTTTCGAGATGGCTTGTCATTGCACTTAGATATGAACTTGGAAGAAGTTGTGTATGACTAAAACCACGTCCTTAAGCTTCTGATTGTCAAATGACATAGGCTTGGCTTGGGTGGTTAGAATAAGGCAGATGAGCATATAATCTCTTGCAAATATCATATTATCTAAATTTATGCTTTGAAAAATAATAAAATGCAGCAACAAATGTCATGCTTTCAGGTTTTGAAATAGTTGAGTTTGTGAGATCATGACCTGCTAAAATTGAAAATCACACTTGCTTTCTAGCATGGCTTACACTACATTATGTATCTCATTGATGTGATAGTGTAAGTTACTTGATAGTATGACTTGGGTGAGCTTTGTTTATATGTATATGTTATAATATGCTCATAACAACTAAAGAAGGAGAGATAATTTGTTTATATCTCATAAAATTAAAATTTCTCTTTTACCTTGCTGAATACATTGTCAAAGGGGGAGAGATTAATCACACATTCAAAAAGGAAGAGATAAGCATGAAGAGAATATGTGCATAAGGAAAGTTAATAAAGGGGGAGAGATAATATGGGATATTTTTTTTCCTTCTCATTTTATTTTTTATTTAAACAAAAAGGGGAGAAATTGTTTTCAAAACTTTTATTTGAATAAGCCAATGTTCGGAATTTTAAATGGTGTTGCCAATGCATTCATCAAGGGGGAGATTGTAAGACCTATGTGTGCTGAATACATTGGCTTGTAGTGAATACACTTGGCTTTGATGATAAAAGTTTTTAATATCACCAAAACACCTTTTTATCAAGGTCCGACTCTAGCTCCGAGCTACAGCAAGGTCCGACGATAGGTCCGACTTGCTTTGGGTAGCTCCGGTTACGTTTGATGCTAGGTCCGACTTCTTGGTAAGGTCCGACCAGCTTTGGTTAGCTCCGGTGAGCTTTATCTTTAGCTCCGGCATATATGTGATAGCTCCGGCATATTTTCGTTAGCTTCGGGATGCTAAGCTTCGACGTACTTTGTCTAGCTCCGGGTTTTGGGTTGACTAGTTCCGACTAGTTTTGATAAGCTCCGGATCCAGGATCTACTAGTTTTGGTAAGCTCCGGCGCTAGGTTCTACTAGCTCTTGTTAGCTCCGGCTCAAGCTCCGGGTTGCTCTGGCAAGGTCCGGAACTTGACCGCAGTGCTTCTGCTTTGCATTTGCAATGTCTCGTACTTGCTTTACTTGATTGGAAAGATTGCTTAGTTTTCATTTGCTAAGTTTTTGGTGCGTTTTGGATGATACGGTTGATATCGTTTCTACTGTGGTTTTGCAACATGCTTATGTGAGGTTCTCACGTAAGGTGTTGTGTTCGGAACTAACGTGAGTCAAGTCGAGGACTTGGGCTCGTATAGATTGGTTGTTTATTCATGTGCAGGTGTTGCTTGAGTTCAAGTCATGGCTGGTGACGGGATCCATTGGACTAGTCTCAGGAGGAGATGAGGTTCCAACAACCAAGTTCAGGAGGAACTGTGGTTGAGCGGGTCAGGAGGTCGCACAGGATGATTGAATCAAGGACAGTGCATATGAAGGTCAAAGGAATGTGTTCGCACGTATGCATGAGGTGCATGACGTGGCAATATGCTTCTAGAGACGGATTATGGAAGGAAGATCTGATCGGAAGGATCAGATCGTATCGATTGAAGACTTAGGCTGCTAGCTGAGTCGGTTATGGCTCGGTATGAAAATATCGAGTTGGTTATGTTAGGATTTCGTGTGTGTCACGAATTTGAGTTGTTTAGGAATGTGGGATACGTTCCTAAGATGTTTGGAAGTCTTAAGATTGCTTCTATCTGCGTATAGAAGAATCTTGAGCAGTTATGGAAAGTTAGGATTCGTGATCTGAGTAGGATTGGAGTCCTAGTTTTATTGGGTTGGCCTAAGGGCTGGTTATATAAGCGAGGGAAGGCCAAAGCTCGAGGAAGACGACTTTGGGGCTGTTCCTCTTGTGTTCTATTGAATAAAATTCATAGTTTGAAGGAAATTTTGTGCCTTGTTCGACCGACTTGTTCCAGACAAGTTTTACTCGTCGAGTTTCTGGACAGCACTACCTTTTGTCGGTGGTTTTATCATAACTCAAGTTTTTCTGATCCAATTGACGTGATTCTTTTTGGGTTGTCTTCACAACTTGATTGTCTATCATCTGTCAAAATTTCACGGTCATTGGATTTGTGGTTTTTGATCTACACGAGTTTCTTTGCAGCACTCCAGAAACTGTTTTTCTCGGGTAGGTCAGATTGACCAGTGTTTGATCTTTTGATCATAACTTGAGTTGTTCTCGACGGATTTGAGTAATTATTTTTGTGTTGTCTTCGTGACTTGATTCTATCTGATATATATCACCTTTTTCACGGTGAAAAACGTTTAGATTAGTCTCATACACGATTTCTTTAACAGATCGTTTTTCTACTGAAGGGATTAGGGTTTTATTGTTTCCGCTGCATAAGATTTTTAAATCTACCATTCACCCCCCTCTGGTAGCTTTTCACGTGCTCTTCGATCCTACAAAACTTGTGTTCTAGCAGAAGAGTACGTGACATGGTGGTTTTTACGTGGTTCGGGCCGCAAAGAGCATAACACTCTACTCCACGGTGGATTGTATTGCTCGTGAGTGTGTATGCATGTGTGTGTATTGGAGATTCTAAATCTGATCCGAGCGGGCCCAAGAAGATGTCTAAGTCGGTGGCTGTCCAGTCTTTTTATAGTCCAAAGCTGACAGCTTACAAGTGGGGCCCGGGGCTCGACAGGTGGCCCTGGGGTGATCTTATCCTATACAAGATCTAAGGCTTCTTGCGGACGCTACCTCTAACAGCGCGTTGAAGACTTGTTGTCTTGCCGCGTCGGTCACCAATGGCTAGGCGTAGTCGTTGATGATGGCAGGGAACATCTCATCCGTCTTGTCGTCGTAAGCTACCCAATTGGCGGTGTGGGGTAGGCCTGCGGCGCCTTCACTGACGCAACGGTACCTGACAAGAGGCGCGCGTTGCACCTGTACGCTTGGGGAAGGCGCGTGCCTTCAATGCACGACTGGACAGGACGCACCACCCCTTACTTCCGCAACCTACCGTCCAAGGAAAGTTGCAAGACTCGTGGCAGCTCTGGAGCCCTCCTCGGTGGAAGCAAGGACCCAGAGCCGGAGGACGCGTGGCAGCTCCGAAGCCCTCCTTGGTGGGAGCAAGGGCCCGGAGCCAGAGGACGCGTGGCAGCTCTGGAGCCCTCCTTGATGGGAGCATGGGCCCGGAGCCGGAGGATGCTTGGGAGCTCTGAAGCCCCCCTCGGTGGGAGTAAGGGCCTGGAGCCAGAGGACGCGTGGCAGCTCCGTATCCCCCCTCAGTGGGAGCAAGGGCCCGGAGCCGGAGGACGGTGGTACCTCCGGAGTCTGCCTCAGCGGGGAGGCCGGGTTCGAAGCTTCTTCTTGTATGCGGGGGTACCTGGTCTTGAGGGTATCGACAGTGGCCCTCAGGCCCACATTGGGAGAGATGACGATCCCGTAGGTGGGGCATTTATCTTTTCTTGTAAAAGTGATGCCAGCGGGCCCCCTCAAGGGGCGCTGAAGCTCGGAGAAGTGACGCCTGCGGCCCCTTTGGGGGGTGCCAGAGCTTAGAGAAGTGACGCCAGCGGCCCCCTTTGGGGCACCGGAGCTCACAGAAGTGACGCCGACGGCCCCCATTGGGGGCGATGGAGCTCGCAAAAGTAACGCCGGTGGTCCCCGTGGGAGGCGCCAGTGGTCCCCGTGGGAGGCGCCGGAGCTTGAAGGAGTGACGCAAGTGGCCCCCTTAGGGGCGCCAAAGCTCGAATAAGTGACGCCAGCGGCCCCCTTGGGAGGCGTCGGAGCTTGTAGAAGTAACGGTGGCAGTCCCCGTGGGAGGTGTCAGAGCTCGAAGAAGTGACGCCGGCGACCCCCTTGGGGGGCACCGGAGCTTGGGGAAGCGTCGCCGGCGGCCCCTTTGGGAGCGCTGGAGCTCGAAGAAGTGACGCCGGCGGCCCCCTTGGGGGGCGCCGGAGCTCGGAGAAGCGACTCAAGCGGCCCCCTTGGGGGGGGGCACCGAAGCTCGGAGAAGCGTCGCCGATGCCTACCATAGACGTGTAGAATGTCGGCGGCGGGCTCCCTATATGTCCTGCACACACGGTAGACAAAAAGTAATTTTGCTCGTCGGTCACTACTTTCCTACTCTTTAGTTTCGTTATGGCTTACGATCCTTAACTAAGATATGGGGCATGGATAATTCGGTGCGACAGCATTGAGGGTATGGTCGCTACCTTGCTCAAGGCATTAGCCGTCTGGCCCCCTTTACTCAGCTGTTAGCACTGGGAGGCAAGGTGCACATGCTTAGGGTATAGAACCAGGCTAAGCAGGTTGCACACTCTGGACCTCCAGCTCGGCTGTCGAAGGTCTTAAACGACACTTCCCCCGGGCCTGCTTAGAGAGCAGCCTGCAGAGGTTCTTTGGATTCACGAGGGCTAGTCCCAGGAGATTGAGCGCAACGAGATGGTGAACACATAGGGTTTACGTGGTTCGGGCCGCTGGAGCATAACACCCTACGTCCACGGGAGTGTATGTGTATTGCCTTGCTTGAGCGTGTATGGGTTTCAATCGGTCTGATCCGTCCATTGTGAAGGTCGTCTGCAGAGTCCTTTTATAGTCCAAGGACTCTGCAGTCACAAGGTGGGCCCCAGGCCCCGACAGGTGGTCCCGGGGAGAGCCAAATCCTATACAAGATCTAGGATTAAATGCTATCTACTCCCCTTTGTCAGGAGCTTCAATGTGCCGTCTCGCCGCGTCGTGCGCCAGGGCTACACATAGTTGTTGAAGATGGCAGGGCCCGTCCCGCCCGTCTTGTCCTCGCGGCTTACTCGTCCGCCTTGCGTCGTGGGTCTGTACCGGCTACTTGGACAAGACAGGACACTAGGGCCTTGACTTTCGCATGCGCGACTCCGCTTTGCCTGGGGAAGGCGCGCGTACTTAATGCTTGTCTGAGCGGCGCACTCTTTCCTTTACCCGGCCTCCTACCGCATTAAGTCGGCCCACCGCCACGTGGTTGCACCAGAGCCTGCCCCTGCGGGGAGTTGAGTGCCCAGCTGGACAGGTCACATGCCGCCTCCGGAGCCCACCTCCGCGGGAGAGCGGAGGCTCAGCCCTGCGGGCCACGTGGTAGTCCAGGAGCCCTTCCTTGCGGGGAGACGGGCTTGGTCCCAGGAGTTCCATTGGCTACGTGGCAGCCCCGGAACCCGCCTCGGCGGGGAGGCGAGAGTCTGGTCCTGCCGGCCACGTGGTAGCCCCGGAGCCTGCCTCGACGGGGAGGCGAGGGTCTGGTCCTGCCGGCCACGTGGCAGCCCCGGAGCCTGCCTCAGTGGGGAGGCGAGGGTCCGATCCTGCTGGCCACGTGGCAGCCCGGGAGCCTGCCCCGGCGGCGAGGTAGGATCTGGTCCTTCCCTCCACGACGTGGCAGCCTCGGACTCTGCCTCCAAGTAGAGGCCAAGTACTTAGCCGTTTTCTCCTTGTGCGTGGGGGTACCTGGTCTGCGGGGTACCGACATCGGCGTTAGCCTTTCAGGAGTTAGAACCATTCGACACCATGGACCTTGATCAAAAAAACGATTATCGGACCCCAAACACATTGCAGGTACCTCATGCGGATCCGCCTTTAGTAGGATAGCATAACTCCAACTAGGACGTGACAAGAGAAATGTAACCGGCATATGGCAGGCGATATGCGAAAGTAAGAAAAAAATTTAAAGCACAATGTAAATAATTTGCTCGTCGATTACTCCTTTCTTGCTTTTAGTCTCGTTGTGTCTTACGGTCCCGAGTTGGGCTTACGGTGCGTGGGTACTTCAGTGCAACGATATCCAGGTTATGGTTATCGCCCTTCTCAGGAGTGTGTACCGTCCGCCGCCCTGTACTCAGCCTTTAGCGCTGAAGAGACAAAGTGTACACGCTTAGGGTGCAGGACCAGACTAAGCAAGCTGTACACTCTGGACCTCCCATGGGCGTTAACTTTTCAGGAGAGTGACCATTCGGCGCCACAGGCTTCCGAGCAGGGAAGCAACCAAAGAACCCAAATACACCACAGGAACCTCAAGCAGACCCGCCAGCAGCAGGATTGCATAACTCCACTAGGAGCGAGACAGGGAGAGAGTGCCCGTGCATATGACAGAGAATATGCGAGAACGAGCATAATTTGATGATCATAAAATTAATGTGTAATTTAAATGAACATAAACGAAGCATAGGGCAAGACCATGTTTCTTCTAACTTGGTAATCATAGGAGGAGGCAAACTTTACAAGAAGGCAACGACCCACTCCGGATGACAAGGGAGGGAAAATGTACAAACTTAGGGTATGGAACCATGCTAAGCAGGCTGAAAACCCTAGACCAGACCCACCGAAGCTTAGTTGCTTCGAGCGCTGCTTCTAGACGCTATGACACCCTTTTTAGAAAAAAAACTATTCTACCACTACGCCTAGGGTGAAGCTTTATCGAAGTGGCGCTGGGGAGGCAAAGTGTACACGCTTAGGGTGCAGGACCAGACTAAGCAGGCTGCATACTCTGGACCTCTCACCGTGCTGAAAGTAAAATTACAGTGAATCTTTGGGTCGAACTTACCGTAACGCCTTGGTGACGTCATTGTCACCGTGGTGGCGTCGTTGTCGCCGTGGTGGCGGTAAACCACTTGACGTCCTGCCCATGAGACCCCTTAGAGGCCCCCTGGTAGGTGTGGCCAACTGGTTGGGCACGCCTACCATTTAGTCGCAGGATGCCATCGGCGGGACCCCGGTGGAGAGCGGGAGCTTTAATAGTTGACGCCAGCAGGTCCCCTGTCGAGCACCAGACCTGAAAGTCTCTGGCGGCAATGGCAACGAGGTGGCCACTGAACCGAGGTGGCGCCCACCCTCAACGTGCGGAACGTCGACAGCGGGGCCCCTGTGAGGTGCCGGAGCTAGATGCTCCGGCGGCGCCCACCATCAACGCTAAGAAACATCGACGACGGGCCCCCTGGATGGTGCCGGAGCTGGATGCTCTAGCGCCGCCCACCATCGCTGTAGAAACGTCGATGCAGGCCCCTTGGATGGTGCCGGAGCTGGCTGGTCTGGCGTCGCCCATCATCGTTGTCGAAGCGTCGTCAGCAGGCCTCTTGGGTGGTGCCGGAGCTGGCTGCTCCGACGTCGCCCATCGTCACCGTCGAAGCATCGACGACAGACCCCTTGGGTGGTGTCGGAGCTGGCTACTCTGACATCGCCCATCGTCGGTGTAGAAACGTCGACGACAGACCTCCTGGGTGGTGTCGGAGCTAGATGCTCCGACGTCGCCCATTATTAACGAGAAGAATGTTAATGGCAGGTCCCCTGGATGGTGTCAGAGCTGGATGCTCCAGCGGCGCCCACCATCAAAGCTAAGAAATGTCGACGGCGGGCACCTTGGGAGGTGCCGGAGCTGGATGCTCCGGCGGCGCCCACCATCAACGCTAAGAAACATCGACGGCATGCCCCCTGCAGGCCTGATGAACACCATTGCGGTGAAAGTGCTACCACTTTTTTGAGGGAAAAAGCCCCTACCTGGCGCGCCAAATGTCAAAGTGTTAATGTGACACTTCCCCCTGATCTGCTAAGGAGCAGCCCGGAAAGGTTCTTGTTCAGCGGGCCTTAGGCCTCAAACTAGTGTTCTAGCGGAAGAGTATGTGACACGGTGGTTTTTACGTGGTTCGGGCTGCAAGGAGCGTAACACCCTACTCCACGGTGGATTGTATTGCTGGTAAGTGTGTATGTGTGTGTGTATCGGGGATTCTGAGTCTTGTCCGAGCGGGCCCAAGAAGATGTCTGTCGGTGTTTGGATCCGGTAGATCTCCCGGCACTACCTTTGGTAGATCGAGGAGTTGTAGTTCGGTGAAGGGCGCGCAGAGATTCAAGAAGGTGAAAGACACGTGTACACAAAGATTTACGTGGTTCGGGCCGCCTGAGCGTAATACCCTACTCCACGGGGTATGTTGGTGATGTATTAAGCGTGTGAGTCTAGAAGAAACTCCAGAAGAAGAAGCTCGTCTAGCTCAGGGAGTTCAATAGTGGTCTCGAACCATCCCTTATGTATCGTCGGCCAGTCCTTTTATAGTACAAGGACTGGTCGTTACACCGTTAGCCTGGCCCGACAAGTGGCCCCGGCGGTTACACATGCTTGATACACAATTAATGAGGTTAATTATCCTTAATAGCCTGGTAACGGGCCTTAATAGTGCTGTTATCAGTATTAAGGGCCATCCGATCATGTGTCATTAATATGGTATTAATGACACTTAATCGGGTCTTGAAGTCTTTGATTGCTCCTTGAAGGTCCGGAGCCGTTGGGGGGGGGGGGGTCCACCAGCCTGATTGTTGAAGCTGAAGGTCCGGTGGTTGCTATGTGGCAGCTACGGAGCTTACCGTCGAGGACGGATAGTTCCGGTGCTGTTGGACACGTGTCAGTACCGGAGCTTCCCTCTGTCTGGGGTTAGGTCCGGGGGTGCCATACTGGTATTCCGACTGGAGCTTCCCATGTATGGGTGATAGCTCCAGTCTTATAATACACGTGGCGGCCCTGGGACTAACCATGTCAGGGAAGCAGGTCCGGTTACGCCTGACATGTGGGGCCTTCAAAGGTCTTCAAATCTGGTAGATGGAGTTTCCTTGTGATCTTTGCAATCTTAAGGGGTATCCGATACGGAGGGTACGGACAGTGGCCCCCTGGGCCCACCTCCGGGAGAGACCTTTTGGATGAAGTCATTCGGCCGAAGGTGGGTCCATTCTTCGGTTTTTGAGCCGTGTCTTCAAGGATCCTCGGACGTGCCGTTGGCGACAGTTCGCAGTTAAAACTCCACCGCGTGGCATATCTAGGAGGCGGCAGGTGAGATCTTAGCGTGCGGATCTCACGCAATTGAAGGTCGCCAGTTCCTAATACAAAAATCGTATCGGTTCCGCGCGCCCTGTCAGGCCGCCGCCTTCAGGTTTCCCGCCTTTCATGATGACAATCGTTCGCCTGGGGTAAGAACCTCGACTTGATCGTCGGGGTGGCCCCGGGCCCCCTTGTCATTGGCGGGGTGAAATTTTTGACTGGTATCGTCGGCTCCTCTGCGGTTTCCATCCAGGCGTTGCAGGGGCTTACTTAAGAAGTAAAGCATGCATCGTTTGGGATTCTTTACGCCTTCCATTCGATCTTGCGCTCAAACCTTCCAAACTTTCGCTTGCCTTTCCTCTCTTGCCCCGCTGTGCCGCGATGGAGTTGGGTCTCCGCCAGAGCCGACTGAAGATCGGTGACGATTTGAAGAAGGTCCGGTCCCTCATGGGATGGTCCCCTGACTTCTTCAACCACTTGGTCCGCGCCGGCAAGCTCCCATTCGAGAAGGAACATGCCATCGACATGGTGTACTTCTCCGCGTATGCCATGGTGGGACTGATCCCACCTTTCTCCTCTTTCTTGATGCTACTAGACTTCTATGGTCTGCAGCTGTACCACCTTGGCCCCCACTCCATTCTGCTGGTGTCAATCTTCGTCCACTTCTGCGAGATGTGGGTGGGCATCCCCCCTGCATTGAGCTCTTCCACACCTTCTTCACTATCCAAACTACGGGCAGGAGTGACGAGTACCTTGGCTTCTACTATTTTATGAAGCGCAAGAAGTGCCCATACACGTACTTGCGGTCGTTCCCTTCTGGGAAGTGGGACGACTGGAAGAAGGATTGGATTGTCATCGGGGTGTAGGAGCCTGAGAAGCTGGAGCTACCGGAAGGCCTCCTCAACATCGACATTGCAGTTTGGAATGAAGCTCCAGTGCCGTCGGATGCCTTCAACCCTGCTCTAACCAGGATCTGCCTGTGCGTGGAAGGAGGGGTGACTCCTCAAGCGGTGTTTTGCAACTTCCTAACCAACAGGTGGGCTCCGCTAAAGAGGAGGGAGAAGCTTGCTTGGGCCCTCAACAATATGCTGGACGACGACCGGATCGAGACCGGTTTGAAGTCCAACATGGAGGGTGCAACTTTGGAGTTCCACCTCAAGAAGTTCCAACATGGCATCGACGTCGAGGGTGACGACTTGGCTCCACCGGTAGCTTTCCTCCCTCTGAACATGGAGGCCGAGTTCAGCAGGGAGCTCTGGCGGACGATGTCGATGTTTGACGACCTTGGTGTCGTTGAGAGGCGCTCGACCACCGGGTTAGCGATCTCCAAAGCTCCTGAAGGTGGATCCGTTCCCGCCCTAAGCCAAGAACCGAAGTCGTCGGCAAGGGCAAGGAATTGGCCGAGCCCTCGAGCCGTAAGAGGAAGCATGCCGACAGAAGGTCCGTCAGACCTACTTCTTCCGTGGCGGCTCCTTCTCCCCGGAGGGGGATGTCTACAACGGCAGCATCTACTCCAGTAGCGACATCTTCCTGGGGTGCTAGCTCCGGCCAAGTGACTCCGGTACCAGGGCCAGCTGAGGGCTCCGGATCCGTAGGTCCTTCCTGGTCGAGGGGGGCTTCGACCAGAGCAACGCCGATAGCAAACAGCAAGCTCCGGTGGACCCTCCGGGACTACCACGCCCGTGGCAGCTGGGGCCAGTCCGGAGCGTCCGGAGAAGAGGTTCCGTGGTAACTGGTGCGGAAGCCTTCCGAGGTAATTTTTGATGTTTTATCTCAGTCAGTTGTTTTATTGTTAACTGTATTTTGAGTCTCTTTGTCCTTCATCCGCAGCGTGCCTAAGAAGAGGGCTGTTGCTTCGGCCCCTACAGCAGCGGTTGAGGCTGTGCAGGCTGAAGCTCCAGCTCCGATCCCAGCGCTGCCCCAATAGGTGGCTGAGGCTGCAGCATCCCCAGCGCTAGCTGTCGTGGTTTTGGACCTCGACTCATCCCCAGAAGCTCTCGTGGTAGCGCCGAACCACAGGAATGAAGATGTACCAGCAGCGCCAGCCCCGGAGGTTGAAGCTTCGGGCTTGTATGCTTAGATGTTGGACGCTCCGGCCGCAGAGCCGGAGGTAGCTGCGATTCTGGCCCTAGAGCCGGATGTTGTTGAAGCCCCGACAGTTGAGCCGGTGGTTGATGAGGTCCCGACAGTGGAGCCGGGTGTTGATGAAGCTCCGGCACTTGAGCCGGTTGTCGAGGAAGCTCCGGCAGTAGAGCCGGTTGCTGTAGAAGTTCCGACTGTGGAGCCGGCTGTTGAAGAGGTTCCGACGCTCGAGCCAGTTGTTGCGGAGGTGTCGGCGTCTGAGCCTTTGATGGTCGAAACGCCAGCGCCTGAGCCTGTCGGTACCTTGAGTACCGTATACCCCTTGAGATTGCAAAGATCTCAAGGAAATGTCATCTACTTGATTTGAAGACCTTCGGAGGCCCACATGTCAGACATAACCGGACCCACTTCCCCAACATGGTTAGTCCCAGGGTCGCCACGTGTACTATCAAACTGGAGCTACCGCCCACAAGGGGGAAGCTCCGGGCTATGTACCATAACGGCACCCCTAGACCTAACCCCAGACCGAGGGAAGCTCCAGAAACTCACACGTGTCTGGTGGCACCGGACCTATCTGTTCCCCACAGTATGCTCCGGAGCTGCCACATGTCCAACCGTCGGATCTTCAGCCTCAAACCTCCGGTAGAATCCACAACGGCTCCGGATCTTCAAAGGGGAATCAAGGACTTCAAGACCCGATTAAGTGTCATTAATACTATGTTAATGACACATGATCGGACGACCTTTATTACGAGTAACGGCGTTGTCAAAGCCCGTAACTCGGTCATTAAGGGTAATTAAGCACATTAAATGTGTATCAATATCAGTAACCGCCGGGGCCACATGTCGGGCCAGGCCAACTTGTAACGGCCTGCCCTTGTACTATAAAAGGACAGGTCGACGATACATAGAGGGCTCTCTGATCTCTCTGATCTCTTACCTCTAGGCTGATCGGATAACCTCTGATCTGACCTAGTCTGATCGGCTCACATGCGCTCTCAACTCACGTCACCATAGTTGAGCTCATACATCTAATACAACACCAACACACCTCGTGGAGTAGGGTATTACGCTCAGGCAGCCCGAACCACGTAAATCTTTGTGTCTCCTATGTCATTTTACATTTCACCTTATTGAATCTCCGTGCGCCCACACCGAACCTCAAACTCCGCAAACACTTTTCGTAGTGTCGGGAGATCTGCCGGATCAAAACCACCGACAGTTGGCACGCCAGGTAGGGGCGCCTGAGATTTCAAGAATGGTGAACTCAGCTGCTGAATCATCCAGTGGTCATCCCGCTGTTCAAGCTGCTGGGGGCAATCCCTCCAATATGCAGCCACCAGAAGGAACCTCAGTTCCAGCAGGAGTCACACTTCCACCACCGCCGCCTCCACCAGCAAATCAAGCTGGGCAGCGCGATGGTGCACTGGCGTCAATCACTGCGTCGGCGAATCATGACAACCCGGAACACGTGCTTCATGCATCACGTGCTCTCCTTCAGCACCCACCACCTCCGGATGCATCCCGGGGTGCAATGGAGCAGTGGAGGGCCGATGTGGAACACTTGGTTGTAGCAGCAGCCGACCGCATCAGCAACCAGGGTCCTCTTCCTTCAGGACGGGCCCCGTCGCAGCGACGGACCTTGTCTGGCAGACTTGGTCCGCACGTTTCCAACAACAGGAGACGTGCTGCGTCACAGCAAGTGACATCGTTGCCCCCCGGGGCGCGACGCACTCACACGGTATCAAGGCTTTCAACTCATGACCTTCGGGCGGAGCTTGATTGCCGATACTGTCAACAAGACGGCCGAGTCCATATCGAGCGTGTTCGTGAAAGACGAGAAGCTCAGGACATTCCTGCACCTGAAGGAGTAGGAGGAGGCTGTTCAGCCCTGGCCATGCATCTGCGTATGGTCAGGTGGCCACAGAAATTCCGGCCTCACCTGCCGGAGAAGTTTGACGGGACCGTTAATCCCGTCGAATTTCTTCAGATTTACTCCACTGTTATCCTGGCAGTTGGAGGAAATGAGGTCGTAATGGCCAACTATTTTCCAGTGGCTTTAACTGGGACCGCCCGGTCCTGGTTTATGAGCCTTCCACCCAACTCCATCAACAGTTGGGAGGAGTTGTGCCAACAGTTCACCGCCAACTTCGGGAGTTCATACACCCGACCAGGCACTGAACTGGACCTTTTTGTAGTCGTGCAAAAAGGGGGAGAATCCCTGCGGTCATTCATCCAAAGATTCTCTCAGGAACAAAACACTATCCCTTCTATCTCTAGCGCTTCTGTCATTGTGGCATTTAGACAGGGCGTACGGGATAAGAAGATGTTGGAGAAACTGGCTGTCGAAGGTCGTAAACGACACTTCCCCCGGACCTGCTTAGAGAGCAGCCCACAGAGGTTCTTTGGATTCATGAGGGCTACTCCCAGGAGATCGAACATAGCAGAATGATGAACACAGGGGATTTACGTGGTTCGGGCCGCCGGAGCGTAATACCCTACATCCACGGGAGTGTTGTGTATTGCCTTGCTCGAGCGTGTATGAGCCTTGGTCTAATTTTTTTGTCTGTCCCTTGTGAAGGTCGTCTGCAGAGCCCTTTTATAGTTCAAGGACTTTGTAGTCACAAGGCAGGTCACAGTACCCGACAGGTGGTCCTGGGGAGAGCCAAATCCTATACAAGATCTAGGATTAATTGCTATCTACTTCCCTTTGTCAGGGGTGTCAATGCGCTGTCCCGCCGCGTCGTGCGCCAGGGCTACACATAGTTGGTGATGATGGCGGTGCACGTCTCGTCCGTCTTGTCCTCGTGGCCCATTCGTCCGTCTTGCGGCGTGGGTCTGTACCGGCTACTTGGACAAGACAGGACACTGGAGCCTTGACTTTCGTAAGCGCGGCTCAGCCTGCCTGGGGAAGGCGCGCGTACTTAATGCCTGTCTAAGCAGCGCACACATTCCTTTACTGCGGCTCCCTACCGCACTGAGTTGGGCGTCCGCCACATGGTTACGCCGGAGCCTGCCTCTGCGGGAAGTAAAGCACTTGACGGAACAGGCCACGTGGCGCATTCGGAGCCCACCTCTATGGAGGGGTGGGGGCTCAACCCTGCAGGCCACGTGGTAGCTCCGGTGCCTTTCCCTGCGCGGGCGCGGACTTGGCCCTGAGGTCCTGATTGGCCACGTGGCGGCTCCGGAGCCCTTTTCAGCGGGGAGGCGTGGGCTTGGCCCTGAGCTCCCAATTGACCACGTGGCGGCTCCGGAGCCCTCCTCAGCGGGGAGGCGTGGGCTTGGCCCTGCCGGCCACGTGGCAGCTTGGAGCCTCCACCGACGGGGAGGTAGGATCAGGTCCTTCCGTCCTCCACGTGGCAGCCTCGGATTGGGCTTCTTAGGCAGAGGCAGAGTCCTTAGTGGTTTTCTCCTGTGCGCGGGGGTACCCGGTCTGCAGGGTACCGACAGTGGCCCCCGAGCCTACCTCGGGAGAGTCGTCGATACCGCAGGTGAGGTCTTCTCCCTTTTCTTCCCGCGCAACTCTTCCGATTCCGCTTCAAGGCAGTTCCCCAGGTGACACGCCCCTGCCGTTGAGGCGACGTGTCTCCTTCCAGTAAGCGAAGGTGCTGAACAGGCGCCGTGCGACGTGACTCCTGCCTTCAATCGTGCTTTAACTGCGGTGGTTCCCAAGGTGGCTCCTGCACTTCTGCTGCTTTTGCCCTTTCGGAAACCGCCGAGTTACCTCCCGCATAGCTAGCTGCCCGGCTCGCCTTCTTTGTCGAGCGTCCCGGGCCCTCATGTCATTGCCCATACGGGTTCATTACTCTTCTACTGGGGCTGCGGCGATCCACACTTTTGCGCCTGTTGGCCTGCAGGGGTGCATAAAAAGAGAACTTTCCCCCTGAGGATTCTTTCTCCCGCCTCTGCATCCCTGCGCTCGTGTTTTCGCATCAAGCCCAGTTCTTGCGCTCTAGTTCCCAGTGTCCCCGTCCACAACTTCCAACCTCAGCCCTCATGGCGAGCATCTTGCCCAAGTCCAGGCTGTCCAGGCCCGCCGACCTGGCCCCTATGCGCTGGCTTCTTGGCTGGCATACTCCTGAGCGGGAGTCGTGGCTCCGTCCTAGGAGGCTCCCGCTGAGCCTCTCCGCCGGGGAGATGGTTCTCTTCTCGTCGTACGTGCTGGCCGGCTTTGGCCCGCCAGCATTCGCCTTCTTGGTCATGCTCCTGGAGACCTTCGGCCTCCAACTCCACCACCTCGCGCCGAACTCGATCGCCATGCTGGCGGTATTTGCTCACCTTTTCGAGTTGTTCGTGGGGGTGATGCCGTCGGTTAAGCTCTTCCGGTACTTTTTTGTACTGAGGGCCACCGGCAAGAGTTCGAAGGAGCACCTCGGCGCCTACTACTTCCAGCGCCGGACAAAGGTCCCCACGAGGTACATTGCTTCCTTCAACTCAGCAAGGTGGGAGATGTGGCGCGAAGATTGGATGATCGCTAAGGTCTAGGCCCACGACCGGATGTGCCTCCCCACCGGGATCCCCTACTCCGAGCGATCATTCTGGGAGGAGCGCCCAGAGCTGGAGGAGGCGTTCAACCTGGTGCTGGAGAGGATCCAGATGTTGGCGGACCACGGGCTGTCGTCTGCCATGGTGCTGAGGGACTTCATGTCCCGCCGCATAGCTCCGCTTCAGCACCGTGCCCGCCTGGCGTCGATATTAACTGGCCTGTTGGACTGCACCCGGCTCGAGACCGGGCCCGGCTCCAACCTGGGCGAGCAGTAGCTGCTCGACATGCTGGCCCGGGTCTGCCCCGACGACATCTCCGCTGAGGCACTTGCTCTTCCGTCGGCCTTCCGCCCCTTGTGCTTGGACTCCGAGTTGAGGAGGCAGCTGCTGAAGACGATGCTGACCCTTGACGAGTCCGGGTTGGCGCAGCGCCAGATCGGGGACCCGTTCCGGGCGGTTAGCATTGCTGACGACGCTGAGGGAGGCGAGGCTCCCTTAAGCGACGTTGGTTCTTCAAGCGACGACTCCTCGAGCGGCCCCCAACACTATCCATGGGGTGGCGTTGTCGCCCCCGGCGACAAGGGGAAGGGGAAGGTGCTGGTTCCGGTGCTAGACCCGTCCCCCAAGAAGTGCTCCCGGTCGCCGCCGCCGGCCCCTTCTGCCCTTCGTCAGGACTCCGGAGCCCTGCCGCGCTCGTCGCCAGGGGGCGCCGATGGCGCCACCTTGCCGCCCGAGTCTTCCACACACAAGAGGGGGAGGCTCCTCAATGCCGACGGGACCCCAGTGTTCCCTCTCCGTTCGGAGGGGCGCCAGACCTCGGTGGTGCCACCGACACCATCACCACAGGGGCCCCCAACACACTCAGGGGCCCCCATCACGGGTTCGGGGGGTCCGAAACCCCCCAACCCGTTCGGGAAGCGGTGGAACTTCAGCGTCCCCCGGTAAGCCTGCTCAGATTCTACCTTGGGTGTTCTTTGCTGTGCGCCTACCCTGTCAATCTCTTATGGTCTGAGCTTGCTTGGTTTCAGCGCTTCCACAGCTACTCCACCACCCGCGGGCACTTCTGCTGGAGGGTCTGCCGCTCCAGTCGACTCGCGGGGATCGTCTGCTGCCTCGGGTCCTGCTCCGGTGCCCCAGGCTGCTGCCGCTGGGGTACCTCGGGCCCCCGTGTATGAGACCCCCGCAGCGGCTGCCGGAGCCCAGCCGCGCGCGCCAATGACCACCGCCGCGCCTACCAACGACACCGCGTCCACCGGCCACTCCGTGCCGGCCGACGCCGCCGCGCCCTCCGACACTGCTGCGTCGGCTGGCGCCACCGCCCCAGGTGCTGCCATCCGGGAGGGGGCCCTAGTCCCCGCCTCCCCAGTGGTCCTCCAAATGGAGGACGATATTGAGGAAGTGGGGAGGCAGGGGCCTGCTGCTACGGTGGAGCCCCTCCCCCTGTCCGAGGCTATGGACGTGGCCTACTCCGGCTTCCGGCAGGCCCAGGCGGCCCTTGCCCGGGAGAAAGGGCGGCTCGAGGACGAGGACGACTGGCTCCGGAGAGGGCCCTGGAGGCCCGAACTCGGCTGGCAAAGAGCTGAGCGGCCCAGCGGGAGGCGGTCGTTCGGGAGGAGATGAAGATCCTCGAGCAGGAGCGCGACCTCATCGCCCAGCTAGACGCCGTCACCCAGAAGCTGAAGGCAGACACCGAGGCCATCGACACTGAGGCCAGCTCGTGCCTCCAGGCCTGCGAGGACCTTCATCACCTGCTGTCCCTCCGGGAGGCCGCTCTAGCCGAGCGAGAGCAGGAGCTGGCGGTGAAGCGGGCCGAGGTGGAGGCGACCTGCCGCGGGCTCATCCTCCAGCAGGAAGGGGCGAGAGTCCGTGCCGCCGAGCTAGACCGCCGGGAAGCCGCCGTAGCTGAGGCGCAGCAGGCCCAGTCCGCTGAGCGCCAGGCCCTTCTGGACCGCGAGTTCAATGTCGCCCTCAAGGAGGGTGACTTGAACCGCCGTGAGGCGGGGGTCGGCGAGCGCGAGAGGGCCCTGGCGGCCAGGGAGAAGCGGTTCCTGG
Source organism: Tuctoria greenei (assembly GCA_036927565.1). Taxonomy (NCBI): domain Eukaryota; kingdom Viridiplantae; phylum Streptophyta; class Magnoliopsida; order Poales; family Poaceae; genus Tuctoria; species Tuctoria greenei. Next base: position 17,530,764 of record JAYESD010000004.1, on the reverse strand, counting down.
ATGGCGGCCCCCGGGAACTGGCGGCGGCCCAGCAGGAGGTGGCGGAGCTCCGGGCGGCGCGCTCCACTGAGGCCCAGAAGGTTTGGGAGTTCCTCGGCGGTGCCGACTCGGCTCTGGTGCCACTCGGCTTCAGCCCGACGCGCGTTGGGGAGCCGGCGCAGGAGGTGAGTCAGGTATTCCCGGCGCTCGACTCCACCAGCTCGAGGATGCGCTCGCTGGGGGCCATCCTTGACAACCAGCTGGAGGCCGAGGGATGGATGCTGGTGAAGGAGGTGGCGACGCACATCCTGTCCTGCTACCGGAGATGGTACCCCGATGTCTCCCTACAGCCGGTCCTCGAGGGGCCCATCGCCGAGAGGGAAGAGGCCGCCAAGTCTGAAGTTTCGGATGCGGTGGCATTCATCGCCTCAAGGTTCCAGCGGAGTGGCTAAGGGCTCCCCGTGCGTCTGTTTAAGTTTTTGTCTTTCTGTCTTTTGTCTTGTGGTTGGCTGTGATGACAAACTCTTTATTTGTGCGATAAAAAAATCTGTCTGTGGTGCCCTTTTATACTCAGCTTGCTTTTATTTCTAGCAGTGTCTTCCGGCTGCTTGTTTTTCCTTAGCTTCCAGGACCTGTCGTCCCCCAAAGTATGCCCCCCTAACAGGCGTGGCCAGTTGTTATGGGCACTCCTGTCATACACTTAGGGTTTAGGGCGGACTGGTGCAGGAGGAGCCTAGGATTCGTAGGTAGAATTGCCGTAGCTGAGTATACAGGTATGTCGACAGCGGCCCCCCTGGGGGTGCCGCCGGAGCTTCAGTTCCGCGGTGCTTGCCATCTTCGGCGAGAGGTCGACAGCGGGCCCCCTGGTGGTGCCGCCGGAGCTTCAGGCTGGCGGTGCCCACTGTCTTCGCGGGTACTCCGACGATGGTTGCTGGAATAACTTCCTCAAAGACCTGTACATAGATCGAGAAAGAGAAGTAATTCTGTCTGCTGGTCACTTTACCCCTGCTCTTTTTGTAGTGTCGCTTGACTTACGATCCTAGGCTGACTCGTGGGGCTTGGGTAATTCAGTGCTTCTGCACCCAGGGCTCGTTGTCCAGAATACCCAAGGGCGGTCCATCTGGCCCCCAGCACTCGGCTGTAGCGCTGGGGAGGCAGAACGCACAGGCTTAGGGTACGGGACCAGGCTAAGCAGGCTGTGGCCCTGGACCTCCCGCTCGGCGTAAGCCTTTTCCGGGGGGGGGGGGACCATCTGGAGACACATGCCCCCGAGTATTGGAACAACCGAGGCCCCAGGCGCATCGCAGGTACCTCAAGCAACCCCACCTGCAGTCCAGACAGCAAGGCTCCCACTATTGTTAAAGCAGGGGAAAAACGACAGCGCTCATGATAGATCACGAGCTATGGTGGGCTTACAGCAACATCATAAAAATTAAAGATAATTTTTGAATTGACAAACCCTATACCAGGCAGGACAACATTCTTTCATTGTAGTTTCTCATAAGATGAAGCAGACTTTACAAGGGGAATAACCCGGCCTGGGTGTTAGATGGAGCCGAGTGCACCTACTTAGGGTTCTGGACCAGGCTAAGCGGAATGTGCACTCGGAGCCCCATCCCCCTATACTAAGAGCTGTCCTGAGATAATGTGTAACCTTTACAATGAAATAGCATTGCCCCAACCCTGGTCTAGGTTTAGAACTTATGGAGGTGTTCGATGTTCCATGGGTTGGGTAACCGCTGTCCATCCTCCGTAGCTAGGCGAACGCATCCTGGGCGGCAAACCTCTGTTACCCGGAAGGGACCCTCCCAGCTGGGGGAGAGTTTGTTAGACCCTTCTTGGGAGAGTATGCGGCGCAACACCAGGTCGTCTACCTTTAGCTCCCTACTCCGCACATTCCTCTGATGGTAGCGCCGGAGCGCCTGCCTGTACCGTGCATTTCGAAGAGCTGCTCGCACTCATCCCTCGTCGACGAGGTCCAGGTCTTCACGCCGGAGCTGGTCCTGTGCGGCTTCGTCGTACCTCCGGGCATGGGGAGAGCCCATGGTAATTTATGGGGGGAGGATGGCCTCCGCCCCGTACACCATGAAGAAAGGCGTTTCCCCCATGGACCGGTTGGTTGATGTCCGGCTAGCCCACAGCGCACACGGAAGCTCATCCACCCAATTTGCACCATGCTTCTCAAGGTGTGAGAATGTGCGAGTCTTGAGGCCCCTGTGGATCTCTGCATTGGCTCTCTTGACCTGCCCATTGCTCTCTGGATGAGCAACAGATGCATAGCAGACTTGGATCCCCAGGTCCTCGCAGTATTCTTGGAACGCTGCACTTGTGAACTGGGTCCCGTTATCAGTGATGATTCTGTTCGGGACCCCGAACCGGCAGACGATCGACTTAATGAACTTTACTGCTGACTGCTTGTTGATGGTGACAACTGGGGCGGCCTCCGGCCACTTGGTGAACTTATCTACGGCGACGTAGATATGCCAGAATCCTCCGACGGCTTTGGGAATGGGTCCCAGGATGTGCAACCCCCATACAGCGAACGTCCATGAGGGAGGGATCATCTGCAGTGCCTGAGCTGGTGTGTGGATCTGCTTGGCATGGAACTGGCACGCCTTGCATCTCTTTACCATCTCGGCGGCATACTGGAGTGCTGTCGGCCAGTAGAAGCCATGCCGAAAGGCTCTACCGACCAGCGTGCGGGAGGACGTGTGGTTCCCGCACTCGCCTCCATGCATCTCTGCGAGCAGGTCGCATCCCTCTTCCCGTGTAATGCATCGCAGTAGGATGTCGTTGGCGCCACGCCGGTAGAGATCTCCTTCCATCAGCGTGTACCTTTTAGCCATGCGAACAATCCTTTCTGCCAAGGCATGTTCTTCAGGAAGAATATTGTCCTTCAAGTAGTCCCGAACCTCCGAGATCCATGCATCGGGACTTGCTTGAGCTTCTGGATCTTTGGCGCCCGGTAGCTCGGAGCGCTCGGTGGCGCATACGATCCTTGGCGGACTCCATGGTAGCAAGGTCGCCAGGACTGCCAGCTTCGAGGTGCTAGGCTCGCCCCCTTCGCCCGGCTCGGCTGCTCGGGCGGTTGGTCGCGGTAACGTCCTTGCAAAGACTCCTTGGGGCACTGGGGCCCCTGTGGAGGCCTTCATTGACAGGTCGTCTGCGACTGAGTTGTCGGCTCGGGGTACATGGCACAAGTCCAAGACTTCAAAGTCCTTTTCCAGCTTCCGGACGTGCAGCATGTATGCAACTAATTGAGGGTCGTTGCAGCTGCACTCTCCTCTGGCTTGCTTGATGATCAGTTGAGAATCACCTTTAGCCAGGAGCTGTCGGACATTGAGGGTCAGGGCAGTCTTCAGCCCAAAGATTAGGGCTTCATACTCCACCATGTTGTTTGTCGCCTTGAAGTCGAGGCGCACCATGTACTTGAACTGCTCCCCAGTCGGGGTGAGAAGCAGGACCCCATCGCTGGCCCCCTGCTTCTGCGAGGAACCGTCGAAGTAGAGCGTCCAGGGGGTCTCGGTGAAAACCGGAGCCTTCGGCACCGTTTCTCCGTTGTCCGGGCCCCCCGGGTTGCTTGATGATGGGGTCCATTCGGCCAAGAAGTCCGCCAGTGCTTGGCTTTTGACTGCATGTCGAGGTAAGAACTCCAACTCGAACTCAGCCAGCTCCGCTGCCCACTTGGCAATGTTGCCAGTCGAATTGGGGCTGTGGAGTATGGTTTTCAGTGGGAAGGAGGTGACCACTGAAACCCGGTGAGCCTGGAAGTAATGCCGGAGCTTCCTCGACGCTATGAGCACTACGTACAGCAGTTTGTGTACCTCCAAGTATCTTGTCTTTGTATCATGGAGGACCTCACTGACGTAGTAGACTGGCCGTTGGCAGGTCCGAACCCTCCCTGGGGGGTCCGGGGCTCCTTGCAATGCGTCTGCCTCCTGGGGAATGTGGCTCCCAGGGTCTAGCTGGGCCTCCGGGGGCTGGGACCCGTAAGGCACTTGGTCACTGGAACTCACAGCGGGGGGGGGGGGGGGGGGGGGGCGGGGGGGCTCTTCTGGGTTCGGGCCTTGAGGCTCGGCCTCCCCCTCTAGGGCTCCTTCTGGTACTTGTTGCGGTAGTAGCTCCGGCCGCTCTGCAACCAAGACCATGCTGACCACTTCCGTTGTTGCCGTGATGTACAACAGGAGCGGTTCGCCGGGTTCTGGCGCCACCATAATGGGTACCGTCGTCAGGTGTTTCTTGAGCTCCTGGAAGGACGCTTCAGCTTCCTCAGTCCACTCAAAGGGGCCTGACTTCCGCAGAATCTTGAAGAAGGGCAGGGTTCGCTCAGTGAGTCTTGAGATGAACCGACTGAGGGCTGCCAAACATCCTGCAAGCTTCTGCATGTCCTTGATGCGGGCCGGTGGCCGCATCAGCTCTATCGCCTTGATCTTCTCTAGGTTAGCTTCGATCCCTCGGTGCGATACCAAGAAACCAAGGAGCTTCCCTGCAGAGACCCCAAAGACACACTTGTCGGGGTTCAGCATCGTGCGTGTCGTGCGCAGCTTGCTGAAGACTCTGGCTAGGTTGTCTAATAGCGATGTGCTGTCCCTGATTTTTACCACGATGTCGTCGACATACACCTCTACCAGATCTCTAATGTGGCCCCCGAATGTCTTATGCATTGAACGTACAAAGGTGGGGAGAGCATTTTTGAGACCATAAGGCATGGAGACATAACAATACAGGCTGTCTACTGTTATGAAAGCAGTGTGTTCCTCATCTTCCCTAGACATAGGTATTTGGTGAAAACCAGAATACGCATCTAGGAAACACAGAAGGTCACAACCTGATGTTGATTCTACTATTTGATCTATCCTAGGAAGAGGGAATGGATCCTTGGGAGATGCCTTATTGAGATTGGTGTAGTCGATGCACATCCGGAGCTTCCCGCCAGCCTTAGGAACGACAACAGGGTTGGCCAACCACCGTGATCCCCGGCCGGTCAATCACTTCCCTAGGGATCACGGGCATCTGTGATGGTTGCCCTGCAAACACATCGACGTTGTCCCGGAGGAAGGTGATGAGTGCGCATTCCTATTTGCTGTCCAGGTTCCCCGCGATTCAGGTCGTCTGGGCAGCCTCAGAGCCAATCCTGACGACCTTCACAGGGACGTCGTCGTCGTTGGCAGGTTGCACACGAGGTGCAGCAGTGGAGGCTCGCTGCGCCGGGCCTTGCTCTGGTCGACTCTCCGTCGAGCCTCCTGGGACCGGAGCCCTCCCCGCTGCCAGTGCTTGGAGCTGCTCCAAGGCTGACACTGCGGCTGAGCGGTCCCCTCTGATCCTGAGGACACCGGAAGGCGTCGGCATCTTCAGGACGAGGTAGCCGTAGTGGGCTACAGCCATGAACCTGTAGAGGGTTGGCCTTCCCGATGATTGCGTTGAAGGGAAGGTCGACGTCTGCCACGTCGAATAAAACGCTCTCCGTACGGTAGTTCTCCGGGGTCCCGAAGGTCACCGGGAGGTGTATGTTATCATACGGGAGGATTTGCCCAGGTCCGACACCCGAGAACGGGCTTGAGGGTGTGAGCTGGGATATCGGCAGCTGCAGCTTCCGGAAAGCCGCCGTGGAGATGAGGTTGAGGCCCACCCCTCCATCTATCAACACGTGAAAGACCTTAACGTTGGCGATGGTCGGGGACACCAGTAGCAGGAGCACTCCTGCCCCTGCCATGTTCTTCGGGCAGTCGGAAGCGTCGAAGCTGATCGCCGTGCTCATCCACTTGTGGTGGGGAGCTGAACTTGGGGCGGGGGCCATTGCGGCCACTGCCCGACGCAGGGTTTTCACCGCATTTCGGGATGTGGGGTCGGTGGCTCCCCCGTAGATGACATGGAGGGTCTTGCGGCGCTCCTTATCACTGCTGGAGTCGGAGTCACCACCCTCGAAGACGGCCTTGACCGCCCGCTGGGTTTCCTGGAACCTCATCTCGCTGTCATCCTCTTTCTCAGGATCAACCTTCTGCTTGCCCTCCCTTTGGCGGGGGGAGCACCCTCCTGGCGCTGCTGCCTCAGTTTCTGTTCACGGAATCGTTCCGCGAATCTCTTCACTTCCCGGCACTCGCTAGCACTGTGGCTATTTGTACGGTGCACCGGGCACTTGAAGTCAGGCTCCTCGGGATCAAGCGACCGCCTAGGGCGCTTGTCTCGGCGCGACGCTCGGGCTCGGTCGGGCGCCGCAGACGCCACTACCTGGGCTCCGAGCTTTGGCCTGTTCTTGCCACCGCCCTTCTTCTTCTTGCCGCTGCTCCTCGCAGAGGCTCCTTCCTCAGTCGGGGTGGTTTCCCTTGCTTCTGAGGATGGCTGGGAGTGCCAGTTGCGCCCCTCAGCTGCCCTAGCACATCTGTTCACCAGAGAGAACAGCTCGGAGACATCACGCACCTCATGCATGGCTAACTTCTCGAGCATCTTCTTGTCCCTCACACCCTGTCTGAACGCGACGATAACCGATGCGCTAGCAACATGAGAGATGGTGTTCCGTACCTGGGAGAACCGCTGGATGAACAATCGCAGCGACTCTCCAGCGCGCTGCCTAACGGCGTGGAGGTCAAGCTCGGTGCCGGGGCGCTTGTAGGAACTGCCGAAGTTAGCCACGAACTGTCGGCACAACTCACCCCAGGAGGTTATGGACCCCTGGGGCAGGTTCATGAGCCATGACCGAGCTGGGCTGATCAGGACGACAGAGAAGTAGTTAGCCATAATGGCCTTGTCACCTCCTACAGCTAGTATCGCAGTGGTGTAGATCTGCAGGAACTCGCTCGGGTTGACACTCCCATCGTACTTCTTCGGCATGTGTGGCTGGAACTTTCGTGGCCAGACCACGAAACAGAGGTGAGGCGCTAGCGCTGCACACCCATGGCTAGGGCTGACTGGTGCCGGCGGCGGCTGCGCATACCCTGGGTGAGCAGGCGGGCCTGCGCACACCTGGTGCTGGAGTGGTGTTGCATACGCCTGTACAGGAGGCGCGACGTACGCCTGGTGCGGTGGAGGCACGATGTACGTCTGGTGTGGTGGAGGCGCAGCATGAGCCTGGGGCACATGGCCCGGCACGCTGTAATCTGCCTCGAGGTTGCGCCGATGTTCCCTCTGGCGCTCGATGGTGACTCAGCAGTCCTCTCCAGCCCTGCGGCGCTGCAGCCCGGTTCTCAGATCTGTTGTTGAGATCCTGGTTGAGCGCGAGTCTGCCGTCCACCGGTCAACTGTCGGCGTTCGCGACAATGACACATGCACCGGCTGGGCATGTGTTTCCCTTGGCAGAGGCGCATTGAGTGCGGTGGTGACGAGGTGGTCGACGTTGTTGATCCACTGCTGAGCTGCTCCCTGAGGGGCATCCCCAACCGGAGGGTTGTGGAGTTGCGCACGCGCTGCCGCTAGCGCACTCTCCGGGCTTGCAGCCGGTGGCACCGTGATTGCTGTCACGGCAGGAGTACGCCGTGGAGTGGCGTGTCGGCCTGCAGCCGGCAAAGTGACTGCGGGGCGACGCGAAGGTCCTGACCTTCCTGCCCTAGAGCGGTAGCCTGCTCTAGAGCGGGATGACGCCTGATCCTCCGCCACTGTCTGTCGCCGCGACTGCGCCCTGGATGATCCGGCATTGGATTGGTCGTTCACCATTGCTGCTGGTGGAGATCTTGACGGGGAAAAAGCCCCCTTCCTGGCGCGCAAAATGTCGAAGGTCGTAAACGACACTTCCCCCAGACCTGCTTAGAGAGCAGCCCGCGGAGGTTCTTTGGATTCATGAGGTCTAGTCCCAGGAGATCGAACATAGCAGAATGATGAACACAGGGGATTTACGTGGTTCGGGCCACCGGAGCGTAATACCCTACATCCACGGGAGTGTTGTGTATTGCCTTGCTCGAGCGTGTATGAGCCTTGGTCTAATTTTTTTGTCCGTCCCTTGTGAAGGTCGTCTGCAGGGCCCTTTTATAGTTCAAGGACTCTGTAGTCACAAGGTGGGTCCCAGTACCCGACAGGTGGTCCTGGGGAGAGCCAAATCCTATACAAGATCTAGGATTAATTGCTATCTACTTCCCTTTGTCAGAGGTGTCAATGCGCCGTCCCACCGCGTCGTGCGCCAGGGCTACACATAGTTGGTGATGATGGCGGTGCATGTCTCGTCCGTCTTGTCCTCGCGGCCCATTCATCCATATTGCGGCGTGGGTCTGTACCGGCTACTTGGACAAGACAAGACACTGGAGCCTTGACTTTCGTAAGCGCGGCTCAGCCTGCCTGGAGAAGGCGCGCGTACTTAATGCCTGTCTAAGCAGCGCACGCATTCCTTTACTGCGACTCCCTACCGCACTGAGTTGGGCGTCCGCCACATGGTTACGCCGGAGCCTGCCTCTGCGGGAAGTAAAACACTTGACGAAACAGGCCACGTGGCGCATTCGGAGCCCACCTCTATGGAGGGGTGGGGGCTCAGCCCTGCAGGTCACATGGTAGCTCCGGTGCCTTTCCCTGCGCGGGCGCGGACTTGGCCCTGAGGTCCCGATTGTCCACGTGGCGGCTCCGGAGCCCTCCTCAGCGGGGAGGCGTGGGCTTGGCCCTGAGCTCCCGATTGACCACGTGGCAGCTCCGGAGCCCTCCTCAGCGGGGAGGCGTGGGCTTGGCCCTACCGGCCACGTGGCAGCTTGGAGCCTCCACCGACGGGGAGGTAGGATCAGGTCATTCCCTCCTCCATGTGGCAGCCTCGGATTCGGCTTCTTAGGCAGAGGCGGAGTCCTTAGCGGTTTTGTCCTGTGCGCGGGGGTACCTAGTCTGCAGTGTACCGACACTGGCGATCAAGGAGATCACCAGTGTCATGGAACTCTTTAGCTTGGCCGACAAATGTGCCAGAGCTGCGGAGGGCCGTGAAATGCACTCCAAACCACCTCCGGAGGATCGCAAGAAATCCTCCAAAGGCGAAGCCACTACCTCCGAGAGTGGCAAAAAGAAGAAAAAGACCAACGGCAAGAAGAATCCGTCGGCCTGCGCATCTAATGCTGCAGCTGCTGCAGCTCCGGGTGGCCGGGGGCCACGCCCCGAGAAGCGACCTCGACCGTCTTCTGAAGACAGTGGCAAACCCAAGGTGTGGTGTCCAATTCATAGGACGGACAGCCACAGTTTGGAAGACTGCCGGGAGGTCCAAAACCTTGCCGAGCGCTACAACAAGCGCCGGGAAGAAGTTCCTTTCCGACAGAGGGAAGGAAAACAAAAAGTTGACGAAGCTCCGGTTGAAGAGGAGTTAGCTTTTCAGGATCCTAAAAAGGTCCTCAAGGCCGTCTACACCTCCGTCGACGACAATTCTGACTTCTCTGACAACGAGCGTCGGAAGACCATGAACACCATTTTTGGTGGGTCATGGGACATCACCTCCCGCCGTGTCCTCAAGACAATGTGTCAGGACATGGCCGCTGTAGCTCCTACAGCCAGGGCAGAGCCTCATCAGAAGTGGATGGACACAGCCATCACTTTTGATGCTTCGGACTGCCCTCGAAGCATGGTTGGTGCATGCCAGTTACCTTTGATGGTATCTCCTACCATCAATAACATTCAGCTCCACCATGTTATGGTAGACGGAGGTTCGGGGCTGAACCTCATAAGCTTCGAAGCTTTTACCAAGCTTCAGCTCCGACCTTTGGATCTTCACCCCTCCCGACCTTTCTCCAGAGTAGGTACGGGAGCCATTACCCCACTCGGTGCTATTACTCTCCCCGTTACCTTCGAGACCTGGGAGAAGTATCGCACTAAGAAGTTGGTCTTTGACGTTGCTCAGATCAACTTGCCTTTCAACGCCATCTTGGGTAGGCCTGCCTTGTACAAATTCATGGCAGCTGCTCATTATGGTTACCTGGTGTTAAAGATGCCAACACCAGTAGGCGTTCTCTGGATCCGCGGAGATCGCACTGCCGAAGTAACCGCTCTGGAAGAACTTCATGCGCTTACTACGGCGCAAGAGGAGGACTCCAAGCAGGAGCAAGCTCCGAAACCCCCGAGCATTCGTCAACGAGGCTCGACTTCTGCACCTCGTGTGCAGCCAAGCGGCGACACCGACATTCCCGTCAAAGTAGTCCAAATCGGTTCCGATGCCGCAACTGGAGTTGCTTCCGCCCACTCTATGGGCCAACAGGACAACTCCAAACCGGTCAACTGGAGAGACACCCTTCTTCTTGGTGTACAGGGCTGAAGCAATCCTTCCTCCGGAAATCACCTTGGGGTCACTCTGGGTCCGGACCTTCGACGAAGCCACGCAGGACCAGCTCCGGCGTGAAGACCTAGACGTCCTTGAGGAGGGAAGGTGCCAAGCAGCTGTTCGGAATGCCCGATACCGCCAAGGCCTTCGGCGCTATCATTAGCGGCATGTACACAACCGACAGCTCAAGGAAGGCGATCTGGCGCTACGGAGAATACAATCCAGAGAAGGGTTAAACAAACTCTCCCCCAGCTGGGAGGGACCCTTCCGAGTGATTAAAGTATCCCATCCCAGAAGCGTTCGCTTGGCTACCGAGGATGGGACACCTCTCCCAAATCCTTGGAATAATTGAGCACCTCCGTAAGTTCTACACTTAATATCACGGAGGTGAGTCTGTAGTAACTTGAGGTGTATGTTATAGAGTCATTGTACAGAGTCGGGTAGTTCCTCCGGGAGAACAGTCGGACCTTTCCCCGGAAGGTCCGCAAAGTTCATGCAGCACTTGTCACAGTCTCAGGACTAAAAGTGTGGCTAGCTACCCTGGGTCAAACGAGAAATAAAACACGCTTAGCCTGGTTCCATACCCTAAGAGTGTACTTGTTTCCCCTGTACCCCGAACCTATAATGAAAGACATCTTCATGTGAAACAGACTCCACGTGCATTTATTTTGTACAGGCTCAACATTTTTTATTTTTCTCTTTCTTGTCTATAACAAAGTTGTGCAATTCTTAAGAAATTTTAGTTCGACCAGTTCATGTACAATTCGAGCTGTATTGTCAATTCTTTTGGATTCAAACATTATTCATGGCCCACTCGCCTGAATGCCGCCAAGCCAATCTAGGGCCGGAGTGTGCTATCGACTTAGCTTGGTCAAGCACCCTAAGTACGCCACTCTACCTACACCCCGGCAGGCCAAAGTAAGGCGGGTCCAAGTACAATTGGATCTGGAAGAAAGAAGGCAACACATTCGTTTGTATTTAGAATTGTGTTTGACCTAAAACTTTCTTGGGAATCGTAAGCCGCGACGAAGTTATAGGCAAGGAGCGAATTTTACTATTTTTCTTGGCTTCAGTGTGTAGGAAAAATAAAGAATCCACGTTGATGGAGAAAAGCCGGAGCTAACAAAGCTCCGACTCCCCCTAGGTGGCTTGTGATCGATGTTAAACATTGAAAACGAGCATTACTGGAGCAACCAAGCTCCGGCAAAGCTAGGGGGGCCAGCCGTCGACGCAAAATAAAAGATGGTGAGAAGACCCCACAAGTGGAGTCTGCTACCGACGAGCTACACGTTGGCAAAGGTCACTGCCGGAGCTACTAAGCTCCGACACCCCGAAGGGCTAACTATCGATGCTCTACACGTTGATAGGGACTATTGCCGGAGCTACTAAGCTCCGACGGTAGTCAACGCCAGAGCTTCTGAGCTCCGACAACCTCAGGGGGCCTTCACTATCGAAGACTTCGGACCTACACTCTATAAGTTTGAGGCAAACGAGTCTTCAACAAAATACAATATCCTCTTGGTCAACGGCACATCTGAAGACCTTTGAAGACTCGGCTCAAAAGTCGAAGGATGGACCCACCTCCGGCGGAATGACATCACCCAAGGAGTCTTCCTCAGAGGTGGGCCCAGGGGGCCACTGTCGGTACCCTGAGTACCGTATACCCCTTGAGATTGCAAAGATCTCAAGGAAATGTGATCTACTTGATTTGAAGACCTTCGGAGGCCCACATGTCAGACATAACCGGACCCGGTTCCCCAACATGGTTAGTCCCAGGGTCGCCACGTGTACCATCAAATCGGAGCTACCGCCCACAAGGGGGAAGCTCCGGGCTATGTACCATAACGGCACCCCCGGACCTAACCCCAGATCAAGGGAAGCTCCAGAAACTGACACGTGTCTGGTGGCACCGGACCTATCTGTTCCCCACAGTATGCTCCGGAGCTGCCACGTGTCCAACCGTCGGATCTTCAGCCTCAAACCCCCGGTAGAATCCACAACGGCTCCTGATCTTCAAAGGGGAATCAAGGACTTCAAGACCCGATTAAGTGTCATTAATACTATGTTAATGACACACGATCGGACGACCTTTATTACCAGTAACGGCGCTGTCAAAGCCCGTAACTCGGTCATTAAGGGTAATTAAGCACATCAAATGTGTATCAATATCAGTAACCGCTGGGGCCACATGTCGAGCCATGCCAACTTGTAACGGCCTGCCCTTGTACTATAAAAGGACAGGCCGACGATAAATAGAGGGCTCTCTGATCTCTCTGATCTCTGACCTCTGGGCTGATCGGATAACCTCTGATCTGACCTAGTCTAATCGTCTCACATGCGCTCTCAACTCACGTCACCAAAGTTGAGCTCATACATCCAATACAACACCAACACACCCCGTGGAGTAGGGTATTACGCTCAGGCGGCCCGAACCACGTAAATCTTTGTGTCTACTGTGTCATTTTACATTTCACCTTCTTGAATCCCCGCGCACCCACACCAAACCTCAAACTCCGCAAACACTTTTAGTAGTGTCGGGAGATCTGCCGGATCAAAACCACCGACAGAGCCCATGATGGTCAAAGCGCCAACACCTGAGCCATAGGTGGAGGAAGCACCTGCGCCGGAGCCAGAAGTAGCTTCTGCTCCGACTGAACCTTTAACACCCGCTCCGGAAGCGGTGATCCCGGAGGTGCCCTCTGCTGAGCCAGGGTGCCAAGATGAAGCTGCTGGCCCCCCGCTAGAGGGGCCAATTCTTGATGACCTAGTGGCTGGGCCTCCGGAGTCAATTCTGGAGGTCGGAACTTCTGTTGCAAGTACTTCCTCGACGGCGGCCGAGGCTATCCCGGAGGACGGACCTAGTGCCGTGGAAGCTCAGGGGACCGCTCTTGTAAAGTGGGACCCAATTTTTTTTGCTGAAGATCCGCTGGAGCCAGCAGAGATGACCCCGTCAGGTCTGGACCCGATTCCCCTATCGTTGTCTACTGACAACGCCTGCTCTAGTCTTCGCCAGGTCTAGCTGGCTTTCTACCACGACAGCAAGGCCCTCGAGGAGGAGCGCCAAACCCTTAGGAGGTGGCGCAACTGACTCCATTTCGAGACCAAGCTAGCGCAGTCGAGGCTGGCTGACGACAAGGAGTGGGTGCAAAGGGAGAAGGTCCGCCTGGAGTATTGGGGTAAGTTGTTGGATGAGAGGGAAAGCATGACGCGGACCCTCGACAACCAGTCCTGGGCCACCTATGAGCAGGCAAAGGCTGTAAATAGCGCAGCGGATGATCGCTAAGAAAGGCTCGTCGCCATCCACGATAGTCTCGTCAAGCGCCGGGAGGCTCTTGAAGCGCGGGAGAGACGACTCAAAGATGAAGAGCAGAAATTCCATGAGCTGCGGGATGACATTGTGAAGAGGGAGGAATTGCTTGTCCAAAAGACAGCTCTAGCTGACAAGAGCCTCGAAGAACGCACCAAGAAATTGGAGGAATGTTGCAAGGAGGAGGAGAAGAAGGCCTCGGAGTGAGGGCAAGACCTATACAAGCAGGAGAATGCCATCGCCGCCAGGGAGAAGAAAGTATGGGGCCGAGAGAAGGATCTGGTCCGCCGCCGGAATGAGATCCACCTCTGGGAGGAAGAGCTCAGCAAACTCGAAAGGCAGGTTGCTGAAATGATTCAGCAGAATGCCAAAGAGGTGGAGCGTCTTGCTCGGGAGAGCTCGGAGCTTGTGGCGGCCAAAAGATCCTTGGCGGAGATGCGTGGTGCAAGGGTTGCAGAGTCCCAACAAGTTTGGGACTTCCTGGGCAAGGCCAACGACGCGCTGACGCTAATGGGCTTCAGTCCTGTGCGTCCAGATGATCCGGAGCCGGAGCTGGACCAGGCGTTGGAGGCGCTGAGTTCAGCAGGCAACAAGCTCTCTAAGATGAGTGATGTCATCGCGGACCAACTGGAAACAGAGGGTCAGTCCCTGGCGAAGAATGTCGCAGAGTTTGTGCTGACGTGCTACACCAGCCGGGACCCTCAATTCCCTCTAGACCCGGTGCTTGAAGGCCCCATCGAAGGAGAGGGTGAAGCCGCCCGAGCCAGCGTGTTGGAGGTGGCCCAGGAGGTCGCTCAGTTCTTCCATAGGGTCTAGGACCATCTCTCTATAGCTCTCGCTTATATTCTCTCTTCTTCTTCTCCAATTTTGTAATCTCTTGTCTCCAGATGAATGAGATCCAAATTTTTGTGAATTCGAATTTCATTTTTTGTCTTCAGCACCACCTTTGTCTCACTTGGCCCCCTGGTAGATGTACACAATTTGATTGTGAACATGTACCAAGAGGATGTAATGGTTGTTGAAGACTTGCGTGCTTCGAACTTGTAGAATGTAGGTCCGAAGTCTTCGATAGTGTAGGCCCCCTGAGGCTGTCGGAGCTTAGTGGCTCCGGCATTGACCATCGCTAGAGCTTAGTAGCTCCGGCAGTAGTCTCCATCAACGCGTAAAGCATTGATGGTTGGTCCTCTGGGGTGTCGGAGCTTGGCAGCTCCGGCAGTGACCTCCGTCAACACGTGTTGTGTCAATGTTAGACTCTACTTTAGAGTCTTTCCACCATCTTCACGTTGACGTATTGCCCCCTAGCTATACTGGAACTGAGTAGCTCCAGAGATGCTCGATGTTAATGTTTGAACATAGAGCACAAGCCGCCTAGAGGATATCGTAGCTTATTTATTTTTCCTACACACTGGAGTCAAGAAAACAGTAAAATCCGTTTCCTATCTATAACTTCATTGCGGCTTACTGTTCCCGAGAAAATTTTAGGTCGAACACAATCCTAAATACAATCAAGAGCTCCGTCTTGCTTCCTTCAGGTCAGATCATTTCTGGACTTGCCTTACTTCGGCTCGCCGGGGTGTAGGTAGAGTGGCATACTTAGGGTGCATGACCAGGCTAAGTCGATAGCACACTCCGACCCTAGATTGGCTTGGCGGCATTCAGACAAGTAGGCCATCAACAATGTTTGAACCCGAAAGGATAGACAATTCAACTTGAATTGTACATGAACTGGTCTAGCTAAAGTTTCTTCAGAACTGCATAACTTTGTTATAGACAAGAAAGAGAAAAATAAAAAATATTGGGCCTGTACAAAGTAAATGCATGTGGAGTCTGTTTTCACACAATGCTGTCTTTCATTATAGGTCCGGGGTACAGGGGAAACAAGTACACTCTTAGGGTACGGAACCAGGCTAAGTGTGTTTCGTTTCTCGTTTGACCCAAGGTAGCTAGCTACACTTGACAAGTGTTGCATGGACGTTGCGGACCTAGCAGGGTAGGTCCGGCTGCCCTCCCGGAGGAGCTACCCGACTCTGTACAATGACTCCAATGTTCCAAGGATTTGGGAGAGGTGTCCCATCCTCGGTTGCCAAGCGAACGCATTCGGGACGGGATACTTTGATCACCCAGAAGGGTCCCTCCTAGCTGGGGGAGAGTTTGTTTAACCCTTCTCTGGATTGTATTCTTCGTAGCACCAGATCGCCTTCCTTGAGCTGTCGGCTATGAACATGCCGTTGGTGATAGCGCCGAAGAGCTTGGCGGTATCGGGCATTCCAAACAGCTGTTCGACACCTTCCCTCTTCAAGGAGGTCAAGGTCTTCACGCCAGAGCTGGTCCTGCGTGGCTTCGTCGAAGGTCCGAACCCGGAGCGACCCCAAGGTGATTTCCAGAGGAAGGACTGCTTCAGCTCCGTACACCAGGAAGAAGGGTGTCTCTCCAGTTGACCGGTTTGGACTTGTCCTGTTGGACCATAGAGTGGGCGGAAGCTCTTCAATCCAGTTGGCTCCATGTTTTTTTAGGCGCCCATATGTGCGCATCTTGAGTCCTTTCAGAATTTCTGCATTTGCCCTCTCGGCTTGGCCATTGCTTGCCGGGTGAGCTACGGAGGCGTAGCTGACTTGGATGTCGAGGTCTTTGCAATATCCTTGTAAAGAAGAGCTTGTGCATTGGGTCCCATTATCTGTTATGATTTTGTTCGGGACTCCAAATCTGCATACGATGGACTGCAAGAAGTTGATAGCTGATTGCTTGTTAATTGTCACAACTGGAGTTGCTTCCGGCCATTTGGTGAACTTGTCAATGGCAACATACAGGAACTTGTAACCTCCGACGGCTCTTGGGAAAGGTCCCAAGATGTCCATCCCCCACACAGCGAAAGTCCATGTAGGAGTTATCATTTGTAGAGGCTGAGCCGGTGTGTGAATTTGCTTTGCATGTAACTGACATGCTTTGCATTTCTTCACCAGCTCAGTTGCATCCTGGAGCGCTGTAGGCCAGTAGAAGCCATGCCAGAAGGCTTTACCGACCAATGTGCGGGAAGACGCGTGGTTCCCACACTCGCCTCCATGGATTTCTGCGAGGAGCTCGCAACCTTCATACCTTGTGATGCACCTATAGGTGGCCAACGGGCCGTGCCGGGCCGGGCCGGGCTCGTGCCTAAAAAGCTTGGGCCCGGCACGGCCCGCAAAAAAATCGGGCCGTGCTGGGCCAGCCCACGGGTCGGGGGTCCAGGCCCAGGCACGGCCCGAATCCATTTTAAGCGTGCTGGGCCGTGCCGGGCCATACCGAGCCGTGCCGGGTCGGGCCTACCCGTAGCCAATTTTAGTTAAAAATATAATAAAAATAACTGAAAAATCAATATTCGGGCCTAAACGGGCCGTGCCGGGTCGGGCCACCTGACGAGCCGATCGTGCCAGGCCTAATCGGGTCGTGCCGGCAAGCCCGACGGGCCGAAGATCCAGGCCCGGGCACGGCCCGTGTCGTGCCTCGGGCCGGCCTGAGCCCGATTTTTTCGGGTCAGGTCGTGCTCGTGCCAGACCATTTTTGTCGTGCTTCGGGCTGGCCCGTTTGGCCCGGCCCATTTGGCCACCTCTAGATGCACCACATTAGGACGCCATTGGCACCGCGCCGGTAGAGATTCCCTTCTACCAGCGTGTATCTTTTAGCCAATCTGACTATCCGGTCAGTGGATACATCATCGCCAGGAAGGATATTGTCTTTCAAGTAGCTTCGGATCTCCGAGATCTATGCATTGGAGCATGCTTGAGCATTTGAGTCTTGCGTGCTGGGTTGCTCGGAGCTTCCGGCAGGACCTACGACCCTTGATGGCTGCCATGGTAATAGGGCCATCGGGACCGCCAGCTTTGGGATGCTGGTCTCGCCCCCTTCACTCAGTTCAGCAGACTGAGCTATGGGTTTTGACAACCTCCGGACGAAGGTTTCGTCAGGAGCCGGAGCTCCGGTTGGCGCTTTTGTCGACAGTTCGTCAGCTTCAACGTTATGGACACACTGGACATGGTGGAGATCCAGGACTTCGAAGTCCTTCTGAAGCCTCTGGACTTCAAGGAGATAAGCAACTAGTTGGGGATTGTTACAGGAGCATTCACCCTTCACCTGTTTAATGATGAGCTGCAAATCTCCCTTGACCAACAGCTGCTTGACACCATATGATAGTGCCACCTTTAGTCCATAAATGAGTGCTTCATACTCCGCCATGTTGTTGGTCGCCTTGAAGTCAAGGTGGACCATGTATTTTACCTTCTGCCCGGTTGGAGCGAGGAGAAGGACTCCAGCTCCGGCCCCCTGCTTTTGCATGGAGCCGTCGAAGTAGAGGGTCCAGTGAGGCTCGGTGAAGACCAGAGCCTTGAGTTTTTGCTTCTTCTCACTAGGGCCCCAAGGATTTGATGGAGAGGGGGTCCATTCCGCCATGAAATTTGCCAATGCTTGACTCTTGATCATTTGTCTTGGGACGAATTCGAGATCGAATTCGGCCAATTCTGCTGCCCACTTTGCAATGTTCCCAGTAGAGTTGGGATTATGCAAGATCGCACACAGTGGGTAAGAGGTCACCACTAAGATCTTGTGAGCTTGGAAGTAATGGCGAAGCTTCATTGAGGCGATGAGAACTGCGTAGAGTAGCTTGTGCACCTCTAAGTATCGAGTCTTGGCATCATGTAGTATCGCTGATGAAGTACACTAGGCATTGGATTGTCCGGACCCTCCCGGAGGGGCCCGGAGCTTCCTCCACATTGACCCGGACCCTTCCGGAGGGGTTCGGACCTGCTTCGGGGACCTTCGGGTCCCTACTAGAGGAACCCGGAGCTTCTACGGGGGCGACCCGGACCCTCCCGGAGGGGTCTAGATCTTCTGGAATAACTCCCTGTAGACCCAAGTCTGGGGGCTGGGACACAGACTCACCTTCAGGAACCTCCGGACCCTCCCGGAGGGGTTTGGATTCCTGAGCTTGGGATGGTTCTGGTCTCTCCGCAACCAGGACCATGCTGACAACTTCGACGGTTGCTGAAACATAAAGCAGTAAGGGCTCACCAGGGTTCGGAGCTACCAAGGTTGGTAGAGTGGTGAGGAGCTGCTTTAGCTCCTGGAACGCCTTTTCTGCTTCTTCAGACCATTGAAATGGTCCGAACTTCCTCAATAGCTTGAAGAAGGGTAGTGCCCGTTCTGCCAGTCTTGAGATGAACTGGCTGAGGGCGGCTAGACATCCAGTCAGTTTCTGGACGAACTTGATGCGGGCTGGTGGCCGCATCTCCTCAATGGCTTTAATCTTCGCCGAGTTTGCCTCTATGCCGGTGGTTTACCAGGAAACCAAGAATCTTTCTGGAGCTAACCCCGAAAACGCATTTTTCTGGGTTCAGCTTCTTGCGGGTTACCCGCAGCTTGTCAAAGACAGCTTGCAAGGTGTTAAGAAGTGACTCCTTTTCCTTGATCTTGACGACGATGTCATCAACATACACTTCCACTACGTCTCTGATGAGCTCTCCAAAGGTTTTGTACATAGCTCGTACAAATGTTGAAGTTGCATTCTTAAGACCAAATGGCATGGCAGTATAGCAGTACAATCCATCTACTATGATAAAAGAAGTATGTTCTTCATCTTCCCTAGACATTCTGATTTGATGGTACCTAGAATATGCGTCTAGGAAACACAGTAATTCACACCCAGAGGTGGAATCCACTATCTAATCTATTCTAGGTAGTGGGAATGAATCTTTTGGGCATGCCTTATTTAGTGTTGTGTAGTGGATACACATCCGAAGCTTCCCGCTGGCCTTGGGTACAACGACTGGGTTTGCCAGCCATTTTTTATGAAAGACTTCTTGGATGAATCCAACTTCGAGCAACTTCTTCACTTCTTATCGTATGAAGTTTTGTCGCTCTACGGATTATTTCCGAGGCTTCTGATGTACGGGCCAAGCGTCAGGATAGATCTTCATATTATGCTCGATCACTTCCATGGGGATCCCAGGCATTTGTGACGGTTGCCAGGCAAACACGTTGACATTAGCCCGAAGGAAAGTGATGAGCGCGAGTTCCTATTTGTCATTCAGACCTCCCGATATGCGGGCTGTCTGAGCGGCATCGAAATCGATTTGGACGACTTTGACAGGGATGTCGGTGTCGCCGCTTGGTTGCACGCGAGGTGCGGAGGTTGAGCCTCGTTGACTGATGCTCAGGGGTTTCAGAGCTTGTTCTTGCCTGGATTCTTCCTCCCACGCTATAGCAAGCACATGAAGTTCTTCCAGAGCAGTCACTCCAGTAGTACGATCTCCGCAGATCCGGAGAACGCCAGCTGGTGTCGGCATCTTCAACTCCAGGTAGCCATAATGGGAAGCAGCCATGAATTTGTACAAGGCGGGCCTGCCCAGAATGGCGTTGAAGGGCAAGTTGATCTGAGCGACTGAAAGTGCATCTAGGACCCCCTTGTGGGTTTTGGATGATTTATGACAAGCAATTGGGATCCTAATCCTTTTGTTGAGATGAATGCAGGCAAATGATGAAAAATGAGCAAAATGCCAAAAAGAAGGGAAATGAGAAGCAAAGTGAATTTGAGCTCAAGAAGAAGAAAATAGTAGATTATTATGTATAGAGTGTGTTAAGGAAACACACCCAAGAGCTCAATCACTTTCAAGCACACACATACAATGCACAAAGTTATACAGGACCGGACTAGTCCGATATCAGCCGGACTAGTCCGATATCACATTCTGCACTAGATCGGACAAGTCCGGTCTCCACCGGACTAGTCCGATATCTTTCTGATCCACTTCGAACTAGTCCTCTCCAATGCGGACTAGTCCTTAACACAATGCACAAGTCACACAAAATCGGACAAGTCCGTTGTGACCCGGACTAGTCCGATATTCATTCTGATCCACTTCGGACAAGTCCGGTGTCTACACGGACTAGTCCGATATACACACTGATCTAAATCGGACAAGTCCTCCAAGTGCGGACTTGTCATCCCAAACACTTAGGGTTTCATATGTCCGGACAAGTCCGATAGCAATCGGACTAGTCCGAAGATTTCCAGTAGCGAAATCGGACAAGTCCGTTTTCAACCGGACTAGTCCGATATTCCTAGACACTTAGGGTTTGCTACACACAGCACACCGGACTAGTCCGGTGACCACCACAGACTAGTCTGATCTTTCTGAACCCTAACGGTCACTTTTAGAAACCCCATATAAATAGAGGTGCATGGCCCACTTTCACCCTCTCTCGAACCCTAGCACCGTCACACCTCCCAAGAGACTCAAAAACCATCTCTCTCCACGAAATTAAGTGCAAAATCAATCAATCCATTGAAGATCACTTCTAGATCATTGGAGAGACACTTGCCACACATCTTTGAGCTCTTGGTTTGATTCTCTAACACACTCTTACGTTTCAATTTGTAATTTTCGAGTGTGTTATTGGTGTCATTGTGAGTTGTAATCAAGGGAGCTCTCAACGTGTGAGAACGCCCCTTCAACTTGGTTATTTACCCTTTGTGATTAGTGGAAGAGGATTGGCCTTCGTGGCGATCCAACGAGGAAAGGGTTGGAGAAGACCCGGTCCTTTTGTGGGCTCCTCAACGTGGACGTAGGTTGCCTTCGTGGTAGCCGAACCACGGGATAAATCGTGTGTCTTGTCCTTTTTGTGTTCTTCATCTAATTTGATCAACTTAATCTAGGGTTTGATTCACTTTGTTCAATCTAAGTCTAATTGTTGATCAAGAGTTTTAACTTCAATAGAATCTGACATACTACTATTAAATTGATATTCAAGTTTATATTTCCGCTGCAAACATTAACGAATCAATCAAATTTTCTGAACTTGATCAACCTAGCCCGTGAAAACCGGACTAGTCCGCACATTACCGGACTAGTTCGATATCTCTGGTATTGACCTTGTTGTTGAGTGTTACAGGAACCGAGAAAAAATCAAAAAGGCCTATTCACCCCCCCTCTAGGCCTACATTCAATTGGTATCAGAGCGAGGTTCTTCAAGAAAGAGTGCAACCACTCGAAGAGATCATGTCGGACATGAAAGATGTTCAGAAAATCAACAACCAGGAAGAAGTAAACAAAGACAAGAACCAAAAGCTGGAAAAGTATCTCGAAGCAATTCAAGACTTCGATGATGATGACGAGGAGACGCTGGAGCTGAAAGCACTACTCCGAAAGAAAGCACTTTCCAAGGGGAAAGCTAAAGTTGAAGAAAAGAATAAGGGGAGTAGTCACGCCGACTACTCCCGATATCCTTTCAACTATGATCGTTTAAATTCAAACAACAACCATTACCTATCTATTCCTCTTGGAAAAGCCCCACACTTCGATGGGAGTGATTACTCCATGTGGAGGCAAAATATGATGATGCACTTGATTTCCCTTAACCCAAGTTTATGGCATATTGTGTGCACAGGAATAGACATCCCAGATGACGACGAAGAGCTCACTCCAAGTCAAGAGCAAGCCATCCACAGAAACGCTCAAGTTGCAGCCGTGATCACCTCCTCTCTAAGTCGAGATGAATTCACAAAGGTAGACGGACTGGAGATTGCCAAGGAAATATGGGACACACTGCAAACAGCCCATGAAGGTGACCGGCATGTGCGGGAGGCCAAAATTGAAATGATTGAGGGCGAACTAGGAAGGTTTGCAATTGAGGAAGACGAGTCTCCCCAGGACATGTACAACCGATTGAAGACACTTGTAAACAAGGTTCGATCATATGGGAGCAAGAAGTGGAATGACCACGAGGTTGTAAAGCTCATCCTTAGAGCCTTTATGCCTCGCAATGTCACACTATGCTCTATGATCAGAGAAAGTCCCAGGTACAAGAGGATGACTCCAGATGAATTGCTTGGCAAAATCATCAATTTTGAAATGATGGAGAAACAAGCCAAGCACGTCAAAGAAATAGCCGACCTCACATCGGCCAAGAAGAAGGGAGTTGCCTTAAAATCCACACTCAAACCTCTATCCAAAGAAGCAAGAGAAGCTCAGTTTGAGGAGGACAGCGAAGACGAAAGCAGTGAGCTAGACGAAGAGGATATGATTTTGTTCATGAAAAAGTTCAAAAGAATAATGAAGAAAAGACAAGGAACAAAATATGGTGAAGGCAAGTACAAGGAAAGGACAAAGCCGAAGATGAGGCGGGCGTGCTATAATTGTGGTGAGTATAACCACTTTATAGTCGATTGCCCGTATGAGGACAACAAGAAGAAGAATAAAGAAACCAAGCCTCAACCGAAGAAATTCTTCAAAAAGAAGAAACAAGCTGAACAAGCACACATTGGAAAAGAGTGGGACTCAAACGATGAGTCCTCATCATCCGATGAAGAAGAGATGGCTAGCATAGCCATTGAAAGCTCGTCCAAGAATCCCACACTCTTCCCCACGCTCGGTGCAAAGAAGGGACATGGCACTTGCCTCATGGCAAAGGAAGGTAAACGCAAGGTAAACATCAAAACTCCTTCCATGCATTCGTACTCAAGTAATGATGAACTAGATAGTGATGATGAAGATATGTTAACTGGATTAGATAGAAAAACTGCTGCTAAAATGAAATTTTTACTTGCCCAACTTGTTGAGAAGGAATCGCTAATTGATCGTCAAGAAGACATGATTATCTCCCAAAAGGAGAGGTATGTCGAACTTGACAATCTTCTAGTTCTTGAAAAGGAGAAAAACAACTCACTAGAGCTTGAGCTAGCTTCAAGCAAGAAAACTTGTTTGGAATTAACCAACTCAAACGTTGCAATCAAGGATCAACTTGATGACCTGATCAAGGTCAACAAGATCCTTGAAGTGCAAGTTGAGTCACTCAAGCTAAGTGAACCTTCCTCCTCTTCAAGTCTACCTTCTCAACACACTTCAACTAATCCTGTTCACATGTGCAAATGTGGCAAAGTCGATATCAGCTTGAAGGAAAAGTCTATCTCCGCAAAGGATAAAAATCCTACCCAATGTGGAATATTTGACAAGGAGAGGATCAACTATGCACGTAGTGCATACTTGGTCCAAAGACCTCCTAACGTCAAGTATGGCATTGGTTACTCTTACGATGGAAAGCAAAATGCTGGAAGTCATAAGAATAACAAGGGAAGGATTACCTTTGTGAAGGGAGGACCCTCACAACCTGGTAACTCAAAAATTAAGAATCTGAACTCTCATAAACGCCGGACTAGTCCGGTGGAGGCCCGGACAAGTCCGGTCATTCGGACAAGTCCGGTTACCCAGACTAGTCCGATCCATAAACAACAGCAGCTCTTGTTCAAAACCTTTGATGCCTCTTATGTATTAATGAGAAACAATATTGGTAAAGTTTATGCTTATTATGCTGGGCCACGCCATGGGAACACAAAATCCCATGTGTGGGTGCCCAAATGTATTGTAACTAACCTCCAAGGACCCAAGCAAGCTTGGGTACCTAAAACCAAGGTATAATTTGTTTCTGCAGGCCTATTCCTCCGGTGGATCCAAATGGGTGCTAGATAGTGGATGCACCAACCACATGACCGGAGAAAAGAGGATGTTCGTGGAATATGAAGAAAACGAGGACCCAAACGAAGGCATCTACTTCGGAGATAATAGTCAAGGAAGGGTGCTCGGTATCGGTAAAATAGCAATATCCTCTGAACACACTCTTTCTCATGTTCTACATGTTGAATCTTTAGATTATAACCTGCTGTCCATATCTCAATTATGTGACAAAGGTTATAATTGCTTGTTTACTAACGAGGGTGTGACCGTCTCAAGGAGGAGTGATGGTTCCGTTGCATTCAAGGGTATGTTAAAGGGAAAGCTTTACCTTGTTGACTTCAACAAGGATAAAGCCGAACTCGACACATGCTTGATTGCAAAAACCAACATGGGTTGGCTGTGGCATAGACGGCTGGCACATGTTGGTATGAGGAATCTTCAAAAACTCCTCAAGGGCAATCACATCCGAGGTTTGAAAGATGTTGTTTTTGAGAAAGACAGGCCTTGTAGCGCGTGCCAAGCCGGGAAGCAAGTAGGAGCACATCATCCTGCAAAGAACATTATGACTACGACAAGACCGCTCGAACTACTTCATATGGACTTGTTTGGTCCAATTGCTTACATAAGCATCGGCGGTAATAAATACGGTTTAGTCATTATTGATGATTTTTCCCGCTTCACTTGGGTGTTCTTTTTGCATGACAAGTCAGAAACACAAGGAACGCTCAAGAAATTCTTCAAACGAGCTCAAAACGAGTTCTCACTATCGATCAAGAGTATTCGGAGCGACAACGGCACAGGAGTTCAAGAACATACAAGTGGAGGAGTACCTTGATGAGGAGGGAATCAAGCACGAATTTTCAGCACCATACTCTCCACAACAAAACGGAGTCGCCGAAAGGAAGAATCGAACGCTCATAGAGATGGCAAGAACAATGCTCGATGAATACAAGACTTCGGATCGATTTTGGGCGGAAGCGATTAACACCGCTTGCCACGCTGCAAATTGACTCTACCTTCATCGACTACTCAAGATGACTCCTTATGAGCTACTCACCGGTAACAAACCCAACATTTCATATTTTCGAGTTTTCGGCTCTCCATGTTATATCTTGAACAAGAAACCCAGGACTTCAAAGTTCGCTTCGAAGTCCGATGAAGGTTTCCTTCTTGGCTATGATTCGAACACTTACGCCTATCGTGTTTTCAACAAGGCCTCCGGACTTGTTGAAGTGGCACGTGACATAGTGTTCGATGAAACTAATGGCTCCCAAAAGGAGCAAGTTGATCAATGTGAATTAGGTAAAGAAGAAGCTCCTTACCAAGCATTGAAGAGAATGGCTCTAGGCGAAGTTCGTCCACAAGAGTCATCATCACAAATACAAGAGGAAAGTGAACCACAAGAGGATATCAACAATCAAGGGGGAGTCTCGATACAAGATCAATCACAAGAATATGAAGATGATCAACAAATCAACGAGGGTAATCACTCAGGGGGAGAAGAAAATGATCACCAACACTCAACTCCCCAAGTGCCACACCCAAGAGTACACCAACGCACTCAAAAGGATCACCCAATCGACAACATCATCGGTGATATCCAAAAGGGAGTAACCACTAGATCTCGTATAGCTAATTTTTGTGAGCATTACTCGTTTGTCTCCTTTTTGGAACCACGCAGGACTGATGATGCATCGAGGGATCCGGACTGGGTGGTGGCAATGCAAGAAGAGTTGAACAACTTCAAGAGAAACGAGGTTTGGGAACTTGTGGCAAGACCCAATGTAAACATAGTGGGAACCAAGTGGGTCTTCCGCAACAAGCAAGACGAACACGGGGTGGTGACAGGAAACAAGACACGACTTGTGGCCAAAGGATACTCACAAGTCGAAGGTTTGGATTTCGATGAGACTTATGCTCCAGTAGCTAGGCTTGAATCAATTAGAATATTACATGCATATGCTACTCACCATGATTTCAAGCTGTACCAAATGGATGTGAAAAGCGCCTTCCTCAACGGACCGATCAAGGAAGAGGTGTACGCGGAGCAACCACCCAGATTTGAAGACGAAGAGTTCCCCGACCACGTGTATAAACTGCGTAAGGCTCTCTATGGCCTCAAACAAGCTCCTAGAGCTTGGTATGAGTGTCTTAGAGATTTTTTAATTGATAATGGCTTTCAAATTGGCAAAGTAGATTATACACTATTCACGAAAAATCTAGATAATGATCTTTTTATTTGCCAAATCTATGTTGATGACATAATTTTTGGGTCAACTAACCAATATTTCTGTGAAGAATTTAGTAGAATTATGACAGACAGGTTTGAAATGTCAATGATGGGAGAATTGAAGTACTTCTTGGGATTCCAAGTGCGGCAACAAAAGGAAGGAACATTCATAAGCCAAACCAAGTACACGCAGGACATACTCAAGAAGTTTGGCATGGACAAGGCAAAGCCCATAAAGACTCCCATGGCTACGAATGGCCACTTGGATCTCAATGAAGATGGACCGAGCGTTGACCAAAAGGTATATCGCTCCATGATTGGATCTTTACTTTACTTATGTGCATCTAGGCTAGATATTATGTTGAGTGTATGTTTGTGTGCAAGATTTCAAGCCAACCCTAAGGAATGTCACTTGACAGCCGTAAAGAGAATCTTGAGATATTTAGTTCATACACTCAACCTTGGTCTGTGGTACCCAAAAGGCTCCAAATTCAATCTCATTGGTTACTCCGATGCAGATTATGCCGGGTGCAAAGTTGATAGAAAAAGCACCTCTGGCACATGCCAATTCCTAGGAAGATCCTTGGTTTCTTGGTCATCTAAGAAACAAAATTCCATTGCTTTATCCACAGCCGAAGCGGAGTATGTTGCAGCCGGGAGTTGTTGTGCACAACTTCTTTGGATGCGACAAACTCTAAGGGATTATGGTTACAATATGAACCATATTCCTCTCCTTTGTGACAATGAGAGTGCCATTAAAATAGCCCACAATCCAGTTGAGCACTCTAGGACTAAACACATAGACATAAGACATCATTTCTTGAGAGACCATTCCATGAAAGGAGACATAACCATCTCACATGTCAACACACAAAAACAATTGGCCGACATATTCACCAAGCCACTTGATGAAAAGCGTTTTTGCGAACTTCGAAATGAGCTAAATATTCTTGATTCTCGGAGTGTGGCTTGAAAAGTTGCATACCTGTATGATTACTTCAAAAATGTTGATTGATTTGTGAAAATTACCCCTCCCCATTTTTCTCTAGAAAAACTATGTCAATTATTAGATCTTGATGAATTTTGATCATTGTATGATTGTTGTATGCTTACTGGTCAAATTCATCAAGATTGCTTGAATTGTTTTGCCTCTCTATTCTCTATTATTGAACCTTCAAATATATATGAATGGGCTATGCAATTCTTTCCTGGTAACCATGGACTAGTCCGTGGTTATCCGGACTAGTCCGCCCATGCAGACTTGTCCGCAGAGTGCCGGTTAGGCCAGACTAGTCCGACGGACCACGGACTAGTCCGATATAGGTCTCTGGATGACTTCGGACTAGTCCGGTCGAGTCCGGACTTGTCCGATTTCTCGTGTCCATAACCCTAGCCGCCACCAAACCCTAATCCACTCATCCCCACATTTGCTCACGCCTTTCTCTCTCTTGCGCTCGAGCTCCCAAAGCAATCTCTTGTGTCCTCCGTCGAAAAGCCACAAGTTTGGGCGGAGATCAAGCTTGAAGACTTGGGGATTGATTCCACCGGACAAGTCCGGCCTCAAACCCCCAAAACTTCAAGTCTCCAACGATTTCTTCGGTAAAAACCTTCAAAACCCTAGAAATCGTATTTTTCTCAATCATTGATCATTTGGCCTAGCACCCTGCACTAGTTACATGTTTATCTGATGTACTACGTGTATGCTAGACTAGAATTGCATTAGGGACTGTGTCCAGTTCAATCTGTTAGGTTTTTGAGGATGAACACCGGACTAGTCCGGTCCATGCACGGACAAGTCCGGTACCCCGGACTAGTCCGTGCCTAGGCACCGGACAAGTCCGATGTTTCTGAACCTGAACCTAATTCCTTAATTCCCTAATGACATCCATTACTGTCATGTCTCACCTATGCCTTGCATAACTTGTCATTCTTCTTGCTCATTCATTCTCAGATCATGTCGAGCTCCGACAATGAAATCTCCGACTTTGAGGCCGAGTTGGACCACGAGGTGGCATCTCGGTCCTCGGCGGGTCTTGGCAAACGCCAAGAAAGACCTTCTGGGCCTGCTACATCTCCTCCCCAAGTTCGGAGAAAGGTCAGTGCCAAGAAGCCCGCCTCGAAGGCTGCTACACCTTCAAGCGGCCTTCGGCAAGGAAAGGGAAAGGGCAAGGGAGTTGCAACGGGGCCAGTTGGGCCCTTGAGGCTCCATGCTCCCAGGGAAGGGGTCCGGGACCCCACTGAGGAGAAGTTCAACGGAAAAGGCAGTGATTCTGCAGCAAAATACAGGAGCATTGACTGGTATGGCAGGCCAAAGCAAGCTGTCGATAGAAGGTTTTGGTGCAACTTCCATGCAGACTTCTACAAATCAGTGTACCTCCCGATGAAGACACCGGTGGTGCGCAGTCAGTGGATTGACTGGGCCAACCTAGAGAAGAAGAAGTGCTCAGCCTTTGATGAGGTCATTGCCGCAGCTGAGAGGCATGGCTTGAAGGATCTCTTTGCCTTCAGGTATAACTGGAATGATGAAGTGATTGCACAGTTTTTTGTAACGTGCCACTTCTCAAGTGAGGATGAAGAGAGTGTTACTTGGATGACACATGGATCTAAGTATAGTATCACTCAAGAAGAGTTCAATAATCTGCTCCAGCTGGACACCTCTGGACCCGACAGGCTGATCATCCACAACATTGGTGTCATGGAGAAGGATAGGATGAAATTCCTATATGAGCCTAACTCAAAGTATGTTCCTCCCTCTACAAAGCACATGAAACCATTCTTTGTGGTTCTCAACAGAGTGCTGAGGAAGACTATTGCTCCTAAAGATGGAGATGCTGGGAGCGTGCAGGGTTACCTCAGAACCCTAATGAGAGTCATAAGCAGGGACCGTCCATTTGATGTAGCGGAGTACATTTGGAATGATATGGTCAACATATCCTGTACGCCTAACAGGTCATGTGGCTATGCTCCCTACCTCATGTATGTGATTGAGAAAGTCACGGGTATTGAGTTCATGAAGGATGTGGAGCACACCCCCTTGAGGCCTCAGAAGCCTCAACCAGTGAGCATCCAGGCCGCTCCCTCACCGGTCTCCAGTCCCGAGGCACCGACAAGAGCAAGAAGCAGTGCCGGGGAGGTACCTACCTCTAGGGAAGCTCCTCAGAGAGGATCCGCCAGTGGGATCCTCAAATACTTGTCAGCAATCTTCTCCTCCTGCAAAAAGACCGAAGTGAAGGTCCACAAACTCAACAAGAAAAGAAAGGAGGACATGAAGTATATAAAGACCAATGTGAAGCAAATCTGCCAGAAGCTGGAGATTGACCCCATTGGATCTCCAGTGATATCTGAGGTGTCTGACCCGGATTTCACCGAGCTCGGGCCCTTGACCCCTTCCGAGCTTGCCTATTTTGGCATTGGGGGCTCGAGCAGCTCCGCTCCTCCGCCTCCCTCTCCTCCTCGTCAAGCAGAAAGCGAAGAAGATGAAGACGATGACGAGAGGACCGACAGTGAAGAGTGAAGACCCTAGGACCCTCATCTCCTTCTTTTTGGTGTCTTGATGCCAAAGGGGGAGAGATTGAGGGGGAGTCTTAGCTTTAGCTGTGATAGGGTGCGAGGAGAGAGTTCTCTTTACCTTTTATTTGTGGTTGTAATAGCTTAACTCTGTTTTCAAATTAAGTTTGGTCCTGTAATGAATTGCTTAATTTATTTGGAGTGTGTGATGAAAACTGTGTTTTTGCCCCTGGAATGTCATATGCATTTGATATCTGTTGGTTAATGCAAATTATGTCATTCTCAATGTATTCATGCACTTAGTATGCATCCCACCATAAAGAATGCACATATGGATAATTCTCTTGTTGCTTGATGTATTTTTGAGTCATATGTGCATACTTTATGAAAATCTCATTTTTTGCCTTATTTTGTGAAATCTCAATTGGTTGTCATCAATCACCAAAAAGGGGGAGATTGAAAGTGCATCTAGGACTCCCTTGTGGGTTTTGGATGATTTATGACAAGCAATTGGGATCCTAATCCTTTTGTTGAGATGAATGCAGGCAAATGATGAAAAATGAGCAAAATGCCAAAAAGAAGGGAAATGAGAAGCAAAGTGAATTTGAGCTCAAGAAGAAGAAAATAGTAGATTATTATGTATAGAGTGTGTTAAGGAAACACACCCAAGAGCTCAATCACTTTCAAGCACACACATACAATGCACGAAGTTATACAGGACCGGACTAGTCCGATATCAGCCGGACTAGTCCGATATCACATTCTGCACTAGATCGGACAAGTCCGATCTCCACCGGACTAGTCCGATATCTTTCTGATCCACTTAGGACTAGTCCTCTCCAATGCGGACTAGTCCTTAACACAATGCACAAGTCACACAAAATCGGACAAGTCCGTTGTGACCCGGACTAGTCCGATATTCATTCTGATCCACTTCGGACAAGTCTGGTGTCTACACGGACTAGTCCGATATACACACTGATCTAAATCGGACAAGTCCTCCAAGTGCGGACTTGTCATCCCAAACACTTAGGGTTTCATATGTCCGGACAAGTCCGATAGCAATCGGACTAGTCCGAAGATTTCCAGTAGCGAAATCGGACAAGTCCGTTTTCAACCGGACTAGTCCGATATTCCTAGACACTTAGGGTTTGCTACACACAGCACACCGGACTAGTCCGGTGACCACCACGGACTAGTCCGATCTTTCTGAACCCTAACTGTCACTTTTAGAAACCCCATATAAATAGAGGTGCACGGCCCACTTTCACCCTCTCTCGAACCCTAGCGTCGTCACACCTCCCAAGAGACTCAAAAACCATCTCTCTCCACGAAATTAAGTGCAAAATCAATCAATCCATTGAAGATCACTTCTAGATCATTGGAGAGACACTTGCCACACATCTTTGAGCTCTTGGTTTGATTCTCTAACACACTCTTACGTTTCAATTTGTAATTTTCGAGTGTGTTATTGGTGTCATTGTGAGTTGTAATCAAGGGAGCTCTCAACGTGTGAGAACGCCCCTTCAACTTGGTTATTTACCCTTTGTGATTAGTGGAAGAGGATTGGCCTTCGTGGCGATCTGACGAGGAAAGGGTTGGAGAAGACCCGGTCCTTTTGTGGGCTCCTCAACGTGGACGTAGGTTGCCTTCGTGGTAGCCGAACCACGGGATAAATCGTGTGTCTTGTCCTTTTTGTGTTCTTCATCTAATTTGATCAACTTAATCTAGGGTTTGATTCACTTTGTTCAATCTAAGTCTAATTGTTGATCAAGAGTTTTAACTTCAATAGAATCTGACATACTACTATTAAATTGAGATTCAAGTTTATATTTCCGCTGCAAACATTAACGAATCAATCAAATTTTCTGAACTTGATCAACCTAGCCCGTGAAAACCGGACTAGTCCGCACATTACCGGACTAGTCCGATATCTCTGGTATTGACCTTGTTGTTGAGTGTTACAGGAACCGAGAAAAAATCAAAAAGGCCTATTCACCCCCCCTCTAGGCCTACATTCAGCGACGTCAAAGATCAACTTCTCAGTGCGATAATTCTCCCGAGTCCCGAAGGTCACGGGGAGAGTAATGGCACCGAGTGGTGTCATGGCCCCCAGACCTACTCCAGAGAAAGGTAGGGAGGGGCGAAGGTCCGAAGGTCAGAGCTGAAGCTTGACGAAAGATTTGAAGCTTATGAGATTCAGCCCTGAACCTCTGTCCACCATTACATGGTGGAGTTGAATGTTATTGATGGTCGGAGATACCATCAATGGTAGTTGACCAGCTCCGATCATGTTCTGAGGGCAGTCTGAAGCATCAAAAGCGATGGTGGTGTCCATCCACTTTCGATAAGGCTCCGCCCTGGCTGTAGGAGCTACTGAGGCCATGTCCCGCCGCATGGTCTTGAGGACACAGCGGGAGGTGATGTCCCACGAACCACCAAAGATGGTGTTCATGGTCTTCCGACGCTCATTGTCGGAGACGTCGGAGTCGTCGTCGACGGAGGTGTAAACAACCTTCATGACCTTTTTAGGGTCCTGGAAGCCCAACTCCTCTTCAGTCGGAGCTTCATCGACTTTCTGTTTTCCTTCACTCTGACGGAAAGGAACTTCTTCCCGGTGCTTGTGGTAGCGCTCGACAAGGTTTTGGACCTCCCGGCAGTCCTCCAAGTTGTGGCTATTCGACCTGTGGATAGGACACCACACTTTGGAGTTGCCACCGTCTTCATAGGACGACCGAGGTCGTTTTTCAGGGCGTGGCCCCCGGCCACCCGGAGCTGCTGCAGCTGCAGCGGTAGATGTGCCGGCCGACAACTTCTTCTTGCTGTTGGACTTTTTCTTCTTTTTGCCACTCCTGGAGGTAGTGGCTTCGCCTTTGGAGGATTTTTTGCCATCCTCCGGAGGTGGTTTGGAGTGCATTTCACGGCCCTCCGTAGCTTTGGCACACTTGTCTGCCAAGCTGAAGAGCTCCGTGACGCTGGTGATCTCCTTGACCGCCAGCTTCTCCAACATCTTCTTATCTCGTACGCCCTGTCTAAATGGCACGATAACAGAAGCGCTAGAGATAGAAGGAATGGTGTTTCGTACCTGGGAGAACCTCTGGATGAATGAGCGCAGGGATTCTCCCCCCTTCTGCACAACTGCAAAAAGGTCTAGTTCGGTGCCTGGTCGGGTGTATGAACTCCCGAAATTGGTGGTGAACTGTTGGCACAATTCCTCCCAACTATTGATGGAGTTGTGAGGAAGGCTCATGAACCAGGACCTGACGGTCCCAGTCAAGGCCACTGGGAAGTAGTTGGCCGTTACGGCCTCGTTACCTCCAGACACAAGGATTGCGGTGGTGTAAATTTGGAGAAACTCAGTGGGATTAAGAGTCTCGTCAAATTTCTCCAGCAGGTGAGGTCAGAACTTTTGTGGCCATCTGACCATGCATAGATGCATGGCCAGTGCAGAACATCCTCCTCCTACTCCCTTGGGAGTAGGACTGTCTCGAGCCTCTCGCCTTTCGCGAGCACGCTCGATATGGACACGACCGTCCTGTTGACGGTAATGGCGATCAATCTCCGCTCGGAGGTCATGAGTTGAAAGCCTGGTCACCGTATGAGTTCGTCGTGCCCCAGAAGATAGCGACGTAACTTGCTATGATGCATCACGCTTCCTATTCTAGGAAGCGTGCAGATTAAGTCTGCCAGACACGGTCCTGCGCTGCGATGGGGCCCGCCCCGAAGGAGGAGGACCTTAGTTGCTGATACGGTCGGCTGCTGCTGCAACCAGATGTTCCACATCAGCCCGCCACTGCTCCATCACACCCTGGGATGCACCTGGAGGTGGTGGACGTTGGAGGAGAGCACACGCTGCATGAAGCGCGTGTTCAGGGTTGTTGTTATTCGCCGATGCAGTGACCGATGCCGATGCACCATCACGCTGCTCAGCTTGACGTGCTGGTGCAGGTGGTGGCGGTGGAGGCATGAATCCTGCTGGAGCCACGGCACCTGCTGGTTGAAGGATGTTGGAGGGATTGCCTCCAGTGGGTTGAATAGCAGGGTGGCCGTTGGATGATCCAGCAGCTGAGTTTACCATACTCGAAATCTCGGGCGCCCCCTACCTGGCGCGCCAACTATCGGTGTTTGGATCCGGCAGATCTCCTGGCACTACCTTTGGTAGATCGAGGAGTTGTAGTTTGGTGAAGGGTGCGCAGAGATTCAAGAAGGTGAAAGACACGTGTACACATAGATTTATGTGGTTCGGGCTGCCTGAGCGTAATACCCTACTCCACGGGGTGTGTTGGTGATGTATTAAGCGTGTGAGTCTAGAAGAAGCTCCAGAAGAAGAAGCTCGTCCAGCTCAGAGAGTTCAATAGTGGTCTCGAACCGTCTCTTGTGTATCGTCGGCCAGTCCTTTTATAGTACAAGGACTGGTCGTTACACCGTTAGCCTGGCCCGACGGGTGGCCCCGACGGTTACACATGCTTGATACACAATTAATGAGGTTAATTACCCTTAATAGCCTGGTAACGGGCCTTAACAGTGCCGTTATCAGTATTAAGGGCCATCTGATCGTGTGTCATTAATATAGTATTAATGACACTTAATCGGGTCTTGAAGTCTTTGATTGCTCCTTGAAGGTCCGGAGCCATTGGGGGGTCCACCAACCTGATTGTTGAAGCTGAAGGTCCGACGGTTGCCAAGTGGCAGCTCCGGAGCTTACCGTCGAGGACGGGTAGTTCCGGTGCTGTTGGACACATGTCAGTACCAGAGCTTCCCTCTGTCTGGGGTTAGGTCCGGGGGTGCTATACTGGTATTTCGACCGGAGCTTCCCATGTATGGGTGATAGCTCCGGTCTTATGATACACGTGGCGGCTCTGGGACTAAGCATGTCGGGGAAGCAGGTCCAGTTACGCCTGACATGTGGGGCCTTCAAAGGTCTTCAAATCTGGTAGATGGAGTTTCCTTGTGATCTTTGCAGTTCCAAGGGGTATCCGGTACGGAGGGTACCGACAATGTCTAAGTCGGTGGTTGCCTAGTCCTTTTATAGTCCAAGGCTGAACAACTTACAAGTGGGGCTCGGGGCCCAACAGGTGGCCCCGGGTGATCTTATCCTGTACAAGATCTAAGGCTTCTTGCGTACGCTGCCTCTGACTGCGCCTTGAAGACTTATTGTCTTGTTGCGTTGGTCACCAGTAGCTAGGCGTAGTCGTTGATAATGGCAGGAAACGTCCCATCCGTCTTGTCGCTGTAAGCTATCCACTTGGTGGTGTGGGGTAGGCCTGCGACACCTTCTGCGATTGGACGCAACAGTACCTGACAAGAGGCGTGTGTCGCACCTGTACGCTTGGGGAAGACGCGTACCTTCAATGCGCGACTGGACAGGACGCACCACCCCTTACTCCCGCAACCTACTGCTCAGGACAAGTTGCAGGACTCGTGGCAGCTCCGGAGCCCTCCTCGGTGGGAGCAAGGACCCGAAGCCGGAGGACGCATATCAGCTCTGGAGCCCTCCTTGGTGGGAGTAAGGGCCCGAAGCCGAAGGACGTGTGGCACCTCTGGATCCCTCCTTGGTGGGAGCAAGGGCCCAAAGCCAGAGGATGCGTGACAGCTCCGGAGCCCCCCTCGGTGGGAGCAAGGGCCCGGAGCCTGATGACGCGTGGCAGCACCGGAGCCCCCTCGGTGGGAGCAAGGGCCCGAAGCCGGAGGACGCGTGGTACCTCCGGAGTCTGCCTCAGCGGGGAGGTCGGACCCGAAGCTTCTTCTTGGATGCAGGATACCTGGTCTTGAGGGTACCTCTCTCTCTCTCTCTCTCTATATATATATATATATATATATATATATATATATATATATATATATATATTGCAAACAAAAATATAGTACTACGGAGCAGGAGAGAGGGCTGGATAGGCTATCTTATTTTCATGTATCTGGTTGTTGATTCGTTGTTAGTTTGCACTTCTGGTGCAATCATTGGGTTCCTTTGAACAAACTGTAATCTCTACTCTGTACATTCTTACTTATCAATATAAGCCAGTCTACCGGATCTTTCTAAAAAAAAGGCTGGATACGCTAGAACTTTGTATTTTTATTGTGGTGAAATAAAGTTACTTACACGGCTTCCTGTAACGGGCGCAATGTGTATGGGCTGACTCCAATTAAAGTAGGTGTGGAAGGTCGTAAATGACACTTCCCCCGGACCTGCTTAGAGAGCGGCCCGCGGAGGTTCTTTGGATTCACGAGGGCTAGTCCCAGTAGATCGAACACAGCAGAATGATGGACACACAGGTTTTACGTGGTTCGGGCCGCCGGAGCGTAATACCCTACGTCCACAGGAGTGTTGTGTATTGCCTTGCTTGAGCGTGTATGAGCCTTGGTCTAATTTTTTGTCCGTCCCCTGTGAAGTTCGTCTGCAGAGCCCTTTTATAGTTCAAGGACTCTGTAGTCACAAGCTGGGTCCCAGTACCCGACAGGTGGTCCTGGGGAGAGCCAAATCCTATACAAGATTTAGGATTAATTGCTATCTACTTCCCTTTGTCAGGGGAGTCAATGCGCCGTCCCGCCGCGTCGTGCGCCAGGGCTACACATAGTTGGTGATGATGGTGGTGAACGTCCCGTCCGTCTTGTCCTCGCGGCCCATTCGTCCGTCTTGCGGCGTGGGTCTGTACCGGCTACTTGGACAAGACAGGACACTGGAGCCTTAAATTTCGTAAGCGTGGCTCAACCTGCCTGGGGAAGGCGCGTGTAC
This sequence comes from Tuctoria greenei, assembly GCA_036927565.1. Taxonomy (NCBI): domain Eukaryota; kingdom Viridiplantae; phylum Streptophyta; class Magnoliopsida; order Poales; family Poaceae; genus Tuctoria; species Tuctoria greenei. The sequence goes on along the minus strand of JAYESD010000004.1, from coordinate 17,494,326 downwards.
TTAATGCCTGTCTAAGCAGCGCACGCATTACTTTACTGCGGCTTCCTACCGCACTGAGTTGGGCGTCCGCCACGTGGTTACGCCGGAGCCTTCCTCTGCGGGGAGTAAAGCACTTGACGGAACAGGCCACGTGGCGCATTCGGAGCCCACCCCTACGGAGGGGTGGGGGCTCAGCCCTGCAGGCCACGTGTAGCTCCGGTGCCTTTCCCGATGAGGGCACGGACTTGGCCCTGAGGTCCCGATTGGCCACGTGGCGGCTCCGGAGCCCTCCTCAGCGGGGAGGCGTGGGCTTGGCCCTGCCGGCCACGTGGCAGCTTGGGAGCCTCCACCTACGGGGAGGTAGGATCGGGTCCTTCCCTCCTCTACATGGCAGCCTCGGATTCGGCTTCTTAGGCAGAGGCGGAGTCCTTAGCGGTTTTCTCCTGTGCGCGGGGGTACTCGGTCTGCAGGGTACCGACAGTGGCCCCCGAGCCTACCTCGGGAGAGTCGTCGATACCGCAGGTGGGGTCTTCTCCCTTTTCTTCCCGCGCAACTCTTCCGATTCCGCTTCAAGGCAGTTCCCCATGCGACACGCCCCTGCCGTTGAGGTGACGTGTCTCCTTCCGGTTAGCGAAGGCGCTAAATAGGCACCGCGCGACGTGACTCCTGCCTTCAATCGTGCTTTAACTGTGGTGGTTCCCAAGGTGGCTCCTGCGCTTCCGCTACTTTTGCCCTTTCGGAAACTGCCGAGTTACCTCCCGCATAGCTAGCTGCCCAGCTCGCCTTCCTTGTCGAGCGACCCGGGCCCTCATGTCATTGCCCATTAGGGTTCATTACTCCTCTACTGGGGCTGCGGCGATCCACACTTTTGCGCCTGTTGGCCTGCAGGGGTGCATAAAAAGAGAACTTTCCCCCTGAGGGTTCTTTCTCCCGCCTCTGCATCCCTACGCTCGTGTTTCCGCCTCAAGCCCAGTTCTTGCGCTCTAGTTCCCAGTCTCCCCGTCCAGAGCTTCCAACCTCAGCCCTCATGGCGGGCATCTTGCCTAAGTCCAGGCTGTCCAGGCCCGCTGACCTGGCCCCTATGCGCCGGCTTCTTGGTTGGCACACTCCTGAGCGGGAGTCGTGGCTCCGTCCTGGGAGGCTCCCGCTGAGCCTCTCCGCCGGGGAGATGGTTCTCTTCTCATTGTACGTGCTGGCCAGCTTCGTCCCGCCAGGATCTGCCTTCTTGGTCATGCTCCTAGAGACCTTTGGCCTCCAACTCCACCACCTCGCGCCGAACTCGATCGCTATGCTGGCGGTCTTCGCTCACCTCTGCGAGATGTTCGTGGGGGTGATGCCATCGGTAAAGCTCTTCCGTTACTTTTTTGTACTGAGGGCCACCGGCAGGAGTTCGAAGGAGCACCTCGACACCTACTACTTCCAACGCCGGACTAAGGTCCCCACGAGGTACATTGCTTCCTTCAACTCGGCAAGGTGGGAGATGTGGCGCGAAGATTGGATGATCGCCAAGGTCGAGGCCCACGACCGGATGTGCCTCCCCACTAGGATCCCCTACTCTGAGCGATCATTCTGGGAGGAGCGCTCTGAGCTGGAGGAGGCGTTCAACCCGGTGCTGGAGAGGATCCAGATGCTGGCGGACCATGGGCTGTCGTCTGCCATGGTGCTGAGGGACTTCCTGTCCTGCCACATTGCCCCGCTTCAGCATCGTGCCCGCTCGGCGTCGATGTTCACCGGCCTGTCGGACTGCACCCGGCTCGAGACCGGCCCCGGCTCCAACCTGGGCGAGCACCAGCTGCTCGACATGCTGGCCCGGGTCTGCCCCGACGACATCTCCCCTGAGGCACTTACTCTTCCGTCGGCCTGCCGTCCCTTGTGCTCGGACTCCGAGTTGAGGGGGCAGCTACTGAAGATGATGCCGACCCTTGACAAGTCCGGACTGGCACGGTGCCAGATCGGGGACCCGTTCCAGGGGGTTAGCATTGCTGACGACACTGAGGGAGGCGAGGCTCCCTCAAGCGACGTTGGTTCTTCAAGCGGCGACTCCTCGAGCGGCCCCCAGCACCATCCATGGGGTGGCGTCGTCGCCCCCGGCGACAAGGGGAAGGGGAAGGTGCCGGTTCCGGTGCTGGACCCGTCCCCCAAGAAGCGCGCCTGGTCGCCGCCGCCGGCCCCTTCTGCCCTTCGTCAGGACTCTGGAGCCCTGTCGGGCTCGTCGCCAGGGGGCGCCGATGGTGCCACCTTGCCGCCCGAGTCTTCCACACGCAAGAGGGGGAGGCTCCTCAACACCGACAGGACCCCAGCGTTCCCTCTCCGTTCGGAGGGGTGCCAGACCTCGGGGGTGCCGCCGACACCACCACCACAGGGGCCCCCAGCACACTCAGGGGCCCCCACTACGGGTTCGGGGGGTTCGAACCCCCCCCAACCCTTTCGGGAAGCGGTGGAACTTCAGCATCCCTCGGTAAGCCTGCTCAGATTTTACCTTGGGTGTTCTTTGCTGTGCGCCTACCCTGTCAATCTCTTATGGTCTGAGCTTGCTTGGTTTCAGCGCTTCCACAGCTACTCCATCACCCGCGGGCACTTCTGCTGGAGGGTCTGCCGCTCCAGTCGGCTCGCGGGGATCGTCCGCTGCCTCGGGCCCTGCTCCGGTGCCCCAGGCTGCTGCTGCTGGGGCACCTCGGGCCCCCGTGTCTGAGACCCCCGCAGCGGCTGCCGGAGCCCAACCGCGCGTGCCGATGACCGCCGCCGCGCCTACCAACGACACCGCGTCCACTGGCCACTCCGTGCCGGCCGACGCTGCCGCGGCCTCCGACACTGCTGCATCGGCTGGCGCCACCGCCCCGGGTGCTGCCATCCGGGAGGGGGCCCTGGTCCTCGCCTCCCCAGTGGTCCTCCAAATGGAGGACGATATTGAGGAAGTGGGGAGGCAGGGGCCTGCTGCTACGGTGGAGCCCCTCCCACTGTCCGAGGCTATGGTCGTGGCCTACTCCGGCTTCTGGCAGGCCCAGGCGGCCCTTGCCCGGGAGAAAGGGTGGCTCGAGGACGAGGACGACCGGCTCCGGGAGTGGGCGAGGGCCCTGGAGGCCCGGACTCGGCTGGCAAAGAGCCGAGCGGCCCAGCGGGAGGTGGTCGTTCGGGAGGAGATAAAGATCCTCGAGCAGGAGCGCGACCTCATCGCCCAGCTGGACGCCGTCACCCAAAAGCTGAAGGCAGAAACCGAGGCCATCCACGCTGAGGCCAGCTCGCGCCTCCAGGACTGCGAGGACCTTCAGCACTTGCTGTCCCTCCGGGAGGCCACTCTAGCCGAACGGGAGCAGGAGCTGGCGGCGAAGCGGGCCGAGGTGGAGGCAACCTGCCGCGGGCTCATCCTCCAGCGGGAAGGGGCGAGAGTCCGCACGGCCGAGCTGGACCGCCGGGAAGCCGCCGTAGCTAAGGCGCAGCAGGCCTAGTGTGCTGAGTGCCAGGCCCTTCTGGACCGCGAGTTCAACGTCGCCCTTGAACCGCCGTGAGGCGGGGGTCCGCGAGCGCGAGAGGGCCCTGGCGGCCAGGGAGAAGCGGTTCCTGGACGGCGGCCCCTGGGCACTGACGGCGGCCCAGCAGGAGGTGGCGGAGCTCCGGGCGGCGTGCTCCGCAGAGGCCCAGAAGGTCTGGGAGTTCCTCGGCGGTGCCGACTCGGCTTTGGTGCCGCTCGGCTTCAGCCCAACGCGCGTGGGGGAGCCGGCGCAGGAGGTGAGTCAGGTGTTCCCGGCGCTCGACTCCACCAGCTCGAGGATGCGCTCGCTGGGGGCCATCCTTGACAACCAGCTGGAGGCCGAGGGACGGATGCTGGTGAAGGAGGTGGCGACGCACATCTTGTCCTACTTCCGGAGCTGGTACCCATACGTCTCCCTGCAGCCGGTCCTCGAGGGGCCCATCGCCGAGAGGGAAGAGGCCGCCAAGTCTGAAGTTTCGGATGTGGTGGCACTAATCGCCTCAAGGTTCCAGTGGAGCGGCTGAGGGCTCCCCGGGCGTCTGTTTAAGTTTTTGTCTTTCTGTCTTTTGTCTTGTGGTTGGATGTGATGACAAACTCTTTATTTGTGCGATAAAAAATCTGTCTGTGGTGCCCTTTTATACTCATCTTGCTTTTGTTTCCAGCAGTGTCTTCTGGCTGCTTGTTGTTCCTTAGCTTCCAGGACCTGCCGTCCCCCAAAGTATGGCCCCCTGACAGGCGTGGCCAGTTGTTATGGGCACTCCTATCATACACTTAGGGTTTAGGGCGGACCGGTGCAGGAGGAGCCTAGGATTCGTAGGTAGCATTGCCGTAGCTGAGTACGCAGGTATGTCGACAGCGGCCCCCCTGGGGGTGCCGCCGGAGCTTCAGTTCCGCGGTGCTTGCCATCTTCGGCGAGAGGTCGACAGCGGGCCCCCTGGGGGTGCCGCCAGAGCTTCAGGTTGGCGGTGCCCACTGTCTTTGCGGGTACTCTGACGGTGGTTGCTGGAATAACTTCCTCAAAGACCTGTACATAGATCAAAAAAGAGAAGTAACTCTGTCTGCTGGTCACTTAACCCCTGCTCGTTTTGTAGTGTCGCTTGACTTACGATCCTGGGCTGACTCATGGGGCTTGGGTAATTCAGTGCTTCTGCACCCATGGCTCGTTGTCCAGAATACCCTAGGGTGGTCCATCTGGCCCCCAGCACTTGGCTGTAACGCTGGGGAGGCAGAACGCACAGGCTTAGGGTACAGGACCAGGCTAAGCAGGCTGTGGCCCTGAACCTCCCGCTCGGCGTAAGCCGTTTCCGGGGGGGAACCATCTGGAGACACAGGCCCCCGAGTATTGGAACAACCGAGGCCCCAGGCGCATCGCAAGTATCTCAAGCAACCCCACCTGCAGTCCAGACAGCAAGGCTCCCACTATTGTTAAAGCAGGGGAAAAATGACAGCGCTCATGATAGATCACGAGCTATGGCGGGCTTACAGCAACATCATAAAAATTAAAGATAATTTTTGAATTGACAAACCCTATACCAGGCAGGACAACATTCTTTCATTGTAGTTTCTCATAAGATGAAGCAGACTTTACAAGGGGAATAACCCGGCCTGGGTGTTAGGTGGAGCCGAGTGCACCTACTTAGGGTTCTGGACCAGGCTAAGCGGAATGTGCACTCGGAGCCCCGTCCCCTATAATAAGTGATATCCTGAGATAATGTGTAACCTTTACAATGAAATAGCATTGCCCCGACCCTGGTCTAGGGGTAGAACTTACGGAGGTGTTCGATGTTCCATGGGTTGGGTAACCGCTGTCCATCCTCCGTAGCTAGGCGGACGCATCTTGGGCGGCAAACCTCTGTTATCCGGAAGGGACCCTCCCAGCTGGGGGAGAGTTTGTTAGACCCTTCTCGGGAAAGTATGTGGCGCAACACAAGGTTGTCAACCTTTAGCTCCCTACTCCGCACGGTCCTCTAATGGTAGCGCCGGAGCGCCTACCTGTACCGTGCATTTCGGAGAGCTGCTCGCACTCGTCCCTCGTCGACGAGGTCCAGGTCTTCACACCGGAGCTGGTCCTACGCGGCTTCGTCGTACCTCCGGGCACGAGGAGAGCCCATGGTAATTTCTGGGGGGAGGACGGCCTCCGCCCCGTACACTAAGAAGAAAGGTATTTGCCCCATGGCCCGGCTGGTTGATGTCCGGCTAGCCCACAGTGCACACGGAAGCTCATCCACCCAATTTGCACCATGCTTCTCAAGGTGTGAGAATGTGCGAGTCTTGAGGCCCCTGAGGATCTCTGCATTGGCTCTCTCAACCTGCCCATTGCTCTCTGGATGAGCAACAGATGCATAGCAGACTTGGATCCCCAGGTCCTCGCAGTATTCTTGGAATGCTGCACTTGTGAACTGGGTCCCGTTATCAGTGATGATTCTGTTCAGGACCCCGAACCAGCAGACGATCGACTTAATGAACTTTACTGCTGACTGCTTGTTGATGGTGACAACTGGGGCGCCTCCGGCCACTTGGTGAACTTATCTACAGCGACGTAGAGATGCCGGAATCCTCTGACGGCTTTGGGAAAGGGTCCCAGGATTTCCAACCCCCATACAGCGAATGGCCATGAGGGAGGGATCATCTGCAGCGCCTGAGCTGGTGTATGGATCTGCTTGGCATGGAACTGGCACGCCTTGCACCTCTTTACCATCTCAGTGGCATCCTGGAGTGCTATCGGCCAGTAGAAGCCATGCCAAAAGGCTTTACCGACCAGCGTGCGGGAGGACGCGTGGTTCCCGCACTCGCCTCCATGCATCTCTGCGAGCAGGTCGCAGCCCTCCACCCGGGTAATGCATCACAGTAGGATGTCATTGGCGCCACGCCGGTAGAGATCCCCTTCCACCAGCGTGTACCTTTTAGCCATGCGAACAATCCTTTCTGCCAGGGCATGTTCTTCGGGAAGGATATTGTCCTTCAAGTAGTCCCAGACCTCCGAGATCCATGCATCGGGACTTGCTTGAGCTTCTGGATCTTGGGCGCCCAGTAGATCGGAGCCCTCGGTGGCGCATACGATCCTTGGCAGACTCCATGGTAGTAGGGTTGCCGGGACTACCAGCTTCGAGGTGCTGGGCTCGCCCCCTTCGCCCGGCTCGGCTGCCCGGGCGGTTGGTCGCGGTAACGTCCTTGCAAAGACTCCTTGGGGCATTGGGGCCCCTCCGGAGGTCTTCGTTGATAGGTCATCTGCGACTGAGTTGTCGGCTCGGGGTACATGGCACAAGTCCAAGACTTCAAAGTCCTTTTCCAGCTTCTGGACGTGCAGCAGGTATGCAGCCAATTGAGTGTCATTGCAGCTGCACTCTCCTCTGGCTTGCTTGATGATCAGTTGAGAATCACCTTTAGCCAGGAGTTGTTGGACATTGAGGGTCAGGGCAGTCTTCAGCCCAAAGATTAGGTCTTCATACTCCGCCATGTTGTTTGTCTCCTTGAAGTCGAGGCGCACCATGTACTTGAACTACTCCCCAGTCGGGGTGAGAAGCAGGACCCCAGCGCCGGCCCCCTACTTCCGCAAGGAACCGTCGAAGTAGAGCGTCCAGGGGGTCTCGGTGAAAATCGGAGCCTTCGGCACCGTTTCGCCGTTGTCCGGGCCCCCCGGGTTGCTTGGTGATGGGGTCCATTCGGCCAAGAAGTCCGCCAGTGCTTGGCTTTTGACTGCATGTCGAGGTAAGAACTCCAACTCGAACTCAACCAGCTCCGCTGCCCACTTGGCAATGTTGCCAGTCGAATTGGGGCTGTGGAGTATGGTTTTCAGCGGGAAGGAGGTGACCCCTGAAACCCGGTGAGCCTGGAAGTAATACCGAAGCTTCCTCGATGCTATGAGCACTGCATACAGTAGTTTGTGTACCTCCAAGTATCTTGTCTTTGCTTCATGGAGGACCTCACTGACGTAGTAGACTGGCCGTTGGCAGGTCCGAACCCTCCCTGGGGGGTCCGGGGCTCCTGGCAATGCGTCTGCCTTCTGGGGAATGTGGCTCCCAGGGTCTAGCTGGGCCTCCGGGGGTTGGGACCCGTAAGGCACTTGGTCAGTGGAACTCACAGCGGGGGGGGGGGGGGGCTCTTCTGGGTTCGGGCCTTGAGGCTCGGCCTCCCCCTCTAGGGCTCCTTCTGGTACTTGTTGCGGTAGTAGTTCCGGCCGCTTTGCAACCAAGACCATGTTGACCACTTCTGTTGTTGCGGTGATGTACAACAGGAGCGGTTCACCGGGTTCTGGTGCCACCATAATGGGTAGCGTCGTCAGGTGTTTCTTGAGCTCCTGGAAGGATGCTTCAGCTTCCTCAGTCCACTCAAAGGGGCCTGACTTCCGTAGAATCTTGAAGAAGGGCAGGGCTCGCTCAGCCAATCTTGAGATGAACCAACTGAGGGCTGCCAAATATCCTGCAAGCTTCTGCACGTCCTTGATGCGAGCCGGCGGCCGCATCAGCTCTATCGCCTTGATCTTCTCTGGGTTAGTTTTGATCCCTCGGTGCGATACCAAGAAACCAAGGAGCTTCCCTGCAGAGACCCCAAAGACACACTTGTCGGGGTTCAGCATCGTGCGTGTCGTGCGCAGCTTGCTGAAGACTCTGGCTAGGTTGTCTAATAGGGATGTGCTGTCCCTGATTTTTACCACGATGTCGTCGACATACACCTCTACCATATCTCTAATGAGGTCCCGAAATGTCTTATGAATTGCACGTACAAAGGTGGGGAGAGCATTTTTGAGACCATAAGGCATGGAGACATAACAATACGTGCCGTCTACTGTTATGAAAGCAGTGTGTTCCTCATCTTCCCTAGACATAGGTATTTGGTGAAAATCGGAATACGCATCTAGGAAACACAGAAGGTCACAACCTGATGTTGAGTCTACTATTTGATCTATCCTAGGAAGAGGGAATGGATCCTTAGGACATGCCTTATTGATATTGGTGTAGTCGATGCACATCCGGAGCTTCCCGCCAGCCTTAGGAACGACAACAGGGTTGGCCAACCACCGTGGGTGGTGAACCTCCCGGATGAAACCAGCATCGAGCAGCTTCTTGATTTCTTCATGGGTGAAGTTTTGCCGCTCGATGGACTGTTTCCTGGGCTTCTGCTGTACCAGCCGGGCGTCGGTGTAGATCTTCAGATGGTGCTCAATCACCTCCCTGGGGATCCCCGGCATCTGTGATGGTTGCCATGCAAACACATCGACGTTGTCCTGGAGGAAGGTGATGAGCGCGCATTCCTATTTGCTGTCCAGGTTCCCCGCGATTCGGGTCGTCTGGGCATCCTCAGAGCCAATCTTGACGACCTTCACAGGGACGTCATCGTCGTTGGCAGGTTGCACACGAGGTGCAGCAGTGGAGGCTCGCTGCGTCGGGCCTTGCTCTGGCCGACTCTCCGTCGAGCCTCCTGGGACCGGAGCCCTCCCCGCTGCAAGTGCTTGGAGCTGCTCCAAGGCTGACACTGCGGCTGAGCGGTCCCCTCTGATCCTGAGTACACCGGACGGCGTCGGCATCTTCAGGATGAGGTAGCCGTAGTGGGCTACAACCATGAACCTGTAGAGGGCTGGCCTCCCGATGATTGCATTGAAGGGGAGGTCGACGTCTGCCACGTCGAATAAAACACTCTCCGTACGGTAGTTCTCCGGGGTCCCGAAGGTCACCGGGAGGTGTATGTTACCATACGGGAGGATTTGCCCAGGTCCGACACCCGAGAACGGGCTCGAAGGTGTGAGCTGGGACATCGGCAGCTGCAGCTTCCGGAAAGCCGCAGTGGAGATGAGGTTGAGGCCCGCCCCTCCATCTATCAACACGTGAAAGACCTTCACGTTGGCGATGGTTGGGGACACCAGCAGCGGGAGCACTCCTGCCCCTGCCATGTTCTTCGGGCAGTCCGAAGCGTTGAAGCTGATTGCCGTGCTCATCCACTTGTGGTGGGGAGCCGGACTTGGGGCAGGGGCCACTGCCCAACGCAGGGTTTTCACCGCGTTTCGGGACGTGGGGTCGGTGGCTCCCCCGTAGATGACATGGAGGGTCTTGCGGCGCTCCTTATCACTACTGGAGTCAGAGTCGCCACCCTCGAAGACCGCTTTGACCACCCGCTGGGGTTCCTGGAACCCCATCTCGCTGTCATCCTCTTTCTCAGGATCAGCCTTCTACTTGCCCTCCCTCTGGTGGGGGGGGGGGGGTGCACCCTCCTGGCGCTGCTGCCTCTGTTTCTGTTCGTGGAATCGTTCCGCGAATCTCTTCACTTCCTGGCACTCGCTAGCACTGTGGCTATTAGTACGATGCACCGGGCACTTGAAGTCAGGCTCCTCGGGATAAGGCGACTGCCTAGGGCGCTTGTCTCGGCGCGACGCTCGGGCTCCGCGGGGCGCCGCAGCCGCCACTACCTGGGCTCCGGGCTTTGGCCTGTTCTTGCCACCGCCTTTCTTCTTCTTGCCGCTGCTCCTCGCAGAGGCCCCTTCCTCAGTCGGGGTGGTTTCCCTTGCTTCTGAGGATGGCTGGGAGTGCCCGTTGCGCCCCTCAGCTGCCCTAGCACATCTGTCCGCCAGAGAGAACAGCTCGGAGACATCACACACCTCGTGCGTGGCTAACTTCTCGAGCATCTTCTTGTCCCTCACACCCTGTCTGAACGCAACGATAACCGATGCGCTAGCAACATGAGGTATGGTGTTCCGTACTTGGGAGAACCGCTGGATGAACGATCGCAGCGACTCTCCAGCGCGCTGCCTAACGGCGTGGAGGTCAAGCTCGGTGCCAGGGCGCTTGTAGGAACTGCCGAAGTTAGCCACGAACTGCCGGCACAACTAATCCCAGGAGGTTATGGACCCCTGGGGCAGGTTCATGAGCCATGACCGAGCTGGGCCAGTCAGGACGACGGGGAAGTAGTTAGCCATAATGGCCTCGTCGCCTCCTGCAGCTAGTATCGCAGTGGTGTAGATCTGCAGGAACTCGCTCGGGTTGACACTCCCGTCCTACTTCTCCGGCATGTGTGGCCAGAACTTTCGTGGCCAGACCACGAAACGGAGGTGAGGCGCTAGCGCCGCACACCCTTGGCTAGGGCTGACTGGTGCCGGCGGCGGCATCGCATACCCTGGGTGAGCAGGCGGGCCTGCGCACACCTGGGCTGGAGTGGTGTTGCGTACGCCTGTACAGGAGGTGCGACGTACGCCTGGTGCGGTGGAGGCACGACGTACGTCTGGTGTGGTGGAAGCGCAGCATGAGCCTGGGGCACATGGCCCGGCACGCTGTAATCTGCCTCGAGGTTGCGCCGAAGTTCCCTCTGGTGCTCGATGGTGACTCGGCAGTCCTCTCCAGCCCTGCGGCGCTGCAGCCCGGTTCTCAGATCTGTTGTTGAGACCCTGGTTGAGCGCGAGTCTGCCGTCCACCGGTCAACTGTCGGCGTTCGCAACAATGACACATGCACTGGTTGGGCATGTGTTTCCCTCGGCGGAGGCGCATTGAGTGCGGTGGTGACGAGGTGGTCGACGTCGTTGATCCACTGCTGAGCTGCTCCCTGAGGGGCATCCCCAGCAGGAGGGTTGTGGAGTAGTGCACGCGCTGCCGCGAGCGCGCTCTTCGGGCTTGCAGCCGGTGGCGCCGTGACTGCTGTCACGGCAGGAGTACGCCGTGGAGTGCCGTATCGGCCTGCAGCCGGCGAAGTGACTGCGGGGCGACGTGAAGGTCCTGACCTTTCTGCTCTAGAGCGGTAGCCTGCTCTAGAGCGGGATGACGCCTGATCCTCTGCCACTGTCTGTTGCCGTGACTGCGCCCTGGATGATCCAGCGTTGGATTGGTCGTTCACCATTGCTGCAGGTGGAGATCTTGACGGGGAAAAAGCCCCCTACCTCGCGCACCAAATGTCGAAGGTCGTAAACGACACTTCCCCCGGACCTGCTTAGAGAGCGGCCTGCGGAGGTTCTTTGGATTCACGAGGGCTAGTCCCAGGAGATCGAACACAGCAGAATGATGGACACACGGGTTTTAAGTGGTTCGGGCCACCGGAGCGTAATACCCTACGTCCACGGGAGTGTTGTGTATTGCCTTGCTTGAGCGTGTATGAGCCTTGGTCTAATTTTTTGTCCGTCCCCTGTGAAGGTCGTCTGTAGAGCCCTTTTATAGTTCAAGAACTCTGTAGTCACAAGCTGGGTCCCAGTAACCGACAGGTGGTCCTGGGGAGAGCCAAATCCTATACAAGATCTAGGATTAATTGCTATCTACTTCCCTTTGTCAGGGGAGTCAATGCGTCGTCCCGCCGCATCGTGCGCTAGGGCTACACATAGTTGGTGATGATGGTGGTGCACGTCCCGTCCGTCTTGTCCTCGTGGCCCATTCGTCCGTCTTGCGGCGTGGGTCTGTACCGGCTACTTGGACAAGACAGGACACTGGAGCCTTGACTTTCGTAAGCGCGGCTCAGCCTGCCTAGGGAAGGCGCGTGTACTTAATGCCTGTCTAAGCAGCGCACGCATTCCTTTACTGCGGCTTCCTACCGCACTGAGTTGGGCGTCCGCCACGTGGTTACGCCGGAGCCTGCCTCTGCGGGGAGTAAAGCACTTGACGGAACATGCCATGTGGCGCATTCGGAGCCCACCCCTACGGAGGGGTGGGGGCTCAGCCCTGCAGGCCACGTGGTAGCTCCAGTGCCTTTCCCAGCGAGGGCGCGGACTTGGCCCTGAGGTCCCGATTGGCCACATGGCAACTCCGGAGCCCTCCTCAGCGGGGAGGCGTGGGCTTGGCCCTGCCGGCCACGTGGCAGCTTGGGAGCCTCCACCTACGGGGAGGTAGGATCGGGTCCTTCCCTCCTCTACGTGGCAGCCTCGGATTCGGCTTCTTAGGCAGAGGCGGAGTCCTTAGCGGTTTTCTCCTGTGTGCGGGGGTACCCGGTCTGCAGGGTACCGACAGTAGGTATCTAGTAATTAAGCATTATTAGTCGGATAACTTATTTTCTTTCTGAAGGGTGATGAACTATTTTTTTGAAGGGTATAATTTAGCATTCAGCTACACGAACTTCCCATTAAGAGTCAACATATCATAAAACTGTGTATACTAGACACAACTATAACTAATGTACATGTTTAATCTAGATTGTATCAACTTGAACCAAAAAAAAGTTATCCTCGATGTTTTAATTGCCTCTCTTTCTTTCGCTGCACATACAGATGAGCACAAATCGCTTTCGTAGCATGTTACATACCACTGACGGATTCATTTGCTACACTAGCTAGTCCAGAGAATTGATACTTCCAATAATTTCATGTTCAATTTTCTTCTCTCCATTGTGTCCAATAGTACAAGGTTAAAGAAACATGAAAGCTATGTGCAATGTTTTTATATTATGGTACTGCATGACAAGAGCGGACCCCCTTGAATCCAATGCTACCAAAAAGAAAATCCGGTGATGGTATGGGAGCAAACATCCTCTTGCATCATCATTCAGAGCTCAAAGCCTCAAAACACCATGTGGCCTATTCCACACAGCTGGCTCTATCGAGAATTCAGTAACCATCGAGCTGAGAGAAGGGGCACCTTATTTATATTTCATTGGGGCAACTTGAGGTTGTTAGTGTTTTTGTTGTCTCGGTCACGTGGACAATAATCATGAGCGAGTTCGACTCCCTCTACGCGCTCTGATCGGGGCGCAACTGACTCCCGTTTGGTGTGGTCGCCTCTCGCCCGCGCAATATTAAATAGAGGGGAGAGGTCGAAGCCTCAATCACCTGTTAATTGAGTGCCACAAACTCTCCCCACAATCCTATCCCGATCTATTAGACCGCGGAGCGAGGGAAAGGTTTGTTCCGCCGCTGCCGCCTCTGCACCGAGCCGCCACTGTGTCACAGTCTCCCTGCATCGACGATCGTCACCGCACCAACCTCCTCTTCACCGACATCCACTTGAGCCCAATGGCATCAAGTGGACACACTGAAGATAACCCTCATCTCTCCTCTAATTCCCTAATTGTCTTCTCCTCAATGCTATGATATTTTCACATGTCTTTGATTGATTAATTAATCTAAGCAATTATATCTTTGTTCAATTATGGCTCAGCATGACTGTCTAGTTTGATTATGCCTAAGTATTCCCAATTAGGAGTTCCTAGTCTAGATCACAAGCATCATTAGCTTTAACAATGGCATCAGAGCCGTGCTAGTGAATCTTAATTGAATAATTAAGTCTAAATTATATTTATTAAGTTTCTAATCATGTTTTAATTCGGTTTTAGTCTTTGTTAATTAAGATTAGTTCCAATTAAGTTGATTTTTCACAGCAATTAGGAGGAGAATCAGTTTTAGTTTCGGTTTTAACTAAGGTTTAGAATTGAGCAACAAGAAAACCGAATTGAATTAAGAAAAACTAAGATGGGGAATAGAACGTACTCAGTGAGGTGTGCCAGCTCCTTGTTCTTCGGGACTAGGAGTGGGCGTTTGGTCTACCCGGTAAATTCGGTTCGGTTATTTCATTTTCTTAATTTCTGTTTTCTAAAATCACTACCTGAAATATTATACAAATATTAGGTACCCGAAATATTTGAGTACCTAAATTTCGGTTCGGTTTTCGATCTTACCCGAAATACCGGAATTGCACATTATTTTCATTTCGTGCTCTCAACAATCAATATAAGTTTAATATCAATTGTAAATTTACTTCTAAGAGAGAATAAATTATTAGTTCACTAATGGTGGATCATAATTAAATAGTTTATTCTAGTGACATCACATATCATAACTCACAAATAAAACATCAAAATTCATATTGTTTGTAGTTCATAGATCATAATTTAACTTGAGATTTTATTGTTCGGTTATTCGGGTATTTTGGATACCCGAAGGTGAACCCGAATCCGAAATAAATATATCGGTTATTTAGATTTGCTACCCGAATAGGTACCCGATACCCAACTTTTCGGTCTCGGTCTCGGTTTTTCAGTCTCGATTTTTTGCCCACTCCTATTCTGGACCCCTCGCCGACGTCGAGTGTCAGATGAGGGAGTCTGCGTCATCCTCCTTAGTGGATCTCCTTGGTTGAGGAGATTCGGGTAAGGAAGACATCAACCGCCGTCTGCCTTAGAGCATCGGGTTAGGAAACAAGCACTCAGAACACTCAGCTTGCTCGGAATCCCTGCAAACAAGCACTGAGAACACTCAGCTTGCCAGGCGCTAGGGTTAAGGGTCGAAATCCTAACCCTAGCCGCGGGTTTCCTTCAACAGCGACCGACCGACGCCACCTCTGCCGACGACGAGCAAACTCTCGGTGTGCTCGCTCACCGGCGGCGAAGGCGCGACCGTGTTGCAAGTTCCCATGGCGAACCACCCCACTAAAATTCGGTGTGCGTCGGTTTCCCTCCACGGCTGCCTTCCGATGTCACCGACGGAGAAGCACCTCACGGTGTGGTTCTCCACCGGAGTCGACGACGTGGTGGCGTCGGAGGTCCCGCGCCGCCTCCTCGCTCGCTCTCTCGCCTCGACCCCGCTGTCGCTCAAAGTGAAGAGGAGAGTGACAGTGAGAGTGCAAATGACATAGGTTTCGGCAATTTTTTGCGGCGGAGAAATTTCTATACCTCCGATCTCGCCACTTGACCGTCGGATCAAAAATGGGCGGCTCAGATCAACCTAAGTGTTTAGCTCCCAATGAATAGCAGTCGTCGGATTGGAATCCGACGGCCCTCAGCACGTGTCGCGTGCCGCCTATGGAAAGTGGGCCTCGAGCCCATGCGGGATGGCGTAACGGGCCAGGTGGGCTGCCCTTTGGGTTTTTCGGGATTTTCGGTATTTTCCCATGGGCTGTTCACCCTTGGGCCGCCTAGGCTGGTGGGCCATGCGATGCATTTCCTTTTTGTTTTAAGCATTTTTTTAGAAATGGGCTGGGCCATTTCAGTCAGTGGGCCGAATTTTGGATTGTGGCCCTTTTAGAATTTTCAGTATATTTGGATTTTCAGAATATATTTAGAATGGGAAAATAATTCCAAAAATTAAGAAATGATTATAAAAATTAATTAAATGATTGAGAAAATTAAGGAAATTTTGTGTGATGTTTTGTGTGATTTGATTGCAATATTTCTGTAATTTTGGTAATTATTGTTATTAAGTGAATTTTCTTAGTTATTTAATTCATTTAATTGCTATTAAATGTTTTGCAATTAAATTTTCAGAAATTTAAGTGTATTTATCTTCCGTTGTCATTTAGTAGTAAATTTAAATAAGTAATCAACGTGAAAATTTAAATTTACTAAAATTTTAAGATTATGTATGTTTTTGCATAGAAATTAAATAAGTAACCAATGTGAAAATTTAATTTTGCCATGTTTAAGTTAATTTTCAATATATTTGTACTATATTGGATATGTATTCATGAAATATTAAGTAGGTTTACATGTAATTTAAAGTAACCAATGTGAAATAGTTCCATGTTTGTTTAAGTTGTTAAGTGAAATGGTTTTGTTGAGTAACCAACATGAAACAAAATTTTATGCCATTTCTAATTGTTTAAGTGCAATTTTAAGTATGTGCTGCATTACATGTTATTTTATTCATTTTCTAACCCCTATGTTTATTTTATTAATATACCTCCAATGTGGTAAGTCTCATTGTCTCCATGGAGACTCTCATGGGTCATAACTATAGGACATGGAATGAGAGACTTTGCATGAACTTAGCAATTGTAAATCTTAACTTTTGCCTAAAGAAGGATCACCCTGTTGATTCTGAAGTCCCTATTGCCCAACCTGAGGAAACTAATGATCAATTTGCGGTAAGAAAAGAGGAACATATTAAACTTAAGGAAATATACACTAAGGACTTTGAGGCTTGAGAGGAATCCAACATAAAATGTCTCATGGTCATTAAAGACACCATTTCTGAGTCCATAAGAGGAGCCATTCTTGACTATGAGTTGGCCACTGAGTATATTGCCAAGGTCAAAAGTCAATACACATGCTCCACTAAGACATTTGCAAGCACTCTTCTCAAGAGACTTTTTAACGAGAGATACACTGGTGGGGGTGTGAGAGATCACATCCTTAAGATGTGTAGCTTGAATACAAGCCTCAAGACTCTGAACTTAGTCATGCCTGATGAGATGCTTATGCATTTCATCTTCATGTCTTTGCCAAAGGAGTTTGAGACTTTTGTAATCAATTAAAACTCTAAGGAAGATAGCTCAATATTAGAGAAGGTCATGACTATGTGCGTTCAGAAGGAGGAACACAAAAAGGGTATGGGTGGAGACTCCATAAACTTTGCTAAGGGTAAGGGTAAAGGAAAGGGAGATACCTACTTTACCTCTTCCAAACCACCATCTTTCAAGGTGCAAGATTCCTCTTCTAAGGGCAAAGAGATAGCTTCTCAGTCTTCTGGTCCAAAGTTAAAGTCAGATCAATGCAAGTTTTGCAAGGAAAAGGGACATCGCCAGAAGGACTATTTTGGTTGTCAAGTGTTGTGCTAAGAATGGTAAAGATATTATTAATTTTGTTAATGATTCCCTGTATTTAGCTAATGCACAATCTACTTGCTGGATTGACTCAGGTGCAACTGTGCATATTTGTAATTCTATAGAGAGATTAAGTATGATGAGGACTATAAGAAGGGGGGAAAGGACCATCAAAGTCACTGATGGCCATGAAGCTGAAGTAGAAGCCATTGGATTTTATCCACTTAGACTTAGTAGTGGTTTTGTACTTAGGCTTCATGATGTTCTTTACGTTCCTAGTTTAGAGAGGAATTTGATATCAGTCTCATGTTTGGTTGTGGATTTGTATGCCATTTTGGCGAAGACAAATGTTCCATTAATTTGCATAATAAGATTGTGGGTCTTGCCTTCAGACAAGATATGCTTTATTTGTTATCCACTCATGATAATGTGAATGTTCTAAGTAATGATCAAATTCCCACTATGAATGACATAGGAAGAAACAAGTGTAAAAGAATCAATTTCAAAACATCATCAAAATTATGGCATTGTCGTTTATGCCATATTTCGAGGGGGGATCGAATGCTTAGTATCTCAATCGATTCTACCCCACTTAGACTTTTCAGACTCATAAGAATGTATTGATTGCATTAAAGAAAAATTTGTTAAGAATATTAAGAAGAACATCATACGCAGCACGAGAATTTTAGAAATAAATCACATGGATATTTGTTGTCCGTTTCCCGTAGTCTCAATAGTCGGATATGATTCATTCATAATGTTTAAGGATGACTACACTTGTTATGGTTATATTTATCCAATCAAGGAGCGATCTGAAGTATTGAATAAGTTTAAGATATTTAAGGCTGAAGTAGAAAATCAGCACAATGTTAAGATTAAAGTAGTAAGATCCAACCGTGGATGTGAGTACTACATTCGGCATACCCCATATGGTGAGGTTCCTGGACCTTTTGCAAGATTTTTACAGGAACATGGTATAGTTGCCGAATATTCTACACTGGGCGAACCTCAGCAGAACGGTGTTGCGGAACGTAGAAATCGTACACTTATGGACATGGTAAAAAGTATGTTAAGTTATTCTACGTTACCGATTAGCCTATGGATGGAGGCGTTAAAAACCACTATAAATGTGCTTAATCGGGCTCCCACTAAGTCAGTAACTCAGACACCATATGAGATGTGGACGGGATATAAGCCCTCACTAAACTATTTCTATATTTGGGGATGTCCAGCTGAGGCTAAGATGTTTAACCCAATTATTAGCAAACTGGAATCTAGAACAGTTAGTTGCCATTTCATTGGCTATCCTGAGAAGAGTAAGAGTTTTAGATTCTATTGTCCAGATCGGCATACTAAGTTTATAGAAACATGACATGCCGTATTTTTAGAAGACGCTATGATCAGGGGGAGCACGGTACGGTGGGAAATAAATCTTAAGGAGGAACGGATTAGTTTACCTGCTCTGATGACTCAAGAGCCATATTTCACCCTACCCGCTGTCGTTGTGTCATCGGTGCCTGCTACTAGTGACACAACGCCTATTGTTGCACCTTCAACGGCCATAATAGAAATAAGTGAGGTTCCACCTTCCCAGCCTGTTGAGGATTTGGTCGAACAAAATGAGGTTCAACAACAGCCTCCACCCTCAGATGGTTCTCAAGTAAGAAGATTACAAAAAGTAAGACGACCAGCCGATCCAGACGATTATCAGATCTACTTGAGTGAATAAGTTAAGATAGAAGATGATCCCACCTCCTACGAAGATGCCATTAGGAGATCTCAGTCATCAGAATGGCGTAAGGTCATGGAAGATGAAATGAGTTCTATGAGTGCCAACAAGATATGAGACTTAGTAGAAATTCCTAAAGGAGCCAAAATAGTAGGTTGTAAATGGGTCTACAAGATAAAACGTGACTCCAAAGAGAAGATCGAAAAGTATAAGGTGTAACACCCTCATTTTCATGCATCATGCCTTGCATGCACTCATATACATGTTTAACATTAACCAACATAAAGAGGAACAAGTTTAAAATTGATTTGGAACAAAACCGCACTTAAAATGCAGGAAAGTGCAGACTAGTCCGATTTTACTGAGGACTAGTCCGATTTCTCTGTGACTAAAAACGGACTTGTCCATTTTTGCTGCGGACTAGTCCGATTTTGCCTCTGGAAACTTTCGGACTTTTCCGATTTTGTGCGGACTAGTCCGATATTCCAAGAATCCTTGAAAAATTGCTAAGTCCCTGGACTTTTCCAGACTAGCCCGGTGTTCCAGCGGACTTGTCCGATTTCTTCTTTGACTAAAGTCGGACTTGTTCGATTTTTGGCCAGACTTGTTCGATTTTCTCTCTAGACGACTTTGGACTAGTCCGGTCCTTCCGGACTTGTCCGATATTTCGCGACTCCGAGTTGATCTTTTGTTTTACGACTTGTTTCTTGGGTTTCACGTTAAGTGGGCCTAGGGACATCATGCCTAACTCTTTTAGAGCCTATGAGGGACTCTAAACCGGCCTCTTCTCATCCCAAACTCGAAATCCATCTAACCCTAGCCTCCACCTCTATATAAACAACCCCACCCCTTGGTTTGACATCTATTTGCCACTTTTCCACCCCACCCAAACCCTAGTTCGTGGAGAGCCACCGCCAAGGAGGGAGGACAAGATCCCAAGCAAGAAGAAGAGGAGGAAACGAAGGAGGATCGAGATCTCCACCAAGTTTTCGTTCTTCGTCACCAATTCATCTCCAAGTTCATCACCAACCCTAGATCACCAAGATCCAAGTGCTACCTCCAAGTTTCTTGATTCATTGGAGTTCTAAACACCTGGTATACCTTCTATTCACTTTTCCTTACGTGAATTCAACACCTAATATCCAAATTTATGTTGATCTAGAAAACCCTAATTTGCTGATCTTGTAAAGTGCGGACTTGTCCGGTCCCTAGCGGACAAGTCCGGTCTTCCTGGTTAAATTGTGTTGAATTGATTCTAAAGTTTGATTTAATCACATCCAAACCTGTATAAACTTGTTAAAATCTATTAGAACTAGTTATTGATCATTAAAAGCAATCTATTAACATGTTCTACCTTGCATTTGCATTAATCATGCATGTCATGTCATATCGAGTAACATATGTGCACTCTTTGATTGTGTTTCTTGTCTTGTATGTTTATTGTGTGGATTAGACGGATTTGCACTAGAGAGTGCCGCGGAGGATCTACAGCACCAAGAGTTTGAAGGCTTTGACCCTAATCAACAGCAAGAGCAAGGCAAGTGTCCTTGAAGCATATTGATCCTATTTTAAAATAAATGTTTTGTTTGCAAAATTGCATTCTTGTGTCAATTTAATGGGAATCCTATGATAGGAAGTTTACTATATTTGTTAAACCACCCTTGTCACCTGGAATATATGGTAGAGAGTTGGGAAGGGCTTTTTACCTTTTGCTTCGCTTAATCAACTGGGATGGGAAACAACTATACCACTCAATTTAATTATGCATGGATGAGATTATGGTTAACATGAACTGGTTAAATATGATATAGTAATGGGTGATCTAAGCAAGCCTGGTATGTGGATGGGTTGGATGTTATGGTGGTTTTGCTTGCTTTAGAACTAAGGACCGGTTCATGCGAGAATAAGCCAGGACTACAGTGCCACCACGAGGCCAAGTATGGGTGCGGCGTAGCTGATTAATTAGGGCTTTACTAGTGCTTTTTGGACCATTGTGGATGCTCTGGGAAGAGGTAGTCGGATTGGGTTTGTTGATGATTGGTGGGACTACCCTGGGATCCGAATGGCTCAAGAGGGGGCCCTTGGTTGAAGATGTGCTCTGTAGGAGACATCACCACCGGTGAAATCTCAGTGGGGTCTAAATAGGCTAGTAATCCCTTTGTAAAGGCTATTTCGTGATCTCTTGGCCACACACCGACGGAAGTGTGAGACGGCATAATAGAGGTTCTAGTCATCAAAAGGTGGTGAAATCACAAACACGTGGGTAAAGTGGTACAAACTCTGCAGAGTCTAATAAAACTATCATGATAGCCGTGCTCCCAGTTATGAGCACCTGGACAACTTCCATGATTAGAGGGTACTTGGTATTGGGATGGTGTTCTGGGATGGTTATGGTTTGGTAATGGTATGGTTGGCTATGAATTAGTTTTTGGTATTGAATATGGTTATTGGCAAGTGGCGAAATCTGGAATTATTGATGATGGTAGTGAATTCAGACTGGTATTAGGATATTACTTATTATTATGATGGGCTTACTTCACATACACATAATATATTGCTTTTCAAATGTTTTTATGTACTTTTCAACACTTAACCATTATTATTGTCGTCATTTGAATAAACCACATGTCATACTTTCCACACTTGCTGAGTACGACATGTACTCACTCTTGCAATCCCCCCCCAACAGTTGCAGGTCAGGATTGGGAGTTTAATAGTGAGAATGTGGGGTTCTAGGCCGTGTCTACCGTCAGCCTTGCCTGTGGTGTTGCATGGAGCTGCACTATCCCTTATGCTTAGTTTGCTTAGTCGCTTAATTAGTTTATTTCCGCTGCATTAGTTGAACTTGTCATTAATATTCATTAGAGCTTGTATTCGAGGATAATATGGTTTGTTTACTACCAAATTAATCTTGTTCTGTGGTAATTTTCTGTATACTCTTTTGTGAATGCACTCGTGTATGTGTGATGAACATCCTGGGCACACATATGCGTTAGCTTGGTTCATTTTTCGGAACCGGGCGTCACAGATTGGTATCAGAGCCACAGGTTGACTGTAGGATGCAACCTAGATAGAATGGACACTTTAGAGCACATAGGAGCACTCAAGAATCGATGTATTTTGGTTGGTGTGTTGTTTGCTATATATATTGTTTGCTTGTGTGCTTAATAGAGGATTTTGGGATGCTCTAGCATTGTCATGTCCACCTAGGCTAGTGTAGCCAGCTGTTTAGTCTCATATCCCTTGATGCATATAGTTGGGACGTTTTCTAATTCTAACCTATTGTTTTTCTTCAGATGGTGAGGACTCGCAACCAGAGGGATGTCAATGATGAGGAGGAGAACCATGGAGTACCTCAGAACAACAATTGGCAAGGACCTACTCATGGAGCTATCAACATTGAGCAGCTTTTGGCCATGCAAAACCAGCTCATGTAGACCATGATACAGACTATGGGACAGTTGCAGGCTAGCAACATCAACAGTCAGTCCCACATGCCTCCACCGCCACCCCCGCCTCCTCATAACCGGTTGGGAGAGTTTATGAGGACTAGGCCGCCAACCTTTGCTCAAGCCGCTAACCCTATGGATGCGGATGATTGGCTCAAGTCCGTGGAGAAGAAGCTATCTATTGTCCAATACAGTGACCGGGAGAAGGTCTTGTTTGCTTCTCATCAACTAGTTGGAGCAGCTGCGGATTGGTGGGATTCTTATTGCAATGCTCATGAGAACCAAGAGAGAATTACCTGGGCGGAATTCAAGGAGAGTTTCCGTTCTCATTATGTGCCCGAGGGTGTTATGATCTTGAAGAGGCAAGAATTTGAGAATTTAAGGCAAGGAAGATCAAGCGTGAGTGAATATCTCAACAATTTCACTCAACTCTCAAGGTATGCGCCTGAGGATGTGAGTCGGGACAGCCGGAAGCAATAATTATTCATGAAGGGCTTGAACAATGAGATCCAAGTGCAATTGCTCAATTGTGATTATGTAAATTTTCAGAAGCTTGTGGACAAAGCAATTGTGGTTGAGAACAAGATCTGTGAGATGGAGCAAGACAATAAGAGGAAGGCGCCATATCAAGGATAGCAACAAGGGAGTAATGTGCGCCCTCGCCTTGCACCACCAAATGTCACCATACGAAGCACTTTATGGAAGGAAGTTTAGGACACATTTATTTTGGAATGAGGCAGGAGAAACTCAAGTATTTGGTCTGGATGTGTTGCAAGAAGCCGAAAAGCAAGTCCAAATAATTTGTGAAAACTTGAGGGCTGCCCAATCAAGGCAAAAAGGCTATACAGACAATAGGAGAAGGAAATTAACCTTTGAAGTGGGAGATTTTGTTTACCTCAAGGTGTCACCGATGAGAGGTCATAAGAGGTTTAACGTAAGGGGTAAGCTCGCACCTCGTTATATTGGACCATTCAAGATTTTGGACAAAAGAGGAGAAGTAGCGTATAAGTTGGAGATGCCAGCTCATCTTTCGGATGTCCATGATGTATTTCATGTTTCCTAGCTCAAGAAGTGTTTGCGAGTACCGGAAGAACAAGTGCCAATGGAAGAATTGGAACTAGAGGAAGATTTGACTTATGCCGAACAACCGGTCAAAATCTTGGAAACTAAGGAGAGGGTCACAAGGAACAAGGTTATTAGATGGTGTAAAGTTCAATGGAAGCACCACACAGAAAAACAAGCGACGTGGGAATTGGAGGATGGTCTCAAGAAGGAATTTCCCTATCTCTTCTCTTTCGCGTCGAATCTCGAGGGCGAGATTCATTTTAAGGGGGGTAGGTTTGTAACACCCTCATATTCATGCATCATGCATTGCATGCACTCATATACATGTTTAACATTAACCAACATAAAGAGGAACGAGTTTAAAATTGATTTGGAACAAAACCGCACTTAAAATGCAGGAAAGTGCGGACTAGTCCGATTTTACAGGGGACTAGTCTGATTTCTCTCTGACTAAAAATGGACTTGTCCGTTTTTGCTGCGGACTAGTCCGATTTTGCCTCTGGAAACTTTCGGACTTGTCCGATTTTGTGCGGACTAGTCCGATATTCCAAGAATCCTTGAAAAATTGCTAAGTCCCTGGACTTTTCCGGACTAGTCCGGTGTTCCAGTGGACTTGTCCGATTTCCTCTCTGACTAAAGTTGGACTTGTCCGATTTTTGGCCAGACTTGTCCGATTTTCTCTCTGGACGACTTCGGACTAGTCCGATCCCTTCCGGACTTGTCCGATATTTCGCGACTCTGAGTTGATCTTTTGTTTTACGACTTGTTTCTTGGGTTTCACATTAAGTGGGCCTAGGGATGTCGTGCCTAACTCTTTTAGAGCCCATGAGGGACTCTAAACCGGCCTCTTCTCATCCCAAACTCGAAATCCATCTAACCTTAGCCTCCACCTCTATATAAACAACCACACCCCTTGGTTTGACATCTATTTGCCACTTTTCCACCCCACCCAAACCCTAGTTCGTGGAGAGCCACCACCAAGGAGGGAGGAGAAGATCCCAAGCAAGAAGAAGAGGAGGAAACGAAGGATGATCGAGATCTCCACCAAGTTTTCATTCGTCATCACCAATTCATCTCCAAGTTCATCACCAACCCTAGATCACCAAGATCCAAGTGCTACCTCCAAGTTTCTTGATTCATTAGAGTTCTGAACACCTGGTATACCTTCTATTCACTTTTCCTTACGTGAATTCAACACCTAATCTCCAAATTCACGTCGATCTAGAAAACCCTAATTTGCTGATCTCATAAAGTGCAGACTTGTCCGGTCCCTAGCGGACTAGTCCGGTCTTCCTGGTTAAATTGTGTTGAATTGATTCTAAAGTTTGATCTAATCACATCCAAACCTGTATAAACTTGTTAAAATCTATTAGAACTAGTTATTGATCATTAAAAGCAATCTACTAACAAGTTCTACCTTGCATTTGCATTAATCGTGCATGTCATGTCATATCGAGTAATATATGTGCACTCTTTGACTGTGTTTCTTGTCTTATATGTTTATTGTGTGGATTAGACGGATTTGCGCTAGAGAGTGCTGCAGAGGATTTACAACACCAAGAGTTTGAGGGCTTTGACCCTAATCAACAGCAAGAGCAAGGCAAGTGTCCTTGAAGCATATTGATCCTATTTTAAAATAAATGTTTTGTTTGCAAAATTGCATGCTTGTGTCAATTTAATGGGAATCCTATGATAGGAAGTTCACTAGATTTGTTAAACCACCCTTGTCACCTGGAATATATGGTAGAGAGTCGAGAAGGGCTTTTTACCTTTTGCTTCGCTTAATCAACTGGGATGGTAAACAACTATACCACTCAATTTAATTATGCATGGATGAGATTATGGTTAACATGAACTGGTTAAATATGATATGGTAATGGGTGATCTAAGCAAGCCTGGTATGTGGATGGGTTGGATGTTATGGTGGTTTTGCTTGCTTTAGAACTAAGGACCGGTTCATGCGAGAATAAGCCAGGACTACAGTGCCACCACGAGGCCAAGTATTGGTGCGGCGTAGCTGATTAATTAGGGTTTTGCTAGTTCTGTTTGGACCATTGTGGATGCTCGGGGAAGGGGTAGTTGGATTGGGTTTGTTGATGATTGGTGGGACTACCCTGGGATCCGAATGGCTCAAGAGGGGGCCCTTGGTTGAAGATGTGCTCTGTAGGAGACATCGCCACCGGTGAAACCTCAGTGGGGTCTAAATAGGCTAGTAATCCCTTTGTAAAGGCTATTTTGTGATCTCTTGGCCACATACCGACAGAAGTGTGAGACGACATAATAAAGGTTCTAGTCATCGAAAGGTGATGAAATCACAAACACGTGGGTAAAGTGGTACAAACTCTGCAGAGTCTAATAAAACTATCATGATAGCTGTGCTCCCGGTTATGAGCACCTGGACAACTTCCATGATTAGAGGATACTTGGTATTGGGATGGTGTTCTGGGATGGTTATGGTTTGGTAATGGTATGGTTGGTTATGAATTAATTTTTGGTATTGAATATGGTTATTGGCAAGTGGCAAAATCTGGAATTATTGATGATGGTAGTGAATTTAGACTGGTATTAGGATATTACTTATGATTATGATGGGCTTACTTCACATACACATAATATATTGCTTTTCAAATGTTTTTATGTACTTTTCAACACTTAACCATTATTATTGTCGTCATTTGAATAAACCACATGTCATAGTTTCCACACTTGTTGAGTACGACATGTACTCACTCTTGCAATCCCCCCAATAGTTGCAGGTCAAGATTGGGAGTTTAATGGTGAGAATGCGGAGTTCTAGGCCATGTCTACCGTCAGCTTTGCCTGTGGTGTTGCTTGGAGCTGCACTATCCTTTATGCTTAGTTTGCTTAGTCGCTTAATTAGTTTATTTCAGCTGCATTAGTTGAACTTGTCATTAATATTCATTAGAGCTTGTATTCGAGGATAATATGGTTTTTTACTAAAATTTGGTTAATTAATCTTTTTTTGTGGTAATTTTCTGTATTACTCTTTTGTGAATGCACTCGTGTATGTGTGATGAACATCCTGGGCACACATATGTGTTAGCTTGGTTCATTTTTCGGAACCAGGCGTCACATAAGATCATGCTTGTGGCAAAAGGATTCACTCAGAGGGAAGGTATTGAATATAATGAGACATTTTCTCCAGTGTCATCTAAGGATTCATTTTGAATCATCATGGCATTAGTAGTGCATTATGACTTAGAATTGCATCAAATGGATGTAAAGACGACGTTTCTCAATGGGGATCTGTCGGTACCTGGCGAACCGGGTACCCTTAGATACATGAACGAAGGCACGTTAGGTCCCACCACCCGTGGGGGCAGGATCCGACGTGGATCTAGGGTGCCGCGTGGGGTGCGGCATAGCCATGCCTCTCCGCTGAGGGGAGACCTGACGCAGCCACGTGTCCCACAGCTCCAGGTGCACCTCCATCACGAAAGGGAGGTCCGGCGTTGCTACGTGTCTCGCAAGCCTGGGCCCACCTCCTCGCCAAGGAGGGGTCCGGCGCGCCCATCAGGTCAGGAGCCCCGGACCTGATTCCTTGCAGGAAGAAGGTCTGGTGCCACCACGTGTCCGGAAGGTCCGAGCCCGGACGCACCACGGAGGGAAGGTATGGACTTGCCACGTGGCGAGAAGTGCTGCACTTAGGTCATCCTACGATAGTGGCAATAAAGCGGGACGAGCCCAGTGCACCTAAACAGGAAAGACGCGCGTGTTCCCAAGGCAAGCAGGAGCTTGCACTCATAAGTCAAAAGTCCTGTACCAGTCCGTCAGTAACAGGCTGGCGCCCAACTACTACGTACGGCGGGCGAATGAGAGGCCACGACAGGACAAACGGGACATCGCCTGCCATGATGAGGGGCTATGTGTAGCACTGCAGCAGGGTATGGCTAGGCGGCACATTGAAGCCATTGTCAGGGGATAGCATTTGCTCCCAAATCTTAGGAGAGATTTGGGACACCCAGGGCTACATGTCGGGCCCCGGGACCCACTTGTAAGTCGCTCGGCCTTAGAATATAAAAGGACCAAGCGCCAATCGACTAGGACACGTTCACTCAGACCCATAGCTCTCTCAGACTCAAGAAATACAATACACAAACAACCGTGGAGTAGGGTATCACGCTCAGGCGGCCCGAACCACGTAAAACCCCTGTGTTCATTGTTCATTGCGCTTGTTCTTGCTAGGACTAGCCCCTCGAAATACAACGAACCACCGCGGACTACTCCCGAGTAGGTCCGGGGGAGGTGTCAGATTAGACACCTCAACATTTGGCGCGCTAGGTAGGGGGGCTCTTTTCCTGCAAGAATCTTCACCAGCAGTATGGTGAACACCCGTTCCAACACAAGTTCCTCCAGGCCACAGCCCCGTCAGCAGGTGGCGCGTGAGGACTAATCTTCATCCCACCCCAGAGATGGGTCCCGCTCCAGGGCAGGAAGATCTGGGCCGTCGCGTCGCCGAACGGCCACTCTACCGGTTGTAGGTCAGCACAACGCCACGCGACGGACTCCTGTCGTGACAGCTGTTACGGCACCCTCGGCGGCTAGCCCAGAAAGTGCGCTTCTTGCTGCGTGGGAGCTGCTCCGCAATGCACCAACGGCCGGAGCCCCCCAGGGGGCAACCCAACAGTGGGTAAACGACGTCGACCATCTGGTCATCGCTGCACTCTAGGCGACTCTGCAAGGCGAAAGGCGAGCGGCAGCAACATTTGTTTCGCTGTCGCGTACGCCTACTGTCGACCAGTGGACCGCCGATAGCCACTCAACTAGGCTCTCGTCGGCTGACCTGAGGACGAGGTTACAACGCCGCCGTAGGGCCGGCGAAGACTGCCGTGTCACCATCAAACGACAACGGGAGTGGCGACGCAACCTCGAAGCTGACTACAGCCTGCCGAGCGCTGGGCCCCAGGTGCACGATGCTCTCCCGCCGCGCCAGGCGTATGCGACACCTCCTGCGCAGTGCAAGGCGTACGTTGCACCTCCCCCACCGCAGGCGTATGATGTGCCTCAACTGTAAGACCTATGTGTGCTGAATACATTGGCTTGTAGTGAATACACTTGCTTTGACGATAAAAGTTTTGAATATCACCAAAACACCTTTTTATAAAGGTCCGACTAGTTTTTGTTAGCTACGGCTCAAGGTCCGGGTTGCTCTGGCAAGGTCCGGAACTTGACCGCAATGCTTCTGTTTTGCATTTGCAATGTTTCGTACTTGCTTTACATCTTTGGAAAGATTGCTTAGTATTCATTTGCTAAGTCTTTGGTGCGTTTTTGGTTGACATGGATGATATCGTGTTACTGTGGTTTTGCAACATGGTTATGTGAGGTTCTCACGTAAGGTGTTGTGTTCGGAACTAACTTGAGTCAAGTCGAGGACTTGGGCTCGTATGGATTGGTTGTTTATTCATGTGCATGTGTTGCTTGAGTTCAAGACATGGCTGGTGATGGGATCCATTGGAATAGTCTAAGGGAGGAGATGAGGTTCCAACAACCAAATTCAGGAGGAATTGTGGTTGAGCTGATCAAGAGGTTGCGCAGCATGATTGAATCAAGAACAATGCATGTGAAGGTATCGTGGACGTCATTAGAAGATGTTTGCACGTGTGCAAGGAGTGCATGGACGTGACTACCTTGTTCCGAGATGTGATGAAGAGATGTGGACGTAAAGAGTTGGTCGGAAAGGTCCAACCGACTAGGTTATGGACTTAGGCTGTGGTTGAGTCGGGTTTGACTCAAATATAGAAAGATTTGAGTTGGTTATGATAGAATTTCGTGTGGGTCACGAATTTGAGTTGTTTAGGAATGTGGGATACGTTCCTAAGGTGTTTGGAAGTTTTAAGATTGCTTCTATCTGCGTATAGAAGAATCTTAAACAGTTATGGAAAGTTACGATTCGTGAACAGAGTAGGATTAGGTTCCTGATCTGAGTTGAGTTGGATTTCGAGCTGGTTATATAAGCAAGGGAGCCCAGAGCTCGTGGTGCACGACTTTGGGGCTGTTCCTCTTGTGTTCCATTGAATAAAATTCGTAGTTTGAAGGAACTTTTGTGCCTTGTTCGTCCGACTTGTTCCAGACAAGTTTTACTCGTCGAGTTTCTGGACAGCACTACCTTTCGTCGGTGGTTTTATCATAACTCGAGTTTTACAGATCCAATTGACGTGATTCTTTTTGGGTTGTCTTCACTACTTGATTATATATCATATGTAAAAATTTCACGGTCATTGGATTTGTGTTCTATGATCTACACGAGTTTATTTGCAGAGTTACAGAACTGTTTTTTTCTCGAATAGGACAGATTGACCTTTGTTTGATCTTTCGATCATAACTTGCGTTTTTCTCGACGGATTTGAGTGATTCTTGTTGTGTTGTCTTCGTGACTTGATTCTCTCTGATATCTATCACTTTGTCACGGTGAAAAACGTTTAGATTAGTCTCATACACGATTTCCTTAACAGATCATTTTTCTGCCGAAGGGGTTGGGGTTTAATTGTTTCCGCTGCGTAAAATTTTTAAATCTACCATTCACCCCCATCTGGTAGCTTTTCACGTGCTCTTCAATCCTACAATTGGTATCAGAGCCACGGTGCTCTCATATTTGTGATTTGCATGTGTTTTTGACTAATCATCATGGAGAAGTACTCCGCCAAACCTTGTGTGTTTGCTGGTATTGATTTTCAGGTTTGGAAGGCACGCGTGGAGGCTTTCATCCAGACACAAGGCTTTGCAATATGGGAGAAGATATACAAGCCTTACGAAGTGCCATCAAACGATCAAGTTACAGCTACAAATCTGAGAGATGTCGACAACAGCAACAAGGCTCGGAACTTGATCATACAAGGATTAACACAAAGCGACTTCGACCGTGTTGCACACCTCCGATCTGCATACGATGTGTGGAAAGCACTTTGTGACTACCACGAAGGATCCAACACGATCAAAGAGGTAAGGCCAGACATGTTCAAGAAAGAATACATGCGCTTCGAGATGCAACCCGGTGAGTCTATTGATGACCTTTTTGCTCGCTTTAATAAGATTCTTAGCAACTTGCGTAGTGTCAATGTTAATTTTTCAGATGCTGAAAATGCTAGGCAATTGCTAAGTGCATTAGATATGTCAATTTGGGAGATGAAAGTCACATCTATTCATGAATCTACTATCCTGAGTTCACTTACTTTAGATGTGCTATATTCCAAGTTAAAAACTCATGAAATTGACATAATGTCACGTAAGAACCCCAACAAGTCTATTGCTTTTGTTTCTCAATGTGACTTGCCTAGTTCCGGTCAAACATTATCTTGTGGTACACTTGCTTTGCTATCCTCTCTAACCCTTGAACAGATTGAGGAGTTTCCAGAGGAGGAGCTAGCGCTCATCTCTACCCGGTTCTCAAAAGTATTGCAAAATGTGAGAACTAGAAGGAGAGGAAGCTCCGGACCTCAACGATGCTTTGAATGTGGTACGACAGGACATTTTCGTTCAGATTGCCCTAACCTTTCAGGTCCTACTTCCCGGGATGAAAAGAAAACAAGAACGAAGCACTCCTCTGCAAAAGATACGAAGAAAAAGAAGGGTTTTACAGGACGTCAATTGGTGAGCAGTTTTATCTCAGCACTCCAGGAACTTGGCGCAAGCGATGTGGACATTGGAAGTGATGAAGATGAATATGATTTGGCAAACTTTTGCTTCATGGCGGGCAAGTCAAGATCAAGTATGGAGGAGGCAGAACACAACAGCGACAATGAAGAGGTATGCCCTACTTGCAAAGAAATGTGTGATGCTATTTCTCGTGCCACTGTTATTGTTAAGAAAAAGGACAAAAATCTTAGTGACAATGCTGTTAAAATTGAGTCACTAGAATCTAAAATTAATCGTTTGAAATCCTTGATTCTTAGTGATGATTCTTGTTCCTCATGTGACTTAATATATGAACAATTGTCCTCCCTAAGAAGTGCACATACCTCCACACTTGATAAACTTGAACTTGAAATTGAAAAGAACAAAAAGCTTGCTGCACTTAATATTGGAAACCTAAAAGATGCTTCTTGTTCTACAATTGATTTGCATTGTTCTAGTTGTGATGATCTTGGAAAAAAACTAAAAGATGCTATTAATGAAATTTCAATATTGAATAATGCTTTACATTCTCATGAAGTTAAATATTGTTCCAATTGCATCATGTGAAAATTGTCTTGATTTGTCCGATAAACTTGATAACATGCATAAGACATTAGATCGATTTTGTAATGGGAATAAGAACCTAAACTTGCTGCTGAATTCATCCAAGTCTTGCAATGATAAAACTGGTTTAGGTTTTGATTCTCATGCTCATGCTAAGGCACATCCACCTAAAATTGTAAAGTCATTAGGAATTGGTTTGATTCAAACAGTTCCTAAACAAAAAGAGGTGGTTTTCAAATTCGCAGGAGTGTTGTCTCATTCGGTTTCAAATAAAAATATTGCTTGCTCATCTAGACGTGAACACAAAGTTAAATTTCATTGTACCTACTGTGGTAGAGATGGTCATGTCATAGATTTTGTTATAGACTAGCTAAACAACAGAAAAGGGAAAGAATGGTTGCTAGATCTCATAACTTTCATGCAAAATTTGCTGCACATATTGAACTGAATGTACAACCTACTGTTTTGAGTCAAATACATTCAAAGTTTACCTCCGGACCTTCTGTTTTTGCCTCCGGAGCTACTGATTTTTGTGCTACACAAGTAACACCTTATAGGTCAGTAGTTAAGAATAAAAAATCTCAAACTTTGACTCATAAACCTGCTGTTTTGTCTCGAATTTCGCGTGTTTTTCCTGTTGCACGTCGCGTGACTCAGTACTGGATTCCTAAATGCCTTTTGACTAACCCCAGTATTGAGTCATCGATGTATTGTGCTTCTATGTAGGTTACACGTTTGAGGAAGGAGAACATTTGGATCGTGGATTCAGGTTGCTCACGCCACATGACCGGTAACAAAAATTGGTTCTCCTCCCTCTCTTTTGTGTCATGTGTAGAGAATATTACTTTTGCCGATAATTCTTCAACTCCTATAATTGCTAAGGGTTCGGTTAGAGTAAATGATCACTACACTTTGAAGGATGTGGCACTTGTCAAAAATTTGAAATACAACTTGTTTTCTGTTTCACAATTGCTAGATGAAAATCTGGAAATTATTTTCAATAAAAACTGCTGCAAAGTTTTAAGTTCAAATAGTGAGCTTATTTTTAACATGTCTCGGTTTGGAAGAGTTTTTAAAGCTGATTTTGATATGTATTCCTCTAAACATAGGTGTCTAGTTGCTAATGATTCAAAGGACCTATATTTTTGGCATCATAGACTTCGTCACGTAGGCTTTGATCACCTAACGCGTGTTAGTGCTCTTGATCGCATACGAGGGCTGTTTAAGCTTAAAGGGGACAAAGAAATTGTGTGCTCTTCTTGTAGACATGATAAGATGGTTGCAGGTTCACATACTCCTCTCACAATGATCATGACAATTGAACCATATCAACTTTTGCATCTTGACACCATAGGAGCTTCACGTGTTCAATTCTTCGGAGGTAAATGGTATGTACTTGTGATTGTTGATGATTATTCTAGATACTCTTGGGTTTAATTTATGGCATCTAAGAATGAAGTATTTAGTCACTTTAGAACTTTATTTCTTAGATTATCAATTGATTACCCAGGATCTTTAAAAGCAATTAGAAGTGATAATGGAACTGAATTTAAAAATCAATCTTTTGATCACTTTTGTGCTAAAAATAGAATAGATCATCAATTTTCTTTGCCATATGTACCTCAACAAAACGGTGTTGTAGAAAGAAAGAACATAACCTTAGTTGAGATGGCTAGGACTATGCTTGATGAATATCAAACTCCTAGGAAATTTTGGGCTGATGCGTTAGCAACCGCTTGTTATGTCTCAAATCGTGTTTTCTTGCGTGCTAAGCTAGGTAAAACACCATATGAGATCCGGTTTGGACATAGGCCTAGTGTTACACACTTTCGAGTCTTTGGTTGCAAATGCTTTGTTAAGAACATGGTAATCTTGATAAATTTGAACCTAGATCCATTGATAGCATGTGTCTTGGTTATCCATCTCATACTAGAGGCTACCGTGTGCTTTTACTTGACACTAACAAAATTGTGGAGACTTGTGAAGTGTCTTTTGATGAAGCTAGCCCAGGTACTAGCTCAAACATTGCAGGTCCAGATCCATATCCGCAGGGGGGGCATTTTCGTTGAAGATGAGGAAGAATTGGAGCTGCTGCCCGAAAATTCAGCAGCTAAAGACTTTGGTTCAGCTCCGGATGTTAATTCTCAACCAGCACCGACAACCATCAATGCTGATTCAAATCATCCTCAAGTCACAAGCTCATCGATTTATGTTGAACATGAAGAAGAAGAAGCTTGTGAGACATATGTTCCCCTACGGTTTTACAAAGATCACCCCCCACAACAGATGATTGGAAGCTTGCACGAACGAGTCACACGGTCCAGGTTTTGCGATCCAAACTCTTATGCTCATTATGCTTTTGTTGCTTTTTTTTTAACCCAAAGATATATCACACGCACTCACTAATGAATCTTGGATTATTGCCATGCGAGAAGAGTTAGAAAATTTTGAAAGAAATAATGTTTGGAAACTTGTACCTCCACCTCAAGGTCACACTTTAATTGGAACTAAATGGGGTTGATCTAGATAGTGTTCCACTGTTCTATGATAACACTAGTGCCATTTGCATTGCTAAAAACCCCGTGCAACATTCTAGAACTAAGCACATTGACATTAGGTACCACTTTCTCTGAGATAATGTTGAAAAAGGAAACATTGTGCTTCACCATGTAGATACCGAACAACAATTGGCTGACATTTTTATAAAACCTTTGGATTTCACTCATTTTTGTTACATTCATAGTGAAATAGGGGTTATGCATCCTCATGGCTTAAATTGAGGGGGAGTTTTGAAACTTGGGAAGTCTATGTGTGAATCTGAAATTAAAATAATATGAGCATAGTATTTCATACATATATGACTTTGTGATTCCTTTTACATGCTGAAAGTTCTTACTACATTACACGTGTTATACATTTCTTGCTGTTTTGAACTTGTTTCATGCTCACAAGTGCTTTTAATCATAAAGAATTAATCAAGTAAACAACTCACATGTTGAGTTTTTATGAACAAATATGAATTGAGAAAAGATCAAGAGAATATGCATGCATCACACTTCTTTTTTTTTAGATGGCTTATCATTGCACTTAGATATGAACTTGGAAGAAGTTGTGTATGACTAAAACCATGTCCTTAAGCTTCTGATTGTCAAATGACATAGGCTTGGCTTGGTTGGTTAGAATAAGGCAGATGCGCATATAATCTCTTGCAAATATCATATGATCTAAATTTATGCTTTGAAAAATAATAAAATGCAGCAACTAGTGTCATGCTTTCAGGTTTTGAAATAGTTAAGTTTGTGAGATCATGACTTGCTTAAATTGAAAATTACATTTGATCTCTAGCATGGCTTACACTACTTTATGTATCTCATTGATGTGATAATGTAAGGTACCTGATAGTATGACTTGGATGAGCTTTGTTTATATGTATATGTTATAATATGCTCATAACAACTAAAGTTGGAGAGATAATTTGTTTATATGCTCATGACTTGCTGAATACATTAACAAAGGGGGAGAGATAAGCATGAAGAGAAAGAGAATATGTGCATAAGGAGAGATAATAAAGGGGGAGAGATAATATGGGATAGTTTTTGGATTTTCTTCTCATTTTACTTTTGATTTACAAAGAGGGAGAAATTATCTTCAAAACTTTTATGTGAATAAGCCAATGTTCGGATTTTAAATGGTGTTACCAATGCATTCATCAAGGGGGAGATGGTAAGACTTATGTATGCTGAATACATTAGCTTGTAGTGAATACACTTGCTTTGACGATAAAAGTTTTGAATATCACCAAAACACCTTTTTATTAAGGTTCGACTAGTTTTTGTTAGCTACGGCTCAAGGTCCGGGTTGCTCTGGCAAGGTCCGGAACTTGACCGCAATGCTTCTGTTTTTCATTTGCAATGTTTCGTACTTGCTTAACATCTCTGGAAAGATTGCTTAGAATTCATTTGCTAAGTCTTTGGTGCGTTTTTGGTTGATATGGATGATATCGTGTTACTGTGGTTTTGCAACATGGTTATGTGAGGTTCTCACGTAAGGTGTTGTGTTCGGAACTAACTTGAGTCAAGTCGAGGACTTGGGCTCGTATGGATTGATTGTTTATTCATGTGCATGTGTTGCTTGAGTTCAAGACATGGCTGGTGATGGGATCCATTGGAATAGTCTCAGGGAGGAGATGAGGTTCCAACAAACAAATTCAGGAGGAATTGTGGTTGAGCTGATCAAGAGGTTGCGCAGCATGATTGAATCAAGAACAATGCATGTGAAGGTATCGTGGACGTCATTGGAAGATGTTTGCACGTGTGCAAGGAGTGCATGGACGTGACTACCTTGTTCCGAGATGTGATGAAGAGATGTGGACGTAAAGAGTTGGTCGGAAAGGTCCAACCGACTAGGTTATGGACTAGGCTGTGGTTGAGTCGGGTTTGACTCAAATATAGAAAGATTTGAGTTGGTTATGATAGGATTTCGTGTGGGTCACGAATTTGAGTTGTTTAGGAATGTGGGATACGTTCCTAAGGTGTTTGGAAGTTTTAAGATTGCTTCTATCTGCGTATAGAAGAATCTTAAACAGTTATGGAAAGTTACGATTCGTGAACAGAGTAGGATTAGGTTCCTGATCTGAGTTGAGTTGGATTTCGAGCTGGTTATATAAGCAAGGGAGCCCAGAGCTCGTGGTGCACGACTTTGGGGCTGTTCCTCTTGTGTTCCATTGAATAAAATTCATAGTTTGAAGGAACTTTTGTGCCTTGCTCGTCCGACTTGTTCCAGACAAGTTTTACTCGTCGAGTTTCTGGACAGCACTACCTTTCGTCGGTGGTTTTATCATAACTCGAGTTTTACAGATCCAATTGACGTTATTCTTTTTGGGTTGTCTTCACTACTTGATTATCTATCATCTGTCAAAATTTCACGGTCATTGTATTTGTGGTATATGATCTACATGAGTTTCTTTGCAGCATTCCAGAACTGTTTTTTTTCTCGAGTAGGGTAGATTGACCTTTGTTTGATCTTTCGATCATAACTTGAGTTTTTCTTGACGGATTTGAGTGATTCTTGTTGTGTTGTATTCGTGACTTGATTCTCTCTGATATCTATCACTTTTGTCACGGTGAAACACGTTTAGATTAGTCTCACACACGATTTCTTTAACGGATTGTTTTTCTGCCGAAGGGGTTGGGGTTTAATTGTTTCCGCTGCGTAAGATTTTTAAATCTACCATTCACCCCCCCTCTGGTGGATTTTCACGTTCTCTTCGATCCTGATTACCTGGGGAAGCCCCAAGTACCGCGTAGACAAAGCCGCTTCTGGGCAGGGCCAGAGCCAGAGCCTGAAGAACCCGATGTGGTCGGAGCCTCAGGCCTCCCAGGAGCTTGGACTGGAGCCAGAGCTAGAGCCTCCCTGGCCGGAGCGACCCCTGTTTGAGAGGGACCTCTAGAGCTCGGTCTCGTACTTGGCGCTGTGGTGGGAGGTGGCCTCCCGGAACCGGCGCCCGCTAGAGGTCCCTGAGCTGGATGAGGTGGCCCCCCCGGAGGTACCGACGTGACTTCCGTCACCCTGCACTAGTTTCCTCTTGCAGCCGGAGGGTTCCGCCGGAGCCTCGCCCTTGCCGGGGCTAGCGACTCCATCCCCCTGGCTAGGGGGAACTATGGTTGAACCCCCGGAGGTCCCAGGAGCGGTGGTTGCCGGAGGAGCCTGCCTCGTCGCGACTCCGATGTCATCCAACCTTGGCATCAGCTTTCGGAGCTCTCGGCAGAACTCAGGAGCCAGGTTCACGGGTGGAAAGGACGCTGGAGGCCACAGGGATTCAAGCGAGATGTTGGGCTTGCTCTGGAACTTCTTCAGCAGTTCCTTCAGTGCTTCATCCTTCACTTGGGTGTCGGCATCTCGCGGCGTGAATGTCCACGCCGTCCGTTCCCTGAACTTCAGTGGCACCCACCTGTTCCTCAGGAAGTTCCCGAAGACCATCTGGGGGGTCACTCCGCCATCTACGCAGCCTTTAATCCTTGCCACAACAGGCTTGTATGCCGCCGACAGCTCCGAGAGCTCGTTCTAGAGGTTGGTGTCCACGTTCGGGAGGCTCTCGTGCCAGTCCACAGTGATGATCACCCACTCCTTCTACCAATTGTCCCATTTGCTGGAGGAAAAGGTGTCCAAGTACTTGAAAGGGCACCTCTTCCGCTTAACAAAGTAGTACATCCCGATCAACTCGTTCACCTTCCCGCTGGTCTGCAGGGTGAAGACATTCCGGAAGAGTTCTAAGCTGGGTCGTACCCCCACCCACATCTCGTAGAAGTGGGCGAAGATAGCAACCAGCAAAACTAAGTGGGGGCCGAGGAAGTGTAGATGGATGCCGTAGAACTCTAGTAGTGTCATTAGGAAGGACGAGAAGGGGGGAAGCAAGCTGACCTGGCGTATCCTTGGAAGAAGACCATGCCGCAGGCATTCGTCTTCTTGAAAGGAAGCTCGCCAATGTGTATCTTGCCATTGAAGGACTCGTGAGATCATCCCATGTAGGCTCAGACCTTCTTCAGCCCCTTCTCAGTCTTGATCTTGCTGGCGGGGAGACCCAACTCCATATCAACAAGATGAGGAGGGAAAAGTTGGATGTGCGGGGAACTAGGGCTCAAAGCTGAAGGATGCGAGAAGGAAGTAAGGACTTAGCGCGGGTGCAAGTGGAGGCGTGGGGAGTATGTGACATGTGCTAGTCTCCTACTTAAGTATAGGTCCGCGGCGTTTGAGTGGAAACCGTGGGCACCATGATATTGGATCCACTCGCACTATGACTGGTGGGACGGAGTCTGGTTCGACGGGAATGCCGAGTAACCGTCTCGAGGCAACCGCCCTTGTAGGCGGGATGTAGGATCGAAGAGCACGTGAAAAGCTACCATAGGAGGGTGAATGGTAGATTTAAAAATTTTACACAGCGGAAACAATTAAACCTCAACCCCTTCGGTAGAAAAACGATCTGTTAAAGAAATCATGTGTGAAACTAATCTAAACAAGTTTCATCATGACAAAAGTGATAGATATCAGAGAGAATCAAGTCACGAATACAACACAACAAGAATCACTCAAATCCGTCGAGAAAAACTCAAGTTATGATCGAAAGATCAAACAAAGATCAATCTGCCCTACTCGAGAAAAAACAGTTCTGGAACGCTGCAAAGAAACTCGTGTAGATCATAGACCACAAATCTAATGACTGTGAAATTTTGACAGATGATATATAATCAAGTTGTGAAGACAACCCAAAAATAATCACGTCAATTGGATCTGTAAAACTCGAGTTATGATAAAACCACCGACAAAAGGTAGTGCTGTCCAGAAACTCGACGAGTAAAAACTTGTTTGAAACAAGTCAGACGAACAAGGCACAAAAGTTCCTTCAAACTACGAATTTTATTCAATAGAACACAAGAGGAACAGCCCCAAAGTCGTGCACCACGAGCTCTGGGCTCCCTTGCTTATATAACCAGCTCGAAAGCCAACTCAACTCAAATCAGGAACCTAATCCTACTCTGTTCACGAATCGTAACTTTCCATAACTGCTTAGGATTCTTCTATACGCAGATAGAAGCAATCTTAAGACTTCCAAACACCTTAGGACGTATCCCACATTCCTAAACAACTCAAATTCGTGACCCACACGAAATCCTATCATAATCAACTCAAATCTTTCCATATTTGAGTCAAACCCGACTCAGCCGCAGCCTGAGTCCATAACCTAGTCGGTTGGACCTTTCTGACCAACTCTTTACGTCCACGTCTCTTCATCACGTCTCAGAACCATGTAGCCACGTACATGCACTCCTTGCACACGTGCAAACATCTTCCAATAACGTCCACGATACCTTCACATGCATTGTTCTTGATTCAATCATGCTGCGCAACCTCCTGATCAGCTCAACCACAATTCCTCCTGAATTTGGTTGTTGGAACCTCATCTCCTCCCTGAGACTAGTCCAATGGATCCCATTACCAGCCATGTCTTTAACTCAAGCAACACCTGCACATGAATAAACAACCAATCCATACGAGCCTAAGTTCTCGACTTGACTCAAGTTAGTTCCGAACACAACACCTTACGTGAGAACCTCACATAAGCATGTTGCAAAAACACAGTAACACTATATCATCCATGTCAACCAAAAACGCACCAAAGACTTAGCAAATGAATACTAAGCAATCTTTCCAGAGATGTAAAGCAAGTACAAAACATTGCAAATGAAAAACAGAAGCATTGCGGTCAAGTTTTGGACCTTGCCTAGAGCAACAAAAGCTAGTAGAACCTAGCGCCGGAACTTACCAAAACTAGTATAACCAAGCTCCCGCCGGAGCTTACAAAACTAGCAGGACCTTACCAACAAGTCGGACCTAGCATCTAACATAGTTGGAGCTACCCAAAACAAGCTGAACCTACCGTCGGACCTTGCTGTAGCTCGGTGCTAGAGTCGGACATTGATAAAAAGGTGTTTTGGTGATATTCAAAACTTTTATCGTCAAAGCAAGTGTATCCACTACAAGCCAATATATTCAGCACACATAGGTCTTATAATCTCCCCCTTGATGAATGCATTGGAAACACCATTTAAAATCCGAACATTGGCTTATTCACATAAAAGTTTTGAAGGCAATTTCTCCCCCTTTGTAAATCGGAAGTAAAATGAGAAGAAAATCCAAAAATTATCCCATATTATCTCTCCCCCTTTATTATCTCTCCTTATGCACATATTCTCTTTCTCTTCATGCTTATCTCTCCCCCTTTGACAATGTATTCAGCAAGTCATGAGCATATAAACAAATTATTTCTCCCCCTTTAGTTGTTATGAGCATATTATAACATATACATATAAACAAAGCTCATCCAAGTCATACTATCAAGTACCTTACATTATCACATCAATGAAATACATAAAGTAGTGTAAGCCATGCTAGAGATCAAATGTAATTTTCAATTTAAGTAAGTCACGATCTCACAAACTTAACTATTTCAAAACCTAAAATCATGACACTAGTTGCTGCATTTTATTATTTTTCAAAGCATAAATGTAGATCATATGATATTTGCAAGAGATTATATGCGCATCTTCCTTATTCTAACCAACCAAGCCAAACATATGTCATTTGACAATCAGAAGCTTAAGGACATGGTTTTAGTCATACACAACTTCTTCCAAGTTCATATCTATGTGCAATGATAATCCATCTCAAAAGAAGAAGTGTGATGCATGCATATTATCTTGATATTTTCTCAATTTATATTTGTTCATAAAAACTCAACATGTGAGTTGATTACTTGATTAATTCTTAATGATTAAAAGCACTTGTGAATATGTAACAAGTTCAAAACAGCAAGAAAGTTCGACCATGACTAGTTTTAGTGTAAGTAATTATTCCAATTACTAGGCATGGCAAAAACTACAAAATGTATAACACGAGTAATGTAGTAAGAACTTTCAGCATGTAAAAGGAATCACAAAGTCATATATGTATGAAATACTATGCTCATATTATTTTAATTTCAGATTCACACATAGACTTCCCAAGTTTCAAAACTCCCCCTCAATTAAGCCATGAGGATGCATAACCTCTATTTCACTACGAATGTAACAAAAACGAGTGAAATCCAAAGGTTTTGTAAAAATGTCAGCCAATTGTTGTTCGGTATCTACATGGTGAAGCACAATGTTTCCTTTTTCAACATTATCTCGGAGAAAGTGATACCTAATGTCAATGTGCTTAGTTCTAGAATGTTGCACGGGGTTTTTAGCAATGCAAATGGCACTAGTGTTATCACAGAACAGT
Source organism: Tuctoria greenei (assembly GCA_036927565.1). Taxonomy (NCBI): domain Eukaryota; kingdom Viridiplantae; phylum Streptophyta; class Magnoliopsida; order Poales; family Poaceae; genus Tuctoria; species Tuctoria greenei. The sequence goes on along the minus strand of JAYESD010000004.1, from coordinate 17,453,187 downwards.
GGAATACTATCTAGATCAACCCCATAGTCCTTAAGTGTTTGAACAATCCAAAGAATTTGTGAGCAAGCACTAGCAGCAGCTACATATTCAGATTCGGTTGTGGATTGTGCAACTGAATTTTGTTTTCTAGAGGACCAAGCAACAAGAGAATTACCAAGAAAATGACAAGCACCGGAAGTACTTTTCCTATCAATCCTACAACCCCAAAATCAGCATCCGAAAAAGCTTTCAAATTAATGGTTGAGGAAGAAGGAAGAGAAATGCCAAATTCTTGAGTTCCATGTAAGTACCTGAAAATCCTTTTGACAGCTTGACGATGTGAAGCACGTGGGGAGGCTTGAAACCGTGCACAAAGACATACACTGAATTGTATGTCTGGTCTTGATGCCGTGAGGTACAAAAGTGATCCGATCATGCTTCTATATTCTTTTTAATCCATGGGTTCACCATCTTCATCAAGTCCAAGTGTTGTTGTTCCCATTGGTGTCCGAAGAGGCTTGCTTTTGTCCATGTTGAAGCGCCTTAGGAGATCTTTTGTATACTTCGTTTGATGCACAAAGGTACCCTCCTTTGTTTGCTTGATTTGCAGCCCCAAAAAGTAAGTGAGTTCACCCATCATACTCATTTTAAATTCGGAACTCATCATTGCTGGACCGTATGACTCGTTCGTGCAAGCTTCCAATCATCTGTTGCGGGGGATGATCTTTGTAAAAACGTAAGGGAACAGATGTCTCACAAGCTTCTTCTTCATTAGGTTCATCGTAGATTGATGAGCTTGTGACTTGTGGACGATCAAGACCAGCATAGGTGATAGCCGGAGCTTGTTCAATGTCCAGAGCTGGACACGTGTCAACTTCGGAACTACCAGGCAGTGTCACCGGCTCTTCTTCATCTTCGAAAATACCCTCCCCCTGAGGATATGGATCTGGTCCTGCAACACCGGAGCTAGTACCTGGGCTAGCTTCATCAAAAGACACTTCACAAGTCTCCACAATTTTGTTAGTGTCAAGTAAAAGCACACGATAGCCTCTAGTATGAGATGGATAACCAAGAAACATTCCATCAATGGATCTAGGTTCAAATTTATCAAGATTACCCTGTTTCTTAACAAAGCATTTGCAACCAAAGACTCGAAAGTGTGTAACACTGGGCCTATGTCCAAAGCGGAGCTCATATGGTGTTTTACCTAGCTTAGCGCGCAAGAAAACACGATTTGAGACATAACAAGCGGTTGCTAACGCATCAGCCCAAAATTTCCTAGGAGTTTGATATTCATCAAGCATAGTCCTAACCATCTCAACTAAGGTTCTGTTCTTTCTTTCTACAACACCGTTTTGTTGAGGTACATATGGTGAAGAAAATTGATGATCTATTCCATTTTCAGCACAAAAGTGATCAAAAGATTGATTTTTAAATTCAGTTCCGTTATCACTTCTAATTGCTTTTAATGATCCTGGGTGATCAATTGATAATCTAAGAAATAAAGTTCTAAATTGACTAAATGCTTCATTTTTAGATGCCATAAAGTAAACCCAAGAGTATCTAGAATAATCATCAACAATCACAAGTACATACCATTTACCTCTGAAGGATTGAACACGTGAAGGTCCTACGGTGTCAAGATGCAAAAGTTGACATGGTTCAGTTGTCATGATCATTGTGAGAGGAGTATGTGAATCTGCAACCATCTTAGCATGTCTACAAGAAGAGCACATAATTTCTTTGTCCCCTTTAAGCTTAGGCAGCCCACGTATGCGATCAAGAGCACTAACACGCGTTAGGTGATCAAAGCCTACGTGACCAAGTCTACGATGCCTAAAATATAGGTACTTTGAATCATTAGCAACTAGACACCTATGCTTAGAGGAAGACATATCAAAATCAGCTTTAAAAACTCTTCCAAACCGAGACATGTTAAAAATAAGCTCACTATTTGAACTTACAACTTTGCAGCAGTTTTAATTGAAAATAATTTCCAGATTATCATCTAGCAATTGTGAAACAGAAAGCAAGTTGTATTTCAAATTTTTGACAAGTGCCACATCCTTCAAAGTGTAGTGATCATTTACTCTAACTGACCCCTTAGCAATTATAGGAGTTGAAGAATTATCGGCAAAAGTAACATTCTCTACACATGACACAAAAGAGAGGGAGGAGAACCAATTTTTGTTACCGGTCATGTGGTGTGAGCAACCTGAATCCACGATCCAAATGTTCTCCTTCCTCAAACGTGTAACCTACATAGAAGCACAATACGTCGATGACTCAATAATGGGGTTAGTCAAAAAGCATTTAGGAATCCAGTACTGAGTCAAGCGATGTGTAGCAGGAAAAACACACGAAAGCTGAGACAAAATAGCAGGTTTATGAGTCAAAGTTTGAGATTTTTTATTCTTAACTACTGACCTATAAGGTGTTACTTGTGTAGCACAAAATACAGTATCTCCGGAGGCAAAAACAGAAGGTCCGGAGGTAAACTTTGAATGTTTTTAACTCAAAACAGCAGGTTGTACATTCGATTCAATATGTGCAGCAAATTTTGCATAACATTTATGAGATCTAGCAACCATTCTTTTCCTTTTCTGTTGTTTAGCTAGTCTATAACAAAAATCTATGACATGACCATCTCTACCACAGTAGGTACAATGAAATTTAACTTTGTGTTCATGTCTAGATGAGCAAGCAATATTTTTATTTGAAACCGAATGAGACAACACTCCTGCAGACTTGAAAACCACTCCTTTTTGTTTAGGAACTATTTGAATCAAACCACTTCCTAACAAATTTACAATTTTAGGTGGATGTGCCTTAGCATGAGCATGAGAATCAAAACCTAAACCAGTTTTATCATTGCAAGACTTGGAAGAATTCAGCAGGAAGTTTATGTTCTTATTCCCATTACAAAACCGATCTAATGTCCTATGCATGTCATCAAGTTTATTGGACAGATCAAGGCAATTTTCACATGAAGTTTTTCCTTTTAGTTTGCAATTGGAACAAAATTTAACTTCATGAGAAAGTAAAGCATTGTTCAATATAGAAATTTCATTCATAGCATCATGTAGTTTCTTATCAAGATCATCACAAGTAGAACAATGCAAATCAATTGTAGAACAGCTAGCATCTTTCAAGTTTTTATCATTAAGTGCAGCAAGCTCTTTGTTCTTTTCAATTTCTAACTCAAGTTTATCAAGTGTGGAGGTGTGCACACTTCTTAATGAGGACAATTGTTCATATATTAAATCACATGAGGGACATGCATCATCACTAGGAATCAAAGTTTTTAAACGGTTGATTTCAGATTCTAGTGACTCAATTTTAGCAGCACTATCCCTAAGCTTTTTGTCCTTTTTCTTAACAATAATAGTGGCACGAGAAATAGCATTGCACATTTCTTCGCAAGTAGGACATACCTCTTCATTGTCGCTGTTGTGTTCTGCCTCCTCTATACTTGATCTTGACTTGCCTGCCATAAAGCACAAGTTTGCCAAATCATATTCATCTTCGTCACTTCCAATGTCCACGTCGCTTGAGCCAAGTTCCTGGAGTGCGGAGATAAAACTGTTCACCAATTGACGTCATGTAAAACCCTTCTTTTTCTTCGTATATTTTGCAGAGGAGTGCTTCATTCTTGTTTTCTTTTCATCCCGGGAAGTAGGACCTGAAAGGTTAGGGCAATCTGAATGAAAATGTCCTGTCTTACCACATTCAAAGCATCGTTGAGGTCCGAAGCTTCCTCTCCTTCTAGTTCTCACATTTTGCAATGCTTTTGAGAACCGGGTAGAGATGAGCTCTAGCTCCTCCTCTGGAAACTCCTCAATCTATTCAAGGGTTAGAGAGGACAGCAAAGCAAGTGTACCACAAGATGATGTTTGACCGGAACTAGGCATGTCACGTTGAGAAACAAAAGCAATAGACTTGTTGGGGTTCTTACGTGAGATTATGTCAATTTCATGAGTTTTTAACTTGGAATATAGCACATCTAAAGTAAGTGAACTCATGACAGTAGATTCACGAATAGATGTGACTTTAATCTCCCAAATTGACATATCTAATGCACTTAGCAATTGCCTAGCATTTTCAGCATCTGAAAAATTAACATTGACACTACGCAAGTTGCTGAGAATCTTATTAAAGCGAGCAAAAAGGTCATCAATAGACTCACCGGGTTGCATCTCGAAGCGCATGTATTCTTTCTTGAACATCTCTTGCCTTACCTCTTTTATCGTGTTGGATCCTTCGTGGTAGTCACAAAGTGCTTTCCACACATCGTATGCAGATAGGAGGTGTGCAACACGGTCGAAGTCGCTTTGTGTTAATCCTTGTATGATCAAGTTCCGAGCCTTGTTGTTGTTGTTGACATCTCTCAGATTTGTAGCTGTAACTTGATTGTCTGATAGCACTTCGTAAGGCTTGTATACCTTCTCCCATATTGCAAAGCCTTGTGTCTGGATGAAAGCCTCCATGCGTGCGTTCCAAACCTGAAAATCAATACCAGCAAACACACAAGGTTTGGTGGAGTACTTCTCCATGATGATTAGTCAAAAACACATGCAAATCACAAATATTAGAGCACCGTGGCTCTGATGTCAATTGTAGGATCGAAGAGCACGTGAAAAGCTACCAGAGGGGGGTGAATGGTAGATTTAAAAATTTTACGCAGCGGAAACAATTAAACCCCAACCCCTTCGGCAGAAAAATGATATGTTAAAGAAATCGTGTGTGAAACTAATCTAAACATGTTTCATCGTGACAAAAGTGATAGATATCAGAGAGAATAAAGTCACTAATACAACACAACAATAATCACTCAAATCCGTCGAGAAAAACTCAAGTTATGATCGAAAGATCAAACAAAGGTCAATCTGCCCTACCCGAGAAAAAACAGTTCTGAAATGCTGCAAAGAAACTCGTGTAGATCATATACCACAAATCCAATGACTGTGAAATTTTGATATATGATATATAATGAAGTTGTGAAGACAACCCAAAAAGAATAACGTCAATTGGATCTGTAAAACTCGAGTTATGATAAAACCACCAACGAAAGGTAGTGCTGTCCAGAAACTTGACAAGTAAAAACTTGTCTGAAATAAGTCGGACTAACAAGGCACAAAAGTTCCTTCAAACTACGAATTTTATTCAATATAACACAAGATTAACAGCACCAAAGTCGTGCACCACGAGCTCTGGGCTCCCTTGCTTATATAACCAGCTCGAAAGCCAACTCAACTCAAATCAGGAACCTAATCTTACTCTGTTCACGAATCGTAACTTTCCATAACTGCTTAGGGTTCTTCTATATGTAGATAGAAGCAATCTTAAGACTTCCAAACATCTTAGGATGTATCCCACATTCCTAAACAACTCAAATTCGTGACCCGCACGAAATCCTATCATAACCAACTCAAATCTTTCCATATTTGAGTCAAACCGACTCAGCCGCAGCCTGAGTCCATAACCTAGTCGGTTGGACCTTTCCGACCAACTCTTTACGTCCACATCTCTTCATCACGTCTCGGAACCATGTAGCCACGTCCATGCCCTCCTTGCACATGTGCAAACATCTTCCAATGACGTCCGCGATACCTTCACATACATTGTTCTTGATTCAATCATGCTGCGCAACCTCCTGATCAGCTCAACCACAATTCTTCCTGAATTTGGTTGTTGGAACCTCATCTCCTCCCTGAGACTAGTCCAATGGATCCCATCACCAGCCATGTCTTGAACTCAAGCAACACCTGCACATGAATCAACAACCAATCCATACGAGCCCAAGTTCTCGACTTGACTCAAGTTAGTTCCGAACACAACACCTTATGTGAGAACCTCACATAAGCATGTTGCAAAAACACAGTAACACTATATCATCCATGTCAACCAAAAACGCACCAAAGACTTAGCAAATGAATACTAAGCAATCTTTCCAGAGATGTAAAGCAAGTATGAAACATTGCAAATGAAAAACAGAAGCATTGCGGTCAAGTTTCGGACCTTGCCTAGAGCAACAAAAGCTAGTAGAATCTAGCGCTGGAACTTACCAAAACTAGTATAACCAAGCTCCCCCGGAGCTTACAAAACTAGCAGGACCTTACCAACAAGTCGCACCTAGCATCTAACGTAGTCGGAGCTACCCAAAACAAGCCGAACCTACCGTCGGACCTTGCTGTAGCTCGGTGCTGGAGTCGGACCTTGATAAAAAGGTGTTTTGGTGATATTCAAAACTTTTATCGTCAAAGCAAGTGTATTCACTACAAGCCAACGTATTCAGCACACATAGGTCTTACACGGGAGTTAAAAAATAAAGGCGGCGACTTAATGGGCGCGCGGAACCGAAACAAAATTCGTATCGAGAACCGACCGTCGTTGATGTCTTGATATCTGCAGATAGAGATTTTATCTGCCGCATTGAATGGAAGCCCTTAAAGTCACGGCACGAGGATTCGAAATGGCCCCACCTCAGGTATACCCACTCAACCAAGGAAGTTCCTCCCTGAGATGGGCCCGGGGGCCACTGTCGGTACCTGGCGAACCGGATACCCTTAGATACAAGAAAGAAGGCACACTAGGTCCCACCACCCGTGGGGGCAGGATCCGACGTGGATCCAGGGTGACGCGTGGCATGCGACATAGCCATGCCTCTCCGCTGAGGGGAGACCTGACGCAGCCATGTGTCCCACAGCTCCAGGTGCACCACCCTCACGGAAGGGAGGTCCGGTGCTGCCACGTGTCTCGTAGGCCTGGGCCCACCTCCCTGCCAAGGAGGTGTCCGGCGTGCCCATCAGGTCAGGAGCCCCGTACCTGATTCCCTGCAGGAAGAAGGTCCGGTGCCGCCACATGTCCGGAAGTTCCGAGCCCGGACGCACCCCGGAGGGGAGGTCTAGACTTGCCACGTGGCGAGCAGCGCTGCACTTAGCTCATCCTACGATAGTGGCAATAAAGCAGGACGGCCCAGTGCACCTAAACAGGAAAGACGCGCGTGTTCCCAAGGCAAGCAAGAGCTTGCACTCATAAGTCAAAAGTCTTAGACCAGCCCGTTGGTAACAGGCTGGCGCCAAACTACTACGTACGCCGGGTGAATGAGAGGCCGCCACAGGACAGACGGGACATCGCCTGCCATAATGAGGGGCTATGTGTAGCCCTGCAGCAGGGTATGGCTAGGTGGCACATTGAAGCCATTGTCAGGGGATAGCATTTACTCCCAAATCTTAGGAGAGATTTGGGACACCTAGGGCCACATGTGGGCCCCGGGACCCACTTGTAAGTCGCTCGGCCTTAGACTATAAAAGGACCGAGCGGCAATTGACTAGGACACGTTCACTCAGACCCAGAGCTCTCTCAGACTCAAGCAATACAGTACACAAACCACCGTGGAGTAGGGTATACGCTCAGGCAGCCCGAACCACGTAAAACCCCTGTGTTCATCGTTCGCTGCGCTTGTTCTTGCTAAGCCTAGCCCCCCAAAGCACATCGAACCACCGCGGACTACTCCCTAGTAGGTCCGGGGGAGGTGTCAGATTAGACACCTCGATAGGATCTATATGAGGACGTCTATATGATATAACTGAAAGTTTTGTCGTTAAGGTAAGGAACATATGAGATGTCACTTGAAGAAGTCCATTTATGGACTTAAGCAAGCTTCAAGACAATGGTATCTCAAGTTTGATGAGGTTATTAGAAAGTTTGAGTTTAAGGAAAATGAGGAGGATAATTGCATTTATGCTAAGTTTAAGAATGGAAAGTTCATTTTTTTAGTTCTTTATGTGGATGACATACTGTTAGCTAGTAGTGATGTCAATCTACTCTTAGAAACTAAGAAGTTCTTATCCTCAAACTTTAATACGAAGGATCTAGGTGAAGCGACCTATGTTTTAGGGGTTGAGATATACCAAGATCGTGTTAAGGGAGTTTTAGGACTATCTCAGAAGGCATACTTAGAAAGCGTACTTAGAAAGTACGGTATGCATGCTAGTAAGCCCTCGTTTGCTCCAATAGTTAAGAGCGATTGATTTTCAAACTCTCAATCGCCTAAGAATCAGTATGAGGTTGATCAGATAAAAGGAATTCCTTATGCTTCTGCTGTCAAAAGCTTGATGTATGCTCAAGTTTGTACACACCCTGACTTAGCTTTTGTCTATGATGCTTGGCAGATACCAAAGCAATCCAGGATTAGACCACTGAAAAGCCGTTAAGAAGGCATTAAGATATATACAGGGTACTAAGCACCTCATGCTAACATATAGTAAGACTAAGTCACTAGAAATAGTGCGTTATTCATATTCAGATTACGCAGGTTGTGTGGATACTAAGAAATCCACATCATGTTACATATTTACCCACGCGAATGGAGTTGTATCGTGAAAAAGCTCCAAACAAGCAATCACTACATCGTCCATAATGTATGTTGAGTTTGTTGCTTGTTATGAGGCTACCAGATAGGCATCATGGCTTAAGAAATTTGTTCTCCATCTTAAAGTGGTCGAAACATCCATAAACCACTTAAGTTATACTGCGATAATCAACCAGCAGTTATGTACTCTCACAACAACAAGTCGAGTGGTGCTGCCAAACACATCGACAATAAGTACTATATAGTGAAAGAGAAAACCCAAGATCTCACAATTAGTCTCGAGCATATTAGTATCAAACAAATGCTTGTGGATCTGCTAACTAAGGGCCTCCACCCAACGTGTTCAGAGAACATGTAGCCGATATGGGTTTAAGGGAGACCCTGTGAAAATATCCTGGATTCTAAGGGGCCACCAAAGTGTAAGATTATTTCTAATTGTGAGACATATCATGATCGTTGAGTAAACAATGCGTAAATGGCTGTTTTGATGCGTCATGCCCTTTGTGTCAAGCTAGGAGGAATATATGTAACATTAGTTTAGTAAATAAGATAATAAGTTAATGTCCCGAGATCAAGGGGGAGAATGTTTGTGTTTTTGTGATCTCAATCACGTGGGTAACAACCACGATCGAGTCCGACTCTGTCACACCCGATTTTATTAAGCATAAAACCAGCTGTAAAATACATGTATGCCAGGATCAGTTTCACCATACATGTACGAAAAAAAAAGTGATAAACAGTTCTATATCGCATGCAAACAACATTATACCTTCAAAAGAGTTTTAAAGTAGCAGCAGAAGAGGAAAAACTTAGGGAAACCACAGGCAAATTGACTGGCAGAAACGCGACCTATGCACCGTCTTCACTTGTCACTGTCCTCATTAGATCTTCTCTTCACTGAGCAGCATATCAAAAATACAACAAAGCAAGTGTGAGTACCATCTCGTGGTACTCAATAAGTGTGGGAAATAAATGAAATGGAGGCCAAATCAAAGGAAAGGCTTATAGTGGTTTGAGCACTAAGCATTAAACCTAATCTTAGCTTTCATTAGCAACCTACATCTAGGAGAATAATCCCAACCATAACAGAATAATAAATAAAGAACCAATCCCAACGTCCATTTCCAACCACCATTCCAATCATCATCTCAACCATTGACTAATTATGAATTCGACCAAGCCGCTCTTGTCCGTGAGCACGGCTGTCATGACAGTTTTCCAATCTCTGCAGAGAATGTATCCTTTACCGACAAGCCGTGATTTCGTCGCCTGTTGCCAGGTGGACTAAGTAAACCTCCCTGATGTCAGTGGTGCGCAACCCACATTACACACTTCTGTAGGTGTGTGGCCAGGAGATCACTATGAGGTCTTTACAAAGGTCCTCCCGACTAGTAACCGGCCCTCTGAGGTTTCACTGCTCCGGCTCCTAGAGTCCATTTTACCTCTGCCAAGAGAAGCCCCCTCTTGAGCCATGCGGATCTCAAGGCAGATACACTGAACCAATTCCCCGCACCGTCCAATTACCAGCACTAAACCAGGAGAGGCCTAATTAATTGACCAAGCTGCCCCATATTCAGTCTTGTGGTGATACTGTATAGCTTAGTGGCTACTCCATAAACCGGTCCTTAGAATCTGGCAAGGTTCAAACCCCAATCCCGGGTCTCGTGCATACTGCATCATACCATTCAAATCAACCCGCCAGATTCCTATTTACTACAATTCATTTTCCAACATCATAATCATAATCATAATAATAAGTCATAAGTAATAAATATGGTCAATGTTTTCCCACCCATCTATTATGCATGGCTAAGCGTAAAGTAAATCCCATATACCACCCTTCCATATCCCAAGCAACAAGGTAATAAGGTAAAAAAACAGGGCATAATATAGGATTCATATTAATTAACATGCAACTAACTAAACTCTTAAAAAGGTGCAAGATGGTCAACGACACATGCCTGTTTTAATATAGCTGCTCAGATCTTCTTCGTTGAACTCTTGGTCTCCATATTCTTCGTGTTGCTTCTTAATTGTGACACGAATGCGTATAAACTATCGTCAAAAGAGGAATAAAAGCAATCACGACTACTACACCATACAAGCAATACCAATGTTATATTTGAATATGTTATGATTATGTTTTAAATCAGAGTTATGAGAGATTTATTATTTTTCCTGACCAAAGAAATGCATTTACTATTTATTTTTCATTTTTAGTATTTATTTATAGGTTAAAAATATTTTTAATGAATTTTCCATAGCCAAAATATATTTCGTATGCATTTTATAAATTTTATTTCAGCATAAAAGATTTTATAAATAATTTTCCTACTATTTTCACATTTATTCTCTATTTTTATTATTTATTTATAAATAAAATTATTTTTATTAAATTTTTCCATGATCAAAATATATTTTATATGCATCTACAATTTTATTTCAGCCTAAAATGATTTATAACTAATTTTCCACTATTTTCTATATTTATTTTATCATTTATAAATATTCTATATTCACTAAATACACTTTTAATCAATATTCAGCAATTAAGAATAACCTCAGGGGCTGTTTTGCTATTTTCCAGGACATTCCAGAAGCTTAAATGCTAGTTCACAATGCAAACCATGATTTTAATAAAGTCTAGGGCCTAGTTGTAATTGTTCCTTTTCTATTTTCTTTCTCGAATTATTTTTCTACATGAAAATAAGTGGACCAAGTGCACGGGTTCGTGGACCAAGGATTGAGGGTGCAGTCCATGGTCCATGGTGGACCAAGGACATACCCCTTCGAGGGGGGGCTAATCTTGGCCGTCCGGCAAGATCCGACGGCCGGGAGGGGGGGTGTGCGACCGAGCGGCGCCGGGAACAGGCCAGGCGACGGCGCCACGTTGGACCCTCGCCGGAGTTGGCCGGAATGGCACTCCGGTGGCCCAAGCTCGACGTGGATTGCATGGAAACGAAGAGGAGGGGACGGGGAAACTCACTATGGGGTTGCCGGCACGAGGAAATGGTCGCGAATGGGCGCGACGGCGAGGTTTGGCGGCCGGAATCCGATGCCGTCGGAGAGGCGTCCTGGGCGATGATTATTGCCACGGTTGGCTCATCCGGGGGCGGTGCATTGTCGCCGAACTCGGGGACACATTAGAGGCGGTCGAAATGGTGCGGTTCCACAGGGGATCGAGCTTCCTAGACGGCGGCCATGGTGAGGACGGGTGCTAGGGTTTCGGGTGGGGAATGAATTGGGAGGAATGGGGAGAGGGCGCAACTGTGAAGTAAATAGAGGAGAGGGTTGCGGCGGTTGCTAGGGCAGGATGCGCGCGTGCGGAAGGGCCACGGTCGTGGCGATTGCCAGACGCAGGCGCGCGTACGTGCGGCGCGGGTGAGGCGGCAATTGGGGAAGAAAGCTCTGACGGGCGGGCCCCAGGTGGCAGAGGGAGAAGGAGAGAGGGGCGCGGCTGGGCTGGGCCAGTTGGGGAGAGAGGAGGAGGGAGAGGGATTGGGCCGCAGGTTGAAGTATTGGCCCAATTAAGGTTTTATTTCCTTTTCTATTTTTTCTTTTCAATTTTATTTTCTCTTTTCTTTTGTTTCTTTTTGTTTCAATTTTTTTTCAAATTCAGTTGAATTCTCTAGTGATTTTAAATTTATATTTTTAAACATGAATCCATGATCATGCCGATGAATTTAATATATATATTTTTTTATAATATAATTATGATTTTAAGAAGGACATGATTACTTAAAAGGAAATAATAAGCAAACAAAATTTTGATTTGCGTAATTTGCTTTAAATTTTTCACATCCCCAAAATCGAAAATTTGGGGTGTGACAGACTCCCTCTACGCGTCCTGATCAGGGGCGCAACCGACTCCTGTTCAGTGCGGCTCCCCCTCGCGCGCGCAATATTAAATAGAGGGGAGAAGTCGAGGTCTCAATCACCTGTTGATTGAGTGTCACAGACTCTCCCCACAACCCTAACCTGATCTATTGGACCCTGGAGCGAGGGGAAGGTATGCTCTGTCGCAGCCACCTCTGCACCGAGCCGCCACTGCGCCACAGTCTCCCTGCATCGGCGATCGTCACCACACCAACCTCCTCTTCACCGACATCCACTTGAACCCAATAGTATCAATTGGATCCATTGAAGGTACCCTCATCTCTCCCCTAACTCCCTTATTGTCTTCTCAATACTATGATCTATTCGCATGTCTTTGATTGATTAATTAAATTAAGTAATTAGATCTTTGTTCAACTATGACTAAGCATGAATGCCTAGTTTGATTATGCCTAAGTATTTCCGATTAGGAGTTCTTAGTCTAGATCGTAAGCTAACAGAGGTACCATATTCGTGTGAGCATCTTCTTCTGGATGTCACAGATGAACATCATCTATCTCTTTAGAGAGAAGTCTAAAATTCTATAACAATTTGTATCAACAAACACTTTAGGAAGCAGTAACATGTCTCAATGGCTCAAAAGGAAAGAAAATCAAGCTCGAAAGTCACAATATATGTTGGAAAACATGGTCAAACTCCTACAATTCGAAAGTGCAGAAGACTGTGACAAGTGACAACCAGGGTGCGGGATCAAACGTTCCCTTATTCTTCCCACACGTACTGATGTATTGCACCCAATAGCATTGATTTGTATACTAAATTCAAGAGAAAAAATAGAAATGCAACGGCTTGACGATGTAAATGCGGTCTAAACCGTCTCGCAGTGAGCAGGGACGAAGGACAATTTGTTAGCGGCAAGGTCGTAGAGTACGTGCATGTTCTGCTGCTGGAAGTTGCCAAGTATGGCCGTGTCCCAGACGCCTTCAACGATGGCAAGGCAGATGTTGCTCTGACCCGCCTCTTCGTACTCAAACACGTAGTTCTCACGCGGCAGATCAAGCGTTGCACCTTCGAAATGCAGCGCCAGCTTCGGCACGTCCGGCTTCTCCCGCGGTGGCACCGCGAAGCAGAGCGGGTCATGGTTCGTGACAGGCTGCTTCACCTGGGAGACGAACGCGTCGTGCAGGTGCCGGTAAATGTTCGGCGGTAGCATCGTGAAGGCGGTGCCGGAGTCGATGATCGTCCCGCCCGTCCCGTTCTTGGTGAACGCGAACGCGGACTCCGGCACCGGCAACCTCGAGGACCCGACGGTGATGCCCTTCAAGGAGAGGTAGTAGAAAGTCGGGGAGTCAGCAGGGTTCTGGATGAGAGGGGTTGTCTGGATTTCGCCACGGGCACCGCTGTGGAGGCTCGCCGGCAGGCCGAGAAGGACGGTGCTGGGTGCCGATCCCGTAATGGGAGTGAAGCAGTGGGAGAAGTTGTCGACCTTGAGCTGCGACGGCAGAGACAGGGTGCCGCGGCCGAAACCGGCGATGCCGGTCTCGTTGGACATGAAGATTCCGTTGTTGAAGAAGCCGCAGCCGAAGGCCAGGTCGGGCACGGCCACCCCCCGCTCGCCGGCGCCGGCGAAAGTGAACGTGTCTAAGTAAAGGTGGCCCGTGGTCACCGATTTGTCGCCGTAGGCGTACGTGTAGACGCAGGTCTGGTTGCCCCACCACTTCTCGGTGCCGCATGACGAGAACGGCAGGTCCTGGCACGCGGAGGAACGACAAGAGAAGACGCCGAACGAGGAAGAGAGGGAGGGATCCAAATAAGGAAGCGTCTGGTCGAAGCAGGCCACGCACGGCACGCACTGCGTCCAGGTGAGGTCGCTGCCCGTATCGACCACCAGATGCGCGGGCTGTGGCGGCGTGCCGATGGAGAACCGCGCCAGGAACTCCGCTACCGGGACGGCGTCCGAAAACCGCCCTGCGACCACCGGGAGACTCACCCCGCCTGCAGAAAGTAGTAGCCGCGCGGCGCGGGCCTTGCTGCGCCTCGCCATGCGGTGCATCACCTCGCGACGGGTGAAACCGCGGCCGGCGTCGGTGTGGGTGAGCTGCAACCGGACCGTGGACGAGGTAGCGTGGCTGCATAAAATCGCCAGCGCTATGAGGAGGTGGACGGCTAGCTTCTGCATTTTGATTAGCTGGTCGATTCGCATCAGTGTGATGTTGTAATGTGAGCAAGATCTTATTAGCAATATATAGAAGGGAGATATTGAGGTATCCATGCTCAAGGTTCTTTTAAGCTTGATCACGTCAACTATATTACTAGCTCCTGGTTCTTTCTGTTGACATTGCAAGAGCTGAATTTAGCCCTCCCAGTGTCAACAACAAAGATGCAAAACTGTACACAATTATTTGAAACTTTTGCCCGATTAGAAATATACCACTGAACTTTCTATAACATTTAATTTCGAAATATTTCTGCTATTAGTATAAAACACACGACTCATTCATATACGTGCATTGTCATGGTGACACGATTCACGACGCAAACTGAGCTGTACATTTTTTATTCATGTAATTCCTGTATAGTGGACATATATATGGGTACCAACGCGTCTACAACGTGGAGGGAGATAGCAGTGCAGCAGTGATTCTATATTACCAATTTGCGCATTCTGATCATTTAAATTTCAAAATAGAAAAGTCACCACGCGGATTTGTTTCTAGTATGCGACACGTTACCCTCCTAGCTCCTATAATCTTTAATCTGAGCCTTCGTTAGATCAAGATTTTGGACGCAGTTTAATTAGTGCAATTTTACAAGTTGGATCAGGTGTAATTTTACAACTTGTTGGATCAAGGAGGAATGATTTATCCAAAAGAAGCATTGTCAAACAGTTCAGCTTCTCGGACAAGCACATTTTTAGACAAACTTTTGAGACCAGATACACTTGCTACCTCAAACACCGGGGGCGTTCAAAAAATACACATGGCATGCAACTAATTTGATGATCCAAAACAGCAAAACAACTAGAACAGTTCCGTTGTGTTGGATAGTTCGGGTTTATCCAACTCATAGTGGGAGGAGATCATTTTGACCACATGTTTTGTGCCGAGTCGAGTTCCATCATCTAATGGTGAAATAATCCCGTATGAAGGATGGAAAGGAAAAAAGGCTCCTCTCGATTTCTTACGTGCATGGGGTTGTTTGGTCAAAGTTAATGTACCTGCATCTAAGAAATGAAAACTGAGACAAAAAATTGTGGACTGTGTTTTTCTAGGATACGCATAACATAGTAGAACCTATATATTTCTAGTGATTAAATCTGAGATTTTTGATGTGCAGGTTAACACCGTGACTGAATCTCGTGAGGAAGGCGAGGATTTTTTCGATACTTATTCACCTGTTGTTAGGCTAATCACAATTCTTGTGCTTGTTGCACTTGCTGCGTGTCATGATCTCCTCATTCATCAAATGAATGTGAAGATGACTTTCTTAAATGACGAGCTCAATGAGGAGATGTATATGGAGCAGCCTGATGGTTTTGTGATGCCTCGACAAGAGAATAAAGTGTGTAAGTTACAGAAATCCATGTATGGATTCAAACAGACACCAAAGTAGTGGCATGAGAAGTTCGATAGAACTATGATCTTAGCAGGCTTTGTGGTAAATGACGTTGACACATGTGTGTACTATCGGTTTGGTGAGAGTAATAATGAGCTTATATGTTGATGACATATTAATTTTTAGGACTAGTATCGATGTGATTAATGATGTAAAATTATTTTTGTCTCAAAATTTTGATATGAATGATTTGGAAGTGGTTGATGTTACTCTAAACATCAAACTGATTAAGGGCGAGAATGGGATAACTTTGAAACAATCCCATTATGTGGAGAATCTTTTGAGTCAATTTGGGTACTCAGATTCTAAAGCTTCTCCAAAGCCATATGATCCCAGTCTAAAGCTTCGCAAGAGCAGAGGAAAAGGGATTAATCAGTTGAGAACTCTCATATTATTGATTCTCTCATGTATCTTCCTAGTGCAACCAGATCTGACATCTCATTTGCAGTAAGCAAATTGAGCAGATTTACTTCCAATCCTAGAAAAGATCACTGGTGTGCACTAGAACGTGTTATGAGATATTTGAGAGGTACATCAACACATGGACATGGTGTGAAGAGGTGGTTGGGACTTTAGTCTCACATTGCCCATCTAGATGGGTGTTCTCCAATATATATAGTGGCTTCTGTAGTGGTTCTCAATATGAGAATAATAAGGCAGATGAAATTTGCTGCTATGGACATCGTCGGTACCCCGTGTACTGGGTACTCCATGATACCGCAGGAAACGCTAAGGAGTTCCACCCGTCCGAGTTGAAGACATCCGAAGACTACACGTGTTATACGGTATTGGACCCGCATCCCTCGTTTCGGTAGCTCCGGCACTGCCACGTGTAACACAAGGGCGGACCTAACTTCCTTCATAGGAAAGCTCCAATCTTGCCACGTGTCCAGTGGCTCCGGACCTAACCCCCAATAGAGGGAAGCTCCGATGCTGCCACGTGTATAGTGGCTCCGGACCTGGCTTCCCACGATGGGACGCTCTGGAGCCACCACGTGTCAAGCCTCTGGACCTGAGACATCAACGAGGATACTGGTGGATCTCCAATGGCGTGAACATTCAAGGATCAGTTAAAGCTATAGTTACAAGACCTGATTGCATGTCATTAATGTCATATTAATGACACACGATCGGAGGACCCTTAAAAATGGTAACGCCGTCATTGAGATGCGTTATCACATTGTTATTTACGCTTAATATTTACAGATCGTGTATTAGATAATTAACTACATCAGGGCCACCTGTCGGGCCAGGCTGACAATATAACGGCCACTCTTTGGACTATAAAAGGGTTGCACCGCACGCTACAGAGGACAACTAAGCTCATATGCAGACAAGCGTCATACATTCATACATACAACAACACATCTATGGAGTAGGTTGTTACGCTCAGGCGGCCCGAACCACGTAAAACTCTTCGTGTCACCGTCTTGTTCGTAATCTCACGCGCGCCATAACCAATCAAGAACCTTCGCGGGCTAGTACTAGGAGAAGTGTCGATCACACACTTCGACAGAAACAAATACACATGCACGTATGTGCGCACTTTTCACGATTTTACGCGTGTTTATAGCGTGACTTGTGACTTGCAACGTTGCACGTTCGCGTCGTTTCGAGTTGTGTTCCAACTTTATTTTTCTACCACGTATATAATTTGGAATATTTCATCAACATCTAGACTGGCAGGTCAACATGAGGAGTAATTTGAGGCATAAATGCATACACATGTTTAATGTGTGTAATGCCCATAATTGCTCCTGTTAGTTGCACGTTAAAGGATTCCAGGGGTGATTTTTGAGAATTGTGGCAGATTGAATCTGATGCGCCTGTATACCAGAGAGGGCACACGCAACACAGAAACTCGCCTATCACAAATTGCTCTGTGTTGCCGTTTTTTGCTTTATCATCCCTTCATCCGCCGTGCTGCGGATCGAGAGAGAGCGATGTCTCCAAACCGACGCCGGTGATCTGAAGACCTGCACGGGTGCCGCCGATCAAGTTTCTGGATTGTTGGAAAATACACATAACATGCAATTAATTTGATGATCTGAAACAATAGAACAACTTAGAACAGTTCTACTAGCACTGTTTATTTTGACTACTAGTAGAACTATTCTAATTGTTTTGCTGTTTTGGATTATCAAATTAATTGCATGTCATGTGTATTTTCCAGCCGGAAAAGGGGGACGGACCGGCAGAGCCCAGGTTGGCCTAAACCTGGTTCTGCCGCTGCTCAAGCATGACCATGTTGTTCCGCTGATCTCTTCAAATTTCAAAGTTTGGAACAAGCCAATACTAGCTGGCCTCCAGAAATCAAATTTGTACTCCCTCCGTCCCGAAAAATTTATCGCTTTTTGAAAGGCGGCCTAGAGGGGAGTGAATAGGCGATAATCGATAATTTAAACTTAAATCAGAGATCTGAAAACAAAGAAGTCGGACTTGTCTGACTTCTAGTCGGACTTGTCTGACCTAAGTCGGACAAGTCTGACCTGGGTCAGATAAGTCCGAGCTTACCTGCACGATCAGACCAAAAATCCAATTTTTAAGAGATTTAGTGAGAGATATCGATCCCTAGCAGTTCTACACGAAGTATGGAGTAGAAAGAAAGCTGAGGGAGAGATAGCACGCGGAAAAACACTAGAATCAAAACTTGAGAGAACGAAAGAACAACAAGAGACAAACGATTTTATCCCGAGGTTCGGAACCACAAAGGATCCTACGTCCCCGTTGAGGAGTCCACAAGGGACCAGGCCTTCTCTAGCCTTCCCCTCACGAGTTGCCACAAGGGCCAACTCCCGATCTTCCACTATCACAAAGATTGTTACAAACTCCCCGATTACAAGAGATCACAAAGAAATCACGGGGCGACGCCTAACCATCTAGGGGAGAACCCCAAGAGCAACAAACACGCAATCACGAAGAAACTTAGCGAATCACACGTTGCTCAACCCCTCAACAAACCGTTTCTCCCAATCCTCACAAAGCACTCTTCACTCTCCCAAAAATTTGAATTTGGGCTCTAGAGGTGAAGAACAAGTGGAGAGAGGTTCTTGAGTTCAAATGGGCATTCAGAACTGTTTAGGGGTGTTAGGCATAGTTGGTGGGTCGAAACCACCACCTATTTATACTCCAAAAAGTCATTAGAGCCGTTTGACACATCTCGCGTCGGACATGTCTGACACAATGTCGGACATGTCTGACCTCAAAGGTCAGGCCTTTCACTTCAGACTTGTCTGACCAAAACCACTTCAGACATGTCTGACATACAATCTCGGACATGTCTGAAATTCTGCAGATAGACCTCGGACAAGTCTGACTCTCTGGGACTTAGAAAATTTTCCTTAGTCCCTGGGAACAGATCCATCTCGGACATGTCCGACCCCCAGGTTTGGACAAGTCCGAAACTTCACTGGAACTCTCACTGGAACCCTTCCAGTGCCAATTCGGACATGTCTGACTTATAGATTCGGACATGTCCGAATTCCAACAGGGGGAATTCGGACATGTCTGACATTACAAGTCAGACAAGTCCGCCCAAGCCACAAAGGCCCTACTAAAATCTTCTACTAAGGGGTTGAGCACCCGAATGACTCACTAAGTGTCTACGCGTCGTGTCCCTCTTAATAGTACGGTTTTTCCTACGACTCAAGGAGAAAATAGAAAATCCTATTTCTATTCTTCTTCGCCACAACTTTCCTCCTTTTTCCGTCTTTCTTCAAAGCTCCATTCCGTACTCCGTATCTGCGCTCATGCTCAACCAAGTTCATTAGCACTTTAATGGTTCATCATCAATCCACCAAAACCCACAAGGGACCTAGATGCACTTACAATCTCCCCCTTTTTGGTGATTGATGACAACCAATTAAAGTCTTCGACAAAAATAAGATTTGATAGAAGTTTTGAGTCTCAAGTGTATATGAGCTTTTTAATAACAATAAAAACAACTCATATACACTCAATCGTCGTGGGGTGCCTATATGCTCGTGTGTGTGCAATAACGTGATACAAATGAAGAAATGCACACGAGATCAATGAAGCATCATAATGATTATCATAAGGCATCAATAAACATCATTAAGCATTAACAGTCATCAATGAATCATCATAATGATTATCATAAGGCATCAATAAACATCATTAAGCATTAACGGTCATCAATGAAGCATCATAATGATTATCATAAGGCATCAATAAACATCATTAAGCATTAACGGTCATAAACGAGTAGCAAATAAGTACAAGACACACCACGATAGTACAAGACACACCACGATAGAAAATATGACTAGATACATGTCCATGTCCAAGAAAAAGCACTAGAGACTAATACTTCTCCCCCTTTGGCATAAAGGCACCAAAAAGGAGAAAAGTGGACACTAAGACCTAGTCTACTCGGTTTCTTCCTCGTCGTCGTCGCTGTCATCGTCGCCGCTCTCCTCCTCGTAGTCGCTCTCCTCGCCGGAGTCGCCGAGAGCTGCAGGAGGTGCAGAGGAAGAGGCGCCGGTGCCGGTGAAGAACGCCATCTCCGCCTCGGTGAGCTCTGGAAACTTCGGTGGCTCCTCGTCTGAGCTGGCGTCATCGACTGGAGGAAGCTGGAGGTGCTCCCTGATGGCCGCGAGGTCCCTCTGGTTCCTCTTTGCCAAGCGGTGAGTCGACCGGCAGACGGTGAAGATCGACTTCAGGATCTTGAGCAGTCCTGAGGAGCAAGATGGCTGCTGCTGGGGCACGGAGGATGAGCTGGGAGGCTGAGCAGACTTCCTCCTTGAGGAGCTGGGTCCTCCCTCTGCTGGTGCCGGTGCAGCCGCGCGAATCGGGTGGTGAAGCTTGGAAGGCTTCTGAGGCACAAGGCGCCTATGAGGCACATCCTTCACAAACTTCTTCCCGGACACCGTCTCAATGAGCTTCATCAGGTACGGGGCATAGCAGCAGGACCTAGATGGTGTCTCCGAGGCGAGGTAAATCTCCTCGTAGATATAGTCGAAGGCATTGAACAGCTGCTGCCCTGCCAAAAGCTGGATCAAATTTCTGCTGTTGTGGTTGATCCTGTTGGCATCCCCATCCTTGGGTGAGAGATTTTTCCGTATCAGACGGTTCACCACGGCATGGAATGGCTTGAGGCCGTGGATATGAGGAGGGTCGGCTGGATACCCATCCTCATAGAAGCTCTCCATCTCCAGGAGGTTCACTATATCCATCTCATGGATCTTCAGTGAGTGCTGCAGATTGTCCTCCATCCCGAGAATGCGGGCAAACTCCTCATAGCTGACTTCGTACTTCATCCCATTGGTCATCCAGGTGAAGCCGAGATTGTTGACCCAATAGAAAACTGTGGCATAGAATTGGAGGATGACTTCTTTGTTCCATGGGTATTGGAGGCCCATGATCTCGCTGACTCTATGGTGCTCGCAAGCATCGAGCACCCCCTTGAAGAGAAGGTAGCAGTCCTTCTTCTTCAATGCAGCCTTCCAATCCACCCACTGCATCTCCGTGACTGGGTTCTTCTTGGCCGTGAGGACTGACCGGTAGTAATCCATGTGGAAGAAGCACCAGAAACGGGGATCCTTGCTCTCCCTTGGCTGGTCATAGCACCGCACATCTCTCATGTGCATGGTGTCGGAAATGTTCCTCCGGTAGTTCACTCTGTTGGCCGTGCGTCGAGTGTCACCCACTGGAGAGTGCACGACCAACGGTCCGATCTCTTGTTGCCCTTGGGAGCTCGAGCTGCCCCCCTGACCACTGTGAATGGTGAGTTGACCGCTTGCGGGTCGCTTGGCAACCACCTTCTTTGGTCGCTTTGATGGTTGAGCCGAAGAATCGGGACCCGCGGGCTCCTTGCCTCTCTTGTCGTGACCCATAGCTAGAAAAAGATACAAGGATAGGTAAGAGTCAAGGCAAGAGAGATAGAGCAATTAACTTGATAGTTTCGATAGAAATTAGGCCTCAGAGTTATACAAGATCGGACATGTCTGACTGGAAAGTCAGACTTGTCTAACTCAGGAATTCCGGACATGTCCGAATTCCAGAGTCAGACTTGTCTGACCTGTACAGAACTGACCCTAATTGCTAAGGAAACTAAGCAAATCAATTTTTCTACCAACCAAATTTTGCAACAAGGTTGTAAACATGCCTAGGAACAATTTCAAGGGCATAAATTTGCAATCTTGCCGCTAGATTTAGAATTGAGAGGAAGGATGCAGAGAAAATACCTTCGGATGGAGAAAAGGATTGAAGAACTCCGAAGGGGATGTGAATCCTCCAACTTCAAGGGAGATTTTCCCTCAAGAACT
Source organism: Tuctoria greenei (assembly GCA_036927565.1). Classification (NCBI taxonomy): domain Eukaryota; kingdom Viridiplantae; phylum Streptophyta; class Magnoliopsida; order Poales; family Poaceae; genus Tuctoria; species Tuctoria greenei. Next base: position 17,431,098 of record JAYESD010000004.1, on the reverse strand, counting down.
CCTCACAAGAGCCTCAAAAGCAATGTGGATTGCCTTGGGAGGTTTGAGAGAGATGGAGATTAGGTTTTGAAGTGAGGAGTGAGAGAGGGGATGGAAACCGTTGGACTCTTTGAAGGGGCTCGGACTTCCCACGTCGGACATGTCCGAATTTGACTTCGGACAAGTCCGAGTTCTCTCTGCAGACTTAAAACCCACTTCGGACATGTCTGACTTTTGTCAGACTTGTCCGACTCCCCCTGAGTGTATGCAATGTGCAAACACTTGGTGATCTAAAGAAGGGAATATATGGACATTTTGGACAAGTTTTTGCAAATATCTTTGACAAAAATGATCAGTAAGCAACCAACACTCAAACTATGATCATTTTCACCAAAGAGAAGTTTAGAACATAGTTTTTAGGAAAAATAGATGAGATTTTCGAAGAACACACAACATTTTGAAGTTGAAAACTAGTAGCAATCAGATGTGCACGACTCAAGCAATGTTTCGAGAATCCAAGATATTTAGCTCACTCCTTAGGTCACAAAAGCGCCTCTCATCAAGGGGTTTGGTGAAGATATCCGCCAATTGCTTCTCACTTCTAACATGAGAGATAACGATATCTCCCTTGATAGAGTGGTCTCGCAGGAAATGGTGACGGATGTCTATGTGTTTGGTTCTAGAATGCTCGACGGGGTTGTGAGCAATCTTGATGGCGCTCTCATTGTCACATAGGAGAGGAATATAGCTCAGATTGTAACCATAATCCTTAAGAGTTTGTCGCATCCAAAGAAGCTACGCACAGCAACTTCCGGCTGCAACGTACTCCGCTTCGGCTGTGGAAAGGGCAATAGAGTTTTGTTTCTTGGAAGACCACGCAACCAAGGACCTGCCAAGGAATTGGCATGTCCCGGATGTGCTCTTCCTATCTACCCTACAGCCCACATAATCCGCATCGGAATAACCGACGAGATCAAACTTGGATCCTTTAGGGTACCAAAGACCTAGATTAGGAGTGTGAACTAAATACCTAAGGATCCTCTTAACCGCTGTCAAGTGACACTCTTTTAGAGTGGCTTGGAATCGAGCACACATGCACACACTAAGCATAATGTCGGGTCTAGAAGCACAAAGATAAAGCAAAGAGCCAATCATAGAACGGTATACCTTTTGGTCCACGCTCGCTCCTTCTTCGTTTAGTCCTAGATGCCCGTTTGTTCCCACAGGTGTTTTGATGGGCTTCGCCTTCTCCATGCCAAACTTCTTGAGAATGTCATGAGTGTACTTGGTTTGGCATATGAAGGTCCCTTCCTTGATTTGCTTTACTTGGAAACCTAGGAAAAACTTCAACTCCCCCATCATAGACATCTCAAATCTTTCCGTCATGATTTTGGAAAACTCATCACAAAAAGTCTTGTTAGTAGAACCAAATATGACATCATCAACATAAATTTGGCATACGAACAAGTCATTATCAAAATGCTTAGTGAAGAGAGTATAATCGGCTTTCCCAATCTTAAAACCATTTTGAGTGAGAAAATCCCTAAGGCACCCATACCAAGCTCTAGGTGCTTGTTTGAGGCCATAGAGAGCCTTACACAACTTGTAGACGTGATCGGGATGATCTTCATCTTCAAATCCAGGCGGTTGCTCCACATACACTTCCTCCTTGATTGGACCGTTGAGGAATGCACTTTTCACATCCATTTGATATAACTTGAAATCATGGTGAGTAGCAAAGGCCAATAATATGCGAATAGATTTAAGAATAGCTACGGGAGCAAAGGTTTCATCGAAATCCAAACCTTCGACTTGAGTGTATCCTTTTGCTACAAGTCTTGCCTTGTTTCTTGTTACCACCCCATGTTCATCTTGTTTGTTGCGGAACACCCACTTGGTTCCAACAACATTTGCATTTGGTATTCTCACGAGTTCCCACACCTTGTTCCTCTTGAAGTTGTTGAGCTCTTCTTGCATCGTCATTACCCAATCCAGGTCTTGTAGAGCTTCTTCTACTTTCAGTGGCTCTAAGGAGGAAACAAAAGAGTAATGTTCACAAAAGTTAGCCATACGTGAGCGAGTAGTTACCCCTTTGGAGATGTCTCCAAGTATGTTGTCAACGGGATGGTCCCGTTGAACGCTTTGATGAACTCTTGGGTGTGGTGGTTGAGCTTCTCGATCGTTGTCTTCATCTTGATCATTTTCTTGATCTCCCCCTTGATCCAAGCCTCCTCCTTGATCTTGATCTTGTTGAGATTCATCTTGAGGATCTTGATCTTGTTCATGTGGGGGATTTGCATCTTCTTCGCTTGCTTGTAGATCATTTGGATCATGTGGTCGCACATCTCCAAGTACCATTCTCCTAAGTGCTTCTTGTGGAGTCTCATCTTGATCTAGCACACACTTATCAACTTGCTCCACTTGAGAGCCATTAGTCTCATCAAACACTACGTCATGTGCTACTTCAACAATCCCGGGGGACTTGTTAAAGACACGATAGGCGTAGGTGTTTGAGTCATAGCCAAGCAAAAAACCTTCATCGGATTTCGAAGCGAACTTCGAATTCCTAGGATTCTTGTTGAGAATATAGCACTTGCTCCTAATCTTCTTGATTCTTAAGGAGAACTCATTTTGAGCTCTCCTCAAGAACTTCTTGAGAACTCCTTGGGTTTCACCTTTGTCATGCAAGAAAAATACCCACGTGAAGCAAGAAAAATCATCAACGATAACTAGACCATACTTGTTACCGCTAATGCTAATGTAGGCGATCGGTCCGAATAGGTCCATGTGTAGTAGCTCCAATGGTCTTGAGGTTGTCATGATGTTCTTGGATGTATGTTGAGCCCCTACTTGCTTTCCGGCTTGACATGCGCTACATGGTCTATCTTTCTCAAAGACAACATCTTTTAGTCCACGGATATGATCCCCCTTAAGAAGTTTTTGCAAGTTTCTCATCCCAACATGGGCTAGCCTTCGGTGCCATAGCCATCCCATGTTAGTTTTCGCCATTAAGCACGTATCAAGTTGGGCTTTATCCGTAGAGAAATCCACAAGGTAAAGCTTTCCCTTGAGTATGCCCTTAAAGGCGATTGAGTTGTTGCATCTTCTTAAGACGGTCACACCGTTGTTAGTGAAAAGACAATCATAACCATTATCACATAATTGAGAAATAGACAAGAGGTTGTAATCAAGTGAATCAACATGAAGTACATTGGAAAGAGTGTGTTTTGAGGAGATAGCAATTTTATCGGTGCCAAGGATTTTCCCTTGGCTATTATCCCCAAAGAAGATTCCTTCACTAGGATCTTCATTCTCCTTGTACTCTACAAACATCTTCCTCTCTCCGGTCATATGATTAGTGCATCCACTGTCAAGAACCCAATTTGATCCACCGGAGGAGTATGCCTACAAAAGAGTTATGCCTTTCCTTTAGGTACCCAAACGGAGTTGGGTCCTTTGATGTTAGTCACAAGACATTTGGGCACCCACACGCAAGGCTTTGGGCTCTTGCGGAGTGGCCCAACATATCTAGCATAAGTCTTGCCAAATTTGTTCCTCAATAAAACATAAGAAGCATCAAAGTCATGAAACAAAGGATGAGGTTCATTTTTAGGCATATAAGATGTTGAGACAGTGTTCTTTCCTTTATATTGGGTGGATGAACCTTCTTTGACAAAAACAATCAAGTCTTTGTTATTCTTGGGGGCTTTGGCATTTTGTCTCCGCTCCCGAGAATAACCAAGACCATCCTTGACATGGGGAGGTCTCACATTGGTATATGCACTACGTGCATAGGCCACCTTCTCCTTGTCAAAGATGCCACCTTTCGGTGCTTGATTGTTTTGTGCCAAGTTAAGTTCATCCTTAAGTTTTAGGATCAAGCTTGAGCACATGCAAGTGTGAACTTCCTCGGATGAAATCTTTTGAGAAGATGAGCTCTTTGAGGAAGAAGGTGCATTGATCTTAAGTGACTCAACCTTTGTCTCTAGAATCTTGTTAACTTTTGTCAAGTTAACAAGTTCATCCTTGAGCTCAACGGTCTTGTCCTTAAGATTTGAGCATGCTTCCTTGCTCATGGCAAGGTCATGCTCCAATGCATTGCTTCTTTCTCTCTCGCTCTCGAGGAGCTCCTCAAGCTCTTGACATCTCTCCAATTTTTGGATGAGCATGCCCTCTTGACGCTCAAGGAGATCCTCCTTCTCGGAGATTTCATCCATAAAAAAGTTCATCTTTCTCATGGCACTCTTACTTAAGCCTTTAAGCATGGATTCAAGTTCACTATCACTATCAAGTACATCACAAGAAGTTATAGAGGGAGTGGGTTTAGATTTGACCTTTTTCCTTCCCTCCTTTGCCATGAAACATGTCGACTTGAAATCATCAAGGTTGGGGAAAAGTTTGCTTGCACTTGAGCTCTTTCCGATGGCAATGGTTGCCACCTTCTCTACATTGTCGGAAGATGAGTCTTCATTTGAGTCCCATTCTCTTCCAAGGTGGGCATGTCCCGATGGCTTCTTCTTCTTGAAGAGCTTCTTATCTTGGGTCTTGCCCTCCTTCTTCTTGCTTTCATTGTATAGGCAATCCGCAATGAAGTGCCCATGTTCACCACACTTGTAGCAAGTCTTCTTCTTTAGCTTCTCCTTGCTCTTGCCTTCTTGGTGATAGCCTCCCTTCTTCCTTCTCATCATCCTTCTAAACTTGTTGACGAAGAAAGCTTCTTCCTCATCGGAGTCCATGCTCTCATCATCACTTGCATCTTCATTGTAGGATGTGGAAGTTGCTTTGAGGGCTATGTCTTTTTTCTTTGATGAGGCAAGCTTTTGGAGATCGTTGTAGAACATAGCTTCCTTCTCTATCATCTCATTGTTGATTATCCTCCCAAGCACTTCTTCCGGAGTCATCTTGGTGTAGTCGGGGCTTTCATGGATCAAGGAGCAAAGAGCGATGTTTCGAGGCATGAATGCCCGAAGCATCCTCTTCACCACTTCATGGTCCGTCCATCGAGTGCTTCCATAGGCACGAATCTTGTTCACGAGCACCTTGAGGCGGTTGTACATGTCTTGGGGCGACTCACCATCCATGATGGTAAATCTCCCAAGCTCTCCTTCGATCATCTCAATCTTCGCCTCCCGGATGACTCGGTTGCCCTCGTGCGCCGTCTTGAGTGTATCCCAAATATCTTTGGCCACTTCCAAACCTTCGACTCGGTTGAATTCATCCCGAGTCAAATATGAGGTTATGACTCCCGCGGCTTGAGCATTGCGATGAAGTAGGATAGCTTGTTGTGGAGTGACGTCTTCCTCATTCCTTGGCATATGAACTCCGGTTTGCACAATCTGCCATAAACTAGGATTCAAAGAGATTAAATGCATCTTCATATTGTGTTTCCACATTGAATAGTCATTTCCATCGAATTGAGGAGGTTTGCCAAGTGGAATAGACAAATAGTGATTGTTAGCATGAAGATGATCATAATCAAAGTGAGTTTGAGTATAGTCATTGTTACTCTTCTCCTTCTCTTTGTTGATCTTGGGTTGTTTCCCTAGCTTCTCCCGAAGCTTCGCCTTGAGTTGGCGAGTTTCTTCGTCGTCCTTCGGATCATCAAGAAGAACGTCGTAGTTCTTGTCAATTGAGCCTTCACCCTCGACATATGAGGTATCATCCTTGTTCCTTTCTTCCGCCATCGATTCTCCGAGATGTTAGTCTCTTCCGGAGAAACCTGCTCTGATACCAATTGAAAGGCGGCCTAGAGGGAGGGTGAATAGGCGATAATCGATAATTTAAACTTAAATCAGAGATCTAAAAACAAATAAGTCGGACTTGTCTGACTTCTAGTCGGACTTGTCTGACCTAAGTCGGACAAGTCTGACCTGGGTCGGATAAGTCCGAGCTTACCTGCACGATCAGACCAAAAATCCAATTTTTAAGCGATCTAGTGAGAGATATCGATCCCTAGCAGTTCTACACGAAGTATGGAGTAGAAAGAAAGCTGAGAGAGAGATAGCACGCGAAAAAACACTAGAATCAAAACTTGAGAGAACGAAAGAACAACAAGAGACAAACAATTTTATCCCGAGGTTCGGAACCACAAAGGATCCTACGTCCCCGTTGAGGAGTCCACAAGGGACCATGCCTTCTCTAGCCTTCCCCTCACGAGTTGCCACAAGGGCCAACTCCCGATCTTTCACTATCACAAAGATTGTTACAAACTCCCCGATTACAAGAGATCACAAAGAAATCGCGGGGCGACGCCTAACCATCTAGGGGAGAACCCCAAGAGCAACAAACACGTAATCACGAAGAAACTTAGCGAATCACACATTGCTCAACCCCTCAACAAACTGTTTCTCCCAATCCTCACAAAGCACTCTTCACTCTCCCAAAAATTCGAATTTGGGCTAAGAGGTGAAGAACAAGTGGAGAGAGGTTCTTGAGTTCAAATGGGCGTTCAGAACTGTTTAGGGGTGTTAGACATAGTTGGTGGGTCGAAACCACCACCTATTTATACTCCAAAAAGTCATTAGAGCCGTTTGACACATCCCGCGTCGGACATGTCTGACACAATGTCGGACATGTCTGACCTCAAAGGTCAGGCCTTTTACTTCAGACTTGTCTGACCAAAACCACTTCAGACATGTCTGACATACAATCTCGGACATGTCTGAAATTCTGCAGACAGACCTCGGACAAGTCTGACTCTCTGGGACTTAGAAAAATTTCCTTAGTCCCTGGGAACAGATCCATCTCGGACATGTCCGACCCCCAGGTTTGGACAAGTCCGAAACTTCACTGGAACTCTCACTGGAACCCTTCCAGTGTCAATTCGGACATGTCTGACTTACAGATTCGGACATGTCCGAATTCCAACAGGGGGAATTCGGACATGTCTGACATTACAAGTCAGACAAGTCCGCCCAAGCCACAAAGGCCCTACTAGAATCTTCTACTAAGGGGTTGAGCACCCGAATGACTCACTAAATGTCTACGCGTCGTGTCCCTCTTAATAGTACGGTTTTTCCTACGACTCAAGGAGAAAATAGAAAATCATATTTCTATTCTTCTTCGCCACAACTTTTCTCCTTTTGCCGTCTTTCTTCAAAGCTCCATTCCGTACTCCGGATCTGCGCTCATGCTCAACCAAGTTCATTAGCACTCTAATGGTTCATCATCAATCCACCAAAACCCACAAGTGACCTAGATGCACTTACACTTTTTTTGAACTACAAAACGACAAGCTTTCTGAGACGAAGGGAGTAGGACTCAAACAGACGCCGCTTGTTTGTTCCTAAACGAATGGCGTTTATGTCAAAGTTTGTGCACCGGGAGCAGGACGGCGCGATCGCGAGGGGGCGAGGAGGTTAAACCCTGTCGCAGCGAGCAGGTACGAATGATAACTTGTTACGGGCTAGGTCGAGGTCGTAGAGGAGCTCGTAGTTCTTCCGCGGTAGGTCCAGTGTCGTGCCCTCGAAGCTCGAACTGCAGCGTTAGCCTCGGCATGCGCGGCGGCACTGCCGAAGCAGAGCAGCCCTCATCGTTGGTCACTTGGTCTTCGCCTGCAGGCTGCACCTTCACCTGGGACACAAAGAATCGCGAAATAGGCAGTAAAAACGTGCGGCGGCAGTATCGTGAATGCGGTGCGGCGGTGCCGGAGTCGATGACGTTCCCGCCCCTCCTGTTCTTCGTTAACGCGAATGCGGACTCCGGCACGGGCAACCTGGTTGCCCCGACGGTGATGCCGTTTAGCGAATAATTTTTTAAAATTTTTTTTATTTGTCATCGGTTAGTTCATTTTGAACGCGAACGTGGACTCTGACACTGGCAGCCTGGTCGCCTCGACAGTGATGTCGTTTAGTGAATACTTTTTTTGGATGATCGGATCTTTTTATTTATCATCGGTTGGTTTATTTTTAAACTACTCGGTGACAAATAAAAAGATGAAAAGAGTAGGTAGTAAGTTGGATGATTGGCAGGATTACGCCGTTACGGATGAATGAGGATAAGCGGGGTACTCTAGACAGCGCCACGGGCGCAGCTGTTGTAGAGGTTCGCCGGCAGGCCGAGCAGGACGGGGCTGGGTTTCGATCCCATCATGGTCATGACGGTAAAGAAGTAAGGAGAAGTTGTCGACCTTGAGCTGCGTTGCCTCCTCCGATTTCCTCCTCCCATGCCTACTCCCACCAGATGTCAACATTTTATTAGTCCACGTTGATCGCCAGGCACAGCTCGGCACGGAAACACGAAACGATCGATTTCCCAATAGACGGAAAACATTAGCGCTTCAATGTCTGCCTCGAGATCCCGTCATGCCTGCTCGCAGACCTTGCCGCACGCAGCCTTCCCACTGGAAGCTTACCGCCTCCCGAATATGGCCGCGCACCGCCACTTTGAAGCTCTGCGCAACGCCCTCCTGAAGCCCGTCCACTGCTGGATCTGAAGGTCATCATATCTTCCAAAGTTCGGTCGTGCCAGCAACCAAATTGCAACGCACGGTCGTCGACCTCCCACGACTACACCAGAGAAGATCCGACGCATCGACGCCCTAGTCTGAGCTCGCCGGCGCCTGGCCGCTGAAACTCGCCGCACAGTGGATGGTACCACGCGATTGAATCGCGGCCCTAGGCGCCGCAGAATAGCGATGTGTACATGTTCGTCATGGTGCTGCTGGAGCTGCCGACGGTGCGGTTCCGTGGCAGCGAGCTCCCAAACGCCGATGTGATGTTGGAGCTGCCGCTGTGTGTGCAGCCGGTGGTGCGGGAAGGGTGGATGTCGGAGGTGTTCCTCCTGGATCTGATGGGACGAAGATGATTGACGAGTTCTGCGCGAGTCCATGGACGGATCATCTCGCGTCTCCAAATCGCCGGCCGTTTCAAAAGGCGGCGGCGCTATCTTTTTAATTGACGTTTCAGACAAAGATTTGAACTACAAATGAACTAGTTTTTCATATCCTAACGTCAATTAAAAGAATCTAGAGGGAGTAATTTCGTCTGGTCCTTTGGATTTCCCTTGTGATGTGTGGGCTAGTGAGAAGTATCGATTGGTCATGCTGTTGACGGGCAGCCCGACGTGCCATCTGCTGACGTGTGAGATGAAATAACGTCAACCACTGAAATATCGACACCTGGCGGGAGTAGACATGGGAGGAGGCAAGCTGTGTCCAGGGACAAGGGGGCGCGTCCGAACCAGCGATGTCCGTGCCGGTTACGTGGAACGTGAAAAATGGTCCGTTATTAAACAGACCACAGCCGAAACGTCGGGCACGTTATTAAACCTGGCAATATTTTGCACAATAGTAAATTAGTGATTATGGTATCTCCTTCCAACCCCAGCTCAAGAAAACTATATCTTCTTCCAACAGAACCTAAAAGGAAAGGGCTAAGGAACATGCTAATCCTTCCTATACTTAAAAGGAAACATCCATAGAAATCAAAGAAATGAGAAGAGCAAGTAACACCAATCCATAAATTTATGTAAATAATCAGCTAAGAATTCAGTTTTGAAATTCAAAGTTCAGGATTGATGTAGCAAGATATATTTTGCACCTGAAGCAAAAAAATGTTCCAAGGTCTCAACTATATAACATGTGAAAGTATCTACTATATTTTTTTATAAGACATGGTTCGGACATCATAGGCAGGAGCATTGCTAATTCATTAAAAAGGGTGGCCATCACGGATCAATCCATGACGGCACGGGCGGAAACGATCCGCGCTGACCAACTGCGTCGTAGCCCGTTCCAAAGTATCTACTGTATTTCAAATATACCATTACAAATATATCTAAAACATGTAAATATCTGATTCATGATTAGTAATGTGAAGCACTGAATATAGGAATTCAAGGAAAAAAATTGAACGCATGGTGCACTATCAAATTGGTACATATAGTTATATCTGTTTTTTTTTTGCATATAGTGCTATCTAGAATAAAATGAACCTATAGTGCTAAGATGTTCATGGCCAATTCCTCTAGTAACTTGGTATACTTTATGAAGCCTGAAATAGAACAGAAAAATAAAGTAGGAATTAAGAATATCGCACAAGTTGTCTGTTGTTATCCATATCGGTCGCCCCCTCGTCGTCCACGCCGGTTGCACACCGGCCTACACTTCTGACGCGTGTCCAAGCCAACGACTTACTTTCTCTCGTAGTCTCTCTCGTTGTAGCGGATGTACAGGGGACCTCCAGCTTTGAATGAGCCATGTAGCCTTGTAGCGTCTTTTAGGATAGCAGGCGATTTATCTACTCCCAGTGCCACACATTTCGGGTCTGTTTGATTTATATACTAAGGTTGCCATAATTTGTAATAAATTTTTGCCTAACTTGACTAAGGTTAGATACTCAAATTTTTAATCACAACTTGGCAAGTCTAAGAAAATCTTTCCATTTTTTTTTGAGACTTTGACATGTGGAACTAGGGATGGCAATCCTATCCGCGAGCTCGGGTACCCGACGGGTTTTGTACCCGACAGATACGAGTACAGGTAGGATTTTTCACCCACGGGTCTAACTCGCACGCGGCCCAATGTGTTGCGAGTACAGGTTTCATTTTTTTACCCGCAGATACCCGTCGGGTTCCCGAATATGACCCATTTCATAATCGGCCCAGGAAAAAAACTCAGCCCATCTCATAGTTTACCCAGGAAAAAACCTAACCCTAGTGACCCGCCGCCACCAGCATGCCCCTCCATCGAGGGCATTGCCCTCGGTGCCGGTAGCCGCCGCCATGCGGCCTTCCCCCACGGTCCGATTGCCGCCCGGCGCCCGCCGTCTTCGACGACGGCACCAGTTGCCGCCACGCGGCCTTCCCCCACAGCCCCGGTCGCCGCACGCCGTCTTCGACCACGACACCGGTTGCCGCCTTCGTCCACGGCCATGGTCGCGGCGCGCCTTCGACTCTGATGCCGCACCCCCGTCTCGGCGGCTCGGCGCCGTGGCCCCAGGCCGTCAGCCCAAGCACTAATCCGGACAAGGAGAACACGGTCCAACCATCCCTGTTGTCGATCCCTCGTTCTTAGCAGGCGTCGGGACTCGGGCGAGACGCGTCACGCGAGGGCGCCGCCTTGCGTTATGTTCGAGACGACGAGAAATGCGACGTGTACGGCTGTAACCCTAGTCGTTGGGCATCACGGGTCGGAATACGATAGCCCATTACGCAGGAGGAGGCAGGGAGCACGGGATAAGAAGAGTTATCCCACCTCGCCCTACTAAATGTAGTGGCCAGCCAACCGCGACTATAAAACAGGCCGACATGTTTCTTCGATTCACGTGCTAAGAAGGTTCGGGTTTGAGTACTATTTTGTACTCGTGGGTCCGGATTCGGGTAAGAAAATTTATTCGAGTAACTTTTTTGACAGGTCGGGTTTTGGTTTTACCCGGTCCAAACCTGATCTGTTGCCATCCACCCGATCCGTTGCCATCCATATGTGAGACCTAGTTAGATGGCAAGAAATCTTACTATAATTGTAATTATAAACTAAACACATAATTAAAGTGGTCAAACTTAACTAACTTTAGGTGTACCAAAGTGTGATAAATTATGGCTTCAAACCAAACACCCCCTTCATCCTCAGGCCGCCATATTTGGTGTGGCAGCTGCTTTAGCGGTGCCCAGTGTGAGCGGCCTAAGCTTCAAAAATTTAAACTTGTTCTTAAACATCACTACTAAATGAAAAACAAGAAATTATATTAACATGAAATATATGTGGAAATACACAATGTTTTGAACCCAACATCTGGGATGCAATAATACTGTCACATACATACAGAAGTACGGATACGCAAAAAATCAAAAGGCATCATTTCTCCTATACTACATGAACTTTGGCTGTTACTGTCAAAGCTCCAGTGGTGTGATCTTCTATTGGACTACGTGGCTATTATTTATCACTCCAAGAAACAAGGGCAAAGTACAGAATGTGATCATTGCCTAAGAACACTGTTAGAGCTGAAAATGAAGTTCTCCTCTCCTGCTATGGTTGAGGTGAGCCGTCCTGCCGCCCACCCATTGTTTACTACTCTAGCAGCCCTCTTTGCTGGATCACCACCTATAACCCGGGTACCCTCAACAATCTTGTCAAATTCCGGGAAGCCATTCTCCTTTCGCTCCTTTCTCCTCCTCCTGTCCTCATTTCGTTCTTTCCTCAACCACGTCTCCACTGTTCTCTGACATAAAAACACATCAAATGTGATGAATGACCACCATGCTGTGCATAAAACATAGTAACATACTGTCCGTACAGATGCTATTTACCATGAGAGATAACTGGCTCATTTCTTTCACCTTTTCCAAAGCCAATGCTAATTGCAGCTTCCCATGAGCAATGTAAACCTGAAACCCAGCATCAACAATAATCTGTAAACATGAGTTTCTTGATTTACAGCTACAGAATATAGCAAGAAAGCTTACAATGTCTGTCGGCCAATTATCAAGGCCATCAAAAATATGTGTTGCATAGATGATTGTTGCCCCTCTTTCCTCACATTCCTTCTTTAGATATGCTAACAGATCGGCTCTTGCCAGCACATCCAGGTCAACTGTGATCTCATCAAGAAGGAGAACCTGCTTTGCGGTTTTTCTCCTTAATAACACTCCATGTGTACTGGTCCGGATGCAAACATGATAGACCTTTTAGACAACAAGGGACAACAAACCTTGAATGGTTTAAGAAGTCCCATGCAGATCTGGACTCGTCTCCTCTGACCATCAGATGCCTTGTGCAAGCGCCAGGAAAGGTCAATATCTAAAATCTGTAAAATGACAGGAAGGAAGTTGAATCAAATTGGTCACCACTCCAGTCCAAGGGAATAATCCACTTACTTTTGATTGAAGTTAACATCAAATTATTAATTAACACATCCTCCAAAGGATGGAAGACTTGCTGGCTGAGCTTATAATTTTCTCTAGGGATTGCCTATTTGTTATCTTATCTATATTAGAAAGTAGGCTACAACATATGTAACTCTAATCAAGGACAAAAAAGTGTCAGCTCATTTCAAGGTATGTCTGTGCAGAACATGGTTACTTCTATGGATAAAGTTTCGTGGTTGCTAGTTTTCATGGGTTTTGGAGAGTGAAAGATTTTGTTTCTCCAGGAAACAATTGTTAGTATTTGCAGCCTTGTGCTTTGACGTTCATAAAGTCAAAGCACCTGTACCCATGTGATAGGTCAATCAGATGAATAAAATATCTCATGATTATTAGCTTTTATGAATATATACTCATTAATGTATGAAGGTAGTTCCCCAATGTGCATGCTTGTTCCGACAAAATGATGAGCCGAAAATAGAAAGCATATGGGGTCCTAATAACAAAATAGCATAGAAATCATTTTTCAGTTAGCAAGACTGGTGAAATCATACGACTGTACTATGACCACAAAAGTGGGTGACTTCCAAATACTGGGAGAGTATTGTAGAACCATTAGGCCAGGAAACAGAATGCAAAATCTGCAGGTACCACACACCAATCTGGTTATATTACACATTTTAGAAGGAAGCTAATGTACACATTTGGGGACAGAATGGTGCTTATGTAGTCGCTAAAAGTAGAAATGCGCCACAATAGAGTTCAAGCTATCAAACTGCAGTTTTCTCAAAGTTTTACCAGGAAACTGATAACTGACTGTTCCATGACAGAAATGGGGAATTTGCATGATTTTTCTTTATATGTGAATTTCACTGGAATCGGGGTGAACTTGCCTTGATGAGCTCCTCTCTTCTCTTTGGATCAACACCAGCAACACCAAAAATCATCTTCTCGGCCGATATGTCCATCTGTATATTCACCTGGTAGCCGGCAAAGGCCACGTCGCGCCTCCACTGCACCCATTGACATAGATTAGATCCGTCGGATGATCAAATGGCAAAATCGTCACGCCCATCACATAACAAGGGGCTGATATTCCGTACCTCGCCGCCGAGGTAGCAGAGGTCGCCGGAGGACGTGAGCGCCGTGTCGTGGAACGCGGACCTGCCCAGAACCCGTACCATGCTCGGATCCACCATGTGCTTCCCGCCAAGTATCTTGAGTATCGTCGTCTTGCCTTCCACAGGACAAAGGCCGCCATCGCCGCCGCATCCAAATCAACACCAAATCGGCAGGTAAAAGACGAAGGTAGGGCTACGAGGGGGTAACTTACCTGCGCCGTTGGAGCCGACGAGGAGGCATCGCTGGCCGGCGTCGAGGGAGAAGCAGACGTCTTCGATGAGCGGCGGCGCGCCGGGCGGCGGGCGGCCGTCGATGCCTGGGTAGGTGAAGGTGAGGTGGCTGATCTCGACCGTCGGCGCCATTTGGGGTGGACGGATGGTTGGGGCCTCTCGCGGCGGTCGGGTGGCCGGAGGAGCGGAAGTTCGGTTTGGTTGGTGGAACGGAGGAGAGGTAGGAGACGGACACGAGAGTCGCAGCGGGCCGCGCTCGTGGTGAAGTAGTTGGGCCGCGGTTGGTGGCGAGCCCAGTGGGGGACGTGGCCTGAACTCGAGCCCGAGGACAGCGGACGGCCACGTCTCGCGCAACTTTCCAGTCAGCGACCGCCACTCGCTCTGACGTCCGTCCGATTTGTCATCCTTTCTTTTGTGCGGGTGTTACGTCGTAGAAAAGTCTGACATTAGTTGTAAATTTGAACTGGATTTTAAATCTAAAACCACTCGAAGAAATCACCATGATTCAAGTGGCAACTCTTTTTTTTTAGTGTATTATTGCTATGTCCTCAGCGCAAGTCCGTGAATTGCGTCTCTCTTCGCTCATACTGTTGGGCCTCAGTACAAAAACCAGGACCATCGAAGAGCATAACTGCACGCTCGCTCGCAGGGTGTCGGCGACCAAATATATACGTGCACCACGTGCGCCGTCACGGTCGGTAAAAGCCGGTTTCTTACCTGCTAGAAAAGTAATTCTCTTTGTGGACTTTTGCGGGTTAACCAAATTTTGATCCGGGTCTTTGTTGCCCCGATCGGCTAATGATCTACATGCTGGGCCGGTGTTTCTGTGCAATGGCCGGCGCCAGTCTCAACCACACGTCGACGGCCCCAGCAGGCAACCAGAAGGTTTTATTAGTTAATTAACGCGGCACGCAGGCAAGGTGCACGTCTCTCCTCCTCGGTGTCCACGTTGATAGCCAACGAGGCACGTAATGGACCACGTCCAACGTCAATGCAGCAAAATATAGCCACAACTACGATCTCTGTGCCACTCTCGATCGTCTCTCGACACTCGACGCCTTTACTGGTCCGTGGCACGATTATTTTATCAAGGCGTATCAGAGTAGAAGTCACATTACACACGTACGTCGTCCTTCGTTACACTCAGTAGTCCCGAAGAAGCTAAATTAGCCATCAGGCTGTCAACGAACCAAGTTGGAGTGAGCTTACCCTCGAGCTGGTTAAGAATTTGAGCTGAGCTTTAGGCGAGTCTGAAATTCGGTTGATCCTGCAGTCAAACTCGAGCTCGGCTCGATGGATCGATTGAAACTCGTAAAAAGCTTGAGTTCAAGCTCGAGAAGCTCGTTTAAACAATAAGAATAAATAATATTTAAAAGTAAAATATTAACAAATAATATTTATAAAATATAATTTATCTAAATAGTCTTATCGAGCTTAACAAGCTCGATCTCGTCAAACTTGCAAGATTGAAATGAAGCTCGAGTTCGGCTCGTTTATCTATTGAGCAGAGCTCGAATTAAGATTTTAACGATCCTCGAGTTTGATTGACAGCCCTAATTAGCCATATCAGAGAGTACTACTAGCACTGATACTGATGAACAAACAATGTGTCGTCTGTCTACCTACTGCCGTTGTCGGAATTTTTGATATCTTACGACCACATAATACAAAAGATGTGCCCCAAACTCTACACGTTTGAATCGAAACTTCAAATCCGAAAAAGTTTCAAACTTACTCTTTCCGTTCTCAAATACTTATTTTTTAGTTTATTTTTGAATTAAGAAATGACGATTATTTGAGAACACGGGAATATATACTCCCTCCATCCTAAAATACTTACCCCTTTAGTCAATAACTTTGTTCAAAATGAATTAAAATTCTTATCGTAAGCGATAAATATTTTAGAATGGAGAGAATATCATATTAGGCTAGCTAATATAACATGGAGATGCCATAATTCTGGACCAACCTCCAACCTCTACAAGCGAGTCTCGTGGCCAGCGAGACCTGCCGCCTCTTACGATGATGATGGATTACCATGTGGATCTATGACTATGCGTACGTATCCTTGACAGGATAATTAGTGAATACTGAACCATATATAAGAGAATAGCATTGGTACATCACGATGAACCATATACCTAATGCATGGTTTGTGAGAGCTCGGGAAACGTGTGGAACGGAGCTCCTAGCGGAATCTTCATCAGAACGTCCTTTGATCGATCAGGACTGGCAGATTTTTTGTGCCTCTCCTTTCCGGGACCGATCAGGATTGGCATCACTGTGTATCATCGCCATTCCTGCCTAGCTTCTCAAGAAAAGTTTTCAGGCCAAACATTAACGTACTGTGGTTAGCGTGTCAACTTATCACCGTCAAACGGCGGCTCAATAGCGTCCGTTGTCCCGTACGCTGACAGGAGGAGCCTGTCCATGACCCGAGGGCCCACAAGCACGGAATCTTCACGCAAGCTAACTCCGCAATAGATGGAACATCTAAAACCATCCGCACCAGCAGGGACGAGCTGGCAAAATCTGAGACCCCATATGACTATTAATTATTCACACCTATATAAAAAACAGAGAACATATGTATTATTAAAATTTGCCTCTTTCTTGCATAATATTTATCAAAATAGACCCATTCTTTTAGTATTTTTATAAATGAAATCTTCAATAATATGTTCATATTCAATCTTCCCCAAAAAATCACTCTCAAGTGATATTGTGGTCAGATCAGTAAGTCTTTGTTGCGTCATCGTAGAACGCAAATTGAACTTTAGTAGCTTCAATTTAGAAATAATAGGTCATAGTAATGAAGAAAAATTACTTCGATTGTTCAATTTGTTGAGTCATAGTAGAAAAAATTGCTTCGCTTGTTGTTCATGAAATAATGAAGAAAACAATCATACGGAATGTTAATCAAACATGCTATAAGAGAGAATATGGATAAGAGAAAAAATTTACGGGCTGTCGAAGATGGATGGAGGAAAGGGGCACCGTGACGAACTGCGACAGACTTGATGTCGTCGGCGATCTGTTCTCACCTTGGCCCTTGGCGACTCGGCGCTTGGCGGCACGGGCACACGGCGATAGGGCGGCTGAAAGCGTCAAAGCAAGTAGTCGAGTACCGATTAACCGATATGATGTGATCGTGATTGAAATCGTCGGACGGAAGTCATAGGTTGGCGTCGCTTTGGTTTCAGCTTCCGCATGGGTTGTTCCGCGGTAGTGAGCTAGTGCCTAGTGGCCCAGCACCAGCAGGCCAGCCGCTGATGCACCACATCCACATCCGCTCATCGGTAGCAGGCTCCGCTCGATGGCTGCATGCTGAATCGATTGTGTTGTTGACTAGTTCACGCTATATACCATAGGGAAAAAGGGACCCCTGCGAAATGGAGGCCCTGTGCGGTCGCACGGTCTGCACGCCCTCAGGTCTGGGCCTGCGCACTAGCAACCTTTAAGTATATTATATCCTTTTGAAAGCATCTAGGCCCCCATGAGGTATGGTTTCGGTGATTAATGACAACCGTTAGATATTACTAATGAGTTTGTGGATGCAAGGTCTCACGTATAACACATCAAACGTAATGAACTATCTATTCACACCATCTACTGCTCATTGGATACAAATGGAGACCCCTCAACGAACTATTCTAAGGGGTTAATTGATTTTCATGAAGAATAAAAGAAGAACTCATAAGTCAATGCAATTCCATCAAAATTGACATCACAAGGAACTCAATATTCATCAGAAGAACATTCCCAACAAATGTCAAAGAGGTCACTCAAGCAAATTCCAAAAGATCAACTCGAAACAACTCGAAGCAAACAAGATCAACACACCGGACCATCTGATGTTTTGTGAAATGACTACATCGGTCGAGTTGTGTCAACAGAAGAAGAAGACCTCAAAACTGAAGTACACACCGGATCATCCGATATGTAGGAAGTGGTACATCGGTCCAATTCAACAGAAGCAATTATCTCTGGACCAATTCTCAAAATCAACTCACCGGATCATCCGATGTACACAGAAGCACACATCGGTCGATTACTCCAGTAAGGATCAAGTTTGAGTAAATTCTGGAGGAAGACCCACGGATCATCCGATGAGAAGACAGGATCAACATCGGTCTAACAACGGTCATATCTGACACAATGACGTCAGCTAAAGTAACTTGACCGATGATAACTAAAGGGGAGACATCGGATCATTCGGTGTTCACAGTAAAGTTCTGTCAGCCTACTTTTCCAACGACTATTTCGGGGTGGCTGGCTATAAATACCCCCTAACCCTGTCATTTCGTTAAGTTTTGATCACCTGAAGCTATCCACACATCCACAGGTGTTCAAGGCCAAGAGCAATCACTTCCACACCATTTTGATCATCTCTACACCAAGGTTTAGGCTAGAACTAGCTAGAGAGAGAGCTTATGTGCCACCATTCTGTGTGAATGGACTCTCTAGGTTAGTGTGAGAGCCTCAAGGGAGTGCCCTTGGTGTTGTAATCGTGAAGAGACTTCCGGAGCTTGCCAAGGCGTGTGTGGAAGCCCGTAAGGTCGAAGTTGTACAAGGCTTGAGCTCCACCTTGCCAAGGAGGCGAACGGAGAAGAATAGTGAAGACCCCTCGTCTTGGTGACGTGGGTGTGGCAAAACCCTTTGGTAGGTGCCACAACGTGGATGTAGGAAGATCTTCACGATCTTGCCGAACCACGGGATAAATCCTTGTCTCCTCGGGAGTTTCATCCTTCTCCTTCCCTTTCTTTTATGCATTTATATTCTGCAAAGTTTCTATCTACTAGAATCCATAGTTAGTCGCGTAGGGAATTGGGATTTAGAAATTAAGTTTCAATTGCTTAGAATTTTTTGAAGAAAGCCCAATTCACCCCCTCTTGGGCATTCGGTCCTTACAATTGGTATCAGAGCAAGGTTGCTCATAGGATCATTCTAGCTTCACCGCTAGAGAGCTAAAATGGCCAAGGTTGGGGGTTCGGTTCCTATCTTCGAGGGCAAGAACTTTGCCTATTGGAAAGCACGCATGTGCGCTTACCTTGAGGCTATTGCCCCCGAAGTATGGGAAGCGACCCACGCGGGGTTTGGAGAACATAATTATGTTGGTGATCAACTTAAATGGGATGCTAAAGCTAGGAATGCAATCTATGAATGTATTAGTCAAGATGTGTTTTCTAGGATTGCTAGCAAGGAAAAGGCTTGTGAAATTTGGGCTTGCTTAATTGAGATTCATGAGTTCTCTTCTCGTGTCAACGAACTAAAATATCATATGCTTAAAGCTAAGTATGATGAATTTAAAATGCTTCCTCATGAAAATGTCAATGAGATGTTCTCTCGCTTAAATGTGCTTATTGAAGAAATAAATGCTCTTGACATTGCTTCTCTTGGCAAGGGACTCATCAACCGCAAGATCCTCATGCTCCTTCCCAAGCCAAAGTACAACATCATCAACTCCATGCTCCAAAAAGAGTCACTTGACCACATTGAAGTTTCGGAGCTCATTGGAGAAATACACGCTCATGAGATGAGTGTACTTGGGATGATGGAGCAATCATCATCAAAGACCATTGCTCTAAAGGCCTCCACCAAGAAAACAAGCCTCAAGAAGAAGAAGGTGGTTGAGCCTAGCTCAAGTGAAGAAGAACAAGCATCAAGTGAAGATGATGATGATGAGCTTGCATTAATGATGAGAAAGTTCTCACGCTTGAACTCCAAGATTACCAAGAAGGGGTACACCTTTGATCCCAAGAAGAAAGCATTTCTACCAAGGAGAGATGATCGCAAGACTTGCTACAATTGTGGTGATCAAGGCCACATCTCCTATGATTGTCCAAAACCGGACAAAAGAAGAGAGAACTACAAAGGCAAGCATCGCAAGCTTGAAGGAAGCGATGATGATGAAGAAGAAGCCAAACCAAATCCATGATCCTTTGGGAAGAAGAAACATGACAAGGTCAAGAAGGCAAGGCTCTTCCCAAAGAAGAGAAATGGCCCACCAAAGGTGTTCATGTGTGAGGCAAATGAATGGGTCACCGATGAAGAAACAAGTGATGAAGAGAGTGAAGAGGAAGAAGAAAGCTTGGCCGGCCTCGCCATCGTCAACAATGATGATGCACCTCTTCATCCACCGCCCATGTGCCTCAGGGCGAAAGGTAACACCAAGGTATGTGATGACTCTAGCGATGATGAGCTTTCCCCCGATGATTTAACTTCTTTGATAAATGAATATCATGCTATCATTAAGAGGGAAAAGAGTAAGGTTAAAGTGCTTGAAGAAACTCGTGCTAAACTTGAGAGTACTAACCTTGATTTGCTTGATAAGTATGAAAGCATACTTAAAGAGCATGACACGCTCAAATCCCATGTCAAGCAAATTGAGGAAGAAAATGCTAAAATTAAGATAGATAATCATGAACTTGACTTAGCACACCAAGCACTCTTGGAAGAGCACAACAAGTTAATACAAGAACATCAAACACTTAACCTTGCTCATGACATGCTTGATCAAGAATTGAAAAATATGAAGAAGCAAACCCTTAATGATAAGATATCCATTACTTCTCATGCCACTAATGCTTTGCACAAGTCTTTGACTTTGAAAGCTAATGCTAGGGAGAAGGACTTGTTGGAAGAAATTGAGAGTCTCCGCACTAGTGTGGCTAGACTTTCAAAAGGAGAAGTCAAGCACAAGGAAATTCTCTTCCAACAAGCAAAGGCCTTCAACAAGAGAGGACTTGGATCCTTCCCGGTGCCTAACAAAGGAAAGGTGCCCTCACCGGAGCTAAGAACAAGCTTCATCAAGGAAGTTGGTTCTTATTGCCAACATTGTGAGGTCACCGGTCACCACACAAGGGAGTGTCCTCTTCCTAACCGACCTTCTCCAAAATTGCCCACTAACTATAAATCTACTTTCAATTATCATTATTATCTCTTGAGTAAAGTACATGGCAAGGTGAAGGCAAGATTCATTGGCAAAGACATGAAGGGCATGAAGGGGAAGCTCCCCAAGCAACTTTGGGTCCCAAAAACACTTGTATCACACATACAAAGACCTAAGTTGGCTTGGGTTCCTAAAGCCAAAAATTGAATTCATGTGTGTAGGTGAACTACAAAGCCGGAGGAAAGCATTGGGTACTCGATAGCGGGTGCACTCAACATATGACCGGCAATGATGGTATGTTCACCACCATAGAAAACCCCGGCAATCATGAACAAGTCACCTTTGGTGATAACTCTAAGGGAAAGGTAATTGGGTTAGGTAAAATTGCTATTTCAAATGACTTGTCTATTTCTAATGTCTTGTATGTTAAGTCACTTAGTTTCAATTTACTTTCTATTGCACAACTATGTGATCTTGGACTAACGTGCACATTTAGCAAAAATGATGTTGTTGTGAGTAGTGAAACTAGCCAAGACATAGTCTTCAAAGGATTCCGGCATGAACATCTCTACCTAGTGGACTTCTCCAACAAGAATGCTAGCTTGACCACTTGTCTTTTCACTAAGACAAGCTTGGGTTGGCTATGGCACCGACGCATAGCGCACATTGGAATGAGCAAACTCAAGAAGTCATTCAAGCTTGGGATGGTGACTGACGTGAAGGATGTCACATTTGAGAAGAACAAGCTTTGTAGCGCTTGTCAAGCCGGGAAGCAAGTTGCTTCACACCACCCAATAAAGACAATGGTGTCAACCTCCAAGCCACTTGAACTACTCCACATGGACCTCTTCGGACCGTCCACATATCAAAGCCTTAGCGGTAAACTCTATTGTCTCGTTATTGTTGATGACTATTCTCGCTATGCTTGGACTCTATTTCTAGGTGACAAGAGTGAGACTCCGGAAGTGTTCAAGACCTTCGCCAACCGTGCTCAAAGGGAATTTCAACTTCCCATCATCAAGGTCCAGAGTGACAACGGAACCGAATTCAAGAAATACAACATTGGGGAGTGGTGTGACCGTGAAGGAGTAAAACATGAGTTTTCAGCCACATACACCCCTCAACAAAACGGTGTCGTTGAAAGGAAGAACAAGACACTCATCACTCTTGCAAGAGCAATGCTTGATGACTACGGCACGTCGGAGAAGTTTTGGGCCGGATTAACACGGCGTGCCATGCCGCAAATAGGGTCTACCTACATCGCCTACTTCAAAAGACCCCGTACGAGCTTCTCATTGGGAGAAAGCCCAACATCTCCTACTTTTGAGTCTTTGGATGCAAGTGCTACATCCACCGCAAGAAAAGGCTCGGTAAGTTTGAAAGAAGATGTGATGTTGGTATATTTCTTGGTTATGCATCAAACTCAAAAGCATATCGAGTATTCAACCAAACCTCCGGTTTAGTTGAAGAAAGTTGTGATGTTGAGTTTGATGAATCTAATGGCTCCCAAGAGGAGAGTTTTAGTCATGATGAAATAGATGATGAGCCTCTTCGAGAAGCCATGAAGAACATGACCATTGGAGACATCAAGCCCGAAGTTGAGGAGAGCCGTGATCTAGGGGGAGCTTCAAGTTCCAACAACAACACCTCTATGGCGCCTCAAGTTGACGAAGAAGAGAAGGATGATCCATTGCCAACTCAAGACTCACAAGCACAACAACATCAAGAAGAATAAGAAGTCCATGATCAAGTCCAACCACAAGAGGAGCAACACGCATCACCTTTGCCAAGTGCTTCACAACCGCTTATGAGGCATGGACGCATCTCCAAGGCGCATCCAATGGATCAAATCATTGGAAGGCCGTCAAGGGGTGTAAGTACACGTTCTCGCCACGTTGCTTCGTTTTGTGAGCACTACTCTTTTGTTTCGTGTGTAGAACCCACTCACATTGAGGAAGCGCTCCAAGACCCAAATTGGGTGATGGCCATGCAAGAAGAACTCAACAACTTCATCCGCAATGAAGTTTGGGTGTTGGAGGAGCGAACCAAGGACAAGAACGTCATCGGAACAAAGTGGGTGTACCGCAACAAACATGACGAGAATGGCGTTTTGGTCCGCAACAAGGCAAGACTTGTGGCCAAAGGGTTCTCACAATTTGAAGGACTAGATTTTGGGGAGACATTTGCCCCTGTCGCCCGGCTAGAAGCCACCCGTATACTTCTTGCCTTTGCTTCACATCATAATATTAGACTTTATCAAATGGATGTGAAAAGTGCCTTTCTTAATGGTTACATTAACGAGCTTGTTTATGTTGAACAACCTCCCGGGTTTGAAGATCCGAGGAATCCTAATCATGTGTATAGGTTGCACAAGGTGCTCTACGGGCTCAAGCAAGCACCTAGGGCGTGGTACGAACGACTACGGGACTTCCTCATCATGCAAGGATTCAAGATCGGGAGGGTGGACACTACACTCTTCACCAAGGACATTCAATGGAGATTTGTTCATTTGTCAAATTTATGTTGATGATATTATTTTTGGTTCAATTAACAAAGCTTTTAGCCATGAGTTTGGCAAAATAATGTCTAGGGAATTCGAGATGTCAATGATTGGAGAGCTCAACTTCTTCCTTGGATTTCAAATCAAGCAACTTCAAGAGGGGACCTTCGTCTATCAAGAGAAGTACACCAAGGACCTCTTGAAGAAATTTGAGATGGGAGATTGTAGCACAAGAAGCACTCCAATGGCAACCAATTGTCATCTCGACGCGGATAAGGACGGTAAACCTATTGATCAATCTAACTACCATTCTATGATTGGTTCATTGCTTTACCTTACCGCATATAGGCCCGATATCATGTTTAGTGTATGCTTGTGTGCTCGCTTTCAAGCGGCACCTAAAGAATCGCATAGGAAGGCGGTCTTTAGGATACTTAGGTATCTTAAGCATACCCCTAGTGTGGGCTTGTGGTACCCTAAAGGTGCAAAATTCCATCTTGTGGAATACTCGGATTCGGACTTTGCCGGATGCCGCGTGGATCGCAAGAGTAACTCCGGTGGGTGCCACTTGCTTGGGCGTTCCCTAGTTTCTTGGTCAAGCAAGAAGCAAAATTCTGTCGCCTTGTCCACGGCGGAAGCGGAATATATTGCGGCCAGTGCATGTTGTGCCCAAATTCTTTATATGAAGCAAACCCTTTTGGACTTTGGAATTAAACTTGGTTGTGTGCCTCTCCTTTGTGACAATGAAAGTGCGGTTAAGATAGCTAAAAACCCCGTTCAACACTCCCGCACTAAGCACATTGATATTCGCCATCATTTCTTAAGGGACCATGAAGCTAAGGGAGACATCTCTTTGAGAGGTGTTAGGTCCGAAGAAAAATTGGCGGATATCTTCACTAAACCACTTGATGAGAAAACTTTTTCTAGGCTAAGGAGTGAATGAAATGTGCTAGATGCATCAAACGTCATGTAAGTTGCCATGATCATGTAAGAATGCATATCATATAGGTCTTGCCTAACTCTCAAAGGATAGGGGTGAGCTAGGGTTAGCTTGGGATGGTGGTTCTTTCGGGTTTTTCCCAAGGCTTGGAGAGTAGCCCTCCCTGAAGAAGCCTTTGAAAGGTTCAAACTTGGCAAGATAGATTTACTTTATGTCTTGCATGATGCCTGCCATATAGACTTGCACTCATATTTAAATTTCTTGCACTATAATTTGTTTGGCATTGCATACGGTAGATTGTCACAAAGGGGAACCCACCTAATGAGAAAGAGACTTGTTTGAAATGCAATATCTCAACTCATATAAGGTGGAAAGAACAAAATGTTAGGTGCGTTAATGCCTAGAGGAACATGCTCTAAAGAGATAGAAGTCTTCATACTCTACCTCACAAAGCATGGGCCTTACATTTTATTTGGATAATTTTTCCTCCTATTTTTCTCGATGTTCCATTTGCCTTAAGGCCTAGCCAAGTTATTGGCATATTAGTATCTTTGAGGGGTAAGGGGTTGCCCAAAAAGTCCTAAGACATGTGTTTCTCTTTGCTTGTTTGTTTGGTCAAAGGACATATATGGGATGTTGCTCTTTAGTAGTCATCGGATTATCCGATGCATAGGCCAGACCTTCATCGGATTAATTGGTGTTCAATCTCCAAGGGTCAGATCAGTCAGAATCAGAAATCAACCGGTGATTTCAATCTGAGACACATCGGAGCATCCGGTGTTCAATTTTCTGAAGTCCTGCAGAATTCAACCGATGATCGACCCTTCAACGTCAGATCATCCGGTGCTTAAGAGGTTTTTGGAACAACTTCTCTGTTGAACTCGACCGATGCTCCGCCGAGGTGTGCATCGGATCATCCGATGTTCTTGTCGCGGCTAGGGTTTGCCCGTACCTATTTAAAAGGTTTCAGGCGCCGCCTCGTTTTTCTTTTTCTCTCTCCCCGACGCCCTCACTTCTTCTCTGCCGCCGGTCGCCGCCGCCGTCTTCCGGCCCGTCGCTGTCGTCCGCCACTGCCGTCCCAAGGCCGCGTCGCCCTCTCCCTCGCCGCGCCGCCCTATCCCTCTCCCTCGCCGCGCCGCCCTCTCCCTCGCCGTGCCACCGCCTCTCCTCTCCACCACAGTCGCCGCCGCCCTCTTCCTCGCAGCGCCGTCGTCTCCACCACGCGCCGCCACCTCCATCCACGCGCCGCCATCATTTCCTAGCGCCGCCGCCACCCTCGCCGCGCCACCGTCTCACCTTCACCACATCACCTCATCTCGCATTGATCGCCACCATCACCGTTAGGGTTTCATCGCCCTTGCGGATTCATTGTCGTTGTCAACCCTAGCCGGCAATCTCATCGCGATGGGTCGCGACAGGAAGGGCAAAGGCAAGGCTATTGAGGAGCCCGCCGCGAAGAAGCAGAAATTGTCGAAGGAGGCTTGGAGTGCAGAGTTGGCCGCTCGCGCCGCGGAGGAGCGTGAGCGCGGCCATCGCGGATCCCTTCGGATTCGCGAGTCTCGGCAGAGGCAGCAGCAGCCACAGATTCAGCCTGTGCCGCCCGAGGACTCAGACGAGGAGGAGCCTGAGGTGCCGCCACTCATTCGCCGGCGCACCGTCAGGACCCGTGGAGGAGGTCAGACCCCAGCCGCGAGGCAGCGCCCCACTGCAGCTGACCGTGAGGAGGACAGAGTGGCCGAGAGAGCCGTGTACGAGATGGACACAGCAGTCCGAGTTGCCGAGGACGTCCGATTGACAGATTATAGAAAACTGAAGGCAAAGCAGCTTCGGAAGCTCAGATGGACAGTCTTGCCTGAGGAGTGGTTCCCGCAGCCCAGGGACACTCGAGTGGATCCTCGCTTTTGGACCCTGACACAGGCGTCGTTGTACGAGACTTACAAACGTCGGGGCCATAAACTATTTCAGCACACTTACATCGACTGGAATCAGTTAGCAGCAGCAGTTGGCCACGGGATCAGACCTTACTTCGAGAGATACAGAGGACTCGTGGAGCTGTTGTCTCACCAGAGGAGTGCTTACATGGAGGAGTGGGTCAGAGTGTTCTACGCCACACTCTACGTCTCAGAGGGCCGCAAGTCGATCCACTTCATGTTCTTGGGGCAGCATCACGACTTGATGCGAGCGAGACTGGCTCAGCTGCTAGGTGTGGACCTTCACACCACCTGTCTGCACGAGGTTGTCTACAGAGGGGCTGACCCACTGAGGAGGCCACTGACTGGAGGAGTGGCACCGCCTTTTGAGGAGATCAGGGGACTGTTCGCTCCACCGTTCACACCTGACCAGCCGAGGGTCCCTGCCTTGCTCACTCCAGCTGCTCGCACCGTTCACCACATCCTTCGGCGTACCCTTCTGCCCAGATCAGGATACTTGGAGGGATTCACTAGCCTGCAGCAGACTCTCCTGTTCTATGTCATGAACGGGATGGAGTTCGATATTGTGGATATCCTTATCTGTGAGATGGAGGAAGTGATCACTGACGGAGTCGGGATGCTGAGGCAGTTAGTGTTTGGACACTGGATCAGTCGTCTGCTCTACCTGCTAGCTCCAGAGGATTCTCTCGCTACTGCTCCCCTGACTGAGTTGCACGTCACTCGGTTCAACCACTACCGAGTTCCCGCTCCTGGAGACCGCCGCCTTGGTCGTCCAGTTGAGCGTCAGGTCCGAGCACGACTTTCCGAGGATGACTAAACAGAGTTGGCTCAGGAGGACGAGGCGCTTGCACAGGCAGAGGC
This sequence comes from Tuctoria greenei, assembly GCA_036927565.1. Lineage (NCBI taxonomy): Eukaryota > Viridiplantae > Streptophyta > Magnoliopsida > Poales > Poaceae > Tuctoria > Tuctoria greenei. The sequence continues at coordinate 17,403,839 of JAYESD010000004.1, read as the reverse complement.
TCAGGGAGGAGACCTTCAGCACGTCTGGTCGGACAGCGACACGAGTGACAGCGCCGAGGAGTACTTCCCACCTCCTCCTCCCTCATCGAGGCAGTACGATGCGGAGGCGGGAGGTTCAGCTGCTCCACCACCGACACCACCGCACGTGTCCGAGGCGCAGGTATCTCAGCCGTTTGAGCTCACTTCGTTACTTCAGCAGATGATTGAGCAGCAGCGCCAGGACAGGCTTGCAGCTGAGCAGGCCAGAGTAGAGCAAGCTGCACGACTTGCAGAGCTTCAGCGGCAGCAGCAGGAGTTGCAGCTAGATATAGCCCGTCAGAGGCGAGAGGACACTGACAGGCTAACCAACCTCGTTGATCAGATGCACCAACGCACTCTCGACCAGCAGTAGCAGACTCAGCAGGCGATGATGGGCATCCTGGGGTTGATCACCAACCTCTACACTCAGACCGGGATCGCCCTTCCCCCTCAGCAGACGGGACTAGGTCAGGCTCCAGGTGCACCTTCTCTGGCACCCGTCACAGCTCCAGTGCCGACTTCGCCGATACCGAGTTTCAGCATGTCCCCGCTGCTTGCTCAGAGCGCACCGATTCTCTCTCCAGTGCTGGCACCGACTACTTTCCTGTAGTCTCCGACTTCGGTAGCCAGTACACCTCTTCCAGCTGCTCTAGCTCCACCGGCGCCCCCAGCACCGTCAGCGGATCCCCCAGCTCCCTCCACTCCAGCAGCAGCGACCGCCGACTCCAGCTCCGACGACAGCACCCCCGACGGCGACCGCTTCACCATCGCCCCGAGCGCTCTGGAGTCTTAGGCACTCGACCTCCCTTTTTGGTGTCTTGATCCAAAGGGGGAGATGAGTTAGAGTCAGGGGGAGGTTAGCTCAGTCATAGGGGGAGTCAGGTTAGCTCAGTCATAGGGGGAGTCTTAGTTGCAGGGGGAGTTCTATCTTTTTTGGTCTTATTGTTGTATTTACTATCTTTTGCTATTATTGTGTATCCGTGTGTGCTACTTTATGCTCTTATGATTTATTGATCTTTGTTTGAGCCTTCGAGCTTCTTGTGTTGAATTTTGTACTTGTTAAATTCTTTTATGAGCATTGCGTTCTTAATTTCATTACCTCTATGCTCTACTTGTTGTGTTGTCATCAATCACCAAAAAGGGGGAGATTGAAAGCATCTAGGCCCCCATGAGGTATGGTTTCGGTGATTAATGACAACCGTTAGATATTACTAATGAGTTTGTGGATGCAAGGTCTCATGTATAACACATCAAACGTAATGAACTATCTATTCACACCATCTACTGCTCATTGGATACAAATGGAGACCCCTCAACGAACTATTCTAAGGGGTTAATTGATTTTCATGAAGAATAAAAGAAGAACTCATACGTCAATGCAATTCCATCAAAATTGATATCACAAGGAACTCAATATTCATTAGAAGAACATTCGCAACAAATGTCAAAGAGGTCACTCAAGCAGATTCCAAAAGATCAACTCAAAACAACTTGAAGCAAACAAGATCAACACACCGGACCATCCAATGTTTTGTGAAATGACTACATCGGTCGAGTTGTGTCAACACAAGAAGAATACCTCAAAACTGAAGTACACACTGGATCATCCGATATGTAGGAAGTGGTACATCGGTCCAATTCAACAGAAGCAATTATCTCTAGACCAATTCTCAAAATCAACTCACCGGATCATCCGATGTACACAGAAGCACACATCGGTCGATTACTCCAGTAAGGATCAAGTTTGAGTAAATTCTGGAGGAAGACCCACGGATCATCCGATGAGAAGACAGGATCAACATCGGTCTAACAACGGTCATATCTGACACAATGACGTCAGCTAAAGTAACTTGACCGATGATAACTAAAGGGGAGACATCGGATCATTCGGTGTTCACAGTAAAGTTCTGTCAGCCTACTTTTCCAACGACTATTTCGGGGTGGCTGGCTATAAATACCCCCTAACCCTGTCATTTCGTTAAGTTTTGATCACCTGAAGCTATCCACACATCCACAAGTGTTCAAGGCCAAGAGCAATCACTTCCACACCATTTTGATCATCTCTACACCAAGGTTTAGGCTAGAACTAGCTAGAGAGAGAGCTTGTGTGCCACCATTCTGTGTGAGTGGACTCTCTAGGTTAGTGTGAGAGCCTCAAGGGAGTGCCCTTGGTGTTGTAATCGTGAAGAGACTTCCGGAGCTTGCCTAAGCCCGGAAGGTCGAAGTTGTACAAGGCTTGAGCTCCACCTTACCAAGGAGGCAAACGGAGAAGAATAGTGAAGACCCCTCGTCTTGGTGACGTGGGTGTGGCAAAACCCTTTGGTGGGTGCCACAACGTGGATGTAGGAAGATCTTCATGATCTTGCCGAACCACGGGATAAATCCTTGTCTCCTCGGGAGTTTGCATCCTTCTCCTTCCCTTTCTTTTATGCATTTATATTCCGCAAAGTTTCTATCTACTAGAATGCATAGTTAGTCGCATAGGGAATTGGGCTTTAGAAATTAAGTTTCAATTGCTTAGAATTTTTTGAAGAAAGCCCAATTCACCCCCCTCTTGGGCATTCGGTCCTTACACCTTTAAAACATACTCTATATACTTTATACTTCTAGTATGCACGCTCACAAAAATTTTTGAGTATGTTTTCCAGTACGCTTTAAAGCGTACCACTGCGGATGTGTAAGGATCGAATGCCCAAGAGGGGGTGAATTGGGCTTCTTTTCAAAAATAAAGCAATAAAAACTTAACTATTAAAAGCCCAATTCCCTATGCAAACAACCTATGCATTCAAGTGAATAATAATTTTGCGGTATATGAAATGCATAAGTGTAACGGGAAAGGAAGAGTGTGCAAACTCCCGAGAAGACACGAAGACATGGTGATTTATCCCGTGGTTCGACAAGATCGTCAAGACCTTCCTACATCCACGTTGTGGCACCCACCAAAGGATATAGCCACTCCCAAGTCACCGAGACTAGGGATCTTCACTAAAAGTCTCCGTTCGCCATCTCCGGCAAGGTGGAGCTCAAGCCTTGTACAAGTTTGATCTTCCGGGCTTCCACAACCGACTTGGAAAGCTCCGGAAAGCTCTCTCCAATCACCGACTGTTACACAGTGAATTCAATCACCAAGAGACACTCACTTATAACTCTCACTAGACTAGAGACTCCAATCACCAAGAATGGAAGCACACAAGCATCATCTCTAGCAAGTTCTAGCCTATCTCTTGGTGTACAAGTGGTGTAAATGATATGGAAGTGGTTGCTCAACGTCTTGAATGCTTGGTAATATGTAGAGTAGCTCAGGGCATCAAGACTTGTCGAAATGACTGGTTGAAGGGGTATAAATAGCCAGCTTCCATGAAATAGCCGTTGGAAAAGTAGGCTGACATCACTATTTTGCAAACACCGGATGATCCGATGTTCTCCCTTCAGTTGTCATCGGTCGAATAAAAATTAGTTGATGTCACTGTGTCAGATATGATCGTTGTTCGACCGACGTAACACTTGCTTCACCATCGGATGATCCGGTGACACTTGATCCAGAATGGTCCAGAAATAATGCTTACTGGAGTGATTGATCGATGTGTTGTAATTGTACATCGGATGGTCCGATGTTACACTTGGTCCAGAGAAATTGCTTACTGGAATGATCGACCGATGTAATACTTGCTTCATCATCGGAATATCCGATGTATACTCAAGTCTGAGGTCTTTTTCTGTTGTTGAGCCAACTCGACTGATGTAGTGTTTTCTGGATACATCGGATGATCCGGTGAGTTGATTTTGTGTGCTTCAAGTTGTTCTAAGTGATTCTTTTAGAATTTGTTTGAGTGACCTCTTAGACATTGGTTTGAAATGTTCTTCTGATGACGACCAAGTCTCAATTGCTGTCAATTTTGATGAAATAATTTTGACATATGTGATTTTTCTTTTAGTCTTCATGAAAATCAATTGACCTCGTAAAATAGTTTGTTGAGGGGTCTCCAATTGTATCCAATGAGCAGTAGATGATATAAATATAGAGTCCATTAAGTGTGATGAGTTATACGAGAGACCTTACATCCACAAACTCATTAGTAACATCCAACAGTTGTCATTAATCACCGAAACCATACCTCATGGGGGCCTAGATTCTTTCAATCTCCCCCTTTTTGGTGATTGATGACAACACAACGAGTAAAGCATAACAATAATGAAATTAAGAATACGATACTCAAAAAGATATGCAACAAGTACAAGATACAGCACACGAAACTCGAAGGCTCAAAAACGATCAATAAAACATGAGAGAATTAAGTAGCACACGAATACTCAAAGATAGCAAAAGAATAGCAAATCTCCCAAATTACAAAAGCTCCCAAAATAAATACTCCCCCAACAACTAGGACTCCTCCTAGGACTAAGCTATCCCTCCCCCTGACTCTTCTCCCCTTTGGTATCAAGACACCAAAAAGGGAAGTCGAGTGCCTAAGGATCCTGAGCGCTCGGGGCGATGACAAACTGGTCGCCGTCAGGGGTGCTATCGTCAGACCTGATGCCTGCTGCTGCTGAGGCTGGAGTGGAGGTGACCGGTGCTGCGGGAGCTACTGTCGGTGCTGAGGGTGCCAGCTGAGTCTGGACTGCTGGTAGCGGGGCACTGACAACTGAAGCCAGAGTCTGCTGGAAGAGTGTTGAAGCCGGCAGGAGAGAGTGAATCGGTGCACCTGGAGCAAGCAGTGGTGACATGCTGATCGTCGGTATCGGCGTGGTCAGCACTGGAGCTGAAACTGGTGCCAGGACAGGCGGACCTAGAGCTAGACCAGGAAGCTGAGAGGGCAGGGCAATCCCGGTCTGAGTGTAGAGGTTGGTGATCAACCCCAGGATGCCCATCATGGTCTGCTGCATCTGCTGCTGCTGGTCAAGAGAATGTTGATGCATCTGGTCAATCAGTCCAGTGAGCCTGTTAGTGTCCTCTCGCGTCTCGCGGGCTATTTGGCGTTGTATCTCCTGCTGCTGCTGGATCTCCAAAAGACGCGCAGCCTGCTCAGCTCTGGCCTGCTCAGCTGCAAGCCGATCTAGTCGCTGCTGCTCAACCATCTGCTGAAGTAGAGAGGTAAGCTCGGACGGCTGAGAGACCTGTGCTTCGGAGACCGGAGGTGGAGTAGGAGGTGGTACAGTCGAGCCTTCAGCCTCCGCGTCGTGCTGCCTGGGTGAGGGAGGAGGTGGGAAGTACTCCTCGACACTGTCACTAGTGTCACTCTCGGACCAAATGTGTTGCAGATCTCCTCCCTGAACCTCAGTCTGTGCTAGGATCTCGTCTTCCTTCTCTAAGTCTGACCAGTCTTCCTCTGAAAGTCGAGCTCGGACCTCACGCTCAACTGGGCAGCCAAGGCAGCGGTCTCCAGGAGCTGGAGCACGGTAGTGTCTGAACCGAGTGACGCTCTCGTCGATGAGACTGTCACGCACGGCGGACCCCTTTGGAGCCAACAGGTAGAGTAGGTGACTGATCCAGTGGCCAAACACAAGCTGCTTCATCATCCCAACTCCATCGGTGATAACATCCTCCATCTCACATATGAGAATATCCACGATGTCGAACTCCATCCCATTCATGACATAGAACAGGAGGGTCTGCTGTAGACTGGTGAAGCCCTCAAGGTATTCGGACCTGCGAAGAAGCGTGCAGCGCAAGGCAAGGTGCACAGTGCGCGCAGCTGGAGTGAGTAGAGTAGGTACCTCGGCTGGTCAGGTGAGAAGGGATGAGTGAACAATGACCGAATCTCCTCAAAAGGTGGTGCCACACCTCCAGTGAGCGGCCTCCTCGGTGGGTCAACCTGACCATATACTAACTCATGCAGGAAGGTGTCATGGAGATCCACGCCTAGCAGCTGTCCCAAGGTCTGACGAGTCATATGGTGATGCTGACCCATGAACATTAAGTCAATAAATTTGTGGCCCTCTGAAACGTAGAGTGTGGCATAGAACACTCGGATCCAGTCCTCCACGAAGGCACTCCGCTGGTAAGACATCAGCTCCACTAGCCCTCTGTACCTCTCAAAGTAAGGGCGAATCTTAGTCCCGACTGCAAGAGCGAGTTGATCCCAGTCAAGGAAGTTGTGCTGGAAAAGCTTATGACCCCGACGTCTGTAAGTATCATACAGCGACGCCTGTGTCAGGGTCCAAAAGCGGCTGTCCACATGTGGCTCTCTGGGCCGTGAGAACCACTCCTCAAGCAGAATGCTCCATCTGAGCTTCCTGAGATGCTTTGCCTTCAACTTCCTGTAGTCAGTCAGGCGGACACTCTCACCAACCCGGACATTGGTGTCCATCTCATAGACGGCTCTCTGGGCCGCCCTGTCCTCCTGAAGCTCAGCTGCAGAAGGTCTCTGTCTCGGGGCTGCAGCTGGATGACCTCCACAGGTCCTGACTAAGCGCCGGCGAACAAGCGGCACCTCAGGCTCCTCTGTCTCCTCTGGCTCCTCAGGCACCAATGGTTGCCTCTGTCGGGCCTCCCGGATCCTCAGCGATCCTCCTCGGCAACGCTCTCGCTCCTAAGCAGCACGATCAGGCATCAGAGCTTTCTTCTCCTCTTTTGATAGCTTCTGCTTTTTATCTGCCGACTCCTCAATAGCCTTTCCCTTTCCTTTCTTGCTGAAAGTTGCCTAGAGGGGGGGTGAATAGGCTAATCGACCTGCAGATGACTTAATAAAACGAGATTAAATCACAGGGGGCGGACTAGTCCAGTCTGGGGGCGGACTAGTCCGGTCAGCCTGCGTGAAGAACCCTAAAAAGTGTTTCTAGCAAGTTTTAAGGGGATTTTCTCAAGGCTACAAGTAAGGATATGTTTAAGACAAGTTTAGAAACTATCAACACAAGAGTGAGTCAAGTTTTAACAAGATTAAGCAATGTGAGGCACAAGACAAGACTAGCAACCCTAGAGCTAAGTATGCAATAAACAAAATGCGAAGAACACGGAGACACAAGGATTTTATCCCGAGGTTCGATTCCACACAAGAATCTACGTCCCCGTTGAGGAGTCCACAAAGGACCGGGTTCACAAACCCTTCCCTCACCAAGTTTACCTCACGGGCCTAACTTGGTTCTCCACTATCTCAAAGTGCGAATACAAGATTCGTTGGGGATTCTCACAATCTGAGGCTCCCACACCACAAAGATGATCAACAACACAAAACACACTCAACACACAGATCACAAAGACTCAATGAGTGCAAGAGATCAAACCGGGAGCACAAGCGCGATGTTCTTCCTCTTCTCCACCTCACTGAACCCTAATCCACTCAAGAATTAGTTTTAGAGAGAAAGTTGGCAAGAAAGAGGCTTAAGAGTGCTCCAAGTTGGCTGTGGCGGCGCTAGGGTTCGAGAGTTTTTTGAAATGAGGTCGGGGGTCCCCTTTTTATAGGAGTCCCGAGCCCAAACTGCTAACCTCAGCAAAAAGGGCGGACTAGTCCGGCCTCAGGCCCGGACTAGTCCGGCCTAGGGGACCACTGACCCCTCTGACACTGTCGCACTGCGCGGCAATCGTCACGCTACCCGCCAAAGTTAAAATTCAAACGGTAACTTCCACAACGGACTAGTCCGGCCCTCACCGGACTAGTCCGTTCTCACACAGAACCTTTTGTTCTATATGAAAATGGACTAGTCTGGAGACCACGGACTAGTCCGGCCCCAAGGGTGGACTAGTCCGGTCTTCCCAGACTTAGTCACAAAACCTCTCTGCACTCGGCACCACGGACTAGTCCGGCCCAAGGACGGACTAGTCCGATCTCACACAGGACCTTTTGGTCCGCCCCAAAACGGACAAGTCCGCTCTCTAGGACTTAGTCCCGAAACTCCACTTCAAGGGGTACCCCGGACTAGTCCGGTCCACTACGGACTAGTCCGAAGTCACACAGGACCTTCTGGTCCGTGTGAAAACGGACTAGTCTAGCCAGGAGCGGACTAGTCCGGCCCTAAGGCGGACTAGTCCGACCACTCCTGCCAGACTACTCTAACTTCAACTCCAAATAGGATTTTTACCTCAACCACCACTCTTGATCTTCTACTTTGATCTCTTTGCACTTTACGCACACACCCTCCTATTTCTACGGCTAGTCTAACTCAACACGCTAGAAACCCTAGTTTCTACGCTTCGAGTCGACTCCGTTTCCTTCCTTTTCCTTTTTGAGGGTTTGCGTCTCCAATCGAGTCCATACCTGTGCTAAGATCACATGAGCTCATTAGCGACTTAATTGTCGTCATCAATCATCCAAAACCCACGGGGAACCTAGATGCACTTTCAATCTCCCCCTTTTTGGTGATTGATGACAACACATCAAGTCCTTCACAAATAAGAGTATAAATTTTGGTTTTCATAACTTGTGTGCGTATGAATGACTCCCCCTCAATGTATGCAGCATGTAAAAGAGGTGGAGGAGATCTTTCATACCCACACACGTTATGGTGGGGTGCCTACGTGATGTGCTCAACAATTGTGACAAGACATAAAAAGCATCAATATAATCAAAAGATTGGCAATAGGAACATTATATTGATATTTAACAACATTAGCAAGTCTTGCACAAATGTAAACATCCAAGTAGCATGAATAAGTTACAAAAGAGGTCCAAATGACAAGAACACACCACACAAAACACAAAAGACTACTACTTCCTCCAAACACATACAAAGGACTGACGGACTCCCCCTAACTCTCCCCCTTTGGCATCAAGGCACCAAAAATGAAAAGAAGAGGGGGCAGGGACCCAAAATCTAGTCCTCGTCCTCGTCACTATCGCCGTCGCAGGAGTCGCTCTCCGTGGCCTCCGGGTCCTCGACGTCTTCCTCATGATCGTCGTCGTCGTCGTCGTCGGAGCCCAGTGAGGAGGTACCCTCCGTCTCACCCAAGAGTGTCAACTCCTCGGGGGTGAGAAGGGGGTATGGAGTGAGCTCGTCGTCGGAGGCCTCAGGGCTCATCGGAATCTCCATCTTGTCGCAGAGCTTCCTCACGTAGCGCTCAGTCCGCTGAGCTCGCACCTCGGCTTTGCGGCACGAAGTGAAGATGGACCGAAGAAACTTGAGGACTCCGCTGCTAGAGGAGCCACCGAGAGAGTGAGTGGCACAACAAGAGGCTCCACCACGAGGTTCCTCCGGCTGAGAGGGAGGATCCGCGTTCTTCCAGCGCGGAGGGATCTGGACAGCAGGAGGCATCTGGGGTCGGAGATGCTGGTGAGTGGTGTCCTTCACAAACACAAGCCCGGACACCTTCTCGATCAGACACATAATGTACGGTGCATAACCACAGGCACGGTTGGGCGTGTGTGAGATGTTGTAGATATCATCAAAGATGTAATCTACAAGGTTGAACATCTCATGTCCATCGATGAGAGCCAACAGGTGCCTGAGGTGACCCTGGATGATCCCTGCATCCCCTTCCTTCGGAGCCACTGTCCTCCTAAGAATTCTGTTGAGGATGCTGTAGAAAGGGAGGATGTTCCTGGCCAGTCCAGCTTCACACTTGACGTGAGGAGGGTACATATAGCTCATGTCATCCCTGTCCATGGCCTTGAGATTGGAGATAATGATCTCATGGTCCAGGTGACTCTCCAGACCAAGAGCCTGAGCAAAAACCTCAAAAGTGGCATAGTACTGCTCACCGTTGGTCATCCAAGTGATTGCACGGTCACCACGAGAGTGGAAGTGAACCGTGGTATAGAACTGAACTATGACCTCCTCATTCCAGTCATACTTGAACCCGAGAATGTCCTTGATTCCATGGCGCTCAGCTGCCTCGATCACTGCGTCAAACGCCTCGTGCTTCTTCTTGGCCATATAGGTCCAGTCCACCCATTGAGCCTGGATCACTGGCTTCTTCATGGCCTGGTAGACTGTGCGATAGTAATCGCAATGGAAGTCACACCAGAACCGAGGGTCGGCGGTGGACCTCTCATACCTATAGACATTCTCGTCTCTGAGCCTCCTGGCCTTCTCAGCTCCTTTTCCTTTGAATGTGTTAGCTGAGAGGTTGGGCTGACGGTTTGGATTACGTGCTGGACTGTGCATCACAAGAGGGCCAACAGCCTGAGCCTTCCCTTTTTCACGAATCAAAACTCCTCCGGGTGCCTTCTTGGCTGGCACCTTGACGGAGGGCTTCTTCTTCTTCGGCTCGACTGGAGCCGGAGCCTTTCCTTTCTTAGGGTCACGCTCGACCCTTGGCTCTTCTTCCCTTTGGGCTTGCTCCTTGCCCTTTGCCTTCTCGCCAGCAGTGACGAATCTCTTCCTTTTGGGAGCATTGGCCTCAGCGGCCCTGGAGTTGTGAGCCTCCCTGTCTTGTCTCTTCTTCTTCCTTAGCTCATTGAGAGATTCGGCAGTTGCTCGTGCCAAGGCTTCTTCCTCATTGTAGATAGTGGCAGCTACTTTGGAGGCTTCGAGTGCCCTCAGCCGCCTTTCTTCTTTTTCTTTCTGCACCTTAATGAGGGCAGCCTTCGTCCTCGCTTCGACGATTTGAACCTTGGTGCGGCCCTCCTGGGGTACTTCCGTACCTCTCTCCTCGGTGCGGCCCCGATAGGTCTCGGGGCGTTCTTCATCGCCCGCGGGGTTGAGACGAGAAGGGGAGCGCTCCGAGTTCGACATGCTGCGGAAAATACATAGACGAGAAGGTATGAGTCCAAGGAGATGGAAGCATTGCGGAAGAAGTCTCGAGAGAAGACTAGGACTAGGGTTTGCTCTGTGCAAACCGGACTTGTCTGCCCCAGGGGCGGACTAGTCCGGGTTGCGCAAGATAAACCCTAACCCTAATCGAATCATCGAAAAATCTTCAGATCAGCGCGCAATACTCCTAGGCTATGATCACAAGGGTATATGGAGCAACATCTATGAAGGTGTTCCTATCAAAAACCTCAAGAATCAAAAATGGGGAAAGTTTTTGAAAAAGCTAGAATACCTTCTTAAATCCGCGAGAATCGACGAAATCGACGATGAATTGCGAAGGTGAAGCGCGGGGAAACGATCCCTCACTCCCAAGGGCTCCAATGCACGGATTGGAATCAGGATTTGGTGGTTGGAGCGAAAAATCGCCAAAAGAGGCGGTTGCTTGAGCGTGGGAGAGGGAGAGGCGCGAGTGAGAGGAAGAGGAGGGGTCTGGGCCGACCCTGGGGGTTTAAGCCCCCAAGGGCCGGACTAGTCCGGTGCCAGGACGGACTAGTCCGGTGCGCGGACCAGACGCGGACTAGTCTGCCTTCGGACTAGTCCGGCCTCAGAGCGGACTAGTCCGGTATGCGGACTAGCCGCGGACTAGTCTGGACACGAACTTGTCCGTCCAATGGGGCGGACTAGTCCGGTCCGACTGGGCTGAAAAACTGTATTTTAGAGCTTTGCCCTCCAATCATTGGTCCTTTTGGACAACAAGCAATGCAAACATGATTAATGAAGAAAGTATGATAAAAAATGATCCATTTCCAAGAAAAAGTTCTCTCAAACAGTTTTTGAAGAGAAATTAAGATAGAGAAGAGTTTTTCGAAATATAGCTCAAAAAGTGAGAAATGTGGTTTAAGCCACATTCCTAGAATCCAAAATGTTGAGCTCACTTCTTAGCTCACAGAAACGATTCTCATCAAGAGGCTTGGTGAAGATATCCGCGAATTGATGTTCCGTCCTCACATGAGAAATTACAATATCTCCCTTCATTGAGTGATCTCGCAAGAAATGGTGTCGAATGTCTATGTGTTTGGTCCTAGAGTGCTCCACCGGATTATGGGCTATCTTGATGGCACTCTCGTTGTCACACAAGAGTGGAATGTTGCGCAAGTTAATCCCATAATCCCTAAGGGTTTGTCGCATCCAAAGAAGTTGTGCACAACAACTTCCGGCTGCAACATATTCCGCTTCGGCGGTGGAGAGAGCAATAGAGTTTTGCTTCTTGGAGGACCAAGACACTAGAGATCGACCCAAGAATTGGCATGTACCCGATGTGCTCTTCCTATCAACTTTGCACCCCGCATAGTCCGCATCGGAATATCCAATGAGGTTAAACTTAGATCCTTTGGGGTACCAAAGTCCTAGGGAAGGTGTGTGTACTAGATATCTCAAGATCCTTTTAACGGCGGTCAAATGACAAGCCTTAGGTGCCGCTTGAAAGCGAGCACACATACACACACTTAGCATGATATCGGGCCTAGATGCACAAAGATAGAGAAGTGAACCAATCATAGACCTATATAACTTTTGATCCACACTTGGATCATCCTCATTTAGGTCTAGGTGTCCATTTGTCCCCATAGGGGTTTTGATGGGTTTTGCCTTATCCATGTCAAACTTCCTTAGAATATCTTGTGTATACTTAGTTTGACTTATGAATGTCCCTTCTTTGAGTTGTTTTACTTGAAATCCTAGAAAGAACTTCAACTCACCCATCATGGACATTTCAAACCTCTCCGTCATTATCTTGGAGAACCCATCACAAAACACCTTATTTGTGGAACCAAATATGATGTCATCCACATATATTTGGCACACAAAAAGATCTTCTTTGAAGTGCTTTGTGAAAAGGGTATAATCCGCTTTGCCTATCCTAAAACCATTTTCAACTAGAAAGTCTCTTAGGCACTCATACCAAGCTCTAGGAGCTTGCTTGAGGCCATAAAGAACCTTTCGCAATTTGTAAACATGGTTAGGATAGTCTTGGTCTTCAAACCCTGGAGGTTGCTCTACATAAACTTCTTCCTTGATTGGGCCATTAAGGAATGCACTCTTAACATCCATTTGGTAGAGCTTGAAGTCATGATGAGTAGCAAAGGCTAGTAATATCCGAATTGACTCAAGCCTAGCTACGGGAGCAAATGTCTCATCAAAATCCAATCCTTCAACTTGTGAGTACCCTTTTGCCACAAGTCGTGCCTTGTTCCTAGTTACCACACCATGCTCATCTTGTTTGTTGCGGAACACCCACTTGGTTCCAACAACATTAGCTTGTGGGCGCTTGACAAGCTCCCAAACCTTGTTCCTTTCAAAGTTATTGAGCTCCTCTTGCATGGCAACTACCCAATCCGGATCTCTCAAGGCATCTTCAACCTTATGGGGTTCCAAGGATGAGACAAAGGAGAAATGCTCACAAAAGTTTGCAACACGTGAACGTGTTGTTACTCCTCTTGTGATATCTCCTAGAATGTTGTCAATGGGATGATCCCGTTGAACACTTTGATGAACACGAGGATGCGGAGGTTGAGCTCTTGAATCACTTGCTTCATCTTCTTCACTTTGGTCTCCCCCTTGATCCAAGCCTCCTCCTTGATCTTCATTCCCATTATCATTTTGGGGAGTATCTAGTGGATCTCCAACTTGTCCAATGGGGGTTTGACCTACTTCATAATGATGATGGTCACTTGGGCTTTGAGATGGTTCTTGTGGGCGAACATCTCCAAGTGCCATTCTCCTTAGAGCTTCTAGTGGAGGTTCCTCTTGATCAAGGGCATGTTGATCAACTTGCTCCACTTGGGAGCCATTGGTTTCGTCAAACACCACGTCACGTGCTACTTCAACAATTCTGGAGGATTTGTTGAACACACGGTACGCATGAGTGTTTGAGTCATATCCAAGCAAGAAACCCTCATCGGACTTTGAAGCAAACTTCGAAGTCCTAGGCTTCTTGTTGAGGATATAACACTTGCTACCAAAAACACGAAAGTAAGAAACATTGGGTTTCTTACCAACGAGAAGCTCATAAGGAGTCTTCTTGAGGAGGCAATGAAGGTACAATCGGTTTACGGCGTGGCAAGCGGTGTTAACCGCTTCCGCCCAAAACCGGTCCGATGTTTTGTACTCATCTAGCATCGTCCTTGACATCTCAATAAGCGTCCTATTCTTTCTTTCGGCAATTCCATTTTGTTGAGGAGAATAGGGAGCGGAAAACTCATGCTTGATGCCCTTCTCATCTAGGAACTCTTCTACTTGCATGTTCTTGAATTCGGTGCCATTGTCACTCCTTATAGCCTTTATCCTTAAGGTGAACTCATTTTGAGCTCTCCTTAGGAATTTCTTGAGGACACCGGGGGTTTCACTCTTATCATGCAAGAAGAACACCCAAGTATATCTAGAGAAGTCATCAACGATGACTAGACCATACTTGTTGCCACCGATGCTAATGTAAGCAATGGGGCCAAAAAGATCCATATGGAGTAACTCCAAAGGTCTAGTTGTCGTCATGACATTTTTAGAGGGGTGTTGAGCTCCTAATTGCTTTCCCGCTTGGCACGCACCACATGGCCTATCCTTTTCAAATACCACATCCTTTAGGCCACGAACGTGCTCTCCTTTAAGGAGCTTTTGAAGGTTCCTCATTCCAACATGGGCTATCCTTCTATGCCAAAACCATCCCATGTTGGCTTTCGCCATTAAGCATGTGTCAAGTTGAGCCTTATCCGTGGTAAAGTCCACAAGATACAGCTTTCCCTTGAGCACTCCCTTAAAGGCTATTGAGTCATTACCCTCTGTCAGAACATTCACACCCTCACTAGAAAAGACACACTTATATCCTTTATCACAAAGCTGTGATATGGATAGGAGATTATAGTCTAGGGTATCAACATGCAAAACATTAGATAAAGTATGCGAAGAGGAGATAGCAATTTTACCGGAGCCAAGGATTTTCTCTTGGCTATTATCCCCAAAGAAGATTCCTTCACTTGGGTCCTCGTTCTCCTCATACTCTATGAACATGCTCCTCTCTCCGGTCATGTGGTTGGTACATCCGCTATCCAACACCCATTTCGATCCACCGGAGGAGTAAGCCTACAAAACAAGTTTATGCCTTCCTTTAGGTACCCAAGCGGAGTTGGGTCCTTTCACGTTAGTAGTTAGGCATTTGGGCACCCACACGCAAGGCTTGGGGCTCTTGCGGAGTGGCCCAACATATCTAGCAAACACTTTGCCGTGTTTGTTCCTCTTTAGCACATAAGATGCATCAAGATCATAGAATAGAGGATGCGATTCAGATTTAGGCAATTTGTTGCTAGAGGGTGAGTTCTTTTCAATTTTAGTTGGGGATGAACTCCCCTTAACAAAGACAATCATGTATTTGCCATACTTGGAGGTTTTGGCGTTATGCCTTCCACCTCTAGTATAGCCAAGACCATCCTTGACATGGGGAGGTCTTGTGTTGGTGTATGAACTTCGTGCATACGCCACCTTCTCCTTGTCAAAGATGGCACCCTTAGGTGCTTGCTTGCCTTGTGCTGAGTTGAGTTCATCCTTAAGCTTAAGGATTAAGTTAGAGCACTTGCAAGGCGGAGTTGCATTGGATGGGGCCTTTGAGAAGGTTGAGCTCTTAGAGGAAGAGGCTACATTGTTCTTGAGAGACTCAACTTGAGTCTCAAGGATTTTGTTAACTTTTGACAAGTTCCCAAGTTCATCCTTGAGCTCAATTGTTTTCTCCTCAAGACTTGAACACGTTTTCTTACTTAGAGCAAGTTCGTGTTCCAATGCCTTGCTCTTCTCTCTTTCGAGCTCAAGGAGTTCATCAAGCTCTCGACATCTCTCCTTCTCAAGGATGAGCATGTCCTCTTGTCTATTGATGAGATCCTCCTTCTCAAATATCTCATCCATAAGCAATTTCATCCTTCGCAAGGTGCTTTTGCTTATGTCCTTAAACATGTGTTCATTCTCACTAGCACTATCAAATTCATCTTGCGAGGAAGTTGTGCAGGAGGGATGAGATGTTACCTTTCTCCTTCCCTCCCTTGCCATAAGGCAAGTAGGTTTGTAGTCGTCGTTGAGGTTGGGGAAGAGCTTGCTTCCCTTGGAGCTCCTCCCGATGGCTATGGTAGCCATCTTCTCCTCTTCTTCTTCGGAGGAGGACTCATCGTTAGAGTCCCACTCCTTCCCCAAGTGAGCTTGTCCGGAGGGCCTCTTCTTCTTGAAAAATTTCTTATCTTGAGGCTTGCCCTCCTTCTTCTTCTTCGCTTCTTCATGTGGGCAATCAGCGATGAAGTGCCCATACTCGCCACAATTGTAGCAAGACCTTCTTGATTTGGGCCTTGCTCTTTCCTTCCCTTTGCCCTCATGGTTGTATCCACCTTTCTTCCTCCTCATCATTCTCCTGAACTTGTTGATGAAGAAGGCCTCTTCCTCATCGGTGTTGAGGCTCTCCTCATCACTTTCCTATTGCTCCTTTGAAGAGGGTGTTGCCTTGAGTGCAACGTTCCTCATCTTGGAGACGGTGAACTTCTGAAGGTCGTTGTAGAAGAGCGCCTCCTTCTCCATGATCTTGTGGTTGATGATCCTACCAAGGACCTCCTCCGGGGTCATTTGAGTGAACCCCGGGCTTTCTCGAATCATGGAGCAAAGAGCGATGTTCCTAGGCATGAATGCCCGGATCATCCTCTTCACAACCTCGTGGTCGGTCCACTTGGTGCAGCCATATGATCAGCTCTTGTTGATAAGTACCTTCAACCGGTTGTACATGTCTTGGGGGGATTCACCATCCAAGATGGCGAATCTCCCAAGCTCTCCTTCGATGAGCTCGATCTTGGCCTCCTTGACCACCCGATTTCCTTCATGCGCCGTCTTGAGGGTGTTCCATATGTCTTTGGCCACCTCAAGGCCATCGACGCGGTTGAACTCATCTCTTGAGAGAGATGAGATAATCACACCCGCAGCTTGAGCGTTGCGGTGGATGAGGATGGCTTGTTCTTGAGTGATGTTGTCCTCATCCTTCGGAATCTCCACCCCGGTCATGACAATTTGCCACAACGCCAGGTTGAGTGACACGAGGTGGATCTTCATATTATGTTTCCACATCCCGTAATCAGTTCCATCGAATTGGGGAGGTTTCCCCAATGGGATGGAGAGGTAGTGGTTGTTGACGGCAAGGTGTTCATAGTTGAACCCTTGTCGGTTGTAGTTGACTCTGCCACTACCACTTGATTGGTTCGACGGATCGATCTTGGATATGTTCAGCTTCTCCCGGAGCTTCGCCTTGAGTTGGCGAGTCTCCTCATTGTCCGTTGGCTTATCTTGATAGGCCAGCGTCTCCTCACGGGTTGCCTAGTAGTTGTTGCTCGAGGCGTCGTCATTCACCACTCCGGCCATCTCTCTGAGTTGTTAGACTCTTTGTGGAGAGTCCCGCTCTGATACCAATTGAAAGTTGCCTAGAGGGGGGGTGAATAGGCTAATCGACCTGCAGATGACTTAATAAAACGAGATTAAATCACAGGGGGCAGACTAGTCCGGTCTGGGGGCGGACTAGTCCGGTCAGCCTACGTGAAGAACCCTAAAAAGTGTTTCTAGCAAGTTTTAAGTGGATTTTCTCGAGGCTACAAGTAAGGATATGTTTAAGACAAGTTTAGAAACTATCAACACAAGAGTGAGTCAAGTTTTAACAAGATTAAGCAATGTGAGGCACAAGACAAGACTAGCAACCCTAGAGCTAAGTATGCAATAAACAAAATGCGAAGAACACGGAGACACAAGGATTTTATCCCGAGGTTCGATTCCACACAAGAATCTACGTCCCCGTTGAGGAGTCCACAAAGGACCGGGTTCACAAACCCTTCCCTCACCAAGTTTACCACACGGGCCTAACTTGGTTCTCCACTATCTCAAAGTGCGAATACAAGATTCGTTGGGGCTTCTCACAATCTGAGGCTCCCACACCACAAATATGATCAACAACACAAAACACACTCAACACATAGCTCACAAAGACTCAATGAGTGCAAGAGATCAAACCGGGAGCACAAGCGCGATGTTCTTCCTCTTCTCCACCTCACTAAACCCTAATCCACTCAAGAATTAGTTTTAGAGAGAAAGTTGGCAAGAAAGAGGCTTAAGAGTGCTCCAAGTTGGCTGTGGCAGCGCTAGGGTTCGAGAGTTTTTTGAAATGAGGCCGGGGGTCCCCTTTTTATAGGAGTCCCGAGCCCAAACTGCTGACCTCAGCAAAAAGGGCGGACTAGTCCGGCCTCAGGCCCGGACTAGTCCGGCCTAGGGGACCACTGACCCCTCTGACACTGTCGCCCTACGCGGCAATCGTCACGCTACCCGCCAAAGTTCAAATTCAAACGGTAACTTCCACAACGGACTAGTCCGGCCCTCACCGGACTAGTCCGTTCTCACACAGAACCTTTTGTTCCGTATGAAAACGGACTAGTCTGGAGACCACGGACTAGTCCGGCCCCAATGTCGGACTAGTCCGGTCTTCCCAGACTTAGTCACAAAACCTCTCTGCACTCGGCACCACGGACTAGTCCGGCCCAAGGACGGACTAGTCCGATCTCACACAGGACCTTTTGGTCCGCCCCAAAATGGACAAGTCCGCTCTCTAGGACTTAGTCCCGAAACTCCACTTCAAGGGGTACCCCGGACTAGTCCGGTCCACTACGGACTAGTCCGAAGTCACACAGGACCTTCTGGTCCGTGTGAAAACGGACTAGTCTAGCCAGGAGCGGACTAGTCCGGCCCTAAGGCGGACTAGTCCAGCCACTCCTACCAGACTACTCTAACTTCAACTCCAAATAGGATTTTTACCTCAACCACCACTCTTGAGCTTCTACTTTGATCTCTTTGCACTTTACGCACACACCCTCCTATTTCTACGGCTAGTCTAACTCAACACGCTAGAAACCCTAGTTTCTACGCTTCGAGTCGACTCCGTTTCCTTCCTTTTCCTTTTTGAGGGTTTGTGTCTCCAATCGAGTCCATACCTGTGCTAAGATCACATGAGCTCATTAGCGACTTCATTGTCGTCATCAATCATCCAAAACCCACGGGGAACCTAGATGCACTTTCACTTGTTGCGGCCCATCTCGAGTGAAGATGGCGAAGATGAGATTGCCAGACAACGATGCTGAGCGCACGAGACGGCGACGCAAAGAACGACGCGGTCGGGTGAACCCTAGCGGCGAAGAGGAATGCGGCAGCTGGGCGCGTGGAGTGGCGCGCGATGAGCGGTGGCGCAGGGTGGCGGCAGTGCTTAGGGAAGGGCGGTGGAAGTGCTTGGGGCGGCGGCGCTGAGCGGCGGCGGCTCTGAGGGTGTCGACGGCCGGAGGGCGGCGGCAGGGCGAGGGCACGGAGCAGCGGTGGCAGAGAGAGAGAAATAAAAAAGATAGAGGAGACGAAGGGGCGCGCTAAATAGGTGGGGCCCGAACCCTAGCTCAAATTTTAACATCGGATGATCTGACGTCAGATGAGAGGTGCATCGGTCGAGTGGTACAGTAAGGGTATTTCAGAGGCACCTTCGACATCGGATGATCCGACGTGGAAACGATTATCATCGGTTGAATTTGGCACAACTCCAGAAATGTGAATATCGGATGCTCTGATGTTTCTCAGAATGAACTCATCGGTTGATTTGACTTTTTGACTGAGCTGACCCTTGTACTTAAGCACAAACTGATCCGATGAAGCTTCTGCCCTAATCATCAGATAATCCGATGACTACAAAAGATCAGCAACATCCCATATATGTCCTTTTACTTAAACAAACAAAGAGAAACACAAGTCTTAGGACCTTTTGGGCAACCCCTTACCCCACAAAAAGATTATAACACTAGTTGCCAATAACTTGGCTAAGCCCTAAAGCAAATAGAACACCAAAAAGATCAAGGAAAGAGTCCAAATAAAATGTAAGGCTCATGCTTTGTGTGTTAGAGGATGAAGACTTCTATCTCTTTAAAGCATGTTCCTTTAGGCATTAACGCACCTAACACTTTGTTCTTTCCACATCATATGAGTTGAGATATTGCATTTCAAACAAGTCTCTTTATCATGAAGTGGGTTCCCCTTTGTGACAATCTACCGTATGCAATGCCAAACAATTTTTAATGTAGGAAATTAAACGTGAGTGCAAGTCTATATGGCAGGCATCATGCAAGACATAAATTAAATCTATCTTCCCAAATTTGAACCTTTCAAAAGCTTCTTCAGGGAGAGCCACTCTCCAAGTCTTGGGAAAACCCAAAAGAACCTCCATCCCAAGCTAACCCTTGCTCGCCCCTATCCTTTGAAAGTTAGACAAGACCTATATGTGATGCATTCTTACATGACCATGGAAACTTACATGATGTTCGATGCATCTAGCACATTTAATTCACTCCTTAGTCTAGAAAATGTTTTCTCATAAAGTGGTTTAGTGAAGATATCTGCCAATTGTTCTTCGGACCTAACACCTCGCAAGGAGATGTCTCCCTTAGCTTCATGATCCTGCAAGAAATGATGGCGAATATCAATGTGCTTAGTGCGGGAGTGTTGAACGGGGTTTTTAGCAATCTTAACCGCACTTTCATTGTCACAAAGGAGAGGCACACAACCAAATTTAACACCAAAGTCCAAAAGGGTTTGCTTCATATAAAGGATTTGGGCACAACATGCACCGGCCGCTATATATTCCGCTTCCGCAGTGGACAAAGCAACGGAGTTTTGCTTCTTGCTAGACCAAGATACTAGGGAACGCCCAAGCAAGTGGCACCCTCCGGAGGTACTCTTGTGATCCACACGGCATCCGGCAAAGTCCGAATCCGAGTAACCCAAGAGATGGAATTTAGCACCTTTGGGGTACCACATGCCTACACTTGGGGTACGCTTGAGATACCGAAGTATCCTAAAGACCGCCTTCCGATGCGATTCTTTAGGTGCCACTTGAAAGCGAGCACACAAGCATACACTAAACATGATATCGGGCCTAGATGCGGTGAGATAAAGCAATGAACCAATCATGGAACGGTAATTAGATTGGTCAACAGGTTTACCGTCCTTATCCTCATCGAGATGACAATTTGTTGCCATTGGAGTACTTCTTGAGATACAATCTCCCGTATCAAATTTCTTCAGGAGGTCATTGGTATATTTTTCTTGATAGATGAAGGTCCCCTCTCGAAGTTGCTTGATTTGAAAACTAAGGAAAAAGTTGAGCTCCCCAATCATCGACATCTCGAATTCTCTCGACATCATTTTGCCAAACTCATGGCTAAGAGCTTCGTTAGTTGAACTAAAAATAATATCATTGACATAAATTTGACAAAAAAATAGTTCTCCATTGATGTCTTTGGTGAAGAGTGTAGTGTCCACCCTCCCGATCTTGAATCCTTGCATGATCAAGAAATCTCGTAGTCGTTCATACCACGCTCTAGGTGCTTGCTTGAGCTTGTAGATCGCCTTGTACAACCTATGCAAATGATTAGGAGTCCTCAGATCTTCAAACCCGGGAGGTTGTTCAACGTAAACAAGCTCGTTAATGTAACCATTAAGAAAGGCACTTTTCACATCCATTTGATAAAGTTCTATATTATGATGTGATGCAAAAGCAAGAAGTATACGGATGGCTTCTAGTCGAGCGACCGGAGCAAATGTTTCTCCAAAGTCTAGTACTTCAACTTGCGAGAAACCCTGGGCCACAAGTCTTGCCTTGTTGCGGATCACAACACCGTTCTCGTCTTGTTTGTTGCGGTACACCCACTTTGTCCCGATGACGTTCTTGTCCTTGGGTCGCTCCT
Source organism: Tuctoria greenei (assembly GCA_036927565.1). Taxonomy (NCBI): domain Eukaryota; kingdom Viridiplantae; phylum Streptophyta; class Magnoliopsida; order Poales; family Poaceae; genus Tuctoria; species Tuctoria greenei. Next base: position 17,382,366 of record JAYESD010000004.1, on the reverse strand, counting down.
CCAACACCCAAACTTCATTGTGGATGAAGTTGTTGAGTTCTTCTTGCATGGCTATTACCCAATTTGGATCTTGGAGTGCTTCTTCAATGTGAGTGGGTTATACACATGAAACAAACGAGTAGTGCTAACAAAATGTAGCGAAATGGCGAGAAAGTGTACTTACTCCCCTTGACGGACTTCCGATAATTTGATCAATCGGGTGCGCCTTGGAGATGCGTCCATGCCTCATAAGTGGTTGTGAAGCACTTGGCGGTGGTGATGCGTGTTGCTCTTCTTGTGGTTGGACTTGATGATGGACTTGTTCTTCTTCTTGATGTTGTGTGGCTTGTGAATCTTGTGTCGGTAATGGATCATCTTTTTCTTCTTCGTCAACTTGAGGTGCCATAGATGTGTTGATGTTGGAACTTGAAGCTCCCCCTTGATCATGGCTCTCCTCAACTTTAGGCTTGATGTCTCCAATGGTAATGTTCTTCATAGCTTCTCGTAGAGGCTCATAATCTATTTCATCATGACCAAAACTCTCCTCTTGGGAGCCATTAGTTTCATCAAACTCAACATCACAACTTTCCTCAACTAAACCAGAGGTTTGGTTGAATACTCGATATGCTTTTGAGTTTGATGCATAACCAAGAAAGATACCAACATCACATATTCTTTCAAACTTACCGAGCCTTTTCTTGCAGTAGATATAGCACTTGCACCCAAAGACTCAGAAATAGGAGATGTTGGGCTTTCTCCTAATGAGGAGTTCGTACGGGGTAATTTGAAGTAGTCGATGTAGATAGACCCGATTTGCAGCATGGCACGCCGTGTTGATTGCTTCGGCCCAAAACTTCTCGGACGTGCCATAGTCATCAAGCATTGCTCGTTCAAGAGTGATGAGAGTCTTGTTCTTCCTTTCAACGACACCATTTTGTTGAGGAGTGTATGTGGCTGAAAATTCATGTTTCACGCCTTCACGATCACACCACTCCCCAATGTTGTTGTTCTTGAATTTGGTGTCATTGTCACTCCGGACCTTGATGATGGGAAGTTGAAATTCCTTTTGATCACGTTTAGCGAAGGTCTTGAACACTTCCGCAGTTCCACTCTTGTCACCTAGAAACAATGTCCAAGCATAGCGAGAGTAGTCATCAACTATAACAAGACAATAGAAATTAGCACCAAGACTTTGATATGTGGACGGTCCGAAGAGGTCCATGTGGAGCAACTCAAGTGGCTTGGAGGTTGACACCATTGTCTTCATTGGGTGGTGTGAAGCAACTTGTTTCTCGGCTTGACAAGCGCTACAAAGCTTGTTCTTTTCAAATGTGACATCCTTCACGCCGGTCACCATCCCGAGCTTGAATGACTTCTTGAGCTTGCTGATTCCAATGCAAGCGATGCGTCGATGCCATAGCCAACCCAAACTCATCTTGGTGAAAAGACAAGTGGTCAAGCTAGCATCCTTGTCGGAGAATTCTACTAGGTAGAGATGTCCATGCCAAAACCCTTTGAAGATTAGTTCTTTGCTTGTTTCACTAGTCACAACAACATCATTCTTGCCAAAGGTGCATGTTAGTCCAAGATCACATGATTGTGCAATAGAAAACAAATTGAAACTAAGTGACTTAACATACAATACATTGGAAATAGATAAATCATTTGAAATTGCAATCTTACCCAACCTGATTACCTTCCCCTTAGAGTTATCACCAAAGGTGACTTGTTCATGATTGCCGGGGTTCTCTATGAAGGTGAACATATCATCGTTGCCGATCATGTGTTGAGTGCACCCGCTATCGAGTACCCAATGCTTTCCTCCGGCTTTGTAGTTCACCTACACACATGAATTCAATTTTTGATTTTAGGCACCCAAGCTAACTTAGGTCCTTGTATGTGTGATACAAGTGTTTTTGGTACCCAAAGTTGTTTGGGAAGCTTCCCCTTCATGCCCTTCATGTCCTTGCCAATGAACTTTGCCTTCACCTTGCCATATACTTTACTCAAGAGATAATAGTGATCATTAAAGGTAGACTTGTAGTTAGTAGGCAATTTTGGAGAAGTTCGGTTAGGAAGAGGACACTCCCTTGTATGGTGATCGGTGACCTCGCAATGCTGGCAATAAGAACCAACTTCCTTGATGAAGCTCGTTTTAAGCTCTGGTGAGGGCACCTTTCCTTTGTTAGGCACCGGGAAGGATCCAAGTCCTCTATTGTTGAAGGCCTTTGCTTGTTGGAAGAGGATTTCTTTGTGCTTGACTTCTCCCTTAGATAGTGTTGCCACACTAGTGCGGAGACTTTCAATTTCATCCATCAAATCCTTCTCCCTAGCATTTTCTTTCAAAGGCAAAGACTTATGCATGACATTAGTGGCATGAGAAACAATAGAGACCTTATCATTAAGGGTTTCTTTCTTTATAGTTTTTAATTCTTGATCAAGGACTTCATAGTCAAGGTTAAGTACTTGATGCCCTTGGATTAACTCATTGTGCTTTCCCAAGAGTGCTTGGTGTGCTACATCAAGCTCATGATGATCTAGCTTGATTTGAGCCTTATCCTCCTCAACTTGCTTGACATGATATTTGAGCGTGTCATGCTCCTTAAGTATGCTTTCATACTTGTCAAGCAAATCAAGGTTAGCACCCTTGAGCTTAGCACGAGCTTCTTTAAGAGCCTTGACCTTACTCTTTTCCCTTTTAATGATAGTGTGGTATTCATTTATCAATGAAGCTAAGTCATCGGGGGAAAGCTCATCATCGCTAGAGTCATCACATACCTTGGTGTTACCTTTTGCCATGAGGCACATGGGAGGTGGACGAAGAGATGAATCATCATTGTTGGCTATGGCAAGGTCGGCCAAGCTCTCTTCTTCCGCTTCACTCTCTTCATCACTAGATTCTTCGTCGGTGATCCATTCATTTGCCTCACACATGAACACCTTTTGTGGACCTTTCCTCTTATTTGGAAAGAGTTTTGCCTTTTTGCCTTTGTCATGCTTCTTCTTCCCAAAGAGTCTTGGCTTAGGCTTGACCTCTTCTTCATCATCCTCACTGTCCTCAAGCTTGCGATGCTTGCCCTTGTGGTTCTCTCTTCTTTTGTCCGGTTTTGGACAATCATAGGAGATGTGGCCTTGATCACCACAATTATAGCAAGTCTTGTTGTCATCTTTTCTTGGTAGAAACGCTTTCTTTTTGGGATCAAAGGTCTATCCCTTCTTGGCAATCTTGGAGTTCAAGCGAGAGAATTTTCTCATCATCAATGCAAGCTCATCATCGTCATCTTCACTTGATGCTTGCTCTTCTTCACTTGAGCTAGGCTCAACCACTTTCTTTTTTTTTGATATTTGTTCTCTTGGTGGAAGCCTTAAGAGCAATTGTCTTTGAAGATGATTCCTCCATCATCCCAAGCACACTCATCTCATGAGCGTGATTCTCTCCAATAAGTTTTTACATAGGTGATCAAGTAAAGTGGGATGCTAAGGCTAGAAATGCTATTTATAAATGCATTAGTCAAGATGTGTTTGCTAGGGTTGCTAGCAAAGAAAAGGATTGTGAAATTTGGGCTTGCCTAATTGAAATTCATGAGGGTTCTTCTCGTGTTAAAGAACTAAAGTATCATATGCTTAAGGCCAAATATGATGAGTTCAAAATGCTACCTCATGAAAATGTCAATGAAATGTTTTCTCGCTTGAATGTTCCCATTGAGGAAATTAATGCTCTTGATATTGCTTCTCTTGGCAAGGCACTCATCAACCGCAAGATTCTTATGCTCCTACCTAAGCCAAAGTACAACATCGTCAACTCCATGCTTCAAAAGGAATCCCTTGGTCACATTGAAGTTTCACCAAACCCCGCATGGGTCGCTTCCTATACCTCGGGAGCAATAGCCTCTAGACAAGCACGCATGCGTGCTTTCCAATAGGCAAAGTTCTTGCCCTCGAAGATGGGAACCGAACCCCCAATCTTGGCCATTTTAGCTCTCTAGCGGTGAAGCTAGAATGATCCAATGAGCAACCTCACTCTGATACCAATTGTAAGGATCGAATGCCCAAGAGAGGGGGTGAATTGGACTTCTTTTCAAAAATAAAGCAATAAAAACTTAACTATTGAAAGCCCAATTCCCTATGCAAACAACTTATGCATTCAAGTGAATAATAATTTTGCGGTATATGAAATGCATAAGTGTAACGGGAAAGGAAGAGTGTGCAAACTCCCGAGGAAACACGAAGACACGGTGATTTATCCTGTGGTTCGGCAAGATCGTCAAGACCTTCCTACATCCACGTTGTGGCACCCACCAAAGGGTATATCCACTCCCAAGTCACCAAGACTAGGTATCTTCACTAAAAGTCTCCGTTCGCCATCTCCGGTAAGGTGGAGCTCAAGCCTTGTACAAGTTTGATCTTTCGGGCTTCCACAACCGACTTGGCAAGCTCCGGAAAGCTCTATCCAATCACCGACTGTTACACGGTGAATTCAATCACCAAGAGACACTCCCTTACATATCTCACTAGACTAGAGACTCCAATCACCAAGAATGGAAGCACACAAGCATCATCTCTAGCAAGTTCTAGCCTATCTCTTGGTGTACAAGTGGTGTAAATGATATGGAAGTGGTTGCTCAACGTCTTGAATGCTTGGTAATGTGTAGAGTAGCTCAGGGCATCAAGACTTGTCGAAATGACTCGTTGAAGGGGTATAAATAGCCAGCTTCCACGAAATAACCGTTGGAAAATTAGGCTGACATCACTGTTCTGCAAACACCAAATGATCCGATGTTCTCCCTTCAGCTGTCATCGGTCGAATACAAATTAGCTGATGTCATTGTGTCAGATATGACCGTTGTTCGACCGATGTAACACTTGCTTCACCATCGGATGATCCGGTGACACTTGATCCAGAATGGTCTAGAAATAATGCTTACTGGAGTGATTGACCGATGTGTTGTAATTGTATATCGGATGGTCTGGTGTTACACTTGGTCCAGGGAAATTGCTTACTAGAATGATCGACCGATGTAATACTTGCTTCATCATCGGATGATCCGGTGTATACTCAAGTTTGAAGTCTTTTTCTGCTGTTGAGCCAACTCGACTGATGTAGTGTTTTCTGGGTACATCGGATGATCCAGTGAGTTGATTTTGTCTGCTTTGAGTTGTTCTAAGTGATTCTTTTAGAATTTGTTTGAGTGACCTCTTAGACATTGGTTTGAAATGTTCTTCTGATGACGACCAAGTCTCAAGTGCTATCAATTTTGATGAAATAATTTTGACATATGTGCTTTTTCTTTTAGCCTTCATGAAAATCAATTGACCTCGTAAAATAGTTTGTTGAGGGGTCTCCAATTGTATCCAATGAGCAGTAGACGATATAAATATAGAGTCTATTAAGTGTGATGAGTTATACGAGAGACCTTGCATCCACAAACTCATTAGTAATATCCAACGGTTGTCATTAATCATCGAAACCATACCTCATGGGGGCCTAGATGCTTTCAGGATGGCCTAACCGACTCGGAAGTGGACGTACCTGGAGCTCTCTGCCAGTTAGCTGTTGTCCCCTTTGGAGAGTTGAGAGGAACGCTCTTGTCCTTCCATCGAGTTGTTCCTCATGTTTGTTGGAGGCCCGGACCATGAGAACTGAGAAACATCACGAACCACTCGAGGCCCAATGCCAGCGCTAACAGCCGAACACACTGTTGAATACTAATTGAGGGAGAATTGAGAGAAACAATTGAGAGAATTGCAAATGATTCAACTACTCTTTATTCATTCACTTGTCTTCTATTTATACATATGATGATGGCCATTGGAGAGGAGACATGACTCTTAGATGGAGGAAGTTACAACTGCATATGACTCTTCAAGTGATCACATATCAAAATTGTATTGTAACACTCCCCTTGAGCACTTGAACTCCTTGTCAAGGGCTATAATCTTCGAAAAACTCAGTGGGAAAATTTTGAAGATATATAATTGAATGCTTGTGTAAAAACTCCTGAAAATATTATTAAAACACTAGAAAAACACAACATTTAAATGTCATATATGTTTTCATATAAAAACCCCTGTGGGGAAAATAAGAAAACTAACATTATCTTGCTTTCTCATTGCCTCATTAAAACTTATTGTGAGAAAACTATCAAAAGTAAAAAACTCACATAAGAAAAAGAGTACAATTTGATGCAATAGTCATGAAGCTCTTATGGTAAAGCTCCCCCTAAACCTTGTAAATTTCTAAGTCTATGCATACCTATTCCCTCAACACATTTGGAAAATGTGGAGTATGGTAGGGACTTAGTGAATAAATCAGCTAAATTATCACATGACTTCATTTGTTGGAGATTAATTTCTCCATTCACTTGAAGTTCATATGGATAAAAGAGTTTAGATGTTATGTGTTTAGTAATATTAGTTTTCACATAATTTGACTGCATCTGAGCAATGTAAGCTGCATTATCTTCATATATAATGGTTGGTGACACAATGAGCCCAATACCACATGAGATTTGAATATGATTAATCACTCTTCGTAGCCAAGCACATTCTCGTGCGGCCTCATATAGTGCTATGATCTCGAAGTGATTAGAATACATAGCAATTAGAGTCTGTTTAGATGACTTCCAAGAAATTACCGTCTGTCCGTGTAAAAACAGGAACCCTGTTTGTGATCTATCATTGTTGGGATCACTTAAATAACCTGCATCGACATAGCCAATGAGATTTAGATCTTGTTTCTTTGGAAAGAACGGTCCAATATCTTGTGTACCTTGAAGGTATCTTAAAATATTCTTCACACCATTCCAATGACGTATGGTAGGAGCATTATTGTATCTTGCTAATAAATTGACTGCAAAAGCAATATCGGGTCTTCTATTATTTACAAGATACATAAGTGCACCAATGACACTAAGGTATGGGTATTCAGAACCCAATACATCTTCTCCTTCTAGGCATGGATGAAATGGATTTGTGTCCCTTTCTAAGCCTCTTACTGCCATCGGAGTTTTAGATAGATATGCTTTGTTCATATTGAATTTCTCTAATACTTTTTGAACATAAGCTGATTGGTGTATGAGAATACCTGTATGAAGGTGCTCTAGTTGTAAACCCAAGCAAAATTTAGTTTTACATAAATCCTTCATCTCGAATTCTCTTTTAAGATGATTTTGTGCCTCTTTAATGTCATACTTAGAGCCAATTATATTTAAATCATCAACATATACTAATATGATACAAAAACCAGTTGAGGATCTTCGAATGAAGACACAAGGGCAATCATCATTAGTAGAGTAGCCTTTGCTTAAAATGAACTCCTTTAGTCGGTTATACCACATCTTTCCAGACTATTTCAAGCCATATAATGACTTGTTAAGTTTAACACAAAACATGTTGCAATCTACTTTTTCATTCGGTATGGGTATCCCATCGGGAACCATCATATAAATATTCGAATCTAGTGACCCATATAAATATGCATTCACGACATCCATCAACTGCAAAGATAGATGTTTTTGTGTTGCTAGAGATATCAAGTATCAGAAAGTTATTCCATTCATAACAGGAGAATATGTTTCATTGAAATTAATGTCGGGTCTCTGCGTGAACCCTTGTGCAACTAGACTTGCCTTGTATCTCACAACTCATTGTTCTCATTCTGTTTTCAGACGAAAACCCATTTAAACCAAACATGATAGGTTCGAGAAGGAGTAGGTATTACGTTACTGAGTACCTCTCTCTTTTTAAGTGAGTCAAGTTCTGCCTTGATTGCTTCTTTCTATTTGATTCAGTCCGAACGTTGTTTACACTCTGTCATGGTCTTAGGATCAGGATCTTGGATAAGATCAGCTATCATGGTTGGAAAGCATAAGTTGACAACCGTTGTATTACGGTCTAATAATTCTCCAGAACTAGTATAATTGATGGAAATTTCTTTTATCCGTTGAAATTCTTCATGACTTCCCAACACAGAAGAATCAGAGTTTTTCCGATTGTCCAACCTGCTCTATAATGCGCACTTGAGGGCTGGATAAAGGATTTAAAATATCACTTTGATGTATGCCAACATTTTGTTGACTTGTATTTACTTTCTTCGAGGAAGATCTTAATCTCGTAGTCTTTGGAAGCTTGGTTGAAGCATCAATTTTCTTACTTGCTCTCCCTATTTTCGGAGATTGAGGGGCTTTTAATGGTACCTCTACTTGGCAAGGTGCATTAACAACATGATTCAAAAACTTTGTGACATTATTATAGTCAGTAAATGCATCTGGCAGGTTACTAGCAATTTGTTGTAAATCTATAATTTTCTGAACTTGAAGTTCAGTTTCCTTTGTACGTGGATCAACATTTAGGATGGACTTGTCATCCCAATTTATTTCTCGGCGATCATTGATAAATTTATTATCTCCCCCTAAAGCCGAGAAATGATCCTCATTAAAAATATAATCACTAAACTGCCGTGAATAAATCTCCTGTTAAAGGATCTAAATATTTAATAATAGACGGGGATTGATATCCCACATATATTCCTAATTTCCTGTGAGGGCCCATAGATGTTTGCTTAGGTGGTGAAATTGGGTTGTACAATGCACATTCAAATTTCCGCGGATGGGAGATATTTGGTTGATCACCACGTACAAGTTGAAGAGGGGAGGTGGCATGATATGCAGTTGGACGTAATTGTAGAAGATCAGCAGCGTGTAAAATTGCATGACCCCAACAAGATGTTGGTAAATTGCATCCTTGCAATAATGGCCTAGCTATGAGTTTAACCCTCTTTATGAGGGATTCTGCGAAACCATTTTGTGTATGAACATATGAGACGGAATGTTGTACTTCAATTCCTTGAGCCATACAATAGTCATTGAAAGCTCGAGATGAGAATTCAGCAGCATTGTCCATACTGATACTTTTAATCATATATTCAGGATAATTTGCTTTTAACCTTATGACTTGTATCATAAATTTGGCAAAATCATGGTTACGTGTAGATAATAAACACACATGTGACGATCTTTTAGATGCGTCGATTAAAACCATGAAGTATCTAAATGGACCACGCATTGGTTGTATGAGTCCACAAATATCACTTTGAATTCTTTCAAAGAACTTTAATGGTTCAACATGGATCTTAAGCGGGGAAGGCCGCAAGATCAACTTGCCCATAGCACATGAAGTACACACAAAATCATTTGATTTTGGAAATTTAGTGTTCTTTAAATCATGATCAGTTCAATTTCCAATAATTTTCCGCATCGTCTCTATTCCGGGGTGGCCTCGGCGTGAATGCCTAGTCTTAAATGTATAAACATTCTGAAAAATCACCTTGTATGCAACATATGGTACGGGTTTTATGTACATAAAGTACAGTCCAGATGGAGTAGAAGGAATTCTTTCTAGAACTTCTTGGCCATCTTCAGAAGATTTTGAAATAAGAAGAAATTCTTCTTTATTTTATTAATGGGTATGTATACATAACTCATTTTTCCAAATATCTCTAAAACTTATGAGAGTACATGTAGAATCAGGATACAATAAAACATCCTCAATCATCACTTGTGTCCCATTAGGAAGAGTAATAGTGGCTTGTCCAGAGCCAACCATTGTCGCATCGCGTCCTGCGATGGTCAAAACATTTCCTGACCTCCTAGTTAGGATCTAAAAATATTTTGTATCCCTAAGTATAGAGTTTGTGGTGCAACTATCCACAAAGCACATTTCTTCTTCCAACAGAAATTTCCCGTGAAATCTAATAAATAAGAATTATAATAACATAATGAGTTGCATTGAAATACATATATGTACATGAAACATTAGAGTATTGAATAACCCTAATACAATATAGTTAATATTTACATTACAACACGCTTATATTTACATAGACTTAAACATATGTAAATTTAGAAGATCTATAAAAGATCATCAAATACATCATTCAAATTATATTCCACCATAGCATTGTCTAAGTCCATGTTGTCATCATCTTTCAATGTTGAATCGTTGTTGCTAGGATCTTCAATATCCTTGCTTGAACAACCAACTTCAAATGTTAGCTTTGTATGAATACTTAAATGAGTTTTGTCGGAGTCTGGTTCTGGCAATTCCCCCGGTACTACCGTTGGCAGCCCGCGGAGTTTCTTAGTTTGGTTAGGGCGCGCGAAGATTCAAAACAAGACAGTGACTTGACACGAGGATTTACGTGGTTCAGACCGCCTGAGCGTAATACCCTACTCCACGGGTGTGTTGTTGTTGTATTGAGTGAATGAGCCAGAGAGAGCCCTTTGAGTGCGTGTCTAGAGCGAGAGAGTCTAGCCTTCAGACCTCCCTGTGTATCGCTCGGCCAGTCCTTTTATAATACAAGAGTTGGCCGTTACATCGTTAGCCTGGCCCGACATGTGGCCCTGGTGGTCACTGATGCTTAATACATAGTTTAATATACTTAACTCTCCTTAATAGTGTGGTAACACGCCTTTTAGTGGCGTTACTGGTATTAAGGGTCCTCCGATCGTGTGTCATTAATATAACATTAATGACACACAATCAGGTCTTGATGCCTTAATTATCCCTTGAAGGTCCGAACCGTTGGAAGTCCACCAATCTGCCTGTTGAGGTTGAAGGTTCGGCGGTTGGATGCTTGGCAGCTTCGGATCTTACCGTCTTGGACGAGTAGATCTAATGTCGTTGTACACGTGTCGGTACCGGAGCTTCCCTCTGTCTAGGGTTAGGTCCAGGAGTGCCACACATGTATCCAGTCCGAAGCATTCCCACGTAGGGATTGTAGCTCCTTATGATACACGTGGCGGCGCTGGGACTAACCATGTGAGGGAGGTAGGTCCGGTTACGAGTGACATGTGGAGCCTTCGGAGGTCTTTAACTCAGATAGGTGGAATTCCTTTGCACTCTTTGCAGTTCTAAGGGGTATCCGATACGCAGGGTACCGATAGTGGCCCACTGGGCCCACCTCTGGGAGAGACCTTTTGGGTTAAGTCATTCTGCCAGAGGTGGGTCCATCTTCCGATTTTTGTGTCGTGTCTTCAAGGGTTTTTGGATGTGCCGTTGAGGTGGTGGTTCATAGTTAAACCATCGCTGTGTGGCATCTTCTGGACGTGGCAGGTGAGATTTGCGCGTGTGGATCTCACGCAATTGAAGGTCGCTGGTTCCCAATACGAATATCGTATTGGTTCCGCGCGCCCTGTCAGGCCGCTGCCCTTAGGTTTCCCGCCTCTCATCATGAAAACTGTTCGTCTGGAGTAAGGACCTCGACTTGATCGTCTGGGTGGCTCCGGGTCCCTTTGTCATTGGTAGGGTGAAATTTTTGAAATGTATCCTTGGCCCTTTTGTGGTTTACATCCAAGTGTTGCGGAGGCTTACTTAAGAAGGAAAGTGCGCACGGGTTGAGGACTCTTTATGCCTTTGATCATCTTTGCACTCAGAGCCTCTCAACCTCTGCCTAACTTTCCATCCTTTGCTCCACTTTGCCGCGATGGAGTTGGGTCTCTGCAAGAGCCGTCTCACGGGTGATGACGATCTGAAGAAGTTCCGGACCTACATGGGGTGGTCCAGCGACCCCTTCAACCATCTAGTTCGTGTCGGTCAGCTCCCATTCAAGAAGAAGCGCGGCAGTGACATGGTGTACTTCTCTGCATACGCCATGGTGGGGTTGATACATACGAACAAATGTATGTATATTTCATGTTGAAGATGGCCAATTAAAGAAATAGCTAAATTAAAATGAATTATACAACTTGTTGTGTTAAGGTATGATTCATAATGCATTAAGCCAAATTATATAAAATGGCTTAGTCAAAATGAGTCAATTTACTTTATATTTTATATGTAGTGTTATTTTCCATCATAAATAAAAAAATTTAAAATTAGCTTAAATGATGAAATTTGTAAAATTTGTAAATATAATAAACAAAATTCAAAGTTAAGGCCAAATTCTCAAAATAGCCTAAACAATGAATTTTGGACAATGTGATGTTTAATTCTATCTATTATGGCCAAAATTTAAAAATTAGTCAAATTTCAGAGTTTATTGCAAAGAATATTTAAATACAATATTCACATTGTCATAATCAATATTTACATTGATCATAATTATATTTACACATATTTATAATACATACACACTTGCGAGAATTTAAATTCTAAATTCTAATTGAAATTTGAAACTAAAAACAGAAATTAAAATGTAATATTTACATTCGGGTCGGTACTGGGTTTTAGGCCCAATAGCACGGCCCAACAGGCGAGGTAGCGAGGCCCGGCTAGGGCGTGGCCGGTGGTCGAAACCGCACAACCCACCGGGCGAGGCCGGCGCGGCCCGTCTAGGGTCTGGCCTGCGGGCGAAAGCGGTGCGGCCCGGCTGCGAAAAATAAAAGAGGGGCAGAGGCGGGCGCGGAGTGCTAGGGTTAACCCTAGCCGCACCTCACCTCGGTCACTCCACCACCGCTTTAATCTTCACCGCCGTTCGCACCATTTGCTTCCACCTCTGGCGTCTTCCTTTTTCTCTTGTCCCAATGCCGCACCCCCTCAACCCCCCCCCCCCCCACACACACACACCTTTTACTGGTTTGAACCGGTGGTCGAGGTCCGAGATCCGGACCTTCGGGTTCTACCGGTTGGGGTTGCGAGGTGGGTGAACTGACGGAGGATTCGGTTCCCACTCGGGCTTGTAAGCACTGGTGTGGAGCGGGATCACGAAGGTTCAACTTCACTTGGAGTGTTCATCGGTGGTGGAATCCTTGCGATTAGGGTTGCCGATGTTGATTCATGTTCGATTGGAGTCGGCAGATCCGGCAAAAAGGACGGCGTCTGTCGGTACCCTAAAAACCATACACCCCCTGAGGTTACAAAGATCTCAAGAGAAGGACATCTACTCAAATTGAAGACCCTCGGGGGCCCACTTGCCAGACGAAACCGGACCCGCTTCTCCAACATGGTTAGCCCCTAGGTTGCCACGTGTACTGTCAGACCAGAGCTATTACCCGCAAGGGTGAAGCTCCGGGCTAGGTACTGAAACGGCACCTCCGGAGGTAACCCCTGACCGAGAGAAGCTCCGGACCTGACACGTGCCAGGCCACCCCGGAGCTTCCCGCTTCCCACAAGCAAGCTCCGGAGCTGCCACGTGTCCATACGTCGGAGCTAGCCGCTTCAAACCCCCGGGAGACGTTGTAACGGCTCCGGATCTCCAAAGGACAGCTGCAGACTTCAAGACCCGATTAATTATCATTAATTCCACATTAATGACACTTAATCGGATGATATTAACACCTGTAACGGCACTGTCGGAGCCATTACAGGGTTATTAGCAACAATTAATCTCGCGTATCAATACTAGTAACCGCCAGGGCCACATGTCGGGCCAGGCTGACTTGTAATGGTTTGTCCTTGTGCTATAAAAGGACAAACCGACGATACACGAGAGAGGATTTTCGAACACTCTGAAGCTCACAAGTTAATACAACACACACACACCCGTGGAGTAGGGTATTACGCTCAGGCGGCCCGAACCACGTAAACCACCGTGTCACTCGTGTCCAATCGCGTTTCACCTTCTTGAGTCTCCGCGCGCCCAAACCGAACCACAAACTCCTTCAACACTTTCGTAGTGTCAGGGGATCTGCCGACTCCAACAGTCGACAGCGTCCTTGATGCTAGTGGTCCTCGGAGAAGTCTCTTTGGACCAATCCGAATTCTTGTTGTGCTTCTTATTGCAGGTCTTATCGCCGGCAGCAACGCGACGGCGGTGTCCATCGTGATATCACGACTGACACCTTCCCTTCCTCCTTCCTCCTCCCCTTATCCGCTCGATGATGAAGGACCATGAGCCGGTGCAACCCGATTTGGGATTTCCCCTCCGAGGACGGCACTTGGTCCGCCCTGAGGACCCGAATTACGGATCTCTAGGTCCGAGGGACGGACAGGAAAAGGAGTTAGAGACCGATCTTCGAAACGGCGTCTCATTATACTTCTTGGCAGAGGCGCAGAAGGAGCAGCCACCGCTCGACGGTGGCGCCACCCTCAACGGCGACACCTCCGACCACCCTGACGGGTGCGTCGGTTTATGCCGTTTGTTCTTGCAGGGTGCAACCAATTGTTGCGGTGACCATCGTGATGAACTCAACGATGGCGAGGAAGAACTTTCGGAAAGATTAAGGGACGAAATCGGTAAGTCCTATTGTCGTTATCTTACTGTAGATTTGTTCTTCCTTCTCTGATATCTCTTATTCTTAGAGACAAAGTACTGATAACATGTTGAATACTAATATTGAGAGAATTGAGAGAGACATTTGAGAGAATTACAAATGATTTTTTATTCATTCACTTGTCTTCTATTTATACATGTGATGGCGACCATTGGAGAGGAGACATGACTCTTGAATAGAGGAAGTTACATATGACTCTTTGAGTGATCACATGTCAAAATTGTATTTTAACACATACAAGAGGCCGGGTCACTGCAGAGCGAGTCTACGTGATATGTCAAGCACAGGTGACGAACACCCGTCATACGGAAGCATACAAGAACAACGTGGGAACCATCCAGAAACATCAGGAGAGGAAACTGCTCGTGTATCACGAACTTTCTTTTAAACTGATGTCTCATCCCTGGTAATCGGGAAAACGACAGGGAAGCAGCGGGGCACATCACCCACCCGACTGCAAGCGACAAAGAACCTGACGCAATTGAAAGATGATCATAATCTTTGCATATTTCTATTTAATTTACCATCCAAAATACACATAACTCGTCCTTCATAGAGGACAGACACTCTACTGTGACCCGATGTTGGTGTATTCACATAATGCAGTACTTCGCATTCACTGTGAACCGAAACTGGTCGCAAATTAGACACAACCCTGACTCAAAAAAGGAGAGAGATCCAAAATGCAAATTAAGGCTTTATAGCGAAATTATTCTTGGTGTCCGGATGATCACGCCACCACGGACAACGGTGGTGCATCGGCGACGTCCGCCACCGGCTGGATGGTCACGCGGCAGACGGCGCCTTGACGTACTTGACCGTGCCGGCCTCCGCTAGCGCCGCGCGGAGCGGCTTCTTGGCCGCTGCCTCGACCTCGTCGGCGGGCATGTGTGGCAGCAGGCCCTTGAAGTCCAGGGTCTCGTCGTTGTAGATGTCCCACCACTTCTTCACCAGCATCTTGATGTACTCCCTGTCCATGTTCACTTCCTTGCCCGTGAATCTCCACGGCTTCGATCCCTGCATACGTACAGCCCACGAACGACCAGTGAGCACACGAAAGAGTAAAGGCGAAGAATCAGAAGGAATTAATTAGCCACCGGTGATGGCTGTCAAGCTCACTTACCGCTGCGCAGTAGTGCACGACCTTGACCTTCTCGATCTGCACGTTCTCGGGATGCCTCCAGAGCATGGCCAGAACGAGGTTGTAGACGTTCGGGATCGGCTTGTACTGGTCCCTGAAGAACATGTTGAGGAAGTCCTGCTCAGCGAACGGCGTGGGCGGGGTGACGCGGAGGGCGTCGAGCAGGGCCTTGGCGGTCTCCATGCTGGGCTCGTGCACGAACATGCCGGCGTTGAAGTAGAGCGACGGCGGCGGGCCGAGCTCGGCGGTCGGCCACGCCACTCTGTCCGGGCGCTGCTGGCAGTAGCCGATCTTGTACTGCGGGGTGTGGCTCCACGTCTTCTCGCAGAAGCAGTCCATCACGGCGTAGAAGTGGCCCTTGTCCAGCTCGAACAGCTCGTCGATGTTGTCGAACACCTGGATGTCGGCGTCCAGGTAAACCATCCTCTCGTACTCCACGAACTGCACGAAATTATTGTTCAAATCAACATGGAGATGTGAGCACGACAACGTCGTTCCAGAATTTTAAGCGTAGCTGCAGGAATGATAGTGGGATTAGTTCGACCGTTTCTTTACCTCCCAGATACGGAGCTTGGAGTAGTTGATGACGTAGTACGCCATGGCGAAGTGGGTCTGGTTCTCGGGCGGGTACACAGGCTCGATCTCGCGGACGATGCAGCCCTGCGAGGTGAGGATGCGGCGGTGGGACTCCGGCACGTCGGGCAGCACGGCCACCACGAGCGGGTAGGCTGAGCCCGCCTTGCGCAGGCCCTTGGCCAGCCCCACCACGCCCTTCCAGTAGTCGCCGTCGCCCGCTAGGAACGTCACGTACGCCCTGGTCGCGGGCTTCGCCGCCGCCGCGGCAGCAGCAGCAGCCTTGACGGTCAGCTTGCAGGCTAGCTCGGGAGCCATCTCGTCAGAGAAGGATCGGGTTTCAGGGTACGAGCGAGAGTTTTGCCTAGGATTTGGAGACTGCGTGACGTGTTCGTGGATGATGAGTGTGGTTTAAGCGAGCTTGTTTCCGCTTGCTGGGGTTTTCGCGTTGGGTCGACCAGGGTTTAAATAGATAATCGGAGGGCGAAATGGTCCCCAGCTCCCCGGTCATATGGCAAGGTCTGCGCAATCTGAGCCGTCTGTGCGGGATAGATCGACGGCAGAAGCGCCGCAGACAGACGCATCTCGACGGGGACAGTTTCGAGAATTAGGGAGAGGAAGCCGCGAGAAGCCGAGAAGTGAGGAGATTCGTCTACGCCGTTCTCTCCTCTCCGCCGTGGCAGGGTGGGGCCCGCGAGCTTGATTACGCTTACGAAAATCCCAGCCCGTTGATTGGGGACGGTGGATCAGGCGGGTAATTATTTTACTTAATGACCCTGTGGATCGTCTGCTTTTATTTGCTTGCATAGATGGCAATCCATGGCCGAGATTTCCGTAGCCAATTTGATGCTTGCTGAATCAGGAATTGGGTGCGGGGTGAAAAAGGGCAACGATTGAGGGCAACGATTGATCCGTTTTCCCCAGTTTCCTGATCTTCGGATTTGATTACGAGTATATTCCTTGTCATAATCGGATGATCGTCAGGTGGAGATTTGATTTGCAGAGATGTCACACCTTAGATCCCAGTTTCTCACTGCATTTTTTTAGATAATGGATAGAATAAATATTATCTAGTTTTGGCCTCCATAGATGCTACAACCAATTATTATAAAAGGTGTATCACCTCCGTCCCTGTCCACGATATTATATGAAATAAAGCAAAAAATTAGATAAAGCAAATTTGACAGCGCCAAAAGTTTAGGTGAAGATATTATTAAAAACTAACCCTGTTGATGAACCTCCATTCATGGCTGATAAAGAAACAACATTACCTGCCCCATTTCAGTTTCGGGCAACCATTTCTCTTTAGGTATGGCATAAAATTTTCAATTTTCAATGGCAACTTCAATTTCATAAGATCTTATTTTACTGTACATTTACTAATTTTAATGGTGACTTCAACTCCCATTCCCGTTGTACTGAAAATCAAGACAATTAGCCAAGCACAGAGATTTGGTGAAAGGAAAAGCCCGCGCACGGAACAATACAAACACAGTAGTAGACCGAGAGCGAGACGGCGTGCTTCCGTCTCCGTCTGCAAGAAAATGACGTGAGTTAGCAGACTTCCCGTCGTTCCCAAAAACTGCCACGCTACGTCGCTTCCTCAGCCGGTCGGACGTTTTCCGTGCTCACGTAGCTCATGACATGACCGGCCCACGCTGCTCACGACGCCAAGCTGACGCTGCCCGGCGAAACAACTCGACGCCCAGGGGCCGGGGCGACTGACGAGAGGCCAGGATACTTCCGGAACCCTGTATCGTTTTCTTGAAGGACTCCCCAAGACCCGGACTCCCAACTCAAACGCACGGCGCGCCCAGCGTCCGATCTCGGCACGCACGGACGGACGACTCCTGCATGCCAGGGGTCACCAGCTTCGTCGATGCTTCCCGCGGTCGGGGGAGCTTTCGGCACTTGCCATGGCACTGAGAAATGGCAAATTCAATAGTACGTGGTCCTGCCGCGTCGCTGACAATCAATTGAATGAATGGTGGAGCATCTGAGATCAAAGTGTGTTGTTGATGAGCTCGCGACACATCTTGTGCAGATCTTCTGAGCTCTGTCCATCGCATATTCAAAGTATTTAACAGCAGATATGGGTTCGTTTGTTTCGTAACTACAATAAATAGAATTATCACAAATAAATTGTGTGGTCTCGTAACTCTGTTATAGCAAAAAAATTCTAACGAACCTTAGATAAACCTCGATCATTAAAGACTGATCAACCAAAACAGATAACGTCGATTTGTCTTTAACGGGATGGGCGTCTTTTCTTGCAGTGATGAGCCAGACAAGAACGTTCAACCAAGGTTTCACGAGGTTTGGTCGGCGTGGTCGGCTTCCGGAGACCTCGGCCTGCTTCCTTCGAATGGATGATAAATGGATAATGTCTGTTTTCTGATACACGAGACCAGCCTGACCAATGAGCGCCCGTCACCTCGATCGGTCTCTCGTAACTGCTACCAACTTTCTTAATACACCGGTGCACCGCCGCCCCTGCGTGGTGGCCTTATCTGGGCAGCTGGCCCTGGCCGGATAACACGACTACACGAAGTCGATCTCGCCGGTTTACTACCACCTCGGAGGTGGCCCGGTGGGCGACCTGACGAGAGTGTCGGAGACGCGGCACACGCGCTCGCGTGGTCGGCCGGTCGCGCGGGATCGGCGCTTTCAGCCGTCGTGACGTCCTCCTCTCTCCTCTCCTCCAGGGTCGGCCGGGCGCGCGCGAGGACCTGGGATGCATGTGCGGCGTACGTACGTGCCGCCGCCTCGGTGCTCGCGGGGGTTTATACGTGACGTATACTTTGGCCGGTGCGTGGGGGCTCGGCGTTGCTCTCCGTGGCGGATTCCGAGCGGTACGCTCGTTGGTCGGCCGGATTTTACGAACGAGCCTGGTTGATTGGGAGTTGAGCGGAGGAGTCACGACGGCTCTTCTCTCGTCGGACGTGGTAGAGCCATGACGATTTTTTTTGTTTTAGCGTTAAAAAATACTGTATTAGCAAAATTAGCATGTATTTTTTTCAAAAGTAGCATAGCAATCGCAGCTTTATCGTGCGAGTCGCACATTAGAAGTGCGACTGGACACGTGTCGCCCCTCGAGCAACGGCTGACCGAGTCAACAGTATTCCGCCGTGGGGCCCGCCATGTCGCAGATCTATAGTGCGACTCGCACAGTAGACATGCGACTCGCACCACTACCGTGTGACTCGCGCTACTGCGTCCGCCCGTGAACGTCAGAATCGTATCTCCATTAGTTTTTTAAGTGCAAATTAATAATAGTTAACGGTTGATTTTGAAAAATTTGTAATAAAGTATTATGAAGAGCATAATGTGAACTATAATTCTACTATATTTTATAATGATTCAACGCAGAACAATGAAAGATACTGAGATTGAAAATTTGAATGATTGTTTTTTAAAATTTTACTGTTGTTAGTATTGAACTTTAAACTGCAATTATAAAATAGTTGGAGGTTTATTTTTGAAAAATTATAATGAAGTTTCCTGAACATGAGAATGTGAATAATACACATAAGGAGTTTTATAAAAGTTAAGCGAACATAAATGAAACATAGTGGGATTGAAAGTAAGAATGACGATAATAAATTTTTGTGATGATGTTATTAAAAAATCATGTAAATATATATATTACACACACACACACACACACACATATATATATATATATGTATATGTATATATATATATATATATATATATATATATATATAAAAGAAGATATATATGTAGTCATGAATAAGCATTACGACCATACTGAAATTACATAAATTGAAATTATATAGTTTCAAAAATATGTGTATGTTGTTTGCCTGTCTACTACTAGGGTACATAAGGCAAAACCCAGTTACACATACTTATGAAATAAAACGTAAAGTTCACGATACAAATGGTGTGTGTACAATGCACTAAATATTTAACCTATGTGCATCATCGTACTCATAACACAGCTTAGCTGAATTAAACGTCAAGTATGGTCGCAGTAGCACGTACTGAGTGCAACGAGGATACTTTCTCTTACGTAAAGCATCTGGTCCGACATCTCTAGCACCCTAATTTACTTCTTGATTACTATTTGTGATGTGGTCAGTTACAATACATGTTATTGCACACCATATTATCTTCATTTTCATGTGTGTCACTTGTAGTAGGATAAGAATCCATTTGTTGAGGTTCCATTTCAGCAAGTTCGGCCACCAAATCTTGATTGCGACGTTTTAGATGTTTAATGTACTCTTGTATTGGTTTAATAGGTGGTGGACCAACCCAAAGTATATATCCACAGTTTTCATCATCGTAGTAGCACTAAAAATATAAACTAGTATTAGAACTTCATATATCAGAAATTTGTGTGAAAATAAGATTGTATACTTACTCCACCAACAGGACAATGAAAGAAACGACGTCCGATGTCATCTCCTTCATCCATCATTTGCACAACACAATCAAGACCACAATGACACTGATGTCACTCTTGCTTATTGTTATCATATGGATGAAGAGGGCGATAGGAACTAAAATCACTCTTGGAAAAAAGAGGAAACTCATCTAGTGCTGGTTCGTACTAAGCTGGACCTCCGATCATGTAATTTTGAGGAACTGCCCTCGAGTTTCCACCTCCTCCCGTACCACGACCTCTATTAGCCATCTTATTTTTTGTGACTTGGGTGCAGAAGACGAGTACTCACGGGTAGACCTATTTATAGAGGGTGAATTTTGAAAAAAAAATATTCAATTGATGTAGACAAGACACTTATTACATTAAAGTTGATAAGGATTGATGTTCTGAAAACTTTACAGTTGATGTAGACAACACGCCTATTGCTTTTACAGTTGATAAAGATTGATGTTCTGATAACTTTACAATTGATGTAGACAACACACTTATTGCTTTACAGTTGATAAGGATTGATGTTCTGAATACTTTACAGTTGATGTAGACAACACACTTATTGCTTTACAGTTGATAAGAATTGATGTTTTGAAAACTTTACAGTTGATGTAGACAACACAATATTGCTACATCGTTTGAAAGTTCCACATATTGTAAAAGTACATAGTCGCAATGATACACAAATATAGCATCGTTTGAAAATAGCATCGATATGAAATAACAAAGATATTTGTTACATAAACAACATCATTTGAAAGTTCCACATAATGTAAAAGTACATAGTCGCAATGATACACAAATATATAACACCGATACCTACTACTGCCTACCATGCTGAGTCCGCTTATGTGCCGGTCGATGCCTAATTTGAGCCTCTGGGCTATAGAAGTTAGGTGGACGACCCCTATTAGTGTGGTCTACAGGATGAAGCGTGCTATACTGATCCTCATCCTGGGACGGCTGTGTCGCCGCCGGTGGAACATCATTTAAATGCGACTCATCTTCAAAGTATGACTGCCAAGCAAACTCATCAGCAGGCGATGTCTCTCTTACAACGTCCTTGAATCCATAGTCGCTAGAGGCCATACCTATAATATATAAGTTAGTACAAATGAACAGTATAGAAAATGGAAACAAATGAAGTAGTATATCTTGATACCAAGTAGAAGGTCCATCTGCAACTGAAGGGGGCGGAGGACGAGAGTAGGTCATCGAGGGTCCAACATTATCAAAACGTGGGGGACGAGAATACGACGTAGATGGTCCTACAATACCATAATTAAAGGTATGAAATTTTAATATACAAAAATTATCATACGAACAAAATGCAATGTTCTCAATTTATAGACAAATGTCTCACCAACAGCATGCGGCGGTCTAACCGGTGGTGCCGAAGTCGAAGGACGTGGTTGTGGAGGTGGAGCGTACCTAAGCTGCTGTATCAAAGTGTCTCGACGACAAGAATGTGTGCAAGACAAACTTTTCATAGCACTTTTGAGACAAACTTTTCATAGCACTTTTGATCTTACCATTAACCTTCTTCAGTGTTTGAACCAAGTCGGCCATGGTCACGTGCATGCCTCTCTCCACTCTGTCTACGACTAAAACTACTAAAACTACTACTAATTAAATACTCTACTAATTAAATACTACAATTACTACTAATTGAATAATAAATAACTAATTAAATTACCTTTTTCCCTTCCCCCTCTTCTTTTTTCCTTCCCTCTTCCTCTTTTTTTTTTCTTTCCTCTCTTCTTGGCTCTGGAACCAGGCCAGTTGCAACGAACGGGCGCGGAGGAGGCCTTTTATAGCCAGCATGACCACTCAGAGACGCACCCGTGAACGCGTGGCGCGCGCTCGCACCAAGCACCCGTGAACGCTCGCGGCCAAGTGCCCGTGACGGATGTGGGGTACGCTCGCACTTTAGTCGTGCGAGTCGCATCTTTAAAGTGCGAGTCGCACAGCCGCTCTGCGAGTCGCACGGTAGAAGTGCGACTTGGTGGGTCCCGCAAGTCAAAGTGCGTAAAATCGGTCAGCGACTAACCGCATCGCGACACGTGTCAAGTCGCACAGCTGATGTGCGACTCGCACAATTACTGTGCGAGTACGTTGCTACTTTTGAAAAAAAAAATAGTGACATGCTACTTTTGCGAATAAGATTTTTTTTAACGCCATGACGGCGCATTACTGGCCGACCTGCCTGATTACGGGCAGGGATAAGTATCTCAAATGCTTCGCCCCATCAGCAAAAGGCCCGACCGAACCGAGCCCACCGTCGTGATGCCGGGCCTGACGAAGTATCTCAAAACATCTACCAATAAGTTGGGCTCGTTATGCCCTGGGAGGTTTGGATCCTGGGGCACGATCAGTAGTCACTATTCGTGGGCTTCTGAATTCGCGTGGGCCGCGCCTAATTGGAATAGGACGATGCCAATTCTCGTGGAACAAAACAACGCTTTCTTCTGCATCCGCCCGGTTCATCGCATCTCTCATCTCAGAGGCCGATGTGCCATTTCCTTCGAAGCGAAATTCATCGTCCAACTTTTGAGCTTTTCAAGCTTAAAAAGGTGCCAATGGTACCTCCACCCGGCCTTCGCCCCGTCAGTTTGTCACCTCGGTCTCTCTCACTTTACGCTCAAGTCTTAAGTAATCCTAGAATCATAAGTTGGGGTTCCATTAAAGGCCAGAATCATAAGATGAGTGAACGGCGAACCTTTTGAGGGTTGTGGAGCCTTGCTAGAGATGGAGATGACATTGCTATAAAAATAAATGTTTCCTCGTTTAAAATTCCAGTAGACTGATTTTGATCTTTGGAAAATTCAAATAACGTTCCTGGAAAAAGGGAATGAACTGGTTTTGTTACTCGACACTCGACAGATCGAAATCAGACACACAGTAGGCTCTGCAACGCTTGAAGTGGAACCCGGGCTTTTCGTCGCTTCTGACCTGGCGGCCTGGCCCAAAAACCAACCATCTCCTAACACACCGGATAACACGTACACGCCCCCATCCCAGCACACAGAAGCAGCAGCAGCAACTGGAGAGGATGGCGTCCCTGGCGCACCACGTGGTCGCGGGCCTAGCGTGCCCGCCTCTCTCCGCCGCGTCGCTCCACCGCCCAGCGGCGCCTAGACGACCACCGTCGGCGCTGGTGTGCGGGACGTACGCGCTGACCAAGGACGAGCGGGAGCGGGAGCGGATGCGCCAGCTGTTCGACGAGGCCTCCGAGCGGTGCCGCACCGCGCCCATGGAGGGCGTCGCCTTCTCCCCCGAGGACCTCGACACCGCCGTCGAGACCACCGACATCGACACCGAAATCGGATCCCTCGTAACCCCTGCCTCTTTCCCAACCTTATTGTCGTTTGATGCTAGCTTTATAGTAATTGGTGCGGACGAAAAACACTTCATCGTTTGAAATTATATGCTATTAAGTGTCACAATGGAAATCAATTTCGTTTCCATTCCAATGCTATATGAAATTTCGGATGAATTGGGTTTGCTGTACAGCAATTGCTTCGCATACCGCTCCCACATTATGGTTTCTAGAGAGTTTTAGTCCCCAGAATGTGATTTGCTGGCCCTTAGTGTTATTTTTACTTTCTTAGACTATGCTGCGCTTCTGATTGTTCCCGTAATAAATTGTTGTTTTCCTTGTGTCAAGAACATATTCAGTGTGTTGTCTGACCGGCCTTGACAAGTGGTACTACTTTCCCCTTTCCACCCTGTTCCTAGTGGTAACTGCTAACTGACGATCTGACCTGAAGCATACCAGAATGAGGATATTAATCGCTACTTCATAATTATCTAATGTGAAATTGGTCAGAGATCATTCTTCAATCAAATAACAAGCAGAAAGCACTAAGTTGACTGTTGAGCTCAATTTGCTGAATCTGCATTGTATGAACTCGATAGAGTTCTTCTGAGTGGAAGCGGGCAATATGAAAAGTCGTAAACTGTATGTTGCCTGTGGTGGGACAAAGATATAATTTAAAGACTAAAATTTCAAAACCTACAACTACTTTGCTATTTGTTGCAGAAACAACAACTAATTTAACACTTGGCTGCAAAACGTATAACTTTGTCATGTTGGATCTATCTGGCTGCCCGAAGATGCATTGAACGTTGGCTGCACAAAACAAATGGCAAAGTGGTAGGGTTTTGTAGCCAAACATCTAAATCCCTGTAGTTTTCTGCAATTAACAAAAGAAGTTGTTGGTTTTTGCAACACATGCCAAAGTAGTTGTAGGTTTTTGAAATTATTTTATAGTGAGGCAGCCCCTCATCTCATAAGCTAGCACTGGGGGATGAGAAATTCCATTTGTGTTCCTAAATTTTCTTCCGGCTTTGTATATTTCTGCACTAATATCATTAGGAGATGTGTAACTGCTACTGACGTTTACTCTTGCTTCTCAATTCTTTGTGATGTGATACAGAATCCTATTTAGCTTTCGGGTTCTTAGCATTTAGAGCATTCTTTGTGCTTGTGATATCTACAGATTAAAGGGACAATATTCATGACTACTGGGAGTGGTGCATATGTTGACATTCAATCAAAGAGTACTGCTTTCTTGCCTTTAGATGAGGCATGCCTTCTTGATATTGACAATGTCGAAGAGGCTGGTATTCGTCCTGGTTTAGTTGAAGAATTCATGATAATTGATGAGAACCCTGCTGATGAAACTTTGATTCTGAGTTTGCAATCAATTCAGCAAGATCTTGCATGGGAAAGGTGCCGGCAACTCCAGGCAGAAGATGTTGTCGTCACGGGTAAAGTGAGTAACAAACTTAAAAAGTAGCTAACTATTTCTTGTTTGTTCTATTGCTCTTACCACTCTTTATAGAACTTTATGTTATTAAGCTTCTGAACTCAATAATGTGTTAAGTATTATTTCTTCCCCTTGTGTCTATTTTGACCATGCAGAAATTTTCACTTTTGAATGCTTGACAACTACAACCACTGTTCTTTATATTTATGAAAAGGATACCAGTTCTGTTGTGTATCATGGCGTATATTCACTAAGAATATTACCTCTGTTGACAGTTCCTATGTTTGTCAAGTTGCTATGCCTTACTTGTCAGGTAGTGAAACCAGCTGTAGACACATCGGTAGGTAGATATTTAGACATTTAGTTCAGATTCTTATTACATTGGTGTGGTTCCTAGTGTTCTCGTGCTGCAATTTTTGAATTGCGACGTTAAGGTTGTTCCCTGTCTGATTACACGTCATCTTTGTCAATGTTTTATTCCAGTTTCTGCAATTTCCTTGTTATGCATCTATTTGTATCTATTTTGATATTATTATATGTTTGTTTTTTGGATGATCTTCTTCTGAACACCTCAATGCCATTTTTAGCCTTGTAATTTGCTTATCTTGTTATCTTCATTGATGCATTCAGGTGATTGGAGGAAACAAAGGTGGTGTGGTTGCTCTCGTGGAGGGGCTTAAGGCATTTGTTCCATTTTCGCAAGTGTCATCGGTTAGCTCTCAACCTTTATAGTTCCTTTTTGTGCATGGAATGACATTCGTCTACTAACCTCAGTTCTACATATGATCCTTTGCTGCTGTGGCTGAATTTCCAATTGCTCCCGCCTTTTACTGTCATCTTAAATATTTTGATTTGATGTTGTTCAGAGAACAACTGCCGAAGAACTGCTTGGCAAAGAGCTACCTCTTAAGTTTGTGGAGGTTGATGAGGAACAAGGAAGGCTTGTCCTCAGTAACCGCAAGGCGATGGCAGACAGTCAAGCCCAGCTTGGTATTGGTTCAGTTGTCTTGGGAACTGTTGAGAGCCTGAAACCTTATGGTGCCTTTATTGATATCGGTGGAATCAATGGTCTTCTCCATGTCAGCCAGATTAGTCATGATCGTGTTGCAGATATCTCTACTGTTCTACAACCAGGAGATACCCTCAAGGTATTGTCATCCTGATATTTCGAAATTGTGGTATATCTTCATAGAGCTAATACCAATGCATTTATGAAAGGTTATGATACTGAGCCATGACCGTGAAAGAGGACGCGTAAGCCTTTCAACAAAGAAGCTTGAGCCAACACCTGGCGACATGATCCGCAATCCCAAGCTTGTTTTTGAAAAGGTGAGTATAAAAAAAAAACTATAGCTGCACATGTGCTGAATATGCTTTAGCTAAGCGAAGTAACATTTGGTTTCTTTGGACCAAATCAGGCTGATGAGATGGCTCAGATATTCAGGCAGAGAATAGCACAAGCAGAGGCAATGGCTCGCGCTGACATGTTAAGGTTTCAGCCAGAGGTATTGCTAGCATCACCTTGTTAAAACCACGCTGTGCTAGAAAGCATTTCATCTAACCTTTTACTGTATGCATAAATTGTGACTAATGAGTGACATTTGGCTGAGATAATTGAACTGTCATCCCGTGTCCCCTGTTTGCAGAGTGGATTGACTCTCAGTTCAGAGGGTATCTTAGGACCATTGTCATCAGACTCACCGTCTGAGGATTCTGGAGAAGAACCAACAGATGAATAGAAGCAGTAGACTGAATTCGTCAGGTTTGAACATTTGATGGCGTATGTCATACTCAAATTTCTTTGAGCGAAGGCATGACAAAGGCCTGTTCTGTTCAGATCATTTTGCCCCCTTACAGCTGTGCTTGTTTCAACGTGTTGAAAATCTGGAATGTAATCTACTGAAGACAACAAAAAGTAAATGGAATTTACGCCCTTTGTGAAGCTAACCCAGTTCTTGCACAAGAAAATGGTTACAGATAGTTTCGAAAAATAAAAAGAAAATGGTTACAGATAGTTTCGAAAATAAAAAGAAAATGGTTACAGCCACTAGTATAGTCTGACCGCGAGCTCCTGCGTACTCATTAAGGAACACATAAAGTGTTCTGAATTAGGCACCATGTTTTACCCAAACCAAGGACCAAAGATGTGCCAACAGCGAACTGGCACACGAAAACCAAAGTTGCAATCCGAATTTGCTGTTCTGTTCCACTTCGGTGGACCTGTGATGGTCATGCAACACTTGGCAACTAAAAAGACCTAAGCTTGTTTGATTTTGCCTGCAACCAAGCGAACACATTGTCACCACGGATGTCTCATTATTAACAGGGTTCATGCTGTTTCACCGGAACAGTGCCACAAAGAAAAAGAAAGCTAAAGGAGCTTTCGCAACTTCGCAGGTTGACGCCGGATGAGCTACTTTTTATCAACAATTGGGCTGTATCTGGAGCAGCTCCTTCTCCGTGCCCACGGCCCACCAGTGACAAAGGTAAAACGGTTTTTAAAGTAGTTTGCTTGTACGGTACAACTGTGCTCCCCAGACTTTGCCCTTGTGTTCAAACATCTCAAGCTGCCAAACCTTACTACCTTCGCTGATAGCGCCCTCCACTATTTTATCACACACCATGACACCAAAACATATATCGCAATGCTCCCATTTTCTTCTTCCTCAATGCACGTCAACCCTGCTGAGTTTTCCTTCAAAAAAGGCATTCACATTGCGCTAATCTCGGATTATATTCATTGAACCATATTAGTGGGGTCAATATATCACCTTCTCTCAAGCACGCTCAATCACGCGTATTGAAACGGATCGATCGAATCGCCTGTGAGCAACTTGGCATCTCCGCTGAAAGACCTGATCGAAGGGAGAGCTACCAGACTAACAAGCCAGAAGAGTCAGCCGGCCGGCAGCTGGTGTGAGTGTCCGTCGCTTTCCGGCCGGTGCTTAGTTTTGTTCTAAACCCTTGTACCCACTGCAAACTAAATCCAGTTTACGAGTCGATAATCCGCCAGTAAGACCATCCGCAGTGGCACGCTGTAAAGCATACTGTATACACTGTTTCGCAGTGTAATTTAGAGTACGCACTGTAAAAGTAGAAAAAAAATAGTGTATAGAGTATGTTTTAGAGTATGCCGGTGCGCATATCCTAAGTGCTCTCTCGCCGGCGTGGTGGCATCTTCACTCAGGTGGACCGACTGTTCGTGCACGCCGACCGATGGACGGGTCGACCGCCGGTGCGCGATCGCCGTGAGTGCGGGTTGGGAATTCTTTCCTTCCCCGGGGATAAGCCTCTCCTTCGCTGCAACTTGCAGCGGATCGAGGACGCCGAACCAGAGCATGCAGAAAGCAGCTATCTGCCGTCGATGGCAATGTAGCTGTCAGCTGAAGCTGAATGGAGCAGCGCACGTCCAATCCATCAGCCTGAAATCTATCTCATGTGTGCGTAACCCAGCACGTATTTGTTGGATGTCCATCATGTCCTTGTGGTGGCCTCGATCTTCAGTGGTCATTGTACTAGCTAGGAAGCACGTGGTGTTTAACCGTGTACAGGTATCGAGCTATAGCATCGGCCGGCCTAGCTAACTCACGCTGCTCCTAATAATCGGCATTTGACAAGTGGGGAGTACGTACATTGACCAGCCGGCCGGCCGCTTGTGGGCAGCTTATAGATGAAGATGATTAGGTCTCATGGCATAACATGACAGTACATGCACCATGCAGCTAGAGATATGTATACAACATTTGCAATAAGAGTCCTTTTAAAGTTATTAATCACACACATGGCAACACTTTATAGAGTAGAATAGCAAAATTCAAAAAGCAAACCGCGGAAAAAGTCAGTCTAGCTGCCGAATTCCAGAGAGTTACAGCGAGACAAAGTTCTCATAACACGTACGTGTTGATAAACTTGAGGCCGGATTGAACAACACGTCTTACGAGTCTTGACGTTGCAATAAGAATCACCAGTCAGTTTCCTTTGCGATCGATCGATCGCCTTTTGAACTCAAATGTCAAACGGCATACGCGCGACGCGGCGCCGATCGTCCCGCCGCCGTCGATGGCTTTCTGCCTCCACTAACCGGTACACAGATACAGGCAAATCGTGTACCAACTAGACAAAGCTAGCCAGTTTACGGCGGCGCGTGCCGATCGCGAGCCGCCATATTTCGGTCACGCGCGTACGTTCCTGGATGTACAAGTCATACACGCAAGAGCTTGCTCGCGTTCGAAGACACATAGCATGGAGACAGCAGCAGCAAATTACGGCTGATGGCCTGGCGCGTCGCTGCTCAGTTCGTGCCACGTTTTGCAGCCATGTAACTCCCGTTGACATGGCGCGCCGCGGCCGCGCGCAGCACCGATCGATCGCGATCCGTGAGAGATGCATGTATCACCAGCTAGCTATAGCTGATGAGAGATCGATCTAGCCAGGATCGTACGTTCCGCGGCGTACCGCGTCCGATGGCAACGCGGCGCACGCCCGCGCGATCCAGCGCAAGTTGCAGCGCGGAGAGCTGATCAGTTCGGTCCGGGACAAAATCCGAGCCAAGATTCGCCGAGTAAGCTGGCCGTTGGCACTGCACTAGTAGAATAGCTAGCGAGATATTGCATGGCGCACGAGACGAGAGTGACACGGCGGGGCAGCGAGCGTAGGACACGGTTCGTGGTAGCCACCATTACGCGACACGCGCGCGCCCGTCCAAATTAAACGGTTTTTAGCTCTAGCCATAGGCAAACAGTACTAGCTAGCAGTATAGCAGCTACGGCACTCAACAATAGCTTGTGGAAGTCTGCTACTCGTGATAGCTCCTGCCATTCTCTCCTCCATGCCAACATTGCATAGTGACACAACACATAGTGGTGGTGGTGCAGGATACGGGGGCCTTTTGTCCCGGAAAGCGCTGGCGAGTGACGCCTACGTGCACTGCCCGGCCGGGGCAACAGCCGAGCAAGGGCACGCAGGCTGCCGGCCCGCCCATCCAAGCGGCTAGCTCGCCTGTGCTGCGTGGCGCTTTCGTGCAGGTATAGGCAGCAGCGACAGCGGCAAGCACGACGATGCACACGCACGTCTTATCCGAGTGGATCCGCAAGCTCGTCTTTCTCTAGCTGCTAGCCCAATTGCGACTGCGAGATGCCCGGCCGTCCCCGGCATCTCGCAGCTTGCCCAATTACGCCTTGTTATGCTCAACTTTTTTGCGACGTTAATATATATTTCGTGCGTTAGCTGCTTTCTGTGCGTGGATCAGTCACTAGTGCCCCCCCGGTTTTATAGTACTCTCTCCTTTCCATATTAATTGTCGTTTAGGATAAGAATTTTAGTTCATTTTGAACTAAAATTCTTGTCCTAAACGACAAATAATATGGGAATGAGGGAGTAGGTAGATAGCAGGTCCCCTGTTTCATCCGCTTCTCGATGGATCGAGATCGGCCGGCGGCTTTGCATCCCGTAGCACTTACCATCATCTAGCTTAAGCGATACTGGACCCTCTAGCTACATCTACTAGCTAGTTAGTGATCCTAGCTTCATCCGTCGTGTCATGAGGGATGGCAACCGGATTTCACGTTTGCGGATAAGACAGATAGCAGTGCGGCTGCATGCTCAAATGCAAAGTGAGGTACACCAGCTATTAGTGTTCAGCTGCCTGTTTTTATTATCCTTTACGCGTTCTGTTCTGCCACTGATGATGATATTTGTGCATGTTGTTGCGCATTTCGCAACAAAAGGGACGTACCCTGCAGGGGGATCGGATGAACTGTTCGTAAAGCGCGAAGCGAGATATCTAAATCAGTGAGCTTAACTGTTTGATATGCTAAAAACCGCGTATACATGACATGACTGATCGAGGAACACTATCTAGGATGATGATTAATGAGCGGTATCCTCTTCGTTCTTGGAATGAATAGAGCACCACGAAAGGTTGAGATTAGCAGACTTATTAATGTCGGGTGCTTCTGAGACGAAACATCAATCCGTCCCCAGTGCTAGATATAATTGATGCGATTGATGCTACAGGAAGCTGATTGCTAATGGGATTCTTGCTCTCTTGCTTCTTTGTGCGTCTGCTCAATCTAAACTTAGTTCGTGCATTTTGCTGGATAGAGTATGCAAGCAGTCTCCTCTTCTGAATTTAAATGAGGTTCGACGACAAGTATTACCTATATACCATGCTTCTTCAGAAAATTGTTTTTTTTTTTTAAAAAAACAATTATGCACCTTTGCAACCTTTGAAGCTTACATCAAACAAGACAATTTGACCCTATCTACATTTGCATATTTTCTGAATACGATAGGTCCAAGGAGTTAAACTGGAATTGTGTCAGTGTTTGCTTTGATCAGGTCGGAGAAAAATATACTCATGCATGGTTCCAACTCTTCCCTGATAATCTATTTAACTGCTTCTACCGCACGCTGCCTATGCGCGATTCTTAATCCCCAGTCAGTTATTGTAGCTCGTAGCATGCACTGTCGCGTTTGACCAGAATGTTGCAAGCAAAATTGGCCTTCGAGTCAGCATCATCACCCGAGACAGGTCTCCAATCCACTAGTTAACAAATCAAGTTGCGACTCGTAAAGTTATATTTCCTACTCGTCCCTCCATTTCAAAATAAATAACGTTGAATAGTTTAATTTTAAATTTAACCAATGTTATTTATTTTGAAATGGAGGGGTAGTATTTAGCTACTAGTCTTTGTAATTTGACACTTCCAGAACGTTTACTCTGTTCCACACATACACACACTTTGAACATGGAGAATGGTCAACCTGAATTATCTATATGTTTTGTTTCAACTTAAAAGACAAAAAAAGCATGTCATGAGTCATATGTACTAGGTCAGTCCAAACAGGGAATCCTTTTTAATACCACATTGGCCTCCAATTTGACCATGATTTTCTGGTTATGGTCAGAAAAGTTTCTATGAGCATCAGTACTGAAAAAAACACGTAATAAGCTTGAACGAATGCCTTCGGTGTCAATTATCTTTGAATAGAAAGTTAACTTTTGTATTATCATGACAATTTTGATTCGCTCAGAAATATTTTGTGAAAGTCCAATCGTCACTGTCAGGCCTGTTTGGAAGGCATAGATGTAGTTTTATAGAGTAGGAAGCTAGTATGATTTTTTTAAACACAGTACATTCAGAGACAGTAACGTGCATGAACCATGCACGAGTATTTATCTCTATAAACTGACATATTCGCATCCTACCTATATGAGTATTTTAAAATTGACAAGTCACCGCATATGACTTTCTACTGACTGGCACAATATAAAATACTTCCTCTATCTCAAAATACTTGTCACTTTCTAATTTATTTTGAACTAAAAAACGACAATTATTTTAGTATCGAGGGATTACTGTGCTAAACGGGTCCGGCGCGTGAGACTTGGCTGGTTGACTTCTTTTTGCATACATCGTAGTACCTGATCTTCTAGAAGCTCTGCATGCCTCCGACATGTCTCTATTTTTATAGAAGCTCCTGCATAAATTCCCTCCAAAAGAACTCAAAATCGGCGCATGATTGAGCAGACTCCGTTCATCAAACAAAGCTAACTTTCAGCAATGTTTTGTACTTTTGTATCATCATGCGCATCAGCTCAAATGATCAGCTGGCACCTAACTCCTCTCCCAAAGTCAGCACATCCCGCTGTGCTAGTGCTAACTGTGGGGTCCACGTACAGTCCTAACATTTTTGTCGCCCCTTGAATACAAAACTCCAACATGGAACAGCCGAACAGATAATTTTTTACCCCCGATCGCTGCTTTGGATAATCGCGCTTGCATTTGACCGGAGGTCTCTCTGGGTCCTTGATTTCTCGAGAGCCGTCGATCGACCAAGGTCTGCAAGTCCAAGCCGTGGGCCCCGCGCCCGGTCCAAAAGCTGCCGTCAAGTTGGTACGTGCGATGCAATCAGTGTTAAAACTACGGTTAAGCCGTGTATGACTATGCATTTGAACGGTCTAAAGATGAGTGCCACTGGTAGGAAATTATACTTAACTGACATCATCAGTTCTAGTCAAAGACGCTTCGGCTATGAGCTGGTAGTGAGCAATTAGCCGACCAGACTGCATTAGCCATATCGTTGATCCTGCATTACGCGCATAATCAGTGGAGAGTTCCTGCTGGAAATATATGCAGCCTGACCTACGTACTTTTGCCTAAGCAGTCGCGAGAAATTTCTTCACTTGTAAGACCATAGGTATAGTTTGACAAGTTCAAAAGCTCAGCAATGAAGCGTCCACACGCATAGCAGCCGGCCTCCTCCGGCGAGCTGCGAGTGCTCACCCGCTCGGCGAGGCTCTTGATCGTCGTTGCCCGTCTGCTGCACGCGCGCGCACCATGAGCACAGTGCGCTTCTAGAATTCATAGTCGTAGACTAATTCGTCACTTGTGCCCTTAACAAATCTCTCACTATAATGCTCATTTTTAGTTGATCACTTAACCTGAAGTAGCAGGGACCACCATATTGCACACAAACACTTTATATTTGTAATAAAAAATATATAACAGAGGAAGCATGCTAAGTACGAGATGACAGAAGTACTGGGGTAATGGCGTGGCAAGCATTAGCGCACACAGAAAAAAAACGTAGTCCTAGATAGTTTTAAGAGCATTAGCATCTACAGCATCCATTAAGGCCCAACAAATTAAATTAAGGAGCTAGGTGAGGTGCCCATCATGATACGAAAATCAATTAGATAGGTTTTGGTAGTAAATACTAACTACAACGTGGATCTTTCTGACGACGTCGACTACTTGAAAAATATCAATCATCTATGATGAGGATGCAAGTATCCTTGGTGGTCGGTAACTTCCTTGAACGGCTGCAATATTTTCACCAAGGCAACCGGAGTGACCATAAAGTTTGACGGCGATCGAGTGGATGGTAATAACAGTTGGTGATGTCGTTTTCCTTTGGCGTTGGCTACTACAAGCATCGGATCCATTTTAATTCACCGGGTTAGGGGAAGCCCACACTTGCCTACATAGCATTATACTCACAGGTCAGCTGTGCATGCATTTACCAACTCTATAATAACGATATTTACGGAAATTATGTTGCGGGTGTGCGTGCGCATTAGGGAGTTCATCAAAGATTTATTTAGGGAAGACCTTTGCAGAACTTTTCTGTCACCATGCTAATAGACACCCCGGTCCTTAATCCCAGTATTCTATATATGTGCTGACTTTGCATCATGTAGCCGTATTATAAAAGTATGTAGTAGTGATTATTGCTCGCATAGAGCATCTACTACGACTGTTTAGATCTAGACCGTCGTAAATATATTTATTTACAATGACCCGATTTAGCTGTTGTAAATACAACATTAATTTACTATGGCTAGGTCTCTACAGTCGTAAATAAGGTGGCATCTGGCCCACATGGCACATGTCATATTATTTACGATGAGCAGTCATAATCATCGTAAATACTTATTTACAATGGTGATTGTCGTAAATAATCTTTTTACTATAAAAAATAAGTGACGGTCAGATATCATCGTAAATAAGGTAGTGTTGTCATAAATAACCTATTTACAACGGTGTTCCGCTTATTTACGACGGCATCTGACCGTCGTAAATGCACCAGATTCCTGTAGTGGATAAACAAAGATATATCCCAGTTGGGCTTCTTTAATTACTATCGAGTGTTTTTTTTTTTTACTTTTGCCGGATTTAGTACACCTTTCCAATGCGAATTTGTTTTAAAACGAGCTCAGATTGGTGCCTAAGCTTAATTAATAACAACACTTTTACGCATGCACCAGCTTTCATCTATCCTTTTTAACACCAGCAGTACAGAATCCTCAATCATTATACAGCTCAAGCTGTTAACTCTACTGGAAACGAGCATAGATGCTTCATCCATAGTTTGTATCCCATCCAACATGTTGTGAAGTTTTTTTCTTGTTTATCTGAACTTGATCATCTCAAGAAGTGTGATTTGCTTTGTTTACACCACTGGAACCAACAGTTGTAAGCGACTTGCTGGAATTAATAAAGTAGAAACGGCAAGTTCCACGCAATTGAAATTGTCGATGCACGATCTCCCGGTATCGGTGGATAGAGCGCTTAGCTTGGATGAAGTGCCTTTTTCCTCCTTTCAATAGGCTTCATATTCGATAAGGCGTCCCTCATGAGTACTAATTGGTTACCTGATTTTTATTGCATCGTCAGAAATAATTATGAGTTCACTTCAACCTTGTGATTGGAAAAGAACTAAAGTTAGGTAGCTTGATCGCTAGAGCAAAAAAAACTTCGAAAGCTCACAGACAGCACTATCGAGCATATTCATTAAGTAAGAGAAAACAGTTTACAGTGGTATAAGAAGTACCCAAAACCACAGGTACAGAGGTGATCTTTTACAACAGAGGACTCTGCAGATGATGCTAGATTCCTCTAAGCAACAAACTAGAAAGCACAGATCCTCTAAATCGCTGGAGCAATTTAGTATGCAAGCAACAAAAAAGTCCTTGGAACATGTTCTTATTCTTCTGTTTTGTATATTTTTTTGGCTGATGATTCCGCCACATTGCAGCACAACGACGAAATGAAGCTCTAAACAATTGTGCTCAAGTGTGAGCTCAAGCTCATTTACAAATCACTTTTTTTTTTTGAAAAGGGGCATTTACACATCACTAAAGCACTGCTGTAAAGATTGGAATATGTTCTACGTACTGACTTTGAGATGGAACTTCTCTAGGCTTCAGCAAAGTTGTTGCATATACTACACACTAGACGCGGACGGCTGAATGGCCAGTTTCACTGCAATGATTTAAAATGCTGAAATCAAGGATGTAGATAGCAAGCAAAACAATAAAGGAATAAAAAGGGGAGCATACATGATCAACTTTGTTGGTGTTTCACTATATGTCAACTGAAAAAAGAGAAACAGAACAGCCATGTTGATGCACATGTAGCGGCCCCTTTCTAAATAAAGCAATTGTCCTAGTTGATGTTAAGCATATCAAACAAGTGGTGTTTGCTTTAAGGGACATATTCTCGAGCATGCATGTCATGTCCTTAAGCCCAGGCATGTTCCTTTATCTCTCTTTTTGGAACTTATCAAACTTATTTTAGCATCCATAAAGAGGCACCTATATGGCTAGTACATGATCTCAGAGAAAAGGAGCCACCTTGTATATAGGACTCTGTTGTAATTTGCACCACATGGTCATGATATTTATCCATATTTTTGTAGGTTGGGGAAACCATTTAATTTGCACTGGTATTGCTCGTTCAAAATGCCAAACATAGAAGTTGAAAAGATGCACGACAGATGGAGTAGTACCAATGCTCTATTTTTATAACGTTTTTCAGGTAGTTCTACTACAACTTTGTCTTGCTCAGCCGCCTCCAGGATTGGAACACGTAAAGTGCTTGGCCGAAACTACCTGAAACAAGCTATTTTACTGATTGCTTTCGTACCCTGAGCCCTCTGAAGCCTACAAATACTGACCCACATCTCTAGTGCTTCCCTGATCGAATGCTAACACGATTATGCCTTGCGCTTTTCCACTCACAGATCACACGCTAACCTATGTGTCTCCCACTCAGGCCATTAGCGTCTCGTTGCACTAATATATTGGCAGTGGAGATAGAAAGCAATGCAACCCCAGCCTTATAGTGTACTCGTGGCCAACTTGATCGTGTCTGATTTATACGAGACCACGATGGTTAAATGATTTCTCTGTTTCTTGCTCCTTTTCGCAAGTACTTGGATTCGAAAACGTGTAATACGAGTGACATGAAAGATGAAATTCGCTTAGGGTTGTGATATGGTGGTAGCAGTGCTTTATTAGCAATGGCGTCGTCCCTGTCTTATCCTATCGCCGTTTGCCCCTTTTTGGAGGGCCTTTTCGGGACAAGAGTTGCCTCCTTGTCGACGGAACAAGAGCTAGCTAGGTCGCGCAAAGATGAGCCATACATATGATACGTTCCTTATAGTTTTAGCTATTGCTAAAAGTTTGGAGCTGTGGACATCGTGGCGAATTGATTCGACGTGTTGTCTGTCGTATTTTGGACAACTGTGTGTGTGCAACTGTGCATGACAGTCCATGAAACGTGTGAAAACTTGATGACATTAATTTCACAAAATGATTATTTAGAGTACTGTATTCGAAGTAAAGAGTGTTAGAAAGGTGGTCCCGCTCGGTATGGGGTCGTGCCCATACCGAGTCTAACCTCTCCTCATGCACTGATCTGGGGCAGTTATTAACCAACCAATAGGTTGGTAGATCCCTCTCACGCTCGTACAGTTATAAGGGGCTCACGTGTGCCTAACAAAAAAGTGATCTGATCTCCGTGTACGGGAAGTGAGGGGAAGGCCCCGCCACTCGCCGTCACCACCGGACATCGCCGACGCCTTTGCCGACCACCTCATCCTCAACCATGGCAGCAAGCACTAGCATTAGTCAAGGTATGTTCATCTACTAATCTTCTATCATCCCCGTTAATATTCATGCGATTAGAACACTAGGTGATTATGCACTGTCAATTGTTTTATTAAGGCTAAGTTAATTAGATTAGCAACCCGATTAGAGTTATGCCTAGTAATCAGTAGACCCTTAGATCTCTCAATGGTATCAGAGCCAGGTTTAGAGCATCACTAATTCGGGATCAAAATTTTGATTAAGCTTCATCCACAACACTAAGAAGGAGGTGATATCAAATGCAAATAAGAACCAAAATAAGATGAACTAAGATTAAGTTACTCGGACATACCTAAGTGTTTGCCATCCCTGTCCTTCGGGACCCCAACGGCCTCCTTGCCGCACCAGGGATTAGCGCCGCCACAACCTGCACTCCAACCGAGGAGCTTCGGGGTAGGACACACTTTCGAGTGGCCATAAGTCCGGGAAGGAGACGTCGTCCTGATGCCGTGTTGCATGGCAATGCGTCCGCATCAGCGAGAGGCTCTACGGCATGCCACTGATGAACTTCGTTGGAACCCTAAATGGTAAGGGCGATGGTGCTCCGGGATACACGTCGGCCACTAGCCATTCGACGACGACGAGATCACCCTCGGGGACCTCGCGCGCCGGCAAAGGGCCCGCAGCGGCACCGGAAGCATCGCTATCGTGACCTCATGAATCTCGCTCCTTCACCGACCGCACTCGATTGAGGGGAGAGAGAGGGAAGAGGGGAATGACACTAGGGTTTCGATGGGGGTGGCAGCCGACACCTGTTTTATCCCTCTCGATAACGTTGCTAAACCATTAGATCATCTTTTAATGGCTGTGATTTGATCAAGTTAAAAAGCTTGAGCTAACCTGAGCTGTTGGATCCAAATCCAACGCTTAGAAGGCGCCCCACAGGCGCCGCCTGTGTCAATTGGGTCGACGGCCTAGACTGGTTATGAGTAAGAGGGGCTAGTGGGCTACCTCTTTATGTGGTGGCCCCTTAGGATATCAGGCCGTGCGCGTCAGTCGACAAGGCCGGTTGCAGGCCGAGCCCTTTTAATTTTTTTCTTCCCTCGAGACAGAACTGGCAGCCATGGTTCGCGCGCATGGAAGGTCCTGGTGGGCTGCCTCCTCCGTAGCCCAGTGGGCCATTTTCCATTCTGATGGATTTTGGGAATTTTCAATATTAAGTTTGGGCTAATTTAGACTGTGGGCTTTTTCGAATTTCTTAGAATATATGGATTTCCTTTCAACTTTGAGCTTGGACCAGAGATTGAGATGAATTTTTCCTTTTTACCCATTTTAGTATA
The DNA here is from genome assembly GCA_036927565.1 of Tuctoria greenei. Classification (NCBI taxonomy): domain Eukaryota; kingdom Viridiplantae; phylum Streptophyta; class Magnoliopsida; order Poales; family Poaceae; genus Tuctoria; species Tuctoria greenei. Next base: position 17,343,570 of record JAYESD010000004.1, on the reverse strand, counting down.
GATTTTCAGGATTTTAGTTCTTATGCTAAAATCAATTCAGGATTTCCTCAATTTAGCATTGGGCTTTTCAAATGTTTCAGTTTAGTGACATTTTAGTATGGGATAAAATGTCATACAAAATTAATTAAGTGGATAGAAAATTGCTAAGTAATTTTGTGATGCTTTAATAATTATTTGATTATTGTTTTCTTGCAATTTTCACTTATTCAATGTTAAGTGCTAAATTAAGTATTTTATTGTCCACTTATTTCATTTAATTCCTCTTGTTGTGGAATTATGAGTTATTAAGTATGATAATTAAGAATTAAGTGTTAAGCTTTCGTCGTTAATTAAGTTGTGGTGAATTTATTGAGTTACCAACGTGAAAAATGAATTTACCATGTGTTTAAGATTATTGTCATGATAATTTTATTAAGTAACCAACGTGAAAGATAAAATTATCATGTTTAAGTTGTTTTACGTTATCATGTTTTAAGTTATAATGATTAAGTTGTTATTAGTGATGGTAATTTTGTTGAGTAACCAACGTGAAATATGAAACTACCAAATCAAAGATATTTTGAGTTATTTGTTAATTGAGATTTATGTTTGTGTGTTGTGTTTTGTTGAGTAACCAACATGAAAAACAAAACACGTCAATGAGATTGTTTAAAATTTAAGTTATTTTAAGTTACTATATATGTTGTGTTTTGTCGTGTAACGAACGTGAAAGACAAAACACGTTATTTTGATTATTTAAGTTCATTTAGAATTTTGTTGAGTAACCAACATGAAAGACGAAACTATTGTGTCTTTAGTTTTGATATTTGTCAAGTAACCAACGTGAAAGACAAAATATGAGATTTTATTTAGCTTATATCCATGCATTTACTTATGTTGTGTTATGTTATATTATGAAGGTTCCTCCATTCCAGATTTGATACTAAGTTTTATCTCGTCAGATAACTATCTAAGAAAATACAATTATAGTACTTGGCAGTGTAAGCTGGAGGCTGGTTTAGCAATATCCAAAATAGATTTGGCACTAATGAGAGTGTATCCAACTGAGCCTAAGATTCCCATTATTCGTGACAGAGAAACTAAGGAGTCTTTCACTGAAAGGATGAAACTTATGAAGAGAACTACTTTCGCTATGATTTAGATCGTGCAAAGTGGTCAATCTCATATAAGAAATGTTTAAAAGTGATTAAGAGCTTCAATACTTAGAGTGTTCGGAAAGAAATTTATGGATGCAACACTGCTTATGAGTACCTCCTTATAATAGAAAAGTATGCAACTGGATGCAACAAGGCTACGATGCATGCTCCATGCTCTTGTTAACGAACTTGTCACTCAGAAGCATAATAGAGAAGTGTGCGTGAGCACATTCTTAGTATGTAGGACACTGCTGCTAAACTTAAGTTATTAGATTCGGGGTTGAAAGATGAGTTTCTTTTCAACCTCATTCTTGCCTTACTTCCAGAAGATTTTGAGCACCTTATCATCAGTTACAACTCTCAGTCTGAGCAATGGGATCTTAAAAAACTTATTGATGTACGTGTTCAAGAAGAAGAGCGCATTAAGTCTCATCGTGCTATTAACCATGTCAACCATGAGAATGGTAAAGGTATTAAGTAAGTGGAGAATCATAAGAAAAATATAAATAGTCATTATCGCTATGATTATGAAGCTAAAGTTGAAGTCTTAGATGTCTTTTTATACTAAGTTATAGTTTTGTATTTAGCATTCATCAAGTACACTCAGTAATAAAATTTGATTTATGTACCCATGTTTGGATAATAAATATATTATTATTATGTTCTCAGTTTTATTATTATTAAGCATATTCAGATATTACATTTATTGTCTCCAAAAGCACCAAGTGCTTTACTACGCCCTCAACTCAATGGCTTCGAGCGGCAACTCCACCGACAATATGTTCTCCGTACTCACCACTCTCTCAATTCTAATATACGGTATTTTTGTTGCATATGAGACATGAATATTTGATTGTTAGCCTAAGTATTTATATTTGTTATCCTTATATGATAATTTTAAGTTATATTCAAATTTCACTAACAAAACTAAGTATCGTAGAAGCGTATTAGAATTGATCTTGAAACATTTTCGAAATTATGGTATTTTCATTAAGGCCATATTTTGAAGGGGAGAATTGAATTTAGTTTTCTCCATCTGCCGGAGTGTGGAATACGACACTTTCCCCGGACCCGCTGAAAAGCAGCCCGCTGAGGTTCTTATGTGGTTAGGGGACACAAGATCAATATCAAGATGGTGACCTCAGAGATTTACGTGGTTCGGGTCGCCTGAGCGTAACACCCTACTCCACGGGGTTTGAGTGATTGTATTAAGCGAATGAGTTCGCTAAGGTCAGGTTACGATAGCTTGGATCAGCCTCCCCCTATACTCCCGCGGTGCAGCCCTTTTATAGTTCTAAGGACTAACCGTTACAAAGCTGGCCTGACCCGACATGTGGCCCTGGCGTGCTTAATGAACTAATACACTGTCTAAAGAGTATTAAGTACAGTTAATGGTGTGGTAACGTGCCTTCATGGCAGCGTTACCACTATTAACGGTACACTTATCGTGTGTCATTAATATGGTATAAATGACACATTATTAGACCTTGTAACTGCCGCCTTAACCATCCTTGAATGTCTGTAATGGTCATGATCGGCTTGTATTTCCGTTGGTGACGAAGGTCCGGAGGCTCTACACGTGGCGGATCCAGGGCTTTCCCTTGCGGGAGAGTAGGTCTGGGGTCGTTGTACACGTGTCAGTACCGGAGCTCCTCTCTGACGGGGGCTAGGTCCGGGGCCATTGTACACGTGTAATCGTCGGAGCTTACCTTGGTTGGGAGTTTTGTTTCGGGCTTATTTTACACGTGTTAACCTGGGAGCTAGCCATGTGAGGGGAGCGAGTCCGGTGCAACGTGACATGTGGGACCAGCAAGAGCCTTCGACTCTGACGGATGGAACTTTCTTGCTCTTGTTGCGGTATTGTGGGGTACCCGATATGTAGGATACCGACAGTGGCCCCCGGGCCCACCTCTGGGAGAAACCCCTTGGGTTAAGTTGTTTTGACGGAGGTGGGGCCATTCTCGATTCCCAAGCTTCGATTTTCAAAAAGTCCTCTGATGTGCCGATAGATTGGCGGTTTGGAGGTGAGCCTTCGACGTGTGGCTTGATTATACGACAGATGAGATCTTTGAGTGCGGATCTCACACAATTGAAGGTCGTCAGTTCCCAATACGAAAACCGTATCGGTTCCGCGCGCCCTGTCATAGTGCCGACTTTGGGTTTCCCGCTGCTCATCATGGCAACGGTTGACCTTGGGTAAGGACCTCGATCTCTTCGTCGGAGTGGCCCCAGGCCCACTCGTCATTGACAGGGTAGATTTTTGAAAAGTACTCTTGATCTCATTGTGGTTTCCATCCAAGCGTCGCAGGGACTTACTTAAGAAGTAAAGTGCACACGGGTTGAGGACTCTTTACGCCTTCGATCATCTTTTGCGCTCAGAGTCTCCCAAACTCCGCCTAACTTTCCATCTTTTGCTCCACTTTGCCGCGATGGAGTGTGTCGGTACCCTGGGTACCATATACTCCTTGGGATTGCAAAGATCTCAAGGGAATATCATCTACTTTATTTGAAGACCTTCGGAGGCCCACATGTCAGACATAATCGGACCCGCTTACCCAACATGGTTAGTCCCAGGGTCGCCACGTGTACTATCAAACCGGAGCTACCGCCCACAAGGGGGAAGCTCCGTGCTATGTACCATAGCGGCACCCCCGAACCTAACGCCAGACCGAGGGAAGCTCCAGAACTGACACGTGTTAGGTGGCACCGGACCTATCTATTCCCCACAGTACGCCTTGGAGCTGCCACGTGTCCAACCGTCAGATCTTCAGCCTCCAACCTCCGGAAGACTTCACAACGGCTCCGGATCTTCAAAGGGGAATCAAGGACTTCAAGACCCGATTAAGTGCCATTAATACTATATTAATGACACACGATCAGACGACCTTAATTACCAGTGTCGACTGTTGGAGTCGGCAGATCTCCTGACACTACTAAAGTGTTGAAGGAGTTTGTAGTTCGGTGTGGGCGCGCGGAGACTCAAGAAGGTGAATCACGATTGGACACGAGAGACACAGTGGTTTACGTGGTTCGGGCCGCCTGAGCGTAATACCCTACTCCACGGGTGTGTGGTGTTGTATTAGTTTATGTATGAAAGCTCACGTCAATGCGTGTGTGCCAGAGAGCGTTCGAGAGCCTCCTCCTTTTCGTGTATCCTCGGTTTGTCCTTTTATAGTACAAGGACAAACCGTTACAAGTTAGCCTGGCCCGACATGTGGCCCCGACGGTTACTAGTATTGATACACGATTAATTGTTGTTAATAACCCTGTAACGGGCTCCGACAGTACCGTTACAGGTGTTAAGATTGTCCGATTAAGTGTCATTAACATGGAATTAATGACAATTAATCGGGTCTTGAAGTCCGCGGCTATCCTTTGAAGATCCGGAGTCGTTACAATGTCTTCCGGAGGTTTGAAGCGGCCAGCTCCGACGTTTGGACACGTGGCAGCTCCGGAGCTTGCTTGTGGGAAGCGGGAAGCTCCGGGGTAGCCTGGCACGTGTCAGGTCCGGAGCTTCTCTCGGTCAGGGGTTAAGTCCGGAGGTGCCGTTTCGGTACCTAGCCCGGAGCTTCACCCTTGTGGGTAGTAGCTCCGGTCTGGCAGTACACGTGGCAACCTAGGGGTTAACCATGTTGGAGAAGCATGTCCGGTTATGTCTGACAAGTGGGCCTCCGAGGGTCTTCAATTTGAGTAGACGTCCTTCCCTTGAGATCTTTGTAACCTCAGGGGGTGTATGGTTTTTAGGGTACCGACAGTGGCCCCCTGGACCTACCTCCGGGGAAAGTCACCGGGGTGAAGTCATTCCGTCGGAGGTGGGTCCATACTCGCGACTCTTGAACTGGGTCTTCAAGGGTCTTCGGAGGTGCCGTTGGCGGGGCTTTACGGTTAAATCCCGACGCGTGGCGCACCTCAGGTGGCAGATAAGATCTTTGACGTGCGGATCTCTCGCAATTGAAGGTCGTCGGTTCCCGATACGAAAACCGTATCGGTTCCGCGCGCCTTGTCAGGTCGCCGCCTTTGGGTTTCCCGCATCGTGATGACAACTGTTCGCCTGGGTAAGAGCCTCGACTTGATCGTCAGGGTGGTCCCGGGCCCTCTTGTCATCGGCAGGGTTGAATTCTTGAGTAGTATCCTTGACTCCCCTGCAGTTTCCATCCAAGCGTTGCGAGGGCTTACTTAAGAAGGAAAGCGCACCGTCGGGAGTTCTTTACGCTTCCCATCTGTTCTTGCGCTCAAACTCCCAACTCGTACTTTGCTCCTCTTCTCTTGCCTAGCTGTGCTGCGATGGAGTTGGGTCTGCGTGAGAGTCGCTTGAAGACTGACAGCGATCTGAAGAAGGTCCGGGCCCTCATGGGGTGGTCTTCGGACTTCTTCAACCGCTCGGTCCGCGCCGGCGGAGAGCTCCCCTTTGAAAAGGAGCACGCTGGCGAGATGGTGTACTTTTCCTCGTACGCCATGGTGGGGCTGATCCCACCGTTTTCTTCTTTCTTCTTGATGCTGTTGGACTTCTATGGTCTGCAGCTGTACCACCTTGGCCCTCACTCCATTCTCCTTGTGTCCATCTTTGTCCACTTCTGCGAGATGTGGGTGGGCATCCCTCCCTGCATCGAGCTCTTCCGAACCTTCTTCACCGTCCAAACCACTGGCCGAAGCGATGAGTATCTTGGCTTCTACTACTTCGTGAAGCGCAAGAAGTGCCCACTCAAGTACCTCCGGTCATTCCCTTCCGGGAAGTGGGATGACTGGAAGAAAGATTGGATAGTCGTCCGGGTGGAGGAGCATGAGCGGTTGGAGTTGCCAGACGGTCTGCCCGACATTGACACGTCGGTATGGAGCGAGGTTCCGGTGCTGGTGGAAGCTTTCGACCCTGTCCTGACCAGGATCCGCCAATGTGTGGAGGGAGGATTGACTCCCCAGGCGGTGTTCTACAACTTCCTGTCCAACAGGTGGGCGCCGCTGAAGAGGAGGGAGAAGCTCGCCTGGGCCCTCAACAGCGTGATGGACGAGGACCGGGTTGAGACCGGGTTGAAGTCCAGCATGGTGGGGAAGACCTTGGAGTTTCACCTCGAGAAATTCCAGCACGGCATCGACGTTGACGGAGATTACTTGACTCCGCCGCTGGCCTTCCTCCCTCTGAACGTGGAAGTTGAGTTCAGCAGGGAGCTCTGGCGGACGATGCCCGCGCTTGACGACCTTGGTGTCGTCGAGAGAAGATCAACCACCCGGTTGGCGATCCCCGGGTTGTCCGAAGACGGCTCCGCCCCTGTCCCACAGCCAAGAGCTGAGGTCATTGGCAAGGGCAAGGAGCTGGCGGAGGAGCCGGAGAGCCGGAAGAGGAAGCTGCGACATGCTGACGGAAGGTCCATCGGGCCTGCCACTTCCCCCCCCCCCCCCCCCGGTTCCCCCTCCTCAGGAAGGAAGATCCTCCGCCGCCGTGGCGACTGTCCCCGTGGTGGGGTCCTTCCGGAACGTTACTGTTCCGGCGGTGGGATCCTCCCGGAGTGCGACTGTCCCCGTGGTGGATCCCTCCTGTGGTGCTAGCTCCGGGCGCGCGACTCCGACATCTGGAGCGGTGAGGGCCTCCAGGTCCAGGAGTTCCTCCCGATCAAGGAGAGCTCCGACCCGGGAAACGCCCGCGGCTGTGGCAAGTCCTGGGAGTCCTCCCGGAGCTCCTACGCCGACCGTGGCCAGCCCGGATCGTCCGGGAAAGAGGTTCCGCGCAAGCTGGTGCGGGAGCCTCCCAAGGTAATTTTTCTTTTTTACCTCGATTAACTTTTTAATTGTAGCATCTGTTTGCTCAATTTCTTCGTTCTTCATCTGCAGCGTTCCCAAGAAGGGGAGTGAGGCTCCACCCTCAGCCACAGTGTCTGAGGCTGCGAGGGCTTCTGCTCCAGTCCCGGTGCCGCCCCAAGCGGAGGCTGCGACAGCTCCGGCGCCGGCTGTTGTGGTCATGGACCTCGACTCGTCTCCAGAAGTTCCCATGGTAGCGCCGGACCACGGGAATGAAGATGCGCCAGCGGCACCCGTCCCGGAAGTGGAAGCTCCGGGTTCTGGTGCTGCAGTAGTAGAAGCTCCGGCTGTTGAGTCGGAGGAAGTAGCAGTCCCGGCTTCGGAGCCGGAAAGTGCTGAAGCCCCGGCGATTGAGCTGGAGGTGGCTAAAGCCCCGGCATGCGAGCCGGAAGTCGAAGTAGTTCCGGCAGTTGAGCCGGTTACTTCCGAAGCTCCGGCCGCAGAGCCGGTGATTGTTGGAGCGCCGGCCGCAGAGCCGGCGGCTGAAGAGGCGAGGGAGCTTGAGCCTCCCTCAGAAGAGGTGTCCCGGCCGGAGCCAGTAGCGGCTCCTGCTCCGGAGGCGACGACGTCGATGGTACCTGTGGCAGAGCCAGAGTGCCTGAACGAAGTCGCCGGCCCCCCGCCTGAGGGGGCGAATGAAGACTTGGTGGCGGGACCTCCTTCGATGGCGACTGAGGCCGTCCCGGAGGAAGGCCCTAGCGCTTTGGAAGCTCGGGGTTCCACTCTCGTAGAGTGGGACCCAATTTTTGTATGTGAAGACCCGCTGGAACCAGCGGAAGAGATCCCAGTAGGTCCGGAGCCCATCTCGCTGTCGATGTCCATCGACAACGCCTGCTCCAGTCTACGTCAGGTCCAACTGGCCTTCTTCCACGACAGCAAGGCTCTTGAAGAGGAGCGCCAAACCCTTAGGCGGTGGCGTAATCGGCTCTACTTCGAGACTAAGCTGGCGCAGTCGAGGCTTGCGGATGACAAGGAGTGGATCAAGCGGGAGAAGATCCGCCTGGAGCTCTGGGATAAGCTGCTGGACGAGAGGGAGAGCATGACTCACGCCCTCGACGCTCAATCCCGGGAGTTCCACGACCAAGCTAAGGCTGCTAACGACGCGGCCAATGCTCGGTTTGATTAGCTCGAGGCCATCAGCACCGCACTCATCAAGCGTCGAGAGGCACTTGAAGGGAGGGAAAGACGGCTCGAGGACGAGGAGCAAAAACTCCTAGAGCTATGGGATGACGTCTTGCGACGGGAAGAAGAGCTCGCCGAGAAAACAGCTCTGGCGGACAAGGGCCTCGAGGAGCGCACTAAGAAATTGGAAGAGCGCTACCTCGAGGAAGAGGAGAAGACCTGGGTGCGGGGGCAGGAACTCTACGAATACGAGTGTGCCCTTATCGCCCGGGAGAAGAAAGTTGAGGCTAGGGAGAAGGACCTGGTCGACCGCCGGAACAAGATCCACCTCCGGGAGGAGGAGCTCGGAAGACTTGAGAAGCGGGTTGCTGCGAAGATCCAGCAAAACGCCAAAGAAGTTGAGCGCCTCGCCCGCGAGAATTCGGAGCTGACGGCGGCCCGGAGATCCCTGGAAGAGATGAAGAACTTGAGGAAGGCGGACTCCCTGCAGATTTGGGAGTTCCTGGGCAAGGCCGACGACGCACTGACGCCAATGGGTTTCAGCCCCGTGCACCCGGATGATCCGGAGCCGGAGCCGGACCTTGCGTTGCAAGCGTTGAGCGCCGCAGGCAGCAAGCTCTCCAAGGTGGGCGACGTCATCGCGGACCAGCTAGAGGTCGAGGGGCAATCCCTGGCTAGGAACGCCACAGAATATGTGTTGACGTGCTACACCAGCCGGAACCCTCGATTTCTTCTGGACCCGGTGCTTGAAGGCCCCGTCGAAGGAGAAGGCGAAGCTACCCGAGCCTGCGTGTCGGAGGTCGCCCAGAAGGTCGCTGAGTTCTTCCATAGGGTCTAGGACCGTCTCTTTTAGCCTTTACTTGTATCTTCTCTTCTTCCTCAATTTTGTAATCCCTTGTCTCTAGATGTAATCTCCGGTCTTCAGATGAAATGAAATCCTGTGACACCCGGTTCCGAATATGAACCAAGCGTAACGCATATGTGTGCCCAGGATGTTCAACACACATACACGAATGATTCACAAATGATAAACAGAATTTAACCACGTCTTAACTAATAAATAAGTACTTTATTACAATAATCCAATAGTTCACAAATAATAAAACTCTAAATAATTGCAGCGGAAAATAAACTAAGCAGTACGACTCCAATCCACAGGCAATTGACGGCGGTACGCAACCTAGTACTCCTCGTGATCCTCAGGGTACTCCCAATTGTCTCCAGTAGCTGTTGGGGGGGGATTGCAAGGGTGAGTACATGTCGTACTCAGCAAGTGTGGAAAGTATGACATGTGGCTTATTCAAATGACGACAATAATAATGGCTAAGTGCTGAAAAGTACAGTAAAACATTTGAAAAGCATTACACTATGTCTATGTGAAATAAATCCCATCATATTAACAAAGTGTAAACAATATCCAATTATTACCAACATTACCATTATCCATGTCCAATTACCATAACTCAATTCCATAACCATGACCACAACCATCACCAAACCATAACCATCCCAATTCTAATTCTAATCATGTAGGTCATCCAGGCGCTCATAACCGGGAGCACGGCTATCATGATAGTTTTTAACACTCTGCAGAGGTTGTACCACTTTACCCACATGTTTGTGATTTTATCACCTTTCGGTGACTAAGGAACCTCCATTATGCCATCTCACACTTCCGTAGGTGTGTGGCCAAGAGATCACAAAATAGCCTTTCAAAAGGGACTACTAGTATGTACGGGCCCACTAAGGTTTCACCGGCAGGCTTGAACCTCTATTCTCCCACCCACGGGTCCCCTCGTGTGCCATGCGGATCCCAGGGCAGTCCTCCTCGACTCCCATTCCCCGCGCCATCCAATGGTCCATACAATACTAGCAGCGCTCCTAATTATTCAGCTACGCCGCACCCATACTTGGCCTTGTGGTGGCACTGTTGACCTGGCATATTCTCGCATGAACCGGTCCTTAGATCTAAAGCAAGCAAACCACCATAACGACCAACCCATCCACATAACCATGCTTGCTTAGATCACCCATCGTATTGACCAGTTCACATTAACCAGAATATCATTGATGCATAATTAAATATGTAGGGTTGTTTACCATCCCAATTAATTAAGCGAAGCGATAAGGTAAAAACCCTTCCCGACTCTCTACCATAATTCTAGGTGACAAGGGTGGTCAAACAAAACTAGTAAACTTCCTACCATAGGATTCCCATCAATTTGACACAAGCATGCAAGTTTGCAAACAAAACATTTAATTTTAAATAGGATCAATATGCTTCAAGGACACTTGCCTTGCTCCGACGGATGGGGTTGCTCAAGCGCTTCGAAGTCTTGGGTTTGGAAATCCTCGTATGGGGCCTCTTGAGCACGTTCCTCTACGCGTGATCATACATACAAGAAAACATATACAATTCAACATAATGCACACAAAATAATCAACATGCAATGACATGCATGCATGCACAGTTTAATAATTAATTTACTACGGTCGTTTAATAATTAGATGCGACTAGTTCATACGTGTTCACATGGGTTTACGGGGATTTTAGGGTGGATTAATGTTGCTGAAAATAAAATTATGGTGCAACTAAATTTAATTTACGCCTACTAGATTTAATACGGTCGCAAAAATTTGCATCGGGAACGAACTCTACCGTAGATCTGACGGCGTGACGATCGCGGAATAAATGCGAGGCGTAGACGAAATAGATGGTGCAGCAGTCCTTCGGCGGTACGACGGCGGCGGCGCGATGTCGGCGACGATCTCCGGCGAACGGCGGTGTCCTCCTCTTTTTCTCCCTCTTCTTCCCCTTTTTTTTTTCTTCTTTTTCTTCCCTGGCGCAGAGCTCCTGGTGCCTTTTCTTCCCTGGAACGGCGGCTGGTTCCGTCGGCTTTGGCGGCTGCTGGTTCGTGGGGAAAAAGGGCCTAGGCCTGGGTCCTATATATAGGGGCGTAGCTAGGGTATGTCACCGGTAGAAACGGAAGCGGTTAAAGGGATAGACTCGTATCCGGAAAGATTGTGAGGCGTTACGGCGCGGGAGACCGCGGTGCGGGCTGGAATCGCGCGCGCAGGCGTGTTTGCGCGGGAAACCCGGGGTGGCAGGCGGCGTCGCGTCAAGGGGGACGGGACGGCGCGCGACTCGGCGCGCGACTCGGCGCGCGCGGCCGGTCCGTGCGGAGCGGGAGGCGGCGGTGGGGCCCCCGGGCGCTGCGACGCGTCGGGTCGGAGAGAGGGGGCCGGGGGGCGGTGCCAGCGCAGCGCGCTGCGCTGCAGAGCAGCCGCAGGCGGCGCGGTAAGGGGGCGGGGCCCGGGCGCCTTGGGGCGGGCGCGCTCGAGCGGCACGCGGCCGGCTGGGCGCTTGGCCGCTGGCCGGCGGCTGCTTGCTCTCTTTTTTTTTTTTCTTTTTTTTTTCTTTTTTTTTTTATTCTTTTATATATATATATTATAATATATTTTATTACTTATATTTTATTTATTATTATTTTTTTTTATCTATTATTCTTATAATATATATTATTAATGTTATATATTTTTTTTTTCTATTATACTTTTTTTTTGTTATATATATATTATTTATATATATTTATATTATTCTTTTTTTTTTTATTCTTATTCCCTATTACAAGTTTTGGCCTATAATTATTGTTTTCTTTCTTTCTTTTGCCACACGTATTTGTATACGCATATGTTTTATTTATTTTCTTTTATTCTACTAGTGTTTAATGCATGACCATGTATGCAATGCATGATGCGAAAATTTAGGGTGTTACAAACCTACCCCCCTTAAAGTGAATCTCGCCCTCGAGATTCGACAGCGTGGAGAAAAGATGAGGGAATTCTGCCTTCAGGTCTTCTTCACGTTCCCATGTAGCTTCAGCTTCTGTATGGTGTTTCCATTGCACTTTGCACCAACGGATCCTCTTATTTCTCGTGACTCTTTCCTTCATATCCAAAATTTTGATAGGTTGTTCGACATAGGACAAATCCTCCTGAAGTTCTAATTCGTCCATCGGCACTTGTTCTTCCGGTACCCTGAGACACTTTTTGAGTTGAGAGACGTGAAACACGTCGTGTACATCGGAGAGATACGTTGGCAGCTCAAGTCGATAAGCTACCTCTCCCCGCTTGTCCAGAATCTTAAATGGTCCGATGTAACGTGGTGCGAGTTTTCCCTTGACGTTAAACCGTCGCTGACCTCTGATAGGTGACACTTTGAGGTATACAAAATCTCCAACTTCAAAGGTCAGACTCCTTCGCCTATTATCAGCATAACCTTTCTGTCGAGACTGGGCAGCCTTTAAGTTTTCCCGTATTATTTGGACTTGCCTTTCAGCTTCTTGTAACACGTCGGGACCAAACACTTGATTCTCTCCGGTTTCATTCCAAAACAAGGGAGTCCTACATTTCCTTCCGTATAATGCTTCATAGGGTGACATTTTCAAACTTGCTTGGTAACTATTGTTGTACGAGAATTCAGCATACGGCAAACTTTTATCCCAACTTTTCCTATGCTTTAAAGCACATGCTCTCAACATGTCTTCCAAAATTTGGTTGGTCCTCTCGGTTTGTCCATCTGTCTGAGGGTGATACGCCGAACTAAAGTTCAGCCTTGTTCCCATTGCTTCATGCAATTTCTGCCAAAATCTGGAGGTAAATTGAGAACCTCTATCCGAGACTATCTTCTTCGGTACTCCGTGTCGGCACACAATATGTTCCATATATAATTCTGCTAGCTTTGTGGTGGTATATGTGGTCTTGACAGGAATGAAATGAGCTGACTTTGTCAATCGATCCACAATAACCCATATTGAATCATAGCCAGACTGAGTTCGCGGTAATCCAACTATAAAGTCCATACCAATCTCTTCCCACTTCCACTCCGGGATCTTCAATGGTTGTAACAATCCGGCTGGCCTTTGATGTTCAGCTTTAACTCGTTGGCACACATCACAAAGTGCAACATATTCGGCTATGTCCTTTTTCATGCTGGCCCACCAGTAGCATGTCTTTAAGTCCTTGTACATCTTCGTACAGCCAGGATGAATTGAGTAAGGCGAGTCATGTGCCTCCTTCAATATCGTTTCTCGAATATGCCTGACATTAGGTACCACAATCCTCTTTCCAAGCCATAAGGTGCCTTGTTCGTCCTCATCAAATCTGAATTCCTTTCCTTCTTGGGTCCTTTCCTTGATTTCTTGTATTTCCTTGTCCTTTGTCTGTCCTTCCCGTATTTCCTGCTCCAATGTTGGGTTGACTTCCATCGTTCCCATCTCATTTATGAATCCGAGGTTCAACCGTTCAAACTCCTTGCATAACTCGGATGGCAGTTCTTGAACTGTAAGTTGATGACTTACTCCCTTTCGGCTCAAAGCATCGGCCACTACGTTGGCCTTCCCTGGGTGATAGTTGATTCCCACGTCATAATCCTTGATGAGCTCCAACCATCGGCGTTGCCTCAGGTTCAGATCCGTTTGCGTAAATATGTACTTGAGACTCTTGTGGTCCGTATAAATCTCACATCGGTGACCAAAAACATAATGTCTCCATATTTTCAAGGCGTGTACCACGGCTGCCAGTTCAAGGTCGTGTGTAGGATAATTCAACTCATGTTTCTTTAGTTGCCTCGATGCATAAGCCACCACTTGGCCTTCTTGCATGAGCACACATCCTAATCCTTGTCTTGATGCATCACAGTATATATCAAAACTCTTGCTCACGTCCGGTAATACTAACACTGGGGCAGTTGTCAATCTTTTCTTTAACTCTTCAAAGCTATCCTGACAAGCTTGAGTCCATCGGAATGCCTTTCCCTTCATGAGTAATTCGGTCATAGGCTTGGCTATCTTGGAGAAATCCTTTATGAATCGGCGGTAATATCCAGCCATTCCAAGGAAACTCCGAATCTCCTTGACATTCTGTGGCGGTTCCCACTTAAGCACATCTCTCACCTTCCCTGGGTCAACTGATACTCCTCCTCCGGAAATAATATGGCCTAAGAAAGAAACTTCCCGTAACCAAAATTGACATTTACTGAACTTGGCATACAATTGATGCTCCCTCAATTTCTGCAGCGTAAGCCTCAAGTGTTCCTCGTGTTCCTTCTCATCCTTCGAGTAGATCATAATATCATCGATGAACACTACAACGAACTTATCCAGATACTCCATAAAGACCTTATTCATAAGATACATAAAGTACGCAGGCGCATTCGTCAATCCAAATGACATGACGGTGTACTCATAAGATCCATATCGTGTCCGAAATGCCGTCTTGGGTATATCTGATGGTCTAATCTTCATTTGGAAGTATCCTGACCGCAAGTCGATCTTGGAGAAGATACAGGCACCCTTCATTTGGTCGAACAAATCCTCTATACGGGGCAGTGAGTACTTGTTCTTAATTGTCACTTCGTTGAGAGCCCTATAGTCCACACACATCCTCTGGGTTCCATCCTTCTTATCTACGAAGAGCACTGGGGCTCCCCACGGGGATGAACTTGGGCGTATAAAACCCTTCTCTAGCTGCTCTTGAATTTGCTTCTTGAGCTCTGCTAATTCCTTAGGAGGCATCCTATACGGCCTCTTAGCTATAGGTGCAGTTCCGGGTATCAACTCAATGGCGAATTCTATGTCACGATCAGGTGGCATACCTGGCAACTCATCTGGAAACACGTCTGGGTACTCGCGAACGATCGGAATGCTTTCCAATGTCACTTCTTCCACGTGATTCAGCATCGCTTTTCCTCTTGCAGGTTGGGCTGCTTCAACTTCAATGCGCGTACCATGTTCACTTGTCAACTGCACAATCCTCTCGGCGCATTGAATGACTCCATTATACTTGCTCAGCCAGTCCATTCCAAGTATTATGTCTATTCCTTGGGAGTCCAATACTATGAGGTTTGCGAGAAGGTCTACCCCCCTTATTTTAATGCTTACTTTCGGACATACTATATTTGTCCTCATCTCTCCGCCAGGAGAACTTACTAGCATAGTTTGCTTCATATGAGATATAGGCAAATTGTACTTGGCAACATACTTTGACGAGATGAATGAATGAGATGCTCCCGAATCAAATAAAACAGTCGCGGGGTTGGAGTTGGCGAGAAACATACCAATCACGACGTCATCAGCTTGCTGAGCTTCCTCAGTAGAGATATGATTGACATTGCCACGAGCAAAATTCTGCTGTCCACGGTTGCCTTGTGGTGTTCCTCCATTTGGTCGCGGGTTATTCGGCCTTGGTGCATTGTTCATAGGTCCATTGTTTCTCCTTGGGCATTGATTTGCAAAGTGTCCCGGTTCTCCACACGCATAGCATGTCTTTCCACCCGTAGCATTGGGGAAGTTTGGGCGCAACTGGTTTTGAGCATTTGCCGCCATGTTAGGACGCGGCGCAGGTGGAACAGGATTGCGAGGCACTTGCATGGTGGGGCGTTGCTGCGGGGGCTGATTTGGGCGGGGCGGATAGGCAGTGCGGTATGCAGGAGCAGAGGGGTTGTATTGTGGTGCAGTAGGTGGTGCATAGCGGGGGCGAACATTGCTTCCTTGCTGCGGTCCATGATGTGACATCTTCCTCTTGTTGTCCTGCTCTGCAGATCGGCGGGAGCTCCTCCAAGCAGGGCTGCTGTGGGTCTTCACCAACTCGTCACCGTAGTAGATATAAATTTTGCAGCTCCACTCCTTCCTACCGGGGCGCTGCACTCCAGTGGTGTGGTAGGAGAGCGAGAGACTGTGGTGGCGGTAGCCAGCCTCTCGGAGTAGGGCACGGAGACGGTGTCGCAACTGTCCTGCGGCTCTGCCGTCAGAACGGATCACCACCGGGTGACGGGGGTCGACGGCCGGAGAGCGACTAGCCAACCTACGCGGGGGCACGAGTCCACCAGTCGACTTACGGGGGGTTGTCTTGGTGCGGGCCATCTACAAGAAACAGAATACATTAGAAAAATAATGAAAAACAAATCTGAAAATTCCAGCAGCTAAACGGCGGACAAAAAGCGTTGCAGCGGTTCCAAAAGAACGAAAAATAAAGAGGAAAAAAAAAATTACAGCAACCAACACAATAATTTTACCCACACATAATAGCAGCAAAACACACCGTTTTAGCGAAAATTTATACAGCAAAACAGCAGCACTTAATATTGCTCACTTCTGAAAATTTTTATCAAAAACGCAGCAGCGATCAATACTTTTTGCGGCCGAAAATAAAGGAAACAAAACAGCAGCAAAAATTTTCGAAAATAGCATATTAGAAGGGTGTTCCTAAGTGTTCTAGAGTGTCCATTCTACCTAGGCTTGCGTCCTACGGTCAACGCGGCTCTGATACCAATTTGTGACACCCGGTTCCGAATATGAACCAAGCGTAACGCATATGTGTGCCCAGGATGTTCAACACACATACACGAATGATTCACAAATGATAAACAGAATTTAACCACGTCTTAACTAATAAATAAGTACTTTATTACAATAATCCAATAGTTCACAAATAATAAAACTCTAAATAATTGCAGCGGAAAATAAACTAAGCAGTACGACTCCAATCCACAGGCAATTGACGGCGGTACGCAACCTAGTACTCCTCGTGATCCTCAGGGTACTCCCAATTGTCTCCAGTAGCTGTTGGGGGGGGATTGCAAGGGTGAGTACATGTCGTACTCAGCAAGTGTGGAAAGTATGACATGTGGCTTATTCAAATGACGACAATAATAATGGCTAAGTGCTGAAAAGTACAGTAAAACATTTGAAAAGCATTACACTATGTCTATGTGAAATAAATCCCATCATATTAACAAAGTGTAAACAATATCCAATTATTACCAACATTACCATTATCCATGTCCAATTACCATAACTCAATTCCATAACCATGACCACAACCATCACCAAACCATAACCATCCCAATTCTAATTCTAATCATGTAGGTCATCCAGGCGCTCATAACCGGGAGCACGGCTATCATGATAGTTTTTAACACTCTGCAGAGGTTGTACCACTTTACCCACATGTTTGTGATTTTATCACCTTTCGGTGACTAAGGAACCTCCATTATGCCATCTCACACTTCCGTAGGTGTGTGGCCAAGAGATCACAAAATAGCCTTTCAAAAGGGACTACTAGTATGTACGGGCCCACTAAGGTTTCACCGGCAGGCTTGAACCTCTATTCTCCCACCCACGGGTCCCCTCGTGTGCCATGCGGATCCCAGGGCAGTCCTCCTCGACTCCCATTCCCCGCGCCATCCAATGGTCCATACAATACTAGCAGCGCTCCTAATTATTCAGCTACGCCGCACCCATACTTGGCCTTGTGGTGGCACTGTTGACCTGGCATATTCTCGCATGAACCGGTCCTTAGATCTAAAGCAAGCAAACCACCATAACGACCAACCCATCCACATAACCATGCTTGCTTAGATCACCCATCGTATTGACCAGTTCACATTAACCAGAATATCATTGATGCATAATTAAATATGTAGGGTTGTTTACCATCCCAATTAATTAAGCGAAGCGATAAGGTAAAAACCCTTCCCGACTCTCTACCATAATTCCAGGTGACAAGGGTGGTCAAACAAAACTAGTAAACTTCCTACCATAGGATTCCCATCAATTTGACACAAGCATGCAAGTTTGCAAACAAAACATTTAATTTTAAATAGGATCAATATGCTTCAAGGACACTTGCCTTGCTCCGACGGATGGGGTTGCTCAAGCGCTTCGAAGTCTTGGGTTTGGAAATCCTCGTATGGGGCCTCTTGAGCACGTTCCTCTACGCGTGATCATACATACAAGAAAACATATACAATTCAACATAATGCACACAAAATAATCAACATGCAATGACATGCATGCATGCACAGTTTAATAATTAATTTACTACGGTCGTTTAATAATTAGATGCGACTAGTTCATACGTGTTCACATGGGTTTACGGGGATTTTAGGGTGGATTAATGTTGCTGAAAATAAAATTATGGTGCAACTAAATTTAATTTACGCCTACTAGATTTAATACGGTCGCAAAAATTTGCATCGGGAACGAACTCTACCGTAGATCTGACGGCGTGACGATCGCGGAATAAATGCGAGGCGTAGACGAAATAGATGGTGCAGCAGTCCTTCGGCGGTACGACGGCGGCGGCGCGATGTCGGCGACGATCTCCGGCGAACGGCGGTGTCCTCCTCTTTTTCTCCCTCTTCTTCCCCTTTTTTTTTTCTTCTTTTTCTTCCCTGGCGCAGAGCTCCTGGTGCCTTTTCTTCCCTGGAACGGCGGCTGGTTCCGTCGGCTTTGGCGGCTGCTGGTTCGTGGGGAAAAAGGGCCTAGGCCTGGGTCCTATATATAGGGGCGTAGCTAGGGTATGTCACCGGTAGAAACGGAAGCGGTTAAAGGGATAGACTCGTATCCGGAAAGATTGTGAGGCGTTACGGCGCGGGAGACCGCGGTGCGGGCTGGAATCGCGCGCGCAGGCGTGTTTGCGCGGGAAACCCGGGGTGGCAGGCGGCGTCGCGTCAAGGGGGACGGGACGGCGCGCGACTCGGCGCGCGACTCGGCGCGCGCGGCCGGTCCGTGCGGAGCGGGAGGCGGCGGTGGGGCCCCCGGGCGCTGCGACGCGTCGGGTCGGAGAGAGGGGGCCGGGGGGCGGTGCCAGCGCAGCGCGCTGCGCTGCAGAGCAGCCGCAGGCGGCGCGGTAAGGGGGCGGGGCCCGGGCGCCTTGGGGCGGGCGCGCTCGAGCGGCACGCGGCCGGCTGGGCGCTTGGCCGCTGGCCGGCGGCTGCTTGCTCTCTTTTTTTTTTCTTTTTTTTTTCTTTTTTTTTTTTATTCTTTTATATATATATATTATAATATATTTTATTACTTATATTTTATTTATTATTATTTTTTTTTATCTATTATTCTTATAATATATATTATTAATGTTATATATTTTTTTTTTCTATTATACTTTTTTTTTGTTATATATATATTATTTATATATATTTATATTATTCTTTTTTTTTTTTATTCTTATTCCCTATTACAAGTTTTGGCCTATAATTATTGTTTTCTTTCTTTCTTTTGCCACACGTATTTGTATACGCATATGTTTTATTTATTTTCTTTTATTCTACTAGTGTTTAATGCATGACCATGTATGCAATGCATGATGCGAAAATTTAGGGTGTTACAAATCCCCAATTTTTTGTGAATTTCATTTTTTTTGTCTTCAACATCTTTATCTTCACTTGGCCCCCTGGTAGATGTGCACAATTTGATTGTGGACATGTACCAAAAGGATGTTGAGTTTTGTTGAAGACGAACTTGCTTCGAACTTGTGGAATTTAGGTCCGAAGTTTTTGATAGTGAAGGTCCCCTGAAGTTGTCGAAGCTTAGACGCTCCGGCACTGTCCATCGCTGGAGCTTAGTAGCTCCGGCAATAGCCTCTATCAACACGTTGAGCGTCAGTAGTTAATACTCCAAGGTGTCGGAGCTTAGCAGCTCCGGCAATGACCTTTGCCACACTTGGTTTGTTGGCAACAGGCTCCAGTGACGGGGTCTTCTCACCATCTTTTAGTCAACGCCGACGGTTGACGCCCTGGTGGGAGTCGGAGCTTGGTTAGCTCCGGTTTTTCTCCATCAACGTAGGGTTCATTTTTCCTGCACACTTAAGCCAAGAAAAATAGTAAAATTCGTTCCTTGTCTATAACTTCGTCGCGGCTTACGGTTCTCAAGAAAATTTTAAGTTGAACACGATTTTTAATACGACTGGATGAATTGTCTTTTCTTTTAGATCCAATTGTCCATGGACCCACCTTACTTTGGCCTGCCGGGATGTAGGTAGAGTGGCGTACTTAGGGTGCTTGACCAGGCTAAGTCGATAGCGCACTCCGGCCCTAGAATGGCTTGGCGGCTTTCAGGCGAGTTGGCCACAGACGATATTTAAATCCAAAAAATCTGACAATTCAACTCGAATCGTATGTAAACTGGTCAAACTAGAACTTCTTAAGAATTGCACGTTTCTGTTATAGACAAGAAAGAGAAAAATAAAAATGTCGAGCCTATGCAAAAATGAATGCACGTGGAGTCTATTTCACATGAAGATGTCTTTCATTATAGGTCCGGGGTACAGGGGAAACAAGTACACTCTTAGGGTACGGAACCAGGCTAAGTGTGTTTGGTTTCTCGTTTGACCCAGGGTAGTTAGCCACACTTTTAGTCCGGAGACTGTGTCAAGTGTTGCATGAGCTTTTCAAACCTTTCGGGAAAGGTCCGACTGCTCTCCCGGAGGAACTACCCGACTCTGTACAATGACTCTATAACATACATTTCAAGTTACTTAAGACTGACCTCCGTGGAATTAAGTGTAGAACTTACGGAGGTGCTCGATGTTCCAAGGATTTGGGAGAGGTGTCCCATCCTCGGTAGCCAAGCGAACGCTTCCGGGACGGGATACTTTGATCACTCGAAAGAGCCCTTCCCAGCCGGGGGAGAGTTTGTTTTGCCCTTCTCTGGATAGTATTCTCCGTAGCACCAGATCGCCTTCTTCGAGCTGTCGGTTGTGTACATGCCGCTGGTGATAGCGCCGTAGAGCTTGGCGGTATCGGGCATTCCGAACAGCTGCTTAGCACCTTCCCTCCTCGAGGAGGTCTAGGTCTTCGCGCCGGAGCTTGTCCTGCGCGGCTTCGTCGAAGGTCCGGACTCGGAGGGAACCCAAGGTGATTTCCGGAGGAAGGATCGCTTCAGCTCCGTACACCAGAAAGAAGGGTGTTTCTCCGGTTGCCCGACTTGGAGAAGTCCTGTTGGCCCATAGAGTGGGCGGAAGCTCTTCGATCCAATTGGCTCCGTGCTTTTTCAAGCGCTCATAAGTGCGTGTTTTGAGTCCTTTAAGGATCTCTGCATTTGCTCTCTCGGCTTGTCCATTGCTGGCAGGATGTGCTACGGAAGCGTAGAAAACTTGTATGCCGAGGTCTTCGCAATATCCTTGAAATGCGGAGCTTGTGAATTGAGTCCCATTATCAGTGATGATCTTATTTGGGACTCCGAATCTGCTCACGATGGATTGTAGAAAATTGATTGCAGATTGTTTGTTGATCGTCACTACGGGAGTTGCTTCCGGCCACTTGGTGAACTTGTCGATGGCGACGTACAGGAACTTGTAACCTCCGACGGCTCTAGGGAAGGGTCCCAAGATGTCCATCCCCCACACAGCGAAAGGCCATGTGGGAGGTATCATTTGTAAGGACTGAGCAGGTGTATGAATTTGCTTTGCATGAAATTGGCATGCTTTGCATTTCTTCACCAGCTCAGTGGCATCCTGGAGCGCTGTAGGCCAGTAGAAGCCATGCCGAAAGGCTTTTTCGACCAGCGTGCGGGAAGATGCGTGGTTCCCACACTCGCCTCCATGGATTTCTGCGAGGGAGCTCGCAACCTTCTTCCCTTGTGATGCACTGCATTAGGATGCCGTTGGCACCGCGCCGGTAGAGATCCCCTTCTACCAACGTGTATCTTTTAGCCAATCTGACTACCCAATCAGCGGATACATCATCGTCAGGAAGGATGTTGTCTTTCAAGTAGCTCCGGATCTCCGAGATCCATGCATCGGAACTGACTTGAGCATTTGAGTCTTGCGTGCTGGGTTGCTCGGAGCTTCCGGCAGCACCTACGACCCTTGATGGCTGCCATGGTAACAGGGCCATCGGGACCGTCAGCTTCGGGATGTTGATCTCGCCCCCTTCGTTCAGTTCGGCAGGCTGAACTGTGGATTTTGACAACCTCCGGACAAAGGTTCCATCAGGAGCCGGAGCTCCAGTTGACGCCTTGGTCGAGAGTTCGTCAGCTTCAGCGTTGTGAGCACGCTGAACATGGTGAAGGTCTAGGACTTCGAAGTCCTTCTGAAGCCTCTGGACTTCAAGGAGGTAAGCAGCCAGCTGGAGATTATTGCAGGAGCATTCACCCTTCACCTGCTTGATGACGAGTTGTGAATCTCCTTTGACCAGCAATTGCTTGACACCGTATGATAGTGCCACCTTTAATCCATAGATGAGTGCTTCATACTCCGCCATGTTGTTGGTTGCCTTGAAGTCAAGGTGTACCATGTATTTCACCTTCTCCCCAGTTGGTGCGAGGAGAAGGATTCCGGCTCCGGCTCCCTGCTTCTGCATGGAGCCGTCGAAGTAAAGGGTCCAGTGAGGCTTAGTGAAGGTTGGAACTTGAGGTTCCGTCTTCTGCTCGCTGGGGCCCCCAGGGTTTAATGGAGAGGGAGTCCATTCTGCCACGAAATCTGCCAACGCTTGACTCTTGATTGCTTGTCTCGGAATGAATTCAAGATCGAATTCAGCCAATTCCGCTGCCCACTTTGCAATATTCCCAGTTGAATTGGGATTATGCAGGATCGCTCGAAGTGGATATGAGGTCACCACCGAGACTTTGTGAGCTTAGAAATAGTGTCGAAGCTTCCTTGAGGCAATAAGAACTGCATAAAGCAGTTTATGCACCTCTAGGTATCGAGTCTTGGCATCATGTAACACTTCACTAATGAAGTATACCGGGCGTTGAATGGTCCGGACCCTCCCGGAGGGGTCCGGAGCTTCCTCTTCATTGATCTGGACCCTCTCGGAGGGGTCCAGACTCTCCTCGGGGACCTCCGGGTTCTGGGTGGAAGAACCCGAAGCTTCTTCAGAAATGACCTGGACCCTCTTAGAGGGGTCCGGGTCCTCTGAAGTGGCTTCTTGTGGGTTTGAGTCTGGGAGCTGGGACCCAGACCCGCTTTCAGGAACCTCCCGAAGGGGTCTGGATTCCTGAGTATTGGGTAGTTCCGGTCTCTCCGCAACCAGAACCATACTGACGACTTCGTCAGTAGATGAAATGTAAAGCAACAAAGGCTCACCAGGGTTCGGAGCTACCAGGACTGGTAGGGTGGTGAGGAACTGTTTCAGCTCCTGGAATGCCTTCTCTGCTTCTTTAGACCATTGAAATGGTCCGGACTTCCTTAGTAACTTGAAGAAGGGAAGTGCTCTTTCCACCAGTCTTGAAATGAACCGGCTGAGGGCTGCTAGACATCCAGTTAATTTTTGGACGTCTTTGATGCGGGTTGGTGGCCGCATGTCTTCAATGGCTTTTATCTTCGCCGGATTAGCCTCTATGCCCCGGTGACTTACCAGGAAACCAAGAAGCTTTCCGAAACTAACCCCGAAGACGCACTTGTCTGGGTTTAGCTTCGTGCAGGTGGCCCGCAGCTTGTCGAAGACAGCCTGCAAGGTGTCCAAGAGGGACTCCTTGTTCTTGACTTTGACCACGATGTCATCGACGTACACTTCCACTATGTCTCTGATGAATTCTTCGAAAGTTTTGTACATAGCTCGTACAAAAGTTGAAGCTGCATTCTTGAGACCAAATGGCATGGCTGTGTAACAATACAATCCATCCACTGTGATGAATGAAGTATGCTCTTCATCCTCCCTAGACATCCTGATTTGATGATATCCAGAATATGCGTCTAGAAAACACAGTAACTCGCACCCGGAGGTGGAATCCACTATCTGATCTATTCTAGGTAGTGGGAATGGATCTTTTGGACATGCCTTATTCAGTGTGGTGTAGTCGATGCACATCCGAAGTTTCCCGCCGGCCTTGGGCACAACGACTGGGTTCGCCAGCCATTTTGGATGGAAGACTTCTCGGATAAATCCGGCTTCGAGCAACTTCTTCACTTCTTGTCGGATGAAGTTCTGTCGCTCTACAGATTGCTTCCGAGGTTTTTGATGCACAGGCCGAGCATCGGGGTAAATCTTCAGATTGTGCTCATTCACTTCCCTGGGGATCCCAGGCATTTGTGACGGTTGCCAAGCAAATACGTCAACGTTAGCCCGGAGGAAAGTGATGAGCGCGAGTTCCTATTTGTCATTCAACCCACCCGATATGCGGGTGGTTTGAGTGACATCGGAACCAATTTGGACGACTTTGACGGGGATGTCGGTGTCGCCGCTTGGCTGCACACGGGGAGCAGAGGTTGAGCCTCGTTGCCGAATGCTCGGAGGTTTTGGAGCTTGCCCCTGTCTGGAGTCCTCCTCTTGCGCAGTGGTGAGTGCATGGAGCTCCTCCAGAGCAGTTACTCCGGCGGTGCGATCTCCACGAATCTGGAGAACGCCTGCTGGTGTTGGCATCTTCAACACCAAGTATCCATAATGAGCAGCTGCCATAAATTTGTATAGGGCAGGTCTACCCAAGATGGCGTTGAATGGTAAGTTGATCTGAGCGACGTCGAAGACCAACTTCTCGGTGCGGTACTTCTCCCGTGTCCCGAAGGTAACGGGAAGAATTATAGCTCCGAGTGGGGTAATGGCCCCCGGACCTACTCCGGAGAATGGTCGAGAGGGCTGAAGATCCGAAGGTCGAAGCTGAAGTCTGGTAAAAGCTTCAAAGCTTATAAGGTTCAGCCCCGAACCTCCATCCACCATAACATGATGGAGTTGGATGTTGTTGATGGTGGGAGATACCATCAAGGGTAATTGGCCAGCTCCGACCATGCTTTGAGGACAGTCCGAAGCATCAAAAGTGATGGGTGTGTCCATCCACTTCCGATGTGGCTCCGGTCTAGCTGTAGGAGCTACAGCAGCCATATCCCGCCGCATAGTCTTGATGACACGACGAGAAGTGATGTCCCATGATCCACCAAAGATGGTGTTCATGGTTTTCCGATGCTCGTTGTCGGAGACGTCGGAGTCATCGTCGACGGAGGTGTAGACGGCTTTCAGGACCTTTTTGGGGTCCTAAAACCCTAACTCCTCTTCAGCCGGAGCTTCATCAACCTTCTGTTTTCCCTCCCACTGTCGGAAAGGAGACCCTTCCCGGCGCTTGTTGTAGCGCTCGGCAAGGTTTTGGACCTCCCGACAGTCTTCCAGCTTGTGGTTGCCCGTTTTGTGAATGGGGCACCACATTTTGGATTTGCCGCCATCTTCGGAAGACGGTCGAGGTGGGCGTGGACCCCGACCACCAAGAGTTGCAGTGGCTGCAACGTTGGATGTGCCGGCCGACGGCTTCTTCTTGCCGTTGGTCTTCTTTTTCTTCTTGCCACTCCCGGAGGTAGCGACTTCTTCTTTGGAGGATTTTTTGTGATCCTCCAAGGCTGGTTTGGAGTGCATTTCACGGCCCTCCGCAGCTCTGGCACATTTGTCTGCCAAGCTGAAGAGCTCCGTGACGCTGGTGATCTCTTTGATCGCCAGCTTCTCCAACATCTTCTTGTCTCGTACACCCTGTCTGAATGCCACAATGACAGAAGCGCTTGAGATAGAAGGGATTGTGTTGCGTACCTGAGAGAACCTCTGGATGAATGACCGCAAAGATTCTCCTCCTTTTTGCACGATCGCAAAAAGTTCTAGTTCAGTGCCCGGTCGGGTGTATGAACTCCCGAAGTTGGCAGTGAACTGACGGCACAGCTCCTCCCAACTGTCGATAGAGTTGGGTGGAAGGCTCATAAACCAGGACCTGGCGGTCCCAGTTAAGGCCACTGGAAAGTAGTTGGCCATTACGACCTCGTTTCCTCCAGCTGCTAAGATTGCAGTGGAGTATATCTGCAGAAATTCTACGGGGTTGACAGTCCCGTCGAATTTTTCCGGCAAGTGTGGCCGGAACTTCTGTGGCCATCTAACCATGCGCAGGTGCATGGCTAGGGCGGAACAGCCTCCTCCTACTCCTTCCAGAGTAGAAAGGTCTTGAGCATCCCGTCTTTCTCGAGCTCGCTCGATATGGACACGGCCATCCTGTTGGCGGTATCGGTGATCAAGCTCCGCCCGGAGGTCATGTGTCGAAAGCCGAGATACCTTATGGGTGCGTCGTGCTCTAGAGGGCAACGACATCACTTGCTGTGATGCAGCTCGTCTTCGGTTGTTGGAGACATGCGGACCAAGTCTTCCAGACAACGTCCGTCGCTGCGACGGGGCTCGCCCTGAAGGAGGAGGATCCTGGTTGTTGAGGCGTTCGGCCGCTGCTGCGACCAAATGCTCAACATCAGCCCTCCATTGCTCCATGGCATCTCGAGATGCATCCGGAGGTGGTGGTCGCTGGAGAAGAGCACGCGCTGCATGGAGCGCGTGTTCTGGGTTGTCATGACTTGTCGGCGCAGTATGTGATGCCGGCGCACCATCATGTTGCCCGGCACGTTTTGCCGGAGAAGATGGTGGTGGTGGGAGTGTGACTCCTGCTGGTGCTGAGGCTCCTGCTGGTGGCTGCATGTTGGAGGGATTGCCCCCGACAGCCTGAGCAGCAGGTTGCCCGTTGGATGATCCAGCCGCAGAATTCACCATTCTTGAAAATCTCAGGCGCCCCTACCTGGCGCGCCAACTGTCGACTGTTGGAGTCGGCAGATCTCCTGACACTACTAAAGTGTTGAAGGAGTTTGTAGTTCGGTGTGGGCGCGCGGAGACTCAAGAAGGTGAATCACGATTGGACACGAGAGACACAGTGGTTTACGTGGTTCGGGCCGCCTGAGCGTAATACCCTACTCCACGGGTGTGTGGTGTTGTATTAGTTTATGTATGAAAGCTCACGTCAATGCGTGTGTGCCAGAGAGCGTTCGAGAGCCTCCTCCTTTTCGTGTATCGTCAGTTTGTCCTTTTATAGTACAAGGACAAACCGTTACAAGTTAGCCTGGCCCGACATGTGGCCCCGGCGGTTACTAGTATTGATACACGATTAATTGTTGTTAATAACCCTGTAACGGGCTCCGACAGTACCGTTACAGGTGTTAAGATTGTCCGATTAAGTGTCATTAACATGGAATTAATGACAATTAATCGGGTCTTGAAGTCCGCGGCTATCCTTTGAAGATCCGGAGTCGTTACAATGTCTTCCGGAGGTTTGAAGCGGCCAGCTCCGACGTTTGGACACGTGGCAGCTCCGGAGCTTGCTTGTGGGAAGCGGGAAGCTCCGGGGTAGCCTGGCACGTGTCAGGTCCGGAGCTTCTCTCGGTCAGGGGTTAAGTCCGGAGGTGCCGTTTCGGTACCTAGCCCGGAGCTTCACCCTTGTGGGTAGTAGCTCCGGTCTGGCAGTACACGTGGCAACCTAGGGGTTAACCATGTTGGAGGAGCAGGTCCGGTTATGTCTGACAAGTGGGCCTCCGAGGGTCTTCAATTTGAGTAGACGTCCTTCCCTTGAGATCTTTGTAACCTCAGGGGGTGTATGGTTTTTAGGGTACCGACAACCAGTAACGGTACTATCAAAGCCTGTAACTCAGTTATTAAGGGTAATTAAGCGCATCAAATATGTATCAATATTAGTAACCGCCGGGGCCACACGTCGGGCCAGGCTAACTTGTAACGGCCTGCCCTTTTACTATAAAAGGACAGGACGACGATACATAGGGGAGGCGACGCGCTCACTCTACACTCTCAACTTACGTTGAACTCATACATCCAATACAACACCAACACACCCCGTGGAGTACGGTATTACGCTCAGGCGGCCCGAACCACGTAAATCTTTTTGTCTCCTGCACTGTTTTACATATCACCTTCTTGAATCTCTGCGCGCCCACACCGAACCTCAAACTCCTCCAACACTTTAGTAGTATCGGGAGATCTCCCGGATCAAAACTACCGACAGAGTGGGTCTCCCCAAGAGCCACTTCAAGAGCAATGATGATCTGAAGAAGGTCCGGGCCTACATGGGGTGGTCCAGCGACTCCTTCAACCATCTAGTCCGCACCGGCAAGCTCCCGTTCAAGAAGGAGCGCGACAGCGACATGGTGTACTTCTCTGCGTACACCATGGTGGGGTTGATCCCACCTTTCTCAACTTTCCTTTTGATGCTGCTGGACTTCTATGGTCTGCAGCTGTACCACCTTGGCCCCCATTCCCTTCTTCTTGTGTCAACATTTGTCCACTTCTGCGAGATGTGGGTGGGTATTCCCCCCTACGTCGAGCTCTTCCGCACCTTCTTCACCATCCACACCACCGGGAAGGGGTACAAATTTCATGGCTTCTACTATTTCGTGAAGCGCAAGAAATGCCCCTTCAGATACTTGAGGTTGCTTCCTTCCGGCAAGTGGGACGACTGGAAGAAAGATTGGATCATCGTCACGACAGAGGAGCATGAGAAGTTGGAGCTGCTCGAAGGTCTCCCAAATGTTGACACTGACGCATGGAGTCTGGTTCTGGTGTTGTCAGAGGCCTTCAACCCTGCCTTGACCAGGATCCGCAAATGAGTGGAAGGTGGAGTGACCCCCCAGATGGTCTTCTGCAACTTCCTGGTCAATAGGTGGGCTCCGCTGAAGAAGAGGGAGAAGCTTGCGTGGGCCCTCAATAGCGTGATGGATGAAGACAGGATTGAAATTGGTCTCAAATCCAACTTGGATGGCGCAGCTTTGGAGCTTCATCTCAAGAAGTTCCAGCATGGAATTGACGTCGATGGCAAAGACTTAACTCCGTCGGTGGCTTTCCTCCCTCTAAACATGGAGGCGCAGTTCAGCAGGGAGCTCCGGAGGAGTATGCCGGTGCTTGATGATCTTGGTGAGGTGGAAAGGCTTCCGACCACCAGATTGGCGATCCCTGGATCTTCCGAGGGTGGTCCTGCCCCTGCCCCAAGCCAAAGGACTGAAGACGTCGACAACGGCAAGGGCAAAGAGCCAGCTGAGCCTTCCAGCTGGAAGAGGAAGTTGAAGCACGCTGACGGGAGGTCTGTCAGGCCTGCTCCTTCCCTGACAACTGCTTCCCCCCGCAGGGGGAGGTCTTCTGCTACTACTCCTGCTCTGGTGCAAACGTCTTCGAGAGGCGTAAGCTCCGGACAGTTGACTCCGGCTGCAGTGCTGGCTAGAGGCTCCAAGTTTGAGGGTTCTTCCCGGCAAAGGGAAGCTCCCACCAAAAGAACTCCGGCGGCTGCGAGTGTTCCTCAACCGAGGTTCGAAGCAGTTGCCTCACCAGACTTGGTGGGCTCTAGCTCCGGGCCTCAGAAGAAGCGGTTCTGAGGCGACTGGGTGATAGCATCCCGAGGTAAGCATTGAATGCTCACTCTGAAATGTTAATCTTGCTTTTGGATATGTCTTTAATCTTCTCTTCCCTTTATTTTTAGGACATCGAAGAAGTGTAACACCCTAAATTTTCGCATCATGCATCGCATACATGATCATGCATTAAACATTAGTAGGATAAAAGAAAGATAATAAAAGATAAAACATACATATATGGTGTAGCAAAAGAAGAAAAAGAAAATAATAATTATAGCCTAAAACCTGTAATAGGGAATAAGTATAAAAATAATAATAAAAAAAAATATATAAATATATATATATAACAATTATATATATATAAAAAATAAAATATAAATAATAAAATATATTATAGTAATAAAAATATAAAAAGGATAAAATAAAAAAATAAAAGAAAAAGAAAACATATATAAAAAATATAAAGAATAAATAAATAATATAATAATATAAAAAAAAGAAATGAAAAAGAAAAAAAACCAACGCTGGCCAGGCGGCCGAGCCGGCCCAGCCAGCCGGCCCCGCGGCCCCAGCGCCTCGACCGCGCGCGCAGCCCCGCACGCGCCGACCGAGCGCCCCGGCCTTCCCGCCGCGCAGCGCCCCGCCTGGGCCCCACCCCACCCCACGCGCCCTCACGCGCGCGACGCGCGCGCCAGCTCCCGCTGGGTCCCACCCCGCCGCGCCTCCCACGCCCCGCCGTCCTCCCGATGCAGCGCGCGACCGGCCCCACCCCGCCGCCTTCCCGCGCGCGACCGCGCCCCGCTCGCCCACGCGTCCCGCCCCGACCGGCCGCAGCGCGCGACGCCCCGCCCGAGGCCCCGCGCGCCTGCAGCGCCGCATGCGCGCCGTGCGCCGGCCCTAGGTGCTGCGTATGCCCTAGCCGCCCCTATAAAAGGCCCAGGGCATCGTAATCCCCAGCGCCCAGAAAGCCACGCCGCCAGAAAAAAAGGGGGACCAGAGGCTGCGCTGCCAGGGGAAGAAAAGGAAGAAAAAAAGAGGGGAAGAAGAGGAAGAAAAAGAGGAGGGTGCCGTCGTCCACCGGAGATCGTCGCCGTCGTCATGCCGCCGGAGGATCTTGCGCATCTACTTCGTCTACGCGTCACCTTCGTCCCTCGATCTTCCAAGCCATCGCATCTACGGTAGGATTCATTTTTCCAATGCGAATTTTAGCGATGTATTAGATCTAATAGACGTAAATTGATTTTAGTTGCACCATTATTTTATTTTCAGCAGCATTAATCCACTCTAAAACCCCCGTAAACTCATATGAACATGTATGAACTAGTTGCATCTAATTAATAAACAATTGTAGTTAATTAATAATTAAACTTTGCATGCATGCATATCATCGCATGTTGATTAATGTGTGTGCATCATGTTGATTTGTATGCATTTTCTTGTATGTGTGATCACGAGTAGAGGGAAGTGCTCAAGAGATCGTGTATGAGGATTTCCAGAATCAAGACTTCGAAGGGCTTGAGCAACCCTATCCGCCGGAGCAAGGCAAGTGTCCTTGAAGCATATTGATCCTGTTTTTAAAATAAATGTTTTGTTTGAAAACTGCATGCTTGTGTCAATTTGATGGGAATCCTATGGTAGGAAGTTTACTAGATTTGTTAAACCACCCTTGTCACCTGGAATATATGGTAGAGAGTCGGGAAGGGCTTTTACCTTTTTGCTTCGCTTAATTAATTGGGATGGCAAACAACACTACACATTTAATTATGCATCAATGATATTCTGGTTAATGTGAACTGGTCAATACGATGGGTGATCTAAACAAGCCTGGTATGTGGATGGGTTGGATGTTATGGTGGTTTGCTTGCCTTAGATCTAAGGACCGGTTCATGCGAGAATAGGCCAGGACTACAGTGCCACCACGAGGCCAAGTATGGGTGCAGCGTAGCTGATTAATTAGGGCTTTGCTAGTGCTGTTTGGACCATTGTGGATGCTCGGGGAAGGGGTAGTCGGATTGGGTTTGTTGATGATTGGCGGGACTACCCTGGGATCCGAATGGCTCAAGAGGGGGCCCTTGGTTGAAGATGTGCTCAGTTGGAGGCATCGCCACCGGTGAAACCTCAATGGGGTCTAAATAGGCTAGTAATCCCTTTGTAAAGGCTATTTTGTGATCTCTTGGCCATACACCAAAGGAAGTGTAATTGGCATAAAGGAGGTTCTTTAGTCGCCGACGGGTGATGAAATCACAAACACGTGGGTAAATAGGTACAAACTCTGCAGAGTTAACTAAAACTATCATGATAGCCGTGCTCCCGGTTATGAGCACCTGGACAACTTCCATGATTAGAGGGAAATTGGAATTTGGGATGGTTATGGTATTGGAATGGTTATGGTTTGGTAATGGTTATGCATGGTTATGGATTTATTTCTGGTATTGAATATGGTTATTGGCAATGGTGAAATCTGGAATTATTGATGAGGATGGTGAATTATGGACTGGTATTATGATATTATTTATGATTATGATGGGTTTACTTCACATACATATAATATATTGCTTTTCAAATGTTTTACTGTACTTTTCAGCACTCTGCCATTATTATTGTTGTCATTTGAATCAGCCACATGTCATACTTTCCACACTTGCTGAGTACGACATGTACTCACTCTTGCAATCCCCCACCCCCCCACAGCTGCAGGTCAGGATTGTGAGTTTAATGGCGATAATGCGGAGTTCTAGGCCGTGTCTACCGTCAGCTTTGCCTGTGGTGTCATTAGAGCTGCGCTATCCCTTTTGCTTAGTTTGCTTAGTTGCTTAATTAGTTTATTTCCGCTGCATTAGTTGAACTTGTAATTAATATTCATTAGAGCTTGTATTCGAGGATAATATGGTTTGTGTAATAAAATTTGATAATTAATCTTGTTCATTGGTAATTTTCTGTATACTCTTTTGTGATTGCACTCGTGTATGTGTGTTGAACACCCTGGGCACACATATGCGTTAGCTTGGTTCATTTCTTCAGAACCGAGCGTCACAGATTGGTATCAGAGCCACAGGTTGACCGTAGGACGTAGTCTAGATAGAATGGACTCTTTAGAGCACATAGGTGCACTCAGGAATCAATGTGTTTTTGCTTAGTGTGCTGTTTGCTATATATATTGTTTGCTTGTGTGCTTAATAGAGGATTTTGGGATGCTTTAGCATTTCCATGTCCACCTAGGATAGTATAGCTAGTTGGTTAGCTTCATATCCCTTGATGCATATAGTTGGGGACGTTTCTAAATTCTTATCTATTGCTTCTCTCTAGATGGTGAGGACTCGCAACCAGAGGGATGCTAATGATGAGGAGGAGAACAATGGAGTGCCTCAGAACAACATCGGGCAAGGACCTGCTCATGGAGCTATCAACATTGAGCAGCTTTTGGCTATGCAAAACCAGCTCATGCTGACCATGATACAGACTATGGGACAGCTGTAGGCTGGCAATATCAACAATCAGCCCCACATGCCTCCATCGCCACCCCCGCCTCCTCATAACCGGTTGGGAGAGTTTATGAGGACTAGGCCGCCAACCTTTGCTCAAGCTGCTGACCCTATGGATGCTGATGATTGGCTCAAGTCCGTGGAGAATAAGCTAGCCATTGTCCAATGCAGTGACCGGGAGAAGGTCCTATTCGCTTCTCATCAACTCGTTGGAGCAGCTGCGGATTGGTGGGATGCTTATTGCAGTGCTCATGAGAGCCAAGAAAGAATCACTTGGGCCGAATTCAAGGAGAATTTTCGTTCTCATTATGTGCCCGAGGGTGTTATGATCTTGAAGAGGCAAGAATTTGAGAATTTAAGGCAAGGAAGATCAAGCGTGAGTGAATATCTCAACAAGTTCACTCAACTCTCAAGGTATGCGCCTGAGGATGTTAGTCGGGACAGCCGGAAGCAATACTTGTTCATGAGGGGTTTGAACAATGAGATCCAAGTGCAACTACTCAACTGCGATTATGCCAATTTTCAGAAGCTTGTGGACAAAGCAATTGTGGTTGAGAACAAGATCCGTGAGATGGAGCAAGAAATCAAGAGGAAGGCGCCATATCAAGGACAATAACAAGGAAGTAATGTGCGCCCTCGCCTTGCACCACCCAATGCACCCTATTACAGCTCCCCTATCCCTGCTCAGCGCCCTGGTTATGCACCGCGTCCAACTCAGTTTGTGCAGCAACGCCCTGTTATGCAAGCACCTAGGCCCCCAATGCCTTATGCGCCTCGTGCTGATTTTCCTGGAGCAAATGTTCAGAACCAAGCTCGTCCCAATAATTCTGGTGGAGTTAAGAAGTGCTATACTTGTGGAGAAGCTGGACACTTTGCGCATCAATGTCCTAAGTCAGGACTTGGTCAAGGAAGCAATGCGCCGAGGCAAAACCCAAGACCCAATGGAGGACAGCCACAAGGGAACCGTGGACAACAAAATTTTGCTCGTGGCAACGTGAACCATGTCTCTACGGAGGATGCTCAACAAGCTGATGACGTGGTCATTGGTATGTTTCTCTCCAATTCCAACCCCGCGACTATGTTATTTGATTCTGGAGCATCACATTCATTCATTGCATCGAAGTATGTTGCCAAGTATAGTTTGCCTATCTCTCATATGAAGTTTACTCTGTTGGTTAAGTCTCCTGGAGGAGAGATGAGGACAAATATAGTATGTCCAAAAGTAAGCCTTAGAATAAGGGGGGTAGACTTCTCCGCCAACCTCATAGTTTTGGATTCTCAAGGATTGGACATTATACTTGGTATGGACTGGTTGAGGAAGCACAATGGAGTTATTGAGTGTGCCACGAAGACGGTGAAGTTGACCAATGAAGAAGGGATCACCGTAGAATTTGAAGCATCTCAAACCGCACCGAAGCAATTGGAGTTGAATCATATGGACGGTGCCACAATTGAGGAGATTCCGGTGGTGTGTGAATTTTTGGATGTTTTTCCGGATGAGTTGCCAGGTATGCCACCTGATCGAGACATTGAGTTTGTTATCGATTTATTACCTGGAACTGCGCCTATAGCTAAGAGGCCGTATAGGATGCCTCCTATGGAATTAGCGGAGCTCAAGAAGCAGATTCAAGAGCAATTAGAGAAGGGTTTTATTCGCCCTAGATCTTCACCTTGGGGTGCGTCCGTTATATTTGTGGACAAGAAGGATGGAACGCAAAGGATGTGTGTGGATTACCGAGCTCTCAACGAGATGACCATCAAGAACAAGTACACCTTGCCCCGTATAGAGGATTTGTTTGATCAGATGAAAGGCGCCTGTGTGTTTTCCAAGATTGATTTGAGGTCGGGATACTTTCAAATGAAGATTAGACCATTGGACATACCCAAAACAACTTTTAGAACACGGTATGGATCTTATGAGTACACTGTGATGTCTTTTGGATTGACAAATGCGCCTGCCTACTTAATGTACCTCATGAATAAGGTCTTCATGGAGTACTTGGATAAGTTTGTTGTGGTATTCATTGATGATATTATGATCTACTCAAAGGATGAGAAGGAACATAAGGAACACTTGAGGCTTATGTTGCAGAAATTGAGGGAGCATCAATTGTATGCCAAGTTCAGCAAGTGCCAGTTTTGGTTGAAAGAGGTGCCATTTTTGGGTCATCTAATCTCAGGAGGAGGAGTATCGATTGACCCCGGAAAAGTGAGAGACGTGTTGAAGTGGGAACCACCACAAAACGTCAAGGAAATAAGGAGTTTTCTTGGGATGGATGGATATTACCGTCGATTTATCAAGGATTTTTCCAAGATAGCCAAGCCTATGACGGAGTTGCTAATGAAGGGAAAGGCGTTCCAATGGACGGAAGCTTGTCAAAACAGTTTTGAGGAGTTGAAGAAGAGGTTAACAACAGCCCCAGTTTTGGTATTGCCGGAAGTAAGCAAGAGTTTTGATATTTATTGTGACGCATCAAGACAAGGACTCGGATGCGTGCTTATGCAAGAAGGTCAAGTGGTCGCCTATGCGTCCAGATAATTGAAGAAACATGAGCAGAATTACCCAACACATGATTTAGAACTTGCAGCCGTGGTACATGCATTGAAGATTTGGAGACACTATATTCTTGGACATAGGTGTGAAATTTACACGGATCATAAGAGTTTGAAGTATATTTTCACACAAACGGATCTGAACTTGAGGCAACGAAGATGGTTGGAGCTCATCAAAGATTATGATTTGGGGATCAACTATCATCCGGGAAAGGCCAATGTAGTGGCCGATGCTTTGAGTAGGAAGGGAGTAAGTCATCGACTCACGGTTCGAGAGTTACCATTCGAGTTATGTAAGGAGTTTGAATGGTTGAACCTCGGGTTTGTAAATGAGATGGAGATGATGGAGTTAAACCCAACCTTGGAGCAAGAAATTCGAGAAGCACAAACCACGAATGAGGAGATCAAGGAAATCAAGGAAAGGATCGAGGAAGGGAGAGAATTCAGATTTGATGAAGACGAACATGGTACCTTATGGCTTGGAAAGAGGATCGTTGTGCCTAATGTAAAGCATATTCGGGAAACAATATTGAAGGAGGCACATGACTCACCTTACTCAATTCATCCTGGCTGTACGAAGATGTACAAGGACTTAAAGACATGCTATTGGTGGGCCAACATGAAAAAGGACATAGCCGAATATGTTGCACTTTGCGATGTGTGCCGACGAGTGAAAGCTGAACATCAAAGGCCAACCGGATTGTTACAACCATTGAAGATCCCGGAGTGGAAGTGGGAAGAGATTGGTATGGACATTATAGTTGGATTACCGCGAACTCAGTCTGGCTATGATTCAATATGGGTCATTGTGGATCGGTTGACAAAATCAGCTCACTTCATCCCTGTCAAGACCACATATACCACCGCAAAGCTAGCAGAATTGTATATGGAGCATATTGTGTGTCGACACGGAGTACCGAAGAAGATAGTCTCGGATAGAGGTTCTCAGTTTACCTCCAGATTTTGGCAGAAATTGCATGAAGCAATGGGAACAAGGTTGAACTTCAGTTCGGCGTATCACCCTCAAACAGATGGACAAACCGAGAGGACCAACCAAATTTTGGAAGACATGTTATGAGCTTGTGCTTTAAAGCATGGGAAAAGTTGGGATAAAAGTTTGCCGTACGCTGAATTCTCGTACAACAATAGCTACCAAGCAAGTCTGAAAATGTCACCCTACGAAGCATTGTACGGAAGGAAGTGTAGGACTCCCTTGTTTTGGAATGAAACCGGAGAGAATCAAGTGTTTGGTCCTGACGTGTTACAAGGAGCTGAAAGGCAAGTCCAAATAATACGGGAAAACTTAAAGGCTTCCCAGTCTCGACAGAAAGGTTATGCTGATAATAGGCGAAAGAGTTTGACTTTTGAAGCTGGAGATTTTGTATACCTCAAAGTGTCACCTATAAGAGGTCAGCGACGGTTTAACGTCAAAGGAAAACTGGCACCTTGTTACATTGGACCATTCAAGATTTTGGACAAACGAGGAGAAGTAGCATATCGACTTGAGCTGCCGGCGTATCTCTCCGATGTACACGACGTATTTCACGTCTCTCAACTCAAGAAGTGTCTCAGGGTACCGGAAGAACAAGTGCCGATGGATGAGTTAGAACTTCAGGAGGATTTGTCCTATGTCGAGCAACCTATCAAAATTTTGGACATGAAGGAAAGGGTCACAAGAAATAAGAGGATCCGTTGGTGCAAAGTGCAATGGAAACACCATACAGAAGCTGAAGCTACATGGGAACATGATGAAGACTTGAAGGCAGAATTCCCTTATCTTTTCTCCACGCTATCGAATCTCGAGGGCGAGATTCACTTTAAGGAGGGTAGGTTTGTAACACCCTAAATTTTCGCATCATGCATCGCATACATGATCATGCATTAAACATTAGTAGGATAAAAGAAAGATAATAAAAGATAAAACATACATATATGGTGTAGCAAAAGAAAAAAAAGAAAATAATAATTATAGCCTAAAACCTGTAATAGGGAATAAGTATAAAAATAATAATAAAAAAATATATAAATATATATAACAATTATATATATATAATAAAATATAAATAATAAAATATATTACAATAATAAAAATATAAAAAGTATAAAATAAAAAATAAAAGAAAAAGAAAATATATAAAAAAATATAAAGAATAAATAAATAATATAATAATATAAAAAAAAAAGAAAAGAAAAAGAAAAAAACCAACGCTGGCCAGGCGGCTGAGCCGGCCCAGCCAGCCGGCCCCGCGGCCCCAGCGCCTCGACCGCGCCCGCAGCCCCGCACGCGCCGACCGAGCGCCCCGCCTGGGCCCCACCCCACCCCGCGCGCCCTCACGCGCGCGACGCGCGCGCCAGCTCCCGCTGGGTCCCACCCCGCCGCGCCACCCACGCCCCGCTGCCCTCCCGATGCAGCGCGCGACCGGCCCCACCCCGCCGCCTTCCCGCGCGCGACCGCGCCCCGCTCGCCCACGCGTCCCACCCCGACCGGCCGCAGCGCGCGACGCCCCGCCCGAGCCCCCGAGCGCCTGCAGCGCCGCATGCGCGTCGTGCGCCGGCCCTAGGTGCTGCGTATGCCCTAGCCGCCCCTATAAAAGGCCCAGGGCATCATAATCCCCAGCGCCCAGAAAGCCACGCCGCCAAAAAAAAAGGGGGACCAGAGGTTACGCCGCCAGGGGAAGAAAAGGAAGAAAAAAAGAGGGGAAGAAGAGGAAGAAAAAGAGGAGGGTGCCGTCGTCCACCGAAGATCGTCGCCGTCGTCGTGCCGCCGGAGGATCTTGCGCATCTACTTCATCTATGCGTCACCTTCGTCCCTCGATCTTCCAAGCCATCGCATCTACGGTAGGATTCGTTTTTCCAATGCGAATTTTAGCGACGTATTAGATCTAATAGACGTAAATTGATTTTAGTTGCACCATAATTTTATTTTCAGCAGCATTAATCCACTCTAAAACCCCCGTAAACTCATATGAACACGTATGAACTAGTTGCATCTAATTAATAAACAACTGTAGTTAATTAATAATTAAACTTTGCATGCATGCATATCATCGCATGTTGATTAATGTGTGTGCATCATGTTGAATTGTATGCATTTTCTTGTATGTGTGATTACGAGTAGAGGGAAGTGCTCAAGAGATCGTGTACGAGGATTTCCAGAATCAAGACTTCGAAGCGCTTGAGCAACCCTATCCGCCGGAGCAAGGCAAGTGTCCTTGAAGCATATTGATCCTATTTTTAAAATAAATGTTTTGTTTGAAAACTGCATGCTTGTGTCAATTTGATGGGAATCCTCTGGTAGGAAGTTTACTAGATTTGTTAAACCACCCTTGTCACCTGGAATATATGGTAGAGAGTCGGGAAGGGCTTTTACCTTTTTGCTTCGCTTAATTAATTGGGATGGCAAACAACACTACACATTTAATTATGCATCAATGATATTCTGGTTAATGTGAACTGGTCAATACGATGGGTGATCTAAGCAAGCCTGGTATGTGGATGGGTTGGATGTTATGGTAGTTTGCTTGCCTTAGATCTAAGGACCGGTTCATGCGAGAATAGGCCAGGACTACAGTGCCACCACGAGGCCAAGTATGGGTGCGGCGTAGCTGATTAATTAGGGCTTTGCTAGTGCTGTTTGGACCATTGTGGATGCTCGGGGAAGGGGTAGTCGGATTGGGTTTGTTGAATATTGGCGGGACTACCCTGGGATCCGAATGGCTCAAGAGGGGGCCCTTAGTTGAAGATGTGCTCAGTTGGAGGCATCGCCACCGGTGAAACCTCAGTGGGGTCTAAATAGGCTAGTAATCCCTTTGTAAAGGCTATTTTGTGATCTCTTGGCCATACACCAAAGGAAATGTAATTGGCATAAGGGAGGTTCTTTAGTCGCAGACGGGTGATGAAATCACAAACACGTGGGTAAAGAGGTACAAACTCTGCAGAGTTAACTAAAACTATCATGATAGCCGTGCTCCCGGTTATGAGCACCTGGACAACTTCCATGATTAGAGGGAAATTGGAATTTGGGATGGTTATGGTATTGGAATGGTTATGGTTTGGTAATGGTTATGGATGGTTATGGATTTATTTCTGGTATTGAATATGGTTATTGGCAACGGTGAAATCTGGAATTATTGATGAGGATGGTGAATTATGGACTGGTATTATGATATTATATATGATTATGATGGGTTTACTTCACATACATATAATATATTGCTTTTCAAATGTTTTACTGTACTTTTCAGCACTCTGCCATTATTATTGTCGTCATATGAATCAGCCACATGTCATACTTTCCACACTTGCTGAGTACGACATGTACTCACTCTTGCAATCCCCCCCCCCCAACAGCTGCAGGTCAGGATTGTGAGTTTAATGGCGATAATGCGGAGTTCTAGGCCGTGTCTACCGTCAGCTTTGCCTGTGGTGTTATTGGAGCTGCGCTATCCCTTTTGCTTAGTTTGCTTAGTTTCTTAATTAGTTTATTTCCGCTGCATTAGTTGAACTTGTCATTAATATTCATTAGAGCTTGTATTCGAGGATAATATGGTTTGTGTAATAAAATTTGATAATTAATCTTGTTCTGTGGTAATTTTCTGTATACTCTTTTGTGATTGCACTCGTGTATGTGTGTTGAACACTCTGGGCACATATATGCGTTAGATTGGTTCATTTTTTCGGAACCGGGCGTCACAAGAAGGGACCCGGAGCTTCAACGCCTGTTGCGACGGCTGGGGCTGCACCTGTCGAAGCTCCGGCTTCGATTGTTGAGCCTCCTCGTCAAGCGGAGGTGGAAGCCGCGACAGCTCCGGCGCCAGCTGTCATGAGCCTGGACTCGGAGTCCTCACCTGAAGCTCCTGTGGTAGCGCCGGACTGCATGAGGGAAGTTGAAGAGGTGCCCCTAGCGGCAAGGCTAGTGCTGCATCACTGGCGACGCCAGAAGTTCCGGCTTCCAAGCCGGAAGTTGTCAAAGCCCTGGCTGTTGAGCCAGAGGTAGCTGAAGTCCTGGCTGTTGAGCCAGAGATTGTCAAGGTTCAGGCCCTTGTGCCAGGAACGGTTGAAGATCCGATGGCAGAGCCGAAAGTTGTAGAGGGTCCGGCTGCTGAGCCGGAGGAGCTTGGAGGTCCGGCAATTGTGCCGAAGGTGGTCAAAGGTCCGGCGGTTGTGCCGGAGGTGGTCGCTGCACCGGGGCCCGAACCAGTGGAGGTCGAGGCCCCAGTTGAAGCTCCTGCTGCTGCTCTAGAAGTGGTGGTCCCGGAGGTATCGACGCCAATGCCAGAGCAGCTTGCAGGACCGGCGACAGGTCCTTCAACATCAGAGCCGTCAACTAAAGACCCAGAAGTGGTGCCTTCACCTGCTCCAGAGGCGGAAGTTCCCCCCGTGGGTTCTTCTGCTGCCACTGAAGGGCTCCAGGAGAGCGGCCCCAGCGCCGCTGGATTACAGGGGACCATATTGTAGAGTGGGACCCCATTTTTGTTATGGAGAACCCACTTGAGCCTGCGGAAATGATCCCGACAGGCCCGAAACCTATCCCTCTGGCGTTGTCCATAGACAACGCCTGTTGAAGCCTTCGACAGGTCCAGCTAGCCTTCGACCATGAGAGCAGAGCTTTGGAGGAGGAGCACAACACCTTAAGGCGTTGGCGCAACAGACTCCATTTTGAGACCAAGCTTGCTCAGACGAGGCTGGCTGACCATAAGGAATGAATACAAGGGGAGAAGGCACCGTTAGAGTACCGGGACAAGTTGATGGAGGAGAAGGAGGCCGCCATCCGGGTGCTCCATGCTAACTCCAGGGAAATTCTGGAGCAAGCCAAAGAGAGACATGACGCTGCTGACGAGCGATACGAAAAGCTTGCAGAGTTGAATGAAACTCTCATGAAGCGTCGAGCGGACCTGGAGGCGAGGGAGGAAAAACTCTTGGGGCAGCAGGAGGATGTGGTGAGGAGGGAAGCAGAGGTCACCCATAAGTTGGCTCTGGGTGAGAAAAATTTGGCGGATCACAGCAAAAAGCTGGATCTATGGAAGGAGGAAGAGAGGAAGAAGAACTGGAATGTGGGGTAAGATCTCTCGAAAAGAGAGTCTGACATTGCCGCTAGGGAGGAGAGAGTCAAGGGCAGGGAGAAGGACCTAACTGAGAGGCGGAACCGCATTCACCTCCGGGAGACGGAGCTAGCCGACCAGGAGAAGCAAGTTGCTGAGGTCAAGCAGCAGCATTCCAAGCTGGCTGAGCGACTTGCCTGTGAAAGCTCGGAGCTTAAGGCCGCTCGGAGGTCACTAGAGGAGCTGCAGAGCTCCAAGGAAACTGAGTCCCTGATGGTTTGGGACTTCCTGGGGCGTGCGGACAGGTCCCTCGCGCCCCTTGGGTTCAGTCCAGTACGCCCAGAGAACCCGGCGCAGGAACTTGACCAGACGCTGGCGACACTTAGCTCTGCTGGCAGCAAACTCAACGCGATGGGTGACGTCATTGCCGATCAACTGGAGACGGAGGGTAAGTCCTTGGCCAAGAACATCGCTGAGTATGTCTTGGCATGTTACCGGAGCCGAGACCCCCAGTTCTCCCTCGATCCGGTTTTTGAAGGAATCATCGCGAAGGAGGAAGATGTCGCTAGGGCTAGTGTTCAAGAAGCTGCTGAGAAGGTTGCTTCATTTTTCCACAGGACCTAGATCCTCCAGTAGCTAAGACTTTTCTCCCTTTGTCCCTTTTAATCTCAATTTTGTAATCCAATTCTTCTAATTAATGAAATTCTCCTTTTTGTCTTGAATTTCACTTTGTCTTCAATATACTGTGTCATGTCATGTCTTGTTGGCCCCTTGGTACATGTGTACAGTTGAGATGTGTACATGTACCAAAGGTTATGACAGTATGTTGAAGTCTTCAATTTTGAAGCGTCGAAGACAGGCCCCCTGCAAGGGTCGGAGCTTGGTAACTCCGGCGTCAATATATTAGATATTGACAGCGAACCTATCTTGGCAGATGTTGGATCTTAGTAGCTCCGACGTCGTCCATCATCGCTATGAATTTTTGCTTTTCCTGTACATCAAAGGCAAGGGAGAAAGTAAAATTCGTCCTCTTGTCTATAAATTGGTTATGACTTATTGTTCTTATTTGAACTTTATGTCCGAAGAAACTCAACATGGTAACAAGCGTTTTGATATAATCTTCGTATATCCACATGCCTTTTTTAGTATTCACCCTACTGAGGCTTGCCGGGGTGTAGGTAGAGTGGCGTACTTAGAGTGCAGGACCAGGATAAGTCGATAGCACACTCCAGACCTAGGTTGGCTTGGCGTTCAGGCAAGTAGACTATGTGGCGATGTTAAGATCCAAAAAAAACTATCAATAAGGCTTGTAATGCATGTGAGTTACTTGGAACAAAATTCAAAAAGATTTGCACAACTTCATTATAGACAAGCGGGGTAAAAATAATTTGACATATTGAGCCTTGTACAAAAAGTAAATGCACATGGAGCCTCTTTTCACACAACAATGCTTTTCATTATAGGTCCGGATTACAGGGGAGACAAGGACACACTTAGGGTGCTGGACCAAGCTAAATGTGCTATACATCTTGTGCTAACCCAGAGCAAGTAGTTACACTTTTAGTATTGTGACTGTGTCAAGTGTTACTTGAACTTTTCTGGACCCTCCCGGAGGGGTCCGGATGTTCTCCTGGAGGACTTGCTCGACTCTGTATAATGACTCTACAACATGCATTGTGTGTAATTACAGACTCACCTCCGTGATTCTATCATAAAACTTATGGAGGTCGCCTTTTTCGAGCTGTCGGTCATGCACGTGCCTTTGATGGTAGTGCCAGAGCGCTTGGCGATAACGTGCATTTCAAACAGCTGCTCGGCACCTTCCCTCGTCGACGAGGTCAAGGTCTTCATGCCGGAGTTGGTCCTGCGTGGCTTCGTCGAAGGTCCGGACCCGGAGGGACCCCATGGTGATCTCGAGAGGAAGGACTGCTTCAGCTCCGTACACAAGGAAAAATGGAGTCTCCCCAGTTGACCGATTAGGTGTTGTCCTATTAGCCCATAATGTAGACGAAAGCTCTTCAATCCAGTTAGCTCCATGCTTTTTCAAGCGCTCATATGTGCGCGTATTGAGTCCTTTTAAGATTTATGCATTTGCTCTCTCGGCTTGGCCATTGCTTGCTGGATGAGCTAGTGAAGCATAGCTAAGTTGAATGCCGAGGTCTTCGCAATATTCTTGGAATGCAGTACTTGTGAATTGAGTTCCGTTGTCAGTTATGACTTTGTTTGGAACTCCAAATATGCATATAATGTACTTAAAGAACTTGATTGTTGATTGTTTGTTGATTGTTACTACTGGAGTTGCTTTCGGCCATTTGGTGAACTTGTCGATGGCGACATATAGGAACCTGTAACCTCCTACGGCTTTTGGGAAAGGTCCCAAGATATCCATGCCCAACATAGCGAATGGCCATGTAGGAGGTATCATTTGTAGTGATTGAGCCGGTCTATGAATTTGTTTTGCATAGAACTGACATGCTTCAGATTTCTTCACTAGCTCAACCGCATCCTGGGGTGTTGTAGGCCAGTAAAAGTCATGCCGAAAGGCTTTACCGACCAGTGTGCGAGAAGATGCGTGATTCCCGCACTCGCCTCCATGAATTTCTGCGAGGAGATTGCGGCCTTCTTCCCTTGCAATGCACCACATTAGGATGTTATTGGTACCGCGTCGGTAGAGATCCCCTTCTACCAACATGTATCTTTTAGCCAATCTGACAATCCAGTCA
This sequence comes from Tuctoria greenei, assembly GCA_036927565.1. Classification (NCBI taxonomy): domain Eukaryota; kingdom Viridiplantae; phylum Streptophyta; class Magnoliopsida; order Poales; family Poaceae; genus Tuctoria; species Tuctoria greenei. The sequence goes on along the minus strand of JAYESD010000004.1, from coordinate 17,299,804 downwards.
TCGGATACACTGTCTTCAGGAAGGATATTGTCTTTCAAGTAGCTCCGGATCTCCGAGATCCATGCATCGGAGCTAACTTGAGCTTCTAAGTCTTGTGTGTTGGGTTGCTCGGAGCTTCCGACAGCACCTACGACCCTTGGTGAATGCCATGGTAACAGGGCCACCGGGACTGCCATCTTCGAGGTGCTGGTCTCGCCCCCTTTGCTCAGTTCGGCAGGTTGAGCTGTTGGTTTTGATAACCTCCAGACAAAGATTCTGTCGGGAGCCAGAGCTCTGGTTGAGGCTTTTGTCGAGAGTTCATCGGCTTCGGAGTTATGAAGGCGCTGAACATGATGGATATCCAGGACTTTGAAGTCCTTCTGAAGCCTCTGGACTTCAAGGAGATAAGCAGCTAATTGAGAATTGTTACATGAGCATTCACCTTTCACTTGCTTGATGATGAGCTGTGAATCTTCCTTCACCAATAGTTGTTTGAAACCATAAGATAGTGCCACCTTGAGTCCATAGATGAGGGCTTCATACTCCGCCATATTGTTGGTTGCCTTGAAGTCAAGGTGTACCATATACTTGACCTTCTCTCCAGTCGTAGCTAGGAGAAGGACTCCAGCTCCGGCCCCCTACTTCTGCACGGAGCCATCGAAGTAGAGGGTCCAGTGAGGCTCAGTGAATACCGGAACTTTGAGCTCTGGTTTCTGCTCACTGTGGCCCCCAGGATTTGATGGAGAGGGAGTCCACTCCGCCACAAAGTCAGCCAAGGCTTGACTTTTAATTGCTTGTCTTGACACGAATTCTAGATTGAATTCTGTCAGCTCCGCTGCCCACTTTGCAATATTCCCAGTGGAATTAGGGTTATGTAAAATTTCATGTAGTGGGAAAGAAGTTACCACTGATATTTTGTGGTCTTGGAAGTAATGACGAAGCTTTTTTGAGGCGTTGAGAACTGCGTAAAGCAGTTTATGCACCTCAATGTATCTTGTCTTGGCGTCGTGGAGTACTTCACTGATGAAGTACACTGGGCGCTGGACTGTCCAGACCCTCCCGGAGGGGCCCGGAGCTTCCTCTGCATCAACCCGGACCCTCCTGGAGGGGTCTGGACCTTCTTCTGGAATTTCCAGGTCCCTACCAAAGGAATCCGAAGCCTCATCTGGAGTGACCTGGACCCTCCCAGAGGGGTCTGGATCTTCTTGTTCAGTAGCAGTTACTCCTTCCTTTGAAGGAGGTTGATTCTCCAGCATCTCGCCTTTAGGTAGTTTCGGACCCTCCCGGAGGGGTCTAGACTCCTGAATTGAGGATGGCTCCAGTCTTTCCGCGACCAGGACCATACTGACAACCTCTGTAGTTGCTGAAATGTAAAGCAGTAAAGGCTCACCAGGGTCCGGAGCTACCAGAATTGATAGTGTGGTGAGGAGCTGTTTCAACTCTTATAACGCCTTTTCTGCTTCTTGAGACCAATGAAATGGCCCGGACTTCCTCAAGAGTTTGAAGAGGGGTAGCACCTGTTCTGCTAGTCTTGAGATAAATCGACTGAGCGCAGCTAGACATCCAGTAAATTTTTGGACATCTTTAATGCGGGCTGGGGGCCGCATTTCTTCTATAGCCTTGATCTTTGCCGTATTTGCTTCGATTCCTCGATGAGTCACAAAGAAACCCAAAAGCTTCCTGGAACTAACCCCGAAGACACACTTGTCTGGGTTCAGCTTGGTGCGTGTAGTAGGCAACTTGTCGAAGACGGCTTGTAAGTTGTCAAGGAGCGATTCCTTGTTTTAAATCTTCATGACGATGTCATAAACATACACCTCCACCAAGCCTTTGATTAGCTCTCCAAATGTGTTATACATAGGTTGCACAAATGTTGAAGCAGCATTTTTGAGACCAAATGGCATGGCAGTATAACAATACAATCCATCTACTGTTATGAAGGTAGTATGCTCTTCATCTTCCTTAGACATTTGGATTTGATGATATCCTAAATATGCATATAAGAAACACAGTAGTTCGCACTCGGAGGTGGAATCCACTATCTGATCTATTCTAGGTAGTGGTAATGGATCTTTTGGACATGCCTTATTTAAGGTGGTGTAGTCGATACATATATGAAGCTTCCCACCGGCCTTGGGTACGACAATTGGGTTTGCCATCCATTTTGGATGGAAGACTTCCCAGATGAATCCAGCTTTGAGCGACTTCTTGATTTCCTATCAGATGAAGTTTTGCCGCCCAATTGATTGTTTCCGGGGCTTCTGGTGTTTAGGTTGGGCGTTTGGGTATATCTTCATATTGTGCTCAATCACCTCCCTAGGGATCCTAGGCATTTGTGACGGTTGCCAGGCAAACACGTCGACATTAGCCCAGAGGAAAGTGATGAGCGCGAGTTCCTATTTGTTGTTCAGACCCTCCGATATACGGGTAGTCTGAGCAGCATCGGAACCAATTTGGACGACTTTGACGGGAACGTCGGCGTCGCCGCTTGGTTGCACACGAGGTGCGGAGGTAGAGCCTTTGTGGTGAATGCTTGGAGGGTTCGCAGCTGGCTCTTTTCCAGATGCTTCCTCTTGCGCTGTGGTAAGCACATAGAGTTCTTCCAGAGCAGTGACTCCTACGGTGCGATCTCCACGGATCCGGAGAACGCCCGTAGGTGTTGGCATCTTCAACACCAAATAACCATAATCGACAGCAACCATAAATTTGTATAAAGCTGGCCTGCCCAAAATAGCATTGAAAGGCAGACTGATCTGCGCAACGTCGAAGATTAACTTCTCGGTTCTGTAGTTCTCACGGGTCCCAAAGGTCACAGGGAGTGTAATAGAACCAAGAGGAGTGATGGTTCCCGGACCTACTCTGGAGAAAGGTCGGGATGGACAGAGGTTCGAAGGCTGAAGCTGAAGCTTAATGAAAGCTTCAAAGCTTATGAGGTTAAGCCCGAAACCTCCATCCACCATCACATGGTGAATTTGGATATTGTTAATGGTGGGTGACACCATCAGCGGGAGTCGACCAGCCCCAATCATATTTTGGAGACAGCCCGAAGCATAAAAAATGATGGGTGTGTCCATCCACTTCCGATGTGGTTCTGCCTTAGTAGTAAAAGCTACCATGGCCATGTCCCGGCGCATTGTCTTGAGGATGCAACGAGAGGTGATGTCCCAAGAACCACCATAGATGGTATTCAGGGTTTTCCGACGTTCGTTGTCGGAGGCGTCAAAATCGTCGTCGACAGTGTTGTAGACGACTTTCAAAACCTTGTTAGGGTCCTGGAAACCTAGCTCTTCATCAGTTGGAGCTTCGTCGACTTTTTGTTTTCCTTCCCTTTGACGAAAATGAGCTTCTTCCCGGTGCTTGTTGTAGCACTCGACAAGGTTTTGGACCTCTCGGCACTCTTCCAAGCTGTGTCGATTCATCTTGTGAATCGGACACCATGCTTTGGAACTGTTGCCATCTTCTAATGAAGGACGAGTGTTGACGGCTCCTAAGATATACTAACAAATCATCCCCGGCAATGGTGCTAGAAATGCTTGTTGGTATTTCTCAACACCACAGATCATCTCCGGTAAAGAGATGAGATCCGCAAGCGCACGGAAGATACCATTGTAGCATTTCACCCATGAGTATTCCCAAGGGTATCGTATTTATCCTAAAGGAAGGCAATGGAGTAAAGTATGTACTACTCTTATGGTCAAGCTATGGGATACTAATCAATTATCCAGACAGGGGGTCAGTTGATAATGGGGGTAGTGTGACACACACCTAAGCAATCTATTATAAAGGGTAAATGGGTCCTAGAGGGAGATTGGATTAAGAGTTAGAGAGTTGCTCCTACAATGCTCCTAATACATATACATAGCCTAAGGTAGATACTAATGGTCATGTCAATGATGAATTCCTATGCAATACAATTCAACACATCGGGCACGGGCTTACCCCTAGCAATACTAGGGCGACTCCCGCCAAGAGTCTATGGCATAGCCGAACGTGGAGGATTACAAAGGATAGATATGGCTGTCACCACCTACTGCCTACCTCTTCAATCCGTGGGTCTACGAGATATCCAACGCTACTTAAATACCCTTGAAAGTGCATCTAGGATCCCCGTGGGTTTTGGATGAATGATGACAACAATTAAGTAACTAATGAGCTTAGTGATCTTAAGCACAGGTGTGGACTCAAGTGGAAACACACACCCTCAAAAAGGAAAAGAATGAAAATGGCGATGTTGACTCGGGAAGAAGAAACTAGGGTTTTTAGCGTGTTGAGTTTAGACTAGCCATATATATATGAGGATGTGTGAGTAAAGTGCATTGAGATCAAGTTGGGAGCTCAAAGCGGTTTAGAGATCAAAACTTATTGAGAGAAGAGTGTTAGAGTAGTCTGGCAGGAGTGGTCGGACTAGTCCGTGCTGGTGGCCAGACTAGTCCGCTCCTAGCCAGACTAGTCCGTTTTCAGGTGGACCAGAAGGGCCTGACTTACTTCAGACTAGTCTGTAGTGGGACGGACTAGTCCGGGTAGTCATGGAGTGGGTTTTCGGGACTAAGTCCCAAAACCACGGACTTGTCCGTTTTAGTCCGGACCAAAAGGTCCTGACTGAGATCGGACTAGTCTGCCCTGGGGGGCCAGACTAGTCCGGAAGTGTGAGAATTAGGTACTTCAGCGACTAAGTCTGGGAGGCCGGACTAGTCTGTGGTCTCTAGACTAGTCCGTTTTCACATGGAACAAAAGATTCTGTGTGAGATTAGACTAGTCCGGTGTGGGCCGGACTAGTCCGTTATGAAGTGACCATTTGAATTTGAAGTTTGGCGGGTAGCGTGACGATTACCCCGCAGTGTGACAGTTGTCAGGGACGTCAGTGGTCCCAAAGGCCAGACTAGTCCGAGCCGTAGGCCGGACTAGTCCGCCCATTTGTTGAAGTCAGTAGTATGGGCTGGGAACCTCTATAAATAGAGGACCCTTGGGTTCATTTGAACCAACTCTCAATAACCTTGAAACCCTAGCGCCGCCACAGCAAACTTTGAGCCTCCAAAAACCTCCTTCTTGCCTACCTTCCCTCTAAAACTAATTCTTGTGTGGATTAGGGTTTGGTGAGGTGAAGAAGAGGTAGAACACCGCTCTAGGCTCTCAGTTTGATCTCTTGCACTTGTTGAATCTTTGTGATCTGTGGCTTGAGTCAGTCTTTGTGATTTGAGATTGTATTTGTGGTGGGAGCCTTAGATTGTGAGAAGCCCCAACGAATCTTGTATTCACCATTTGTGATAGTGCAGAACCAATTTAGGCCCTTGTGGTAAACATGGTGAGGGAAGGGTTGTTGAACCCGGTCCTTCGTGGGCTCCTCAACGGGGACGTAGATTACTTTGTGGGATTGAACCTCGAGATAAAATCCTTGTGTCCCTTGTGTACTTCGCTTTTATTTATCGCACATTGCTTCTAGGGTTAGCTTTACCGTTTTTGTTCTTCACTCTTGTTTCATTGTGATCCTTAGCTTCATACTTGCTATATAACTTGTTAAGGTTCACTAAATCATTCTAACACTTTTTGCATCACGAAAGTCCAACTAAAACTTGTTAGAAACACTTTTTAGGCTTTCCCAGCAGGTGGACCGGACTAGTCCGACCCTGGACCGGACTAGTCCGCCCCCTGAGTACTGATCTCGTTTTATTAAGTCATTTCAGGTCGATTAGCCTATTCACCTCCCCTCTAGGCAACTTTCAATTGTTATCAGAGCAAGGACTCTCCCAAAGATTCTAACAACTCGGAGAGAAGATGTCCGGAGTGGGGTATGACAAAGTCTCGACCAATGAGATCTTAACAACCCAAGAGGAGATGTTTGTCTACCAAGACAAACCGATGAATGACGAAGAGACTCGCCAGCTCAAGGCGAAACTTCGAGAGAAGTTGAAGATTCCAAAGGTTGACACTTCAACCTCTACAACGGGTGGCACGACCAACTACAACCAACAAGGCTACAACTATGAACGCCTTGTCTCCAACAACCACTATATTTCCATCCCATTGGGGAAGCCTCCCCAATTCGATGGAACCGACTACGGCATGTGGAAGCACAACATGAAGATCCATCTCGTGTCACTCAACTCCTCTTTGTGGCAAATTGTGTTGACCGGGGTGCATATCCTGAAGAATGAAGAAGACATCACTCCGGAGCAAGTCGTGCTCCTTCACCGCAATGCCCAAGCGGCCGAAGTGATCATCTTGTCTCTCTCAAGAGATGAGTTCAACCGAGTAGATGGACTTGAGGTGGCCAAGGATATTTGGGACACCCTCAAGACGGCTCATGAAGGCAACCGATTCGTGAAGGAAGCAAAGATCGAGCTCATTGAAGGAGAGCTCGGGAGGTTTGCCATTATGGATGGTGAATCTCCCTAGGAGATGTACAACCGCCTAAAGCTTCTCATCAATAAGAGCAGATCTTATGGATGCACTAAGTGGATGGACCACGAGGTGGTGAAGAGGATGATTCGGGCATTCATGCCTAGAAACGTCTCTCTTTGCTCCATGATATGAGAAAGCCTGGGGTTTGCTCAAATGACCCCGGAGGAGATTCAAGGAAGGATCATCACCATGAGATCATGGAGAAGGAGGCACTCTTCTACAACGACCTCCAAAGGTTCACCGCCTCGAAGATGAAGGATGTTGCACTCAAAGCGACATCCTCCTCAAAAGAGCAAAAAGAAGATGATGAGGAGAGTCTCGACACTGATGAGGAAGAGGCCCTCTTCATCAACAAGTTCAGGAGGATGATGAGGAGAAGGAAAGGAGGATACAACCACGAGAGAAAGGGCAAAGAAAAGGTGAAGCCCAAAACAAAGAGAGCTTGCTACAATTGTGGCGAGTACGGGCACTTCATTGTGGATTGCCCACATGAAGAGGGCAAGAAGAAGAAGGAGGGCAAGCCTCAAGAAAAGAAATACTTCAAGAAGAAGTGGCCCTCTAGTCATGCTCACTTGGGCAAGGAATGGGACTCTAACGATGAGTCCTCCTCCGAAGACGAGGAGAAGGTGGCAACCATAGCCATCGGGAGAAGCTCCAAGGGAAGCAAGCTTTTCCCCAACCTCAATGACCACAAGCCAACTTGCCTCATGGCAAAAGAAGGAAGGAGACAGGTTACTTCTCGCTCATCCTCCTCCATATCCTCTCATGATGAATTTGATAGTGCTAGTGAAAATGAACACATGTTTAAGGATATAAGTAAGAGCGCTTTGCGTAGAATGAAATTGCTCTCGGATGAAATTTTTGAGAAGGAGGAGCTCATACACAGGCAAGAGGACATGCTTATCCATTAAAAGGAGAGATGTCAAGAGTTTATTGAGCTCCTTGAGCTTGAGAGAGATAAGAGCAACGCATTAGAGCATGAACTTGCTCTAAGCAAGAAAACATGCTCAAGTCTTGAGGAGACAAGCATTGAGCTCAAGGACGAACTTGACAACTTGTCAAAAGTTAACAAGATCCTTGAAACTCAAGTTGAGTCCCTCAAGACTAATGTAGCCTCTTCCTCCAAAAGCTCACCCTCCTCAAAGGTTGCATCCGAAACTATCTCCACTTGCAAATGTTCTAACTTGATTCTTAAATTAAAAGATGAGCTTATGTTGACTCAAGACAATCAAGCACCTAAGGGTGGCATCTTTGACAAAGAGAAGGTGGCGTATGCACGAAGTGCATACACCAACACAAGATCTCTCTATGTCAAAGATGGTTTTGGTTATACTAGAGGTGGAAAGCAAAATGCTAAAACCTCCAAGTATGGCAAAGACTTGATTGTCTTTGTCAAGGGAAGCACATCCCCAACAAAAATTGGGAAGAACATTTCAACAAGCAAAGATATGCCTAAAACTGAATCACATCCTCTCTTTCATGATTTTGATGCATCTTATGTTCTAATGAGGAACAAGTATGGCAAAGTCTTTGCTAAGTATGTTGGGCCACTCTACAAGAGCCCCAAGCCTTGCGTGTGGGTGCCCAAGTGCCTCACTACTAACGTCAAAGGACCCAACTCCGCTTGGGTACCTAAAAGGAAGGCATAATCTTGTTTTGTAGGCATACTCCTTCGGTGGATCCAAATGGGTGCTCGATAGTGGATGCACCAACCACATGACCGGAGAGAGAAAGATGTTCGTGGAGTATGAACAAAATGATGATCCAAGTGAAGGGATCTTCTTTGGGGACAATAGCCAAGGGAAAATCCTTGGCTTCGGTAAAATTGCTATTTCCCCCAACATACTCTTTCTCACGTTTTGCATGTTGATTCTTTAGACTATAACCTATTGTCCGTATCAAAACTATGTGACAAGGGTTATAATTGTGTTTTTACTAATGAGGGTGTGAGCGTCCTTAGGAGAAGTGATGACTCAATCGCCTTTAAGGGTGTGCTCAAAGGAAAGTTTTATCTTGTGGATTTTATCGCGGATAAAGCCCAACTTGACACATGCTTAATGGCGAAAACCAACATGGGATGACTTTGGCATAGAAGGCTAGCCCATGTTGGGACGATGAACTTACAAAAGATTCTTAAGGGCGAGCACATCTATGGCTTTGAAAGATGTTGTGTTTGAAAAAGATAGGCCATGTAGCGCTTGCCAAGTGGGGAAGCAAGTGGGAGCTCAAGACCCCTCCAAGAACATCATGACGACGACAAGACCCTTGGAACTGCTACATATGGACCTTTTCGGGCCAATAACCTACATTAGTATTGGCGGTAACAAATATGGTCTTGTTATTGTTGATGATTTTTCTCGTTTCACTTGGGTATTTTTCTTGCATGATAAGGGTGAAACTGACGGTCTCCTCAAGAGATTCTTGAGGAGAGCTCAAAATGAGTTCACCTCAAGAATCAAGGCTATAAGAAGCAACAACGGCACCGAGTTCAAGAACACTCAAGTGGAAGAATTCTTGAATGAGGAGGGCATCAAGCATGAGTTTTCAACCCCCTACTCCCCTCAACAAAATGGGGTGGCGGAACGGAAGAATAGGACACTCATCGAGAGGTCAAGAATGATGCTTGATGAGTACAAGACATCAAACCGGTTTTGGGCGGAGGCGGTTAACACCGCTTTCCATGCTGTCAACCGATTGTACCTTCACCGCCTCCTCAAGAAGACCTCCTACGAGCTTCTAGTTGGTAAGAAACCCAATGTCTCTTACTTTCGTGTTTTTTTGGAGCAAATGCTATATTCTCAACAAGAAGCCTAGAACTTCGAAGTTCGCTTCAAAGTCCGATGAAGGTTTCTTGCTTGGTTATGATTCAAACACCCACGCCTATCGTGTCTTCAACAAATCCTCCGGGATTGTTGAAATAGCACGCGACGTGGTGTTTGATGAAACTAATGGCTCCCAAGTGGAGCAAGTTGATCAAAGTGTGTTAGATCAAGAAGACTCTCCACAAGAGGCTCTTAGGAGGATGGCACTTGGAGATATTCGTCCACAAGAACAACCTCAAAACTCAAGTGATCATCCACAAGATGATGCAAGTCAACCCCCACGTGATCAAGCTGAAGATGGACAAGTGGCACCTCAACATGATCAAGAAGACAAAAGTCAAGAGGGAAGCATACATCAAGGGGGAAACTAAGAAGAAGAAGAGGATGATAATGACTCAAGAGTTCAACCTCCACATCCTCGTGTGCATCAAAGTGTTCAATGAGATCACCCCGTTGACAACATCCTAGGAGACATTACAAAAGGGGTAATCACTCATTCTCGTGTTGCTAACTTTTGTGAACATTACTCCTTTGTCTCTTCTTTGGAGCCCCATAAGGTTGAAGACGCATTGAGAGACCCAGATTGGGTGGTGACCATGCAAGAGGAACTCAACAACTTTGAGAGGAACAAAGTTTGGGAGCTTGTCAAGCGTCCACAAGCAAATGTTGTGGGCACCAAGTGGGTGTTCCGCAACAAGCAAGATGAGCATGGTGTGGTGACAAGGAACAAGGCACGACTTGTGTCCAAGGGGTACTCACAAGTTGAAGGTTTGGATTTTGATGAAACCTTTGCACCCGTAGCTAGGCTAGAGTCAATTCGTATATTACTTGCCTTTTCTACTCACCATGATTTTAAGCTTTACCAGATGGATGTCAAGAGTGTGTTCCTAAATTGTCCAATCAAGGAGGAAGTCTATGTGGAGCAACCACCGGGTTTTGAAGATCAAGACTTCCCAAACCATATCTTCAAATTGCATAAGGCTCTCTATGACCTCAAACAAGCTCCTAGAGCTTGGTATGAGTGCCTTAGAGACTATTTGATTCAAAATGGCTTTAAGATAGGAAAAGCTGACTATAGTCTCTTTACAAAGCACTTTAATGATGATCTCTTTGTGTGCTAAATATATGTCGACGACATCATATTTGGATCTACTAAAAAAGTTTTTTGTGATGAGTTTTCTAAGATAATGACAGAGAGATTTGAGATGTCCATGATGGGGGAGTTGAAGTTCTTTTTAGGTTTCCAAGTCAAGCAACTCAAAGAAGGCACGTTCATAAGTCAAACAAAGTACACTCAAGACATAATAAATAAGTTTGACATGGACAAGGCCAAACCCATCAAGACTCCGATGGCAACTAATGGACATCTAGACCTCAACGAAGATTGTCCAAGTGTGGACAAAAAGGTATATCGTTCCATGATTGGTTCTTTGTTATATCTTTGTGCATCTAGACCCGATATTATGCTTAGTGTGTGTATGTGTGCACGTTTTCAAGCTGCAGCTAAGGTGTTTCATTTGACCGCCGTTAAGAGAATTCTTAGATATTTAGTTCACACACCTAGACTAGGAATTTGGTACCCCAAAGGATCCAAGTTTAACCTTATTGGCTACTCCGGTGCGGATTATGCGGGGTGCAAAGTTGATAGGAAGAGCACATACGGGACATGTCAATTCTTGGGTAGATCCTTAGTGTCTTGGTCCTCCAAGAAACAAAACTCCATTGCTCTTTCCACAGCCGAAGCGGGGTATGTCACAGCCGGAAGTTGTTGTGCACAACTTCTTTGGATGCGACAAACTCTAAGGGATTATGGTATAAACTTGCGCCATATTCCACTCCTGACAATGAGAGCGCCATCAAAATAGCCCATAATCCAGTTGAGCATTCGAGGACAAAGCACATCGATATTAGACACCACTTCTTGAGAGATCATTCCTTGAAGGGGGATATAGTGATTTCCCATGTAAGAACCGAGAACCAACTAGCCGATATATTCACCAAGCCCATAGATGAGAAGCGCTTTTGTGAGCTTAGGAGTGAGCTCAATATCTTAGATTCTCAGAATGTGGCTTGAAACATGCACATATAAATTTTTACTCTACACCTTATTCAAAAGAACACATGTGTTTGAAAAATTCATCTCTATCTCGATTTTCTCCAAAATATTCGAAAAAACTCCACTTTTGGACAATTTTCAATTTCTTCCACAAAAAACCGATTCCAATCCTTGCATTGGACACTTTGGAGGCGAGGGGGACCTTTCCCAAACATTCCTGACGTGATCCATCCCTGATCTCGTCGATTTCTCAAGATTTGAAGAGGTATTCCTCACTTTTCAAAAACTTTCCTCATTCTTGATTCATAGAGTTTTTGATAGGTGCCTCTTCATTAAAGTTCATCCTAGTATCCTTGTGATCATAGCCTAGGAGTGTTGCGACTTGATTCAACGATTTCTCGAAAAAGCATTAGGGTTAGGGTTTATCCTGTGCAACCCAGACTAGTACGGTGCCAGGCGGACTAGTCCGCCCAACGGACTAGTCTGCCCCTAGGGCGGACAAGTCCGTTGTACACAGGACAAACTATAACTTTGACTGTTTCTCGTGATTTCTTTTGCATTATTCCACTTTCTTGACCTTCTATCTTATACCTTCCTCCTGTTTCAGCAGCAATGGCAGCATCTCGGCGATCCGCTTCTCCCCCCACTGACCCCGAGTGGGAGGCTGAGCAACTTCGCCTTGGTGAGGAATGGGCACAGGCAGAGGTTGAGGCTGCTAAGAAGCACCTCGAGCAGCGAGAGAAAGCAAAAGCAGCCAAGAAACTGCAAGCCCTCGGAGCGTCTAAGGCCGCAGCTATGGCCTACAATGAAGATGAAGCTTTGGCACGTGCCCTAGAGGAGTCCCGCAAGGAGCTCCAGAAGAAGAAGTGAGAGGAGAGAGAGGCTCATAACTCTCAGGCTGTCGCAGCACAAGCTTCTAAGCGGAAGAGGCTAGTTACAAAGGGAGAGAAGGAAAGGGCTAAGGAACAAGCCCAAGAAGAAGTTGCTGAACGCCGGATCGAGAGAGATCCGAATAAGGGCAAGGCCCCGGCTCCTGTCGAGCCCAAGAAAAAGAAGCCCTCCATGAAGGTTCCGGCTAAGAAGGCCAAGGGCGTTGTCATAAAGGATAAGGGGCAGGCCAAACCCATTGGTCCCTTGAAAGTACACACTCCTGAGAGGAACCCTAATCGACAGCGTGAGTTGGATGCAAATGTCTTCCATGGGAAAGGAGCAGACAAGGCAAGGAAATTGAGAACTGAAAGAGTCTACAAGTATGAAAGGAGCATCGCCGACCCAAGGTTTTGGTGCGACTTTCACTGTGACTACTACCGTCTGGTCTACCAGACGATGAAGAAGCCTGTCATTGAAGCTCAATGGGTTGACTGGGACTATATGGCCCAAAAGAAACATTCTGCTTTTGATGCAGTCATTGAGGCTGCTAAGCGTCATGAGCTCAAGAACATAATGGGATTCAAGTACAACTCGAATGTTGAGGTCATCCTGCAGTAATACTCTACCATCTACTTCACCACTCAAGGTGATAGACGGATCATTTGGATGACTCATGGGGAGCAGTACTCGGTCACCTTTGCGGAGTTTGCCAAGATTCTTGGACTTGAGGCCCATTTGGATCATGAGATCATTATTTTTAACCTCAAGGTTGTAGACAGAGATGAGTTGGCCTACATGTATCCCAATCATGTTCAATATGATGTCGGGCTTGCTTGCAACATCAAGCCATTTTATAGTATTCTGAATAGGATTCTGAGGAGGACCATTGCACCCAAGGATGGTGATGCAGGGGTGATCCAAGGAAGCCTAAGGCACCTGCTCCTTCTTATTGATGGTGATGAGAAGTTCAATCGCGTCGACTACATCTTCGACGACATCTTCAACATCTCGCATACCCCTAACCGTGCATGTGGGTATGCACCATACATTATGTGTCTCATCGAGAAAGTGTCGGGCTTGACCTTTTTCAAGGATGTGACTCATCGCCCACTTCACCCACAGACGCCACCTTCAGTGCCGCCTCCTCCGCACCGGAAGAATGCAGAGCCTCCCTCCCACTCTGCGATGCCAGCACCTCAGCCCGTGGCACCTCCATCTCCACCTCTGCCTCGGTCAATGAGCGCTTTCTTTAAGTGCTTCAAGGCCATCTTCACCTTTTGCCAGAAGCAAGAGGTCTGCAATCAACGGGCACACAAGCGTCAAGAGAAGTACCTCAAGGCCATGTGTGACAAGCTTGAGGTACCCATGTCACCTCCGGAGGGGAGCGATGGTGATATCACGCCGTTCCCCGACTTCACCGCCGATGAGCTCGCCCAGTTCCATGAGGACGGGAGCTCTTCCCGGGCGGCTCCCTCGGCACGGGTCTCTAAAGACGACGACGACGACGAGGACTTCAAGGACCCGGAGGCCACGGAGAGCGACACCGATGCAAGGCGGCAGACGACGAGGAGGACGATGACTAGTTGATAGGCCTCGTTGTTCCCCTCTTCTTTTCCTTTTTGGTGTCTTGATGCCAAAGGGGGAGAGTTAGACGGGGAGAGTTAGATGTGGTTAGAGGGGGTTGTAGCACCTTATTTTGGATCCTTGGACATGTTGCACTTATTATTGTAATATTTATATCATTCGAATGATTAAATTTGTGCAAGACTATGTTTTGAATGTTTAATATCATTATGATGCTTTGAATGTCTATCTTTTGATCATATTCATATTTAATATGTCTTGTCACAAATGTTGAGCACAACACATAGGCACCCCACCATAACGTGTGTGTATATGAAGGACTTCCTCAATCTTGTTTTTATGATGCATTCATTGAGGGGGAGTCACTTATACACCCGCACGTTATGAAAACCAAAATTTATACTCTTATATGTGAAGACTTAATGTGTTGTCATCAATCACCAAAAAGGGGGAGATTGCAAGTGCATCTAGGATCCCCGTAGGTTTTGGATGATTGATGACGACAATTAAGTAACTAATGAGCTCAGTGATCTTAAGCACAGGTGTGGACTCAAGTGGAAACACAGACCCTCAAAAAGGAAAAAAATGAAACGGCAATGTCGACTCGGAAAGAAGAAACTAGGGTTTCTAGCGTGTCGAGTTTAGACTAGCCATATATGTATGAGGATGTGTGAGTAAAGTGCATTGAGATCAAGTTGGGAGATCAAAGCGGTTTAGAGATCAAAACCTATTGAGAGAAGAGTGTTAGAGTAGTCTGGCAGGAGTGGCCGGACTAGTCCGTGCTGGTGGCCGGACTAGTCCGCTCCTGGCCAGACTAGTCCGTTTTCAAGCGGACCAGAAGGGTCTGACTGACTTCGGACTAGTATGGGTAGTCATGGAGTGGGTTTTTGGGACTAAGTCCCAAATCCACGTACTTGTCCGTTTTAGTCCGGACCAAAAGGTCCTGACTGAGATGGGACTAGTCCGTCCTGGGGGCCCAGACTAGTCCGTATTGGTGAGAATTAGGTACTTCAGCGACTATGTCTGGGAGGCCGGACTAGTCTGTGGTCTCCATACTAGTCCATTTACACACGGAACAAAAGGTTCTGTGTGAGATCGGACTAGTCCGGTGTGTACCAGACTAGTCTGTTATGAAGTGGCCGTTTGAATTTGAAGTTTGGCGGGTAGTGTGACAATTGCCGCGCAGTGTGACAGTTGTCAGTGACGTCAGTGGTCCCAAAGGCCGGACTAGTTCGGGCCGTAGGCCGAACTAGTCCGCCCATCTGCTGAAGTCAGCAGTATGGGCTGGGAACCTCTATAAATAGAGGACCCCTGGGTTCATTTGAACCAACTCTCAAGAACCTTAAAACCCTAGCACCGCCACAGCAAACTTTGAGCCTCCAAAAGCCTCCTTCTTGCCTACCTTCCCTCTAAAACTAATTCTTGTGTGGATTAGGGTTTGGTGAGGTGAAGAAGAGCAAGAACACCGCTCTAGGCTCTGAGTTTGATCTCTTGCACTTGTTGAATCTTTGTGATCTGTGGCTTGAGTCAGTCTTTGTGATTTGAGATTGTATTTGTGGTGAGAGCCTCAGATTGTGAGAAGCCCCAACGAATCTTGTATTCACCCTTTGTGATAGTGGAGAACCAAGTTAGGCCCTTGTGGTAAACTTGGTGAGGGAAGGGTTGTTGAACCCGGTCCTTCGTGGGCTCCTCAACGGGGACGTAGATTCCTTTGTGGGATCGACCTTAGGATAAAATCCTTATGTGCCTTGTGTACTTCGCTTTCATTTATCACACATTGCTTCTAGGGTTAGCTTTACCGTTTTTGATCTTCACTCTTGTTTCATTGTGATCCTTAGCTTCATACTTGCTATATAACTTGTTAAGGTTCACTAAATCATTCTAACACTTTTCGCTTCACGAAAATCCAACTAAAACTTGTTAGAAACACTTTTTAGGCTTTCCCTGCAGGTGGACCGGACTAGTCCGACCCTGGACCGGACTAGTCCGCCCTCTGAGTACTGATCTCGTTTTATTAAGTCATTTCAGGTCGATTAGCCTATTCACCCCCCTCTAGGCAACTTTCAACCCTAGAACCATGCTAGCATACTAAGCAAATACCTTAAGAGCTACAGCACAAGCCATCCTAAGGCAATGAACTAAATCATCGTTGAACCAATGTTGATTGCATAGCATAGTTATTCATATTAACATAATCATATCATAGCTACATAGACTATAGTGGGGGTCTATAGTGTTTATGACCATAAGATGTGATCATGAGAGTACAATCATAAAGACTATACCTTCCACTTACATGGACTCCACAATCAAACAAGAAATGCTTTGTCCAAGTATACGTATAAAAGAAGACTAAAGATAATATCTTTATTGAGCACAAAGTCACAAATACAAGAAGGAATACATGAGACATACCTTCCCCAATGTGGAATTGGGAAGAGAGACTCCTTCTAATCCTTTGCCAATTTGGACTTGGGACTAGAGGCTCTCCTCTCTACATCCTAACTCCTCTAAGGACTATGGAAGATAGTGTATACAACAGAATAATGCCCAAGTGGTGTGTGTTGAAGTGAGGGGTATGGGGTCCTATTTATACTGGTGTTGAGGTCAGTTCCCGCCACCAAAAGCGCGTGAATTAGTCGTCATTGACTCCAGGGAGCCGAGAGGAGCCAACACGTGGAAGTTGAGCGCGTTTGGCGCCAGGACCAGGTCGGCCGACCCCCTGGTTCGGCCGACCTGGTCAGGGCTCCAAACGGCCCGTACTTCCTCTAGGTGGCTGCCAGGTCGGTTCCATTTGAATGATATTGGTGCTACACCGTTGGATGGCCTCAGATACTTCTGTTTGTGGGCCATTTGATCCATGTGGTGCCACGTGTCATCGCCTGATTGGCTGGGATGATATTTTATAGGATTGCTCCCCATACTTTTCCTCAATTCCTGTATAAATATCTGCATACACATATTTTTCCAAGTACAAGTGAAAATAGGTCAAGTGGAAAGGTGATGTGTGCAAGAAATGATCAATCCTTCACTTAATTGAGTTATATTGATGGCTGAAATTGGTATACAACAGCCGTCAACAACGAGGTCGCTTCTCGGGACGTGGCCCCCGGTTTCCAGGAGCTGCAGCAGCAGCAGCCGGAGCGCCGGCTGACAGTTTCTTTTTGCCGTTGGGCTTCTTCTTCTTCTTGCCACTACCGGAGGTAGCGGTTCCAGTTTTTGACGACTTCTGGTTGACCTCTGGAGTTGTCTTGGAGTGCATTTCACGACCCTCCGCAGCCCTAGTGCATTTGTCGGCTAGGATGAAGAGCTTCGTGACGCTGGTAACTTCCTTAATTGTCAGCTTCTCCAGCATCTTCTTCTCTCAAACACCCTGTCTGAATGCAACGATAACAGAAGAGCTTGAGATAGATGGAATGGTATTTCGTACCTGAGAGAATCGCTGGATGAAGGACCGTAGCGATTCCCCCGACGTTTGCTTCACAGCAAACAGGTCCAGTTCAGTGCCGGGTCGGGTGTAGGAGCTCTCGAAGTTGGTAGTGAATTGCTGGCATAGTTCCGCCCAACTATTAATGGAGTCGAGTGGAAGACTCATGAACCAAGACCTTGCTGTAACATCCTCATTTCATGTAACAAAAATTTACCCAAACCCTTGAACACTATTGTATGCATTTTTGGGTGATTTTTTGAAGTTCAAACGTGTAGCAAACAATTTAAATTTGAATTTGAATTCAAATCAAAAGAAAAGAAATGAAAAAGAAAAAGAAAAAGAAATAAAACCCTCCCTGGGCTGATTTCTCCCCTTTGGCCCAACTCCTCCCCCCTCACCCACGGCCCAGCCATCCCCTCTCCCCTCTCCTCTCTCCCGCTGCCACCCCGGGCCCGCATGTCATCCCCAACCCCAGTAACCGCCGTTCTTTCCTGCGCCATGCCGACCCCGCGCCCACTCCGCGCCCTCCCCCTCCAACTGCCTCGCCCACGCACGGATCACCCCCGGGAAAACCTCCCTCGCACGTGCCGACAACCACCGCACCCCCTGCTCCTATAAAACCCCGCCCTTCCCCTCTGTTACAACCTCTCCGCGCTCAAACCCTAGCTTCGCCGATCCAAGGTTGGTCTCGCGCGTTCCCGGCTAGCTGGCGGTTGCCTCGCCTCACCTCCCCCTTTAACCTCGTCGCCGTGTCGCCAGGAGCACGCCGGGCAAGTCTGCGCGGGGAGATCGCCGAGGTTTCGCCGGAGTCAACGTGCACCGACGCCAACCGCCGCCCCCTCTCGACGCCGACCGTCTTCCACCCGATTACGCACCCCGAAAACCCCCGAGGTGAGTTCCCTAGCCTCCCCTCTTTCGTTCTGTGTATTTGGCGCGCGAAATAGGCGTAGTTTTAGCCATTCCGGCCGACGCCGGCGAGGTCCGCCGCCGCGGGTGCCTTGCGCCGCCGCGCGTGCGTGGATCAGCGCCGCCGGAGCGACGTGGCCGCATCTCAGTTGTTGGTTTTGGGCCAACGGCCGAGATTAGATCAGCGTACCCCTTCGCATAATAAAATCCGAGCCCTCCACTACGGATCCAACGGCCCACATTCAAACCACTTTTCCCGCCTGCACATTTGCACCGTGGCCCCTGGAACCTTGCTTGCTACCCCTTGGACTTCACAGAAATTCAAGTCTAGCCCCTGGAAATTGCATACTAGCCCCGGGACCCCTAAAAATTGGATTTAATCATTTAAATAAGCAATCTAACCCCTGTAAATTTGTAGAATCATGAATTTAGTCCCTGTGCAGAATAGAAAACTATTTATTTAGTCCCTGGACTTTTATTTATTTGCTGAATATGATTTTTAGGTGTATTTGAGGTGTAGAAAATAGATAAAAATGGTAATTAAGTGTAGAAATGTTAGGAAAAATTTGTATAAACTATTTTATGCTGTGAATAAATTGTAGAGTTCATATGAAATATATTTTGTCCATGGAATATTATTATAAATGTTTAAAAATACATTTTGGCCATAGAAAATTCAATGAAAATGGTTTTAGGCTATAATTAAATCCCAAAAATGTAGGATAAATCTAAAATGCATACTTTGGCCATGTTAAGTAATAAACACCTCGTAGGGACGCATTATTATAGGATTTTATGCCTATGTGTATGTTGTGATGTATTGTTTTGTGTGCCCTTTGCTTATTTAGCTTTATTCTATTCTTGCCATGCTTGGGTATATATTTAGAGTCGTACTACGACCCTAATCTTAACCTCCAAGACCAGGACTTCTCCAACACTCAAGTCTTCAATGAAGGCAAGTGCCCTCGACCATCTTGTACCAATTTCAGGAATTTAGATAGATGCATGCTAATTAAATTGATGTCCTATTTCATGTTTACATGCCCTGTTCCATATAATTCCTTGTTACCAGAAATGGGTTGTGAAGTAGATAGGTCATATTTATGCTTAGCCATGCTTAGATATTGGGATTGGGATTTCATACAATTGTGCCATGCTAAATTTTGTGGTTACTTTAATTTGTGGTGGATACACAATAGTAGTGGATAGGAATCTGGTGGTTGGATAGTTTTGGTATGGTGCAGTTTGCACGAGACCGGGATTGGGATTTGTTACCATCGGATTCTAAGGACCGGTTTATGAAGGAAGCCACTAAGCTTCATAGTACCACCACGGGACTGGAATGGGGCAGCTTGGTCAATTAATTAGGTTTCTCCCGATGAAATGCTAGTAGTTGGATGGTGCGGGGAATGATGCAGGGGAACTGCTCTGGGATCCGCAAGGATCAAGAGGGGGCTCTGAGGTGGAGGGTTACTCCGAGAATCCTCAGTGGTGGAAACCTTAGAGGACTAGCACTAGTCGGGAGCACCTTTGTAAAGACCATGTAGTGATCTCCGGGCCACACACCTACGGAAGTGTGAAATGTGGTTGATCACCACGAGCTACATGGAGGTTTACTCAGTCCACCTGGCAACAGGGGATGAAATCACTGCTTGTGGGGAAAGGGTACACTCTCTGCAGAGATTTGGTAAAACTGTCATGACAGCCGTGCTCACGGACAAGAGCGGCTTGGGGCCAGTTCATAATTAGTCTATGGTTGGGAAATGGTGGTTAATTATGATTCAAGTTACATTCATTATCATGACTCATGTGTTGATTACTTCTTGAATTATGATATTGGTAATTGAAAGCTAAGGTTAGGTTTTAAGCATAGTGCTAAGCTATATTTGGCCTTCCCTTGCTTTAGCCAATCATGTCATCTCTTCCCGCACTTGCTGAGTACTCGATGTACTCAAGCGTTTAATTTTCCCTTAGAATATGAAGAATAAAAAGCGGCACCGGAGGACTTCTTCGTCAATCCGGAGGACTTGGACTAGGCTGGCGACCATACGCGCAACTGCTGCCTGTGGAGATGGAGCTTCTCTTACCTATTAGTCTTCTGCTGTAGTTTGAACTTTGTTAACATTGTTGTTGATGTAAATAGTTGTGGTGTGTATTTGTAGACCTTCGGGTCGTACTGTAAGACTATTTATGTATTCGAACATGGCAATGTAATGATATTTCACTTTCGTCGACACATGTACTATTCAACTGATCCTGGCGTACATGTGATTAGCGTCTGTTCATCTTTACGATGACCGGGCGTGACAAAGTGGTATCAGAGCCGTGTTGTCCGTAGGACGCAAGCCTAGTTAGAAATGGCCGAAAATTAGGGACTATACTATTTTCTTATAAAATAGTATTTCCAACATTTTGTGCTCTCTATCTCAAACCTTATGCTTCTTATCTTGCTGTACTTATTGCTTTATTCTATCTTAATTTATTGATTATTGATCTCACTCTCTTCTTTTCAAATGTTTGTAGATGGCGCGAACCAAGCAGACGGCTCGTAAGTCGACTGGGGGTCGTGTTCCTCACCACGCCCTAGCCAGTCGCTCCGCACCTCACACCCCCAGGAGGGAGACGATGCTGTTCTACACTGGGAGTGCTACTTCGAGGATGCGTGTCCGTCTTCGCTCTCTTCTTCGTGCTGCGGGGTACCGTGAGTACCGTGTTCGCCTAGTCTACCACACCACTAGGGTCTTTGCGCCCTATACTGGTGGACTGGAGTGGACTTCTCAGCTGGCCGTCTACTACGACTCAGAGCTGCTGCACTCACACTTCTCTTCGGCCTGGAGGAGCTCCCAGCGTGCGGCTGAGGAGGACGCCACGTGGGAGGCGACTACCTACTGGAGTCACGCCCACAGGTGCTGCCTTGGGTGCACGGAGCACGCGTACACCCCTCAGCGCCCTAGTGGCACGGCCGACTTCACTGGACGTGACGTCGAGGGGCCTTTGACCCACCCTCAGTGCGAGAGGCTTGTGGACGACGTTGTGGAGTTGTCTTCCCGACTCCAGTGTTGTCAGCAGGAGCTACAGGACACCAGGGACCTGGTTGACCGCTACGAGCGACTTTGCCGATGCTACGCGAGGATCACTGCAGCTGATCCTAACTCTCCTCAGTACACTTCAGACGTTGAGCCTTGGGACCCGAACTCTCCAAATCGCCGTATGAACTCCCCCCAGGAATCAAGAGAGGACTCGGAAGAAGAAGACCCGGAGATGGAGGTTGAGGAGGACTCCGATGAGTAGGAGTGGACTTGTTTCCCCGCTGGACGACTCAGGACACCTATCCTTAGTATGTAGGAGCGTGTAGCTACGCCCTCTTTAGTCTGGAGTTGTGTTGTTTATGATGTCGTGCTAGCAGTTGCTTTATGTTGTGTGTGTGTGCGACGTGAGTTGTGGAATGCTTCGGCATCCTGTCCACATCCACGTCATTTGTATATAGGCTTGTTAGTGTGTCGTGCGAGATGTGGAATGCATTAGCATCTTGTCCACATCCGCACTAGTTGGTTAATGAATTTGCTTGCTTTATATGTTTCCCTTGATGCATGTAGTTGGGACCGTTTGCCATAGCGTACCCTTCTATATCTCATCTATTGTCCTAAAGTTTCAATTACTCCCTATACAGATGTCTGGAAGAGGTAGAGGTAGAGGTCGTGGAAGGGGTGCTGTGCCCCAAGATGAAGGACTTGGAGGTGTGCCAGGATGGAATGGTAGGGGTGCTCGAGGAGCCCCAGCCGCACAGCAAATGTAGCAGATGATGGCCATCCAAACCCAGCTGCTTAACAACCTTACTCAGATTGTCACCAACCTTCCGCCACCACCACCTTTTCCACCTAGGTCCTTCCTAAGGGACTTCCTAAACACTCATCCACCCACTTTTGCCACAGTCACTGAACCCATGGATGCCGATGATTGGCTCCGTACAGTTGAAAGCAAGTTGAGGCTCATCCACTGTGAAGGAAGAGAGAAATTACTATTAGCCTCCTATCAACTCCAAGGACCGGCAGCCGACTGGTGGACTGCCTTTACTGAAGCTCACCAGGACCCAGAAAACATTACCTGGGAAGAACTCAGGACCAACTTTCGCAATCACTTTGTGCCTGAGGGAGAAATACAAGCAAGACGCGAAGAGTTCCTTATGTTAAAGCAGGGCCGTATGACTGTGAGGGCCTATTTGAATGCATTCACCCAGTTGTCCCGCTATGCTCCAACCGATGTGGATATTGACTCCAAGAACAATTTCGTTTCAAGAATGGACTGGATAAGGAGTTGAAGTTTGCCATGTCTTCCAGCGACTACAGCGACTTTCAGAAGCTGGTTGACAAAGCCTTTGAAGTGGAGAGGACTAAAAAGGAACTGGACGATGAGGAAAGAAAAAGGAAGTTGACTATAGCACATGCCTCTAGCAGCAATGTACGCCCCCGTCTTAACCCTCCGTCTGCAAACCAGATGACTCGTCCTATGAACTACTCGGGACAGAGATTTCCAAACTCCAATTACAGGCCACCCACTCCCTACAACCAGCAAATGCGCCAGCAGCAGCAGCCACCACGCCAGCCAATGCAACCCCCACGTCAGCAGATGCAGCCACCCCACCCTTCAGCTCCAGCCAACCGTCCAAATGGCCAACCCCCAAGAAACCAATCAGGAGGCAACAAGGGCCAAAGTAATGCTGCGGGAGTTCAATGT
This sequence comes from Tuctoria greenei, assembly GCA_036927565.1. Lineage (NCBI taxonomy): Eukaryota > Viridiplantae > Streptophyta > Magnoliopsida > Poales > Poaceae > Tuctoria > Tuctoria greenei. Next base: position 17,277,024 of record JAYESD010000004.1, on the reverse strand, counting down.
TACAAGTGCGGAGAATGGGGACACTACGCCAGCAGTTGTCCAAAGAAGCAACAAAACCCACCTGGCCGTGTCAACCATGTGACACTAGAGCAAGCACAAGAAGCGCCTGATGTGGTGATCGGTATGTTTTCTGTTAACTCCCACCCCGCCACCATATTGTTTGATTCGGGTGCTACACATTCATTTATATCCAAGTATTTCATAAAGAAGCATGACATGGTAGTTACATTCTTGAATGGGCCATTATTGATAGACTCTCCTGGAGGAGAGATGGTGGCAAGGCATCTATGCCGTAAAGTGAGTATAAACATAAGGGGGGTAGTCTTTTGGGCCAACCTAATAGTGTTGGACTCACAAGGATTAGACATCATTCTGGGAATGGACTGGTTGACAAAGAATCAAGGAGTAATTCATTGTGCAACTAGAACAGTTTGCTTAACACACCCAGATGGCACTACAGTGGAGTTCAAGCAAGATCAGACACAAGAGGCAGTAGTACAACTCAACCATCTTGAGAGTACCGAAGACATCAGGGTTGTGAAGGAATTTCCGGATGTATTCCCAGATGACTTACCAGGTATGCCCCCTCATCGAGAGATTGAATTTGTCATTGAGTTAGTACCTGGAACGGCCCCAATATATAAGAGGCCATATAGAATGGATGCTAAACAATTAGCTGAACTAAAGGATCATATTGAGGAGTTATTGGGAAAAGGATATATTCGTCCTAGCTCATCACCTTGGGGAGCACCAGTTATATTTGTACCTAAGAAGGATGGAACTCAAAGGTTGTGTGTGGACTACCGTGCCTTAAATGAGGTAACAATCAAGAATAAATATCCACTACCAAGGATTGAAGATTTGTTTGATCAATTGAGAGGAGCATGTGTGTTCTCCAAGATTGATCTTCGTTCGGGCTACCAACAACTGAAGATTAGACCGTCAAACATTCCCAAGACGGCATTTGTCTCTCGATATGGACTATATGAGTATACAGTTATGTCGTTTGGATTGACCAATGCTCCGGCATATTTTATGTATCTAATGAACAAGGTATTCATGGAGTACTTGGACAAGTTTGTAGTGGTATTCATCGATGACATACTTATCTACTCCAAGACTGAAGAAGAGCATGAAGAGCACCTCAGGATGGCTCTACAAAAGTTACGTCAACACCAATTGTATGCCAAACTTAGTAAATGTGAGTTTTGGCTAAAGGAGGTGTCATTTTTGGGTCATGTCATATCTGAAGGAGGAATAGCAGTGGACCCAGGCAAAGTGGCAGATGTTCTTAAGTGGGAAACACCCGAGAGTGTGCATGATATACGAAGATTCTTAGGTATGGCTGGTTACTACCGTCGATTCATCGAGGGATTTTCAAAGATCTCTCGACCACTAACCAAGTTGCTTGAGAAAGGAGTTGCCTTCAAGTGGACTCCCGAATGTGAAGTAAGCTTCGCCGAGTTGAAGAAGAGGTTAACCAGTGCACCGGTATTGGTGATGCCTGATATGCAGAAGGAGTTTGTGGTTTATTGTGATGCATCTGGTCATGGTTTAGGATGTGTCTTAATGCAAGGAGGACATGTGGTAGCCTATGCTTCAAGACAGCTTCGGAAACATGAGAGGAATTACCCAACACATGACTTAGAATTGGTAGCAGTTGTCCATGCTTTGAAGATATGGAGACACTATTTAATGGGAAAAAGAACCAAGATATACACGGATCACAAAAGCTTGAAATACATATTCACACAACCAGATCTTAACCTCAGACAACGTCGTTGGTTGGAATTAATAAATGATTTTGATGTGGGAATCAACTACCATTCAGGAAAGGCTAATGTGGTCGCTGATGCTCTAAGCAGAAAAGGACAATGTAATAACTTGTCAGTACAAACTCTTCAACCCCAGTTATGTGAAGAGTTTGCAAGGTTAAACTTATGTCTAGTGTCTAGTACTGAAGCAGTTGCTATGGAAGTGGACTCAACCCTTGAACGTGATATACGAGAAGGACAAAAGAATGATGAGAAGGTCAAGGAGATCAATCAGTTGATGAAGAAGGGAAAAGCTCCGAACTTTAGAGAGGATGAACAAGGAACCTTATGGCTTGGAAAGAGGATTTGTGTTCCAGATATCAAGGAGATTAAAGAATTGATACTAAGGGAAGCTCATAACTCATCATACTCCATTCATCCCGGAAGCACAAAGATGTATCAAGACCTCAAAGACCGATATAGGTGGCATGGAATGAAACGAGATGTAGTAGAATATGTGGCCATATGTGATACATGTCAATTGATTAAAGCGGAACATCAAAGACCAGCAGGGTTATTGCAACCAATCAAAGTGCCAGAATGGAAGTGGGAAGAAATTAGCATGGATTTCATTGTGGGACTACCAAGAACACAGTCTGGATATGATTCTATATGGGTTATTGTGGACCGTCTAACTAAAGTTGCCCACTTTATTCCCGTGAAAGAAACGTACAATGGTCCCAAGTTGGCGGAACTGTACATCTCCAGGATTGTATGCTTACATGGAGTTCCTAAGAAGATCATTTCAGACCGAGGCACTCAATTCACCTCAAGATTCTGGCAGAAATTGCATGAATCAATGGATACCTGTCTAAATTTTAGTTCGGCGTATCATCCTCAAACTGATGGTCAGACAGAATGCACCAACCAGATATTAGAAGACATGTTGAGAGCGTGTGCTCTAAAGAATAGCAAAAGTTGGGACAAGAATCTGCCATACGCTGAATTTTCTTACAACAACAGTTATCAGGCCAGTTTGAAGATGGCTCCTTTTGAAGCATTGTATGGGCGGAAATGTAGGACACCATTGTTTTGGAATCAAACTGGGGAAAGTCAAGTCTTTGGGCCTGATGTATTGAAAGAGGCTGAAAGACAAGTGCAAGAAATTCGGAAGAACCTAAAGGCAGCCCAAACAAGACAGAAGAGTTATGCGGATACTCGAAGACGTGATCTAACATTTGAGGTTGGTGATTATGTGTACTTGAAGGTGTCACCTATGAGAGGATTGAGAAGATTTAAAGTAAGAGGCAAGTTGTCACCCCGCTACATTGGCCCGTTCAAGATACTCGAAAGACGAGGAGAAGTGGCTTATCAGCTTGAGCTTCCACCGCACCTATCAGATGTTCATAATGTATTCCACGTTTCACAACTTAAGAAGTGTCTGAGAGTGCCTGAGGAACAGTTACCTATGGAAGCAGTTGATGTACAAGAAGATTTGTCTTATGTGGAACAGCCTATCAAGATACTTGAGACATTAGAAAAGGTCACCAGAAACAAAGTTATTCGCATGTGTAAGGTGCAATGGAGACATCACTCAGAGGCAGAAGCAACATGGGAAAGAGAAGAAGATCTCAAGGCGGATTTCCCTCATCTATTCTCTTAGGACGTCCGAATCTCGAGGGCGAGATTCCTTTTAAGGGGGGTAGAGTTGTAACATCCTCATTTCATGTAACAAAAATTTGCCCAAACCCTTGAACACTATTGTATGCATTTTTGGTTGATTTTTTGAAGTTCAAACGTGTAGCAAAAAATTTAAATTTGAATTTGAATTCAAATCAGAAGAAAAGAAATGAAAAAGAAAAAGAAAAAGAAATAAAACCCTCCCTGGGCCGATTTCTCCCCTCTGGCCCAACTCCTCCCCCCTCACCCGCGGCCTAGCCATCCCCTCTCCCCTCTCCTCTCTCCCGCTGCCACCCCGGGCCCGCATGTCATCCCCAACCCCAGTAACCGCCGTTCTTTCCCGCGCCATGCCGACCCCGCGCCCACTCCGCGCCCTCCCCCTCCAACTGCCTCGCCCACGCACGGATCACCCCCGGGAAAACCTCCCTCGCACGCGCTGACAACCACCGCACCCCCTGCTCCTATAAAACCCTGCCCTTCCCCTCTGTTACAACCTCTCCGCGCTCAAACCCTAGCTTCGCCGATCCAAGGTTGGTCTCGCGCGTTCCCGGCTAGCCGGCGGTTACCTCGCCTCACCTCCCCCTTTAACCTCGTCGCCGTGTCGCCAGGAGCACGCCGGGCAAGTCTGCGCGGGGAGATCGCCGAGGTTTCGCCGGAGTCGACGTGCACCGATGCCAACCGCCGCCCCCTCTCGACGCCGACCGTCTTCCACCCGATTACGCACCCCGAAAACCCCCGAGGTGAGTTCCCTAGCCTCCCCTCTTTCGTTCTGTGTATTTGGCGCGCAAAATAGGTGTAGTTTTAGCCATTCCGGCCGACGCCGGCGAGGTCTGCCGCCGCGGGTGCCTTGCGCCGCCGCGCGCGCGTGGATCAGCGCCGCCGGAGCGACGTGGCCGCATCTCAGTCGTTGGTTTTGGGCCAACGGCCGAGATTAGATCAGCGTACCCCTTCGCATAATAAAATCCGAGCCCTCCACTACGGATCCAACGGCCCACATTCAAACCCCTTTTCCCGCCTGCGCATTTGCACCGTGGCCCCTGGAACCTTGCTTGCTACCCCCTGGACTTCAAAGAAATTCAAGTCTAGCCCCTGGAAATTGCAGATGAGCCCCTGGACCCCTAAAAATTGGATTTAATCATTTAAATAAGCAATCTAACCCCTGTAAATTTGTAGAATCATGAATTTAGTCCCTGTGCAGAATAGAAAACTATTTATTTAGTCCCTGGACTTTTATTTATTTGCTGAATATGATTTTTAGGTGTATTTGAGGTGTAGAAAATAGATAAAAATGGTAATTAAGTGTAGAAATGTTAGGAAAAATTTGTATAAACTATTTTATGTTGTGAATAAATTGTAGAGTTCATATGAAATATATTTTGTCCATGGAATATTTATTATAAATGTTTAAAAATACATTTTGGCCATAGAAAATTCAATAAAAATGGTTTTAGGCTATAATTAAATCCCAAAAATGTAGGATAAATCTAAAATGCATACTTTGGCCATGTTAAGTAATAAACACCTCGTAGGGACGCATTATTATAGGATTTTATGCCTATGTGTATGTTGTGATGTATTGTTTTGTGTGCCCTTTGCTTATTTAGCTTTATTCTATTCTTGCCATGCTTGGGTATATATTTAGAGTCGTACTACGACCCTAATCTTAACCTCCAAGACCAAGACTTCTCCAACACTCAAGTATTCAACGAAGGCAAGTGCCCTTGACCATCTTGTACCAATTTTAGGAATTTAGATAGATGCATGCTAATTAAATTGATGTCCTATTTCATGTTTACATGCCCTGTTCCATATAATTCCTTGTTACCAGAAATGGGTTGGGAAGTAGATAGGTCATATTTATGCTTAGCCATGCTTAGATATTGGGATTGGGATTTCATTCAATTGTGCCATGCTAAATTTTGTGGTTACTTTAATTTGTGGTGGATACACAATAGTAGTGGATAGGAATCTGGTGGTTGGATAGTTTTGGTATGGTGCAGTTTGCACAAGACCGGGATTGGGATTTGTTACCATCGGATTCTAAGGACCGGTTTATGAAGGAAGCCACTAAGCTTCATAGTACCACCACGAGACTGAGATGGAGCAGCTTGGTCAATTAATTAGGTTTCTCCCGATGAAATGCTAGTAGTTGGATGGTGCGGGGAATGATGCAGGGGAACTGCTCTGGGATCCGCAAGGCTCAAGAGGGGGCTCTGAGGCGGAGGGTTACTCCGAGAATCCTCAGTGGTGGAAACCTTAGAGGGCTAGCACTAGTCGGGAGCACCTTTGTAAAGACCATGTAGTGATCTCCGGGCCACACACCTACGAAAGTGTGAAATGTGGTTGATCACCACGGGCTACATGGAGGTTTACTCAGTCCACCTAGCAACAGGGGATGGAATCACTGCTTGTGGGGAAAGGGTACACTCTCTGCAGAGATTTGGTAAAACTGTCATGACAGCCGTGCTCACGGACAAGAGCGGCTTGGGGCCAGTTCATAATTAGTCTATGGTTGGGAAATGGTGGTTAATTATGATTCAAGTTACATTCATTATCATTACTCATGTGTTGATTACTTCTTGAATTATGATATTGGTAATTGAAAGCTAAGGTTAGGTTTTAAGCATAGTGCTAAGCCATACTTGGCCTTCCCTTGCTTTAGCCAATCATGTCATCTCTTCCCGCACTTGCTGAGTACTCGATGTACTCAAGCGTTTAATTTTCCCTTATAATATGAAGAATAAGAAGCGGCACCGGAGGACTTCTTCGTCAATCCGGAGGACTTGGACTAGGCTGGCGACCATACGCGCAACTGCTGCCTGTGGAGATGGAGCTTCTCTTACCTATTAGTCTTCTGCTGTAGTTTGAACTTTGTTAACATTGTTGTTGATGTAAATAGTTGTGGTGTGTATTTGTAGACCTTCGGGTCGTACTGTAAGACTATTTATGTATTCGAACATGGCAATGTAATGATATTTCACTTTCATCGACACATGTACGATTCAACTAATCCTGGCATACATGTGATTAGCGTCTGTTCATCTTTACGATGACCGGGCGTGACACTTGCAGTCCCGGTTAAGGCCACTGGGAAGTAATTGGCCATTACATCCTCATCACCCCCCGCTATCAGTATGGCAGTAGAGTAGATTTATAAAAATTCAGCAGGGTTGACTGTCTCGTCGAATTTTTTCGACAAGTGAGGCTGGAACTTTTGTGGCCACCTGACCATACGTAGGTGCATAGCCAGGGCAGAACAACCTCCTCCCACTCCTTGAGGAGCAGTGTTATCTCGAGCCTCTCGCCTTTCGTGAGCACGCTCGATGTGGAGTCGACTGTCCTGTTGCCGGTAACGGCGACCCAGTTCCGACCGCAGGTCATGGGTCGGAATCCTGGTGATGGTATGGGTACGTCGTGTCCCGGGGGGCAACAAAGTCACTTGTTGGGAGGCGGCACGCCTTCTTTGTTGAGAGGCTTGTGGACCAAGTCGACCAGAGATGGTGCGTCATTATGAAGGTGCTCGCCCCGAAGGAGGAGGACCTTGGTTGCTGATGCCTGCAGCTGCAGCTGTGACCAGATGGTCAACATCAGCCCTCCATTGCTCCATAGCATCCTGGGGTGCGCCTGGAGGTGGTGGATGTTGCAGAAGAGCTCACGCGACAATGAGCAGTGCTCGGGGTTGTTGTTTGCCGATGCAGTGATCGATGCTGTAGGATCGAAGAGCACGTGAAAAGCTACCATAGCGGTGGTGAATGGTAGATTTAAAAAATCTTACGCAGCGGAAATAATTAAATCACAACCCCTTCGGCAGAAACAAGATCTGCTAAAGAAATCGTGTATGAAACTAATATAAATGTGTTTCACTGTGACAAAAGTGATATATATATCAGAGAGGATCAAGTCACAAAGAAAACACAAGAAGAATCACTCAAATCCGTCGAGAGAAACTCAAGTTATGATCGAAAGATCAAATAAGGGTTAATCTGTCCTACCTGAGAAAAACAGTTATGAAACGCTGCAAAGAAACTCGTGTAGATCAGAAAACACAAATCCAATGACGGTGAAATTTTGACAGATGATAGATAATCAAGTTGTGAAGACAACCCAAAATGAATCACGTCAATTGGATATGTAAAACTCGAGTTATGATAAAACCACCTATGAAAGGTAGTGCTGTCCAGAAACTCGACGAGTAAAACTTGTCTGGAACAAGTCGGATGAACAAGGCACAAAAGCTCCTTCAATATACGAATTTTATTCAATAGAACACAAGAGGAACAGCCCCAAAGTCATCTACCACGAGCTCTGGGATTCCTTGCTTATATAACCAGCCCTTAGGCCAACTCAACTCGGATCCGAATTCTGATCCTACCCTGATCACGAATCTCATCTAACCATAACTGCTCAAGATCTTCCTATACACAGATAGAAACAATCTCGAGACTTCCTAACAGACTCGAAACACATCCCGTATTCCCAAACACAACTCAACTTTCATGCGACACACGAAATCTACCATAACCAACTCAGCCACCAGCCGAAGTCATCATCCAGTACGATCTGATCCTTCCAATCAGATCTCCCTTCCTTAATCCGTCTCCAGAACCATGTTGCCACGTCATGCACCACATGCATACGTGCGAACACCTTTCTTCGACCTTCATATGCACTGCCCTTGATTCAATCATCCTGCGCGACCTCCTGACCCGCTCAACCACAATTCCTCCAGAACTTGGTTGTTGGAACCTCATCTCCTCCCTGAGACTAGTCCAAAGGATCCTATCACCAGCCATGAATTGAACTCAAGCAACACCTGCACATGAATAAACAACCAATCCGTACGAGCCCAAGTCCGCGACTTGACTCAAGTCAGCTCCGAACACAACACCTTACGTGAGCACCTCACATAAGCATGTTGCAAAACCACAGTAAAACGATTCATTCATATCAACCAAAACGCACCAAAAACTTAGCAAATGAATACTAAGCAATCTTTCCAACAATATAAAGCAAGTTTGAAACTTTGCATATGTAAAGCAGAAACACTGCAGTCAAGCTTTGGTTCTTGCCAAACCTAATCGGACCTTGAGCCGGAGCTTACCAAAGCTAGTAGAACCTAGCGCCGGAGCTTACCAAAGCTAGTGGAACCAAGCACCCGCCGGAGCTTACAAAAACTAGCAGGGCTAGTCAACCCAAAAATCGGAGCTAGAAAAAGCAACTCGGAGCTTAGCAAAAACATGTTGGAGCTATCAAAAACATGCTGGAGCTAAAGACAAAACTCACTGGAGCTAACCAAAAGCTAGTCGGACTTTGCGAGCAAATCGGACCTAGCATCGGACGTACCCGGAGCTACCCCAAAAAATCCGGACCTACCATCGGACCTTGTTGTAGCTCGTAGCTAGAGTTGTACCTTGCTAAAAAGGTGTTTTAGCAGAATTCAAAACTTTTATCGCCATAGCCAATGTATTCAGCACACACAGGTCTCACAATCTCCCCCTTGATGAATGCATTGGCAACACCATTTAAAATTCGAACCTTTGCTTATTCACATTAAAAGTTTTGAAAACAATTTCTCCCTTTTTGAAAATCAAATCAAATCTCTCTCCATGCACACATTATCTCTCCCCCTTTGACAATGTATTCAGCAAGGTTAAAAATAGAAATTTTAATTGTTATGAGCATATTATAACATATACGTATAAAACAAAGCTCATCCAAATCATACTATCAAGTAACTTAAACTATCACATCAATGAGATACATAAAGTAGTGTAAGCCATGCTAGAGATCAAACATAATTTTCAGTTTAAGCAAGTCATGATCTCACAAATTTAACTATTTCAATACCTGAAAGCATGACACTTGTTGCAGCATTTTATTATTTTTCAAAGCATAGATTTAGATCATATGATATTTTCAAGAGATTATATGCGCATCTGCCTTAATCTAACCAACCAAGCGAAGCCTATGTCATTTGACAATCAGAAGCTTAAGGACATGGTTTTAGTCATACACAACTTCTTCCAAGTTCATATCTAAGTGCAATGATAAGCCATCTCAAAAGAAGAAGTGTGATGCATGCATATTCTCTTGATCTTTTCTCAACTTATATTTGGTCACAAAAACTCAACATGTGAGTTGATTACTTGATTAATTCTTTAATATTAAAAACACTTGTGAGCATGCAACAAGTTCAAAACAGCAAGAAAGTTCAACCATAACCAGATTTAGTGTAAGTAATTAATCCAATTAATAGTTGTCGGTGGTTTTGATCCGGCAAATCTCCCGACACTACTAGGGTGTTTGAGGAGTTTGAAGTTCGGTGTGGGCGCGCGAAGATTCAAGAAGGTGAAGTGTAAAATGACACAGGAGACATGAAGATTTACATGGTTCGGGCCGCCTGAGCGTAATACCCTACTCCACAGGGTGTGTTGGTGTTGTATTGGATGTATGAGCTCAACGTGAGTTGAGAGTGTAGAGTGAGCGCGTCGAGTGAGCGTGTCCTATGTATCGTCGGCCTGTCCAAGGGCAGGCCGTTACAAGTTGGCCTGGCCCGACATGTGGCCCTGGCTTAATTACCCTTAATGACCAAGTTACTAATATTGATACACATTTGATACGCTTAATTACCCTTAATGACCGAGTTACGGGCTTTGACAACACCGTTACTGGTAATTAAGGTTGTTCGATCATGTGTCATTAACATATTATTAATGACACTTAATCGGGTCTTGAAGTCCTTGATTCCCCTTTGAAGATCTGGAGCCGTTGTGAAGTCTTCCGGAGGTTTGAGGCTGAAGATCCAGCGGTTGGATACGTGGTAGCTTCGAAGCGTACTTTGGGGAACAGATAGGTCCGGTGCTACCAGACACGTGTCAGTTTCGGAGCTTCCCTCGGTCTGGGGTTAGGTCTGGGGGTTCCGTTATGGTACATAGCCCGGAGCTTCCCCCTTGTGGGCGGTAGCTCCGGTTTGATGGTACACGTGGCGACCCTGGGACTAACCATGTTGGGGAAGCGGGTCCGTTTATGTCTGACATGTGGGCCTCCGAAGGTCTTCAAATCAAGTAGATGACATTCCCTTGAGATCTTTGCAATCTCAAGGGGTATACGGTACCCAGGGTACCGACAGTGGCCCTCTGGGCCCACCTCTGGGGAAGATCTCTTGGGCGAAGTCATTCCGCCGGAGGTGGGTCCATCCTTCGACTTCTGAACCGAGTCTTCAAAGGTCTTCAGATGTGCCATTGGCGATAGTTTTGGAGTTAAATCCTCGCCGCGTGGCATATCCCGGGTGCGACAAATGAGATCTTTGGCGTGCGGATCTCACGCAATTGAAGGTCGCCGGTTCCCGATACGAAAATCGTATCGGTTCCGCGTGCCTTGTCAGGCTGCCGCCTTCGAGCTTCCCGCCTTCCATGATGACAACCGTTCACCTGGGTAAGAACCTCGACTTGATCGTCGGGGTGGTCCCGGGCCCTCTTGTCATCGGCAGGGTGAAATTTTTGAGTAGTATCTTCGACTTCCATGCGGTTTCCATCCAAGCGTTGTGAGGGCTTACTTAAGAAGGAAAGCGCGCACCGTCTGGGGTTCTTTATGCCTCTCATCAGATTTTGCGCTCAAACTCCCATTTTGTGCTTGCTTTTCCTCTCTTGCCTCGCTGTGCTGCGATGGAGTTGGGTCTCCGCGAGAGCCGTTTGAAGACCGAAGGTGATCTGAAGAAGGTCTGGGCCCTCATGGGGTGGTCCCCGGACTTCTTCAACTGTCTGGTCCACGCTGGGGGAGAGCTCCCGTTCGAGAAAGAGCATGCCAGCGAGATGGTGTACTTCTCTTCGTACGCCATGGTGGGGTTGATCCCACCTTTTTCCTCCTTTTTCTTGATGCTGCTAGACTTCTATGGTCTGCAGCTGTACCACCTTGGCCCCCACTCCATTCTTTTAGTGTTTGTCTTCGTCCACCTCTATGAAATGTGGGTGGGAATCCCCCCTGCATTGAGCTTTTCTGGACCTTCTTCACCGTCCATACCACCGGTAGGAGTAATGAGTACCTTGGCTTCTACTACTTCGTGAAGCGCAAGAAGTGCCCATTCAAGTACCTCCGGTCGTTTCCCTCTGGAAAGTGGGATGATTGGAAGAAGGACTGTATAGTCATCCGGGTGGAGGAGCACGAGAAGCTGGAGCTGCCCGAAGGCCTCCCCTACATCGACACTGCAGTCTGGAGTGAAGCTCCGGTGTTGTCGGATGCCTTCAACCCTGCTCTGACCAGGATCCGCCAGTGTGTGGAGGGAGGATTAACTCCTCAGGCGGTATTTTGCAATTTCCTGGTCAACAGGTGGGCACCGCTGAAGAGGAGAGAAAAACTTGCTTGGGCCCTCAACAGTGTGATGGACGACGATTGGGTCGAGACCAGGCTGAAGTCCAACATGGCGGGGGCAACCTTGGAGTTTCATCTCAAGAAGTTCCAGCACGACATCGACGTCGCGGGTGATGACTTGACCCCGCCACCAGCATTCCTCCCTCTGAACATGGAAGTAGAGTTCAGCAGGGAGCTCTGGCGGACGATGCCGGTGCTTGACGACCTCGGTGTCGTCGAGAGAAGATCGACCTCCAGGGTGGTGATCCCTGGGGCTTCCGAAGGTGGCTCCGACCCTGCCCCGAAGCCAAGGATCGAAATCGTCGGCAAGGGCAAGGAGCCGGCGGACAAACCCTTGACCCGGAAGAGGAAGCTGAAGCATGCCGACGGAAGGTCCGTCAGGCCTACATCCTCTGCATCAGCTCCTTCTCCCCAGAGGGGGAGGTCTTCTACAACTGCGGCGACTGTACCTGCAGTGGCGTCTTCCCGGGGTGCTAGCTCCGCGCATGCGACTCCAGCACCAGGGCCAGTTGAGGCCTCCGGGTCCGGAGGTCCTTCCCGGTCGAGGGGGGGGGGTCGACTAAGGAAATGCCCGTGGCTGCAACGAGTTCCGGGGGGCCTTCCGGAGCTTCCACGCCGGCGGCGGCTATGGTCAGCCCAGAACGCCCGGGAAAGAGGTTCCGCGCAAGCTGGTGCGGAAGCCTCCCGAGGTAATTTTTAATCTTTACCTCAGACAGTTGTTTTGTTGTAGTAACTGTTTTTTAAGTTTCTTCATCCATCATCTGCAGCGTCCCCAAGAATAGGAATGAGGCTCCACCCTCAGCCACAGCAGCTGAAGCTGTGAGGGCCGGGGCTTCTGCGGCAGCTCCAGCGCCAGCTGTCGTGGTCATGGACCTTGAATCATCCCCTGAGATTCCTGTGGTAGTGCCGGACCACGGGAGAGAAGATGCGCCAGCGGCACCTGCCCCGGAGGTTGAAGCCCTGGGTCTTGATGCTGAGATGATGGAAGCTTCGACTGTTGAGCCGAGGAAGCAGTAATTTCGGCCCCAGAGCCGGAAATTGTCGAAGCCCCGGCGGTTGAGCCGGAGGTTATTGAAGTCCTGGCAAGTGAGCCGGATGTGGAGGAAGTTCCGACGGTTGAGCCGGCTACCTCTGAAGCTCCGGCCTCAGAGATGGTTGTAGTTGAAGACCTTTCGGCGCCTGAGCTGTTTGAGGTTGAAGCTCCGGCCTCAGAGCCAGTTGTTGCGGAGGCATCGACACTCGAACCCATGGTGGTCGAGATGCCAACACCCGAGCCATCAGCAGAGGAGGGGCCCAGGCCGGAGCCAGAAGTAGCCCCTGCTCCGGAAGTGTTGTCGGCGGAGGTGCCTGCTGCTGAGCCAGAGTGCCTAGATGAAGTCACTGGACCCCTGCCTGAGGGGGCAAATGAAGACCTGGCGGTGGGCCCTTCGGAACCACTTCTGGAGGTCGGAACTTCTTCCGTGGGACCCTCCTCGGTGGCAACTGAGGCTACCCCGGAGTACGGCCCTAGTGCCATGGAGGCTCAGGGGACCACTCTTGTGGAGTGGGACCCAATTTTCGTAAGCGAGAACCCGCTGGAACCAGCGGAGGAGACCCCAGCAGGTCCGGAACCTATTCCCCTGTCGTTGTCTATTGACAACGCTTGCTCCAGTCTACATCAAGTCCAACTGGCGTTCTACCACAACAGCAAGGCTCTTGAAGAGGAGCGCCAAACCCTTAGGCGGTGGCGTAACCGGCTCTACTTAGAGACCACGCTGGCGCAGTCGAGGCTGGCAGATGACAAAGAATGGATCAAGCAGGAGAAGGTCCGCCTGGAATACTGGGGCAAATTATTGGATGACAGGTAGAGCTTGACTCGTGCCCTCGACGCTCAATCCCGGGCCCTTTATGAGCAGACCAAGGAAGCTAATAGTGCAGCTGATGATCGCCAAGAAAGGCTTGAAGCCATTAACACTACTCTCATCAAGTGCCGGGAGGCACTTGAGGAGAGGGAGAAAAGGCTCGGGGATGAAGAGCAAAAACTCCTAGAGCTGCGGGATGACGTCCTGAAGAGGGAGGAGGAGCTCGCCGAAAAGGTGGCTCTGGCTTACAAGGGTCTCGAGGAACGCGCCAAGAAATTGGAAGAGCATTGCGCTGAGGAGGAGGAGAAGGCCTGGGTGCGAGGGCAGGAACTCTACCAGCAAGAGTGTGCCATCGCTGCCAGGGAGAAGAAAGTGAGGGGCATGGAGAAGGACCTGGTTTACCGCCGGAACAAGATCTACCTCCGGGAGGAGGAGCTCGAAAAACTCGAGAAGCAGGTTGCTGAAAAGATTCAGCAAAATGCCAAAGAGGTTGAGCGCCTTGCTCCCGAGAATTCTGAACTGGCGGCGGCCAAAAGATCCTTGGAGGTACTGAAGGGCTTGAGGGCTGCGGACTCCCTACAGGTTTGGGAGTTCCTGAGCAAAGCCAACGACGTGCTAGCACCGATGGGCTTCAGTCCTGTGCGTCCGGATGATCCAGAGCCGGAGCCGGACCTGGCGTTGCAGGCCTTGAGCTCGGCGGGTAGCATACTCTCCAAGGTGGGAGACGTCATCCCGGACCAGTTGGAGGTTGAGGGGTAGTCTCTGGCGAAGAACATCACAGAATATGTGCTGACGTGCTACACCAGCCGGGATCCCCAATTCCCTCTGGACCCGGTGCTTGAAGGTCCCATCGAAGGAGAAGGTGAAGCCACCCGAGCCAACGTGTCGGAGGTTGCTCAGAAGGTCGCCCAGTTCTTCCATAGGGTCTAGGACCATCTCTGTAGCTCCCACTTGTATTCTCTCTTTTTCTTCCCCAATTTTGTAATCCCTTGTCTCCAGATGAATGAAATCCAAATTTTTGTGAATTTCATTTTTTGTCTTCAACACTTTTGTCTTCACTTGGCCCCCTGGTAGATGTACACAATTTGATTGTGAACATGTACCAAGAGGATATTGTGTTTTTTTGAAGACTCGTTTGTTTTGAACTTGTAGAGTGTAGGTCCGAAGTCTTCGATAGTGAAGGCCCCCTGAGGTTGTCGGAGCTCTGAAGCTCCAGTATTGACTACCGTTGGGGCCCAGTAGCTCCAGTAATAGTTCCTATCAACGCGTAGAGCATCGATAGTTAGCCATCTGGGGTGTCGGAGCTTAGTAGACTCTGTTTGTGGAATCTTTGCCAACACATAGTTTGTCGGCAGCAGACTCTGTTTGTGGAATCTTCTCACCATCTTTTACTTTGCATAGATGGTTGACCCCCCTAGCTTTACGGAGCTTGGTTGCTCCGATGATGCTCGTTTTCAATGTTTAACATCGATTACAAGCCACCTAGGAGGAGTCGGAGCTTCGTCAGCTCCGGCTTTTCTCCATCAACATGGATTCTTTATTTTTCCTGCACACCGAAGCCAAGAAAATAGTAAAATTTGCTCCTTGCCTATAAATTCGTCGCAGCTTACGATTCCCAAGAAAATTTTAGGTCAAACACGATTCTGAATACAACCGAATGCATTGCCTTCTTTCTTCTGGATCCAATTGTACTTGGACTCGCCTTACATCGGCCTGCCGGGGTGTAGGTAGAGTGGCGTACTTAGGGTTGAAAGTGCATCTAGGACTCCCTTGTGGGTTTTGGATGATTTATGACAAGAAATTGGGATCCTAATCCTTTTGTTGAGATGAATGCAGGAAAATGATGAAAAATGAGCAAAGTGCCAAAAAGAGGGAAATTGAGAAGGAAAATGAATTTGAGCTCAAGGAGAAGAAATTAGTAGTTTAGTATGTATGGAGTGTGTTAAGGAAACACACCCAAGAGCTCAATCTCATTTGATCACACACACACAATGCACAAAGCTATACAGGACCGGACTAGTCCGATATCAGCCGGACTAGTCCGATATCACTTTCTGCACTAGATCGGACAAGTCCGGTCTCTACCGGACTAGTCCGATATCTTTCTGTTCCACTTCGGACTAGTCCTCCCCAGTGCGGACTAGTCCTTAACACAATGCACAAGTCACACAAAATCGAACAAGTCCGTTGTGACCCGGACTAGTCCGATATTCATTCTGATCCACTTCGGACAAGTCCGGTGTCTACACGGACTAGTCCGATATACACACTGATCTAAATCGGACAAGTCCTCCAAGTGCGGACTTGTCATCCCAAACACTTAGGGTTTCACAGGTCCGGACAAGTCCGATGACAATCGGACTAGTCCGAAGCTTTCCAGTAGCAAAATCGGACAAGTCCGTTTTCAACCGGACTAGTCCGATATTCCTGGACACTTAGGGTTTGCTACACACAGCACACCAGACTAGTCCGGTGACCACCATGGACTAGTCCGATCTTTCTGAACCCTAACGGTCACTTTTAGAAACCCCATATAAATAGAGGTGCACGGCCCACTTTCACCAACTCTCGAATACTAGCGCCGTCACACCTCCCAAGAGACTCAAAAACCATCTCTCTCCAGGAAATTAAGTGCAAAATCAATCAATCCATTGAAGATCACTTCTAGATCATTGGAGAGGCACTTGGCACACGATTGAGCTCTTGGTTTGAATCTCTAACACACTCTTGTATCTCAATTTGTATATTTCGAAGTGTGTTATTGGTGGTCTTGAAACTTGTAATCAAGGGAGCTCTCAACTTGTGAGATCGCCCCTTCAACTTGGTGATTTACCCCTGTGTGATTAGTTGAAGAGGATTGGCCTTCGTGGCGATCCGACGAGGGAAGGGTTGGTGAAGACCCGGTCCTTTTGTGGGCTCCTCAACGTGGATGTAGGTTGCCTTCGTGGTAGCCGAACCACGGGATAAATCTTGTGTCTTGTTCGTTTGTGTTCATCATTCTAGTTGATCAACATTATCTAGGGTTTGATTCATTTTGTTGAATTCAAGTTAAATAGTTGAACAAGAATCATACTTGCAATAGAACTTGACATACAACTATTGAACTGTTATTAAAGTTTATATTTCCGCTGCAAACGTCAACGAAACAATCAAATTGACCTAACTTGATTAACCTAGCCCGTATAATCCGGACTAGTCCGCACTTTACCGGACTAGTCCGATATATCTGGTTTTGACCTTGTTGTTGAAGTGCTACAGGAACCGAGAAATTTCAAAAAGGCCTATTCACCCCCCCTCTAGGCCTACATTCAATTGGTATCAGAGCAGGTTCTTCAAGAAAGAGTGCAACCACTCGAAGAGATCATGTCGGACATGAAGGAAGTCCAGAAAATCAACAACCAGGAAGAAATGAACAATGACAAGCACCAAAAGCTTGAGAAGTATCTCGAAGCCATTCAAGACTTCGATGATGATGATGAGGAAACATTGGAGCTGAAAGCACTCCTTAGAAAGAAAGCACTTTCCAAAGGGAAATCTAAAGTCGAAGAAAAGAAGAAGGGGAGTAGTCACACCGACTACTCCCGATATCCTTTTAGTTATGACCGTTTAAATTCTAACAGCAGTCATTATCTATCTATTCCTCTCGGAAAAGCCCCACACTTCGATGGGAGTGATTACTCCATGTGGAGGCAAAATATGAAGATGCACTTGATTTCCCTTAACCCAAGTTTATGGCATATTGTGTGCACAGGAATAAACATCCCTGATGACGATGAAGAGCTCACGCCAAGTCAAGAGCAAGCCATCCACAGGAATGCCCAAGCCGCAGCCGTTATCACCTCATCTCTAAGTCGAGATGAATTCACAAAGGTGGACGGATTGGAAATTGCCAAAGAAATCTGGGACACACTACAGACAGCACATGAAGGTGACCGGCATGTGCGGGAGGCAAAGATTGAAATGATTGAAGGCGAACTAGGAAGGTTTGCGATTGAGGAAGATGAGTCTCCCCAGGACATGTACAACAGACTGAAGACTCTTGTGAACAAGGTTCGATCATATGGGAGCAAAAAGTGGAATGACCACGAGGTTGTAAAGCTCATCCTTAGAGCCTTTATGCCTCGCAACGTCACACTTTGCTCTATGATCCGAGAAAGTCCCGGGTACAAGAAAATGACTCCAGATGAACTGCTTGGCAAAATCATCAACTTTGAGATGATGGAGAAGCAAGCCAAGCATGTAAAAGAAATAGCCGACCTCACATCAGCCAAGAAGAAGGGAGTTGCCCTAAAGTCCTCACTCAAGCCTCTATCCAAAGAAGCAAGAGAAGCACAGCTTGAGGAGGACAGCGATGATGAAAGCAGCGAGCTGGACGAAGAAGATATGATTTTGTTCATGAAGAAGTTCAAAAGAATTATGAAGAAAAGACAAGGAACAAAATCGAGTGAAGGAAAATACAAGGAGAAGACAAAGCCGAAGATGAGGCGGGCATGCTATAATTGTGGTGAGTACAATCACTTTATAGTCGATTGCCCGTATGAGGACAACAAGAAGAAGACTAAAGAGTCCAAGCCTCAACCGAAGAAATTCTTCAAGAAGAAGAAACAAGCTGAACAAGCACACATCGGAAAGGAGTGGGACTCAAACGATGAGTCCTCATCGTCCGATGAAGAAGAAATGGCTAGCATAGCCATTGAAAGCATGACCAAGAAACCCACACTCTTCCCCACGCTCGGTGCAAAGAAGGCAAATGGAACTTGCCTCATGGCTAAGGAAGGTAAACGCAAGGTAAACATCAAAACTCCTTCCTTGCATTCTTACTCAAGTGATGATGATCTAGATAGTGATGATGAAGATATGCTAATTGGTTTAGATAGAAAAACTGCTGCTACAATGAAATTCTTGCTTAACCAACTTGTTGAGAAGGAAGAGCTAATTGATCGTCAAGAAGACATGATTATCTCCCAAAAGGAGAAGCATGTTGAACTTGACAATCTTCTAGTTCTTGAAAAGGAGAGAAACCACTCACTAGAGCTTGAGCTAGCTTCAAGCAAGAAAACTTGCTTGGAGTTAACCAACTCAAACGTTGCAATCAAGGATCAACTTGATGACCTAATCAAGGTCAACAAGATCCTTGAAGTGCAGGTTGAGTCACTCAAGCTTAGTGAACCTTCCTTCTCTTCAAGCCTACCTTCTCAACCCACTTCAACTAATATCGCTCATATTTGCAAATGTGATAAAATTAACACCAGGTTGAAGGAAAGTTCTACCTCCACAAAGGACAAAAATCCTACCCAATGTGTAATATTTGACAAGGAGAGGATCAACTATGCACGTAGTGCATATTTGGTCCAAAGACCTCCAAATGTCAAGTATGGCATTGTTTACTCTTATGATGGAAAGCAAAGAGCTGGAAATCATAAGAATAACAAGGGAAGGATTACCTTTGTGAGGGGAGGACCCTCACAACCTGGTAACTCGAAAACTAAAAACCTGAACTCTCATGAAAACCGGACTAGTCTGGTTGTGGTCCGGACAAGTCCGGTCATCCGGACAAGTCCGGTCACACAGACTAGTCCGACCCATAATCAACAGCAACTCTTGTTTAAAACCTTTGATGCTTCTTATGTATTAATGAAAAATAATGTTGGTAAAGTGTATGCTTATTATGCTGGGCCACGCCATGAGAACACAAAATCCCATGTGTTGGTGCCCAAATGTATTGTTACTAACCTCCAAGGACCCAAGCAAGCTTGGGTACCTAAAACCAAGGCGTAATTTGTTTTTGCAGGCCTACTCCTCCGGTGGATCCAAATGGGTGCTAGACAGTGGATGCACCAACCACATGACCGGAGAAAGGAGGATGTTTGTGGAGTATGAAGTGAACAAGGACCCAGACGAAGGCATCTACTTTGGGGATAACAGCCAAGGAAGGGTCCTCGGTACCGGTAAAATAGCAATATCCTCTGAACATACTCTTTCGCATGTTTTACACGTTGAATCTTTAGATTATAACCTGCTGTCCATATCTCAATTATGTGACAGAGGTTATAATTGCCTGTTCACTAACAAGGGTGTGACCGTCTCAAGGAGAAGTGATGGTTCTGTTGCATTCAAGGGTATGTTGAAGGGAAAGCTTTACCTTGTTGACTTCAACAAGGATAAAGCCGAACTCGACACATGCTTGATTGCAAAGACCAACATGGGTTGGCTGTGGCATAGACGGCTGGCACATGTTGGTATGAGGAACCTTCAAAAACTCCTCAAGGGCGATCACATCCGAGGTTTGAAAGATGTTGTGTTTGAGAAAGACAGGCCTTGTAGCGCGTGCCAAGCAGGGAAGCAAGTTGGAGCACAACATCCCGCGAAGAACATCATGACCACGACAAGACCGCTCGAACTACTTCATATGGACTTGTTTGGTCCAATTGCTTACATAAGCATCGGCGGTAATAAATATGGTTTAGTTATTATTGATGATTTTTCCCGCTTCACTTGGGTGTTCTTTTTGCATGACAAGTCAGAAACACAAGGAACACTCAAGAAATTCTTCAAGCGAGCGCAAAACGAGTTCTCACTATCAATCAAGAGTATTCGGAGCGACAACGGCACGGAGTTCAAGAACATACAAGTGGAGGAGTACCTTGATGAGGAAGGAATCAAGCACGAATTCTCAGCACCATACTCTCCACAACAAAACGGAGTTGCCGAAAGGAAGAACCGAACACTCATAGAGATGGCAAGAACAATGCTCGATGAATACAAGACTTCAGATCGATTTTGGGCGGAAGCAATCAACACCGCTTGCCATGCCACAAATCGACTCTACCTTCATCGACTACTAAAGAAGACCCCCTATGAGCTACTCACCGGTAACAAACCGAACATTTCATATTTTCGAGTTTTCGGTTCTCCTTGCTATATTTTGAACAAGAAGCCCAGGACTTCAAAGTTCGCTTCGAAGTCCGATGAAGGTTTCTTGCTTGGTTATGATTCGAACACTTACGCCTATCGTGTTTTCAACAAGGCCTACGGACTTGTTGAAGTGGCACGTGACGTAGTGTTCGATGAAACTAATGGCTCCCAAAAGGAGCAAGTTGATCAATGTGAATTAGGTAAAGAGGAAGCCCCCTATCAAGCATTGAAGAGAATGGCTCTAGGCGAAGTTCGTCCACAAGAGTCACCATCACAAATACAAGAGGAAAGTGAACCACAAGAGGAGATCAACAATCAAGGGGGAGCCTCGATACAAGATCAATCACAGGAATATGAACATGATCAACAAATCAACGAGGACAACAACTCAGGGGGAGAAGAAGATGATCACCAACACACGACCCCCCAAGTGCCACACCCAAGAGTACACCAATGCATTCAAAGGGATCATCCAATCGACAACATCATCGGCGACATCCAAAAGGGAGTAACCACTAGATCTCGTATAGCAAATTTCTGTGAACATTACTCGTTTGTCTCCTTTTTGGAACCCCGCAGGACTGAGGATGCATTGAAGGATCCGGACTGGGTGGTGGCAATGCAAGAAGAGTTGAACAATTTCAAGAGAAACGAAGTTTGGGAACTTGTGGAAAGACCCAATGCAAATATTGTGGGCACCAAGTGGGTCTTCCGCAACAAGCAAGACGAACACGGAGTGGTGACAAGAAACAAGGCACGACTTGTGGCCAAAGGTTACTCACAAGTCGAAGGTTTGGATTGCGATGAAACCTTTGCTCCAATAGCTAGGCTTGAATCAATTAGAATATTACTTGCATATGCTACTCACCATGATTTCAAGCTGTACCAAATGGACGTGAAAAGCGCCTTCCTCAACGGACCGATCAAGGAAGAGGTGTACGTGGAGCAACCACTCGGATTTGAAGACGAAGAGTTCCCCGACCACGTGTATAAACTGCGTAAGGCTCTCTATGGCCTCAAACAAGCTCCTAGAGCTTGGTATGAGTGTCTTAGAGATTTTTTAATTGATAATGGTTTTCAAATTGGCAAAGTAGACTATACATTGTTCACAAAAATCTGGATAATGATCTTTTTATTTGCCAAATCTATGTTGATGATATAATTTTTGGATCAACTAACCAATCTTTCTGTGAAGAGTTTAGTAAAATTATGACAGACAGGTTTGAAATGTCAATGATGGGAGAATTGAAGTACTTCTTGGGATTCCAAGTGCGGCAACAAAAGGAGGGAACATTCATAAGCCAAACCAAGTACACGTAGGACATACTCAAGAAGTTTGGCATGGACAAGGCAAAGCCCATAAAGACTCCCATGGCAACGAATGGCCACTTGGATCTCAATGAAGATGGACCGAGCATCGACCAAAAGGTATATCGCTCCATGATTGGATCTTTACTTTACTTATGTGCATCTAGGCCAGATATTATGTTGAGTGTATGTTTGTGTGCAAGATTTCAAGCCAACCCTAAGGAATGCCATTTGACAGCCGTAAAGAGAATCCTAAGATATTTAGTTCATACACCCAACCTTGGTCTTTGGTACCCAAAAGGCTCAAAATTCAGTCTCATTGGGTATTCCGATGCAGATTATGCCGGGTGCAAAGTTGATAGAAAAAGCACTTTCGGCACTTGCCAATTCCTAGGAAGATCCTTAGTTTCTTGGTCATCAAAGAAACAAAATTCCATTACATTATCCACAGCCGAAGCGGAGTATGTTGCAGCCGGGAGTTGTTGTGCACAACTCCTTTGGATGCGACAAACTCTAAGGGATTACGGTTACAATATGAACCGTATTCCTCTCCTTTGTGATAATGAGAGTGCCATTAAAATAGCCCACAATCCAGTTGAGCACTCTAGGACTAAACACATAGACATAAGACATCATTTCTTGAGAGACCATTCCATGAAAGGAGACATATCCATCTCTCATGTCAACACCCAAAAACAATTGGCCGACATATTCACCAAGCCACTTGATGAAAAACATTTTTGCGAACTCCAAAATGAGCTAAACATTCTTGATTCTCGGAGTGTGGCTTGAAAAGTTGCATACTTGTATGATTGCCTCAAAATATTGATTGAATTGTGAAAATCATCTCTCTTCATTTTTCTCTCGAAAAACTATGTCAATTATTAGATCTTGATGAATTTTTGATCATAGTATGATTGTTGTTTGCTTACTGGTCAAATTCATCAAGATTATTTGAATTGTTTTGCCTCTCTACTCTCAATTATTGGACCTTCAAATATATATGAATGGGCTATGCAATTCTTTCCTGGTGACCACGGACAAGTCCGTGGTTATCCGGACTAGTCCGCCCTTGCAGACTAGTCCGCAGAGTGCCGGTTAGACCGGACTAGTCCGACAGACCACGGACTAG
Organism: Tuctoria greenei; assembly: GCA_036927565.1. Classification (NCBI taxonomy): domain Eukaryota; kingdom Viridiplantae; phylum Streptophyta; class Magnoliopsida; order Poales; family Poaceae; genus Tuctoria; species Tuctoria greenei. Next base: position 17,254,027 of record JAYESD010000004.1, on the reverse strand, counting down.
TCCGATATAGGTCTCTGGATGACTTCGGACTAGTCCGGTCGAATCCGGACTTGTCCGATTTTTCGTGTCCATAACCCTAGCCGCCACCAAACCCTAATCCCTTCACCCCACACTCGCCCCCAAGCTTTCTCTCTCTTGCGCTCGAGCTCCCAAGGCGAATACTTGATTCCTCCGTCGAAAAGCCTCAATCTTGGGCGGAGATCAAGCTTGAAGACTCGGGGATTGAAGTTAGCGGACAAGTCCGGCCTCCAACCCCCAAAATCTCAAGCTTCCTTTGATTTCTTGGTAAATTTTCTTCAAAACCCTAAGAAATCACAAATTTCTCTATTGCTTATCGTTTGGCCTAGCATTCTTCATTAGTTACATGTCTAGTTGATGTACTATGTGTATGCTAGACTAGTTTTACCTTAGGGATCAATTTTTGTCCAGTCTGTTAGGTTTTTGCAGATGAACACCGGACTAGTCCGGTCCAGGTACGGACAAGTCCGGTCCCCCGGACTAGTCCGTGCCTGTGCACCGGACAAGTCCGTTGTTTCTGAACCAAAACCTAATTCTTTAATTCCCTAATGCCTTCCATTGCCATCTTACCTCACCAATACCTTGTATAACTTGTCCTTTCTCTTGATCACTCATTCTCAGATCATGTCGAGCTCCGACAACGAAATCTCCAATTTCGAGGCCGAGTTGGACCACGAGGTGGCACCTCGGTCCTCGGTGGGTCTTGGCAAGAAACACCAAGAAAGACCTTCCGAGCCTGCTACTTCCCCTCCCCAGGTTCGGAGGAAGGTCCTTGCCAAGAAGCCTGCCTCGAAGGCTGCTCCATCTACAAGCGGCCTTCGACAAGCTAAAGGGAAGGGCAAGGGGGTTGCCACAGGGCCTGTTGGGCCCCTGAAGCTGCATACTCCCAGAGAAGGGGTCCGGGACCCCAATGAGGAAAGATTCACTGGCAAGGGCAGCGATGTGGCTGCAAAGTTGAGAAGTATTGACTGCTATGCAAGGCCCAAGCAAGCAGCTGATGGCAGATTTTGGTCAAATTTCCATGCTGATTTCTACAAGCTGGTCTACTTGCCGATGAAGACCCCGATGGTGCGCAGTCAATGGATTGACTGGGCCCACCTTGAGAAGAAGAAATGTGCAGCTTTTGATGAAGTGATAGCAGCTGCAGAGAGACATGGTCTGAAGGATCTCTTTGCCTTCAGACACAACTGGAATGATGAAGTGATAGCACAATTTTATGCAACGTGCCACTTCTCAAGCGAAGACGAAGAAAGTGTGACTTGGATGACTCATGGATCCAAGTATTCTATTACTCAGGAAGAGTTTGCCAGCCTGCTACACCTTGAATCTAGAGGACATGACCACCTCATTATCCACAACATTGGGGTCATTGAGAGGGACGGAATGAAGTTCATGTATGAGCCCAACTCTAAGTATGTTCCTCCCTCCACAAAGAACATGAAGCCCTTCTTTGTGGTCCTGAACAGAGTTCTCCGGAAGACCATTGCCCCCAAGGATGGGGATGCAGGGAGTGTGCAAGGCTACCTCCGGACTCTAATGAGGGTCATAAGCAAGAAGAGACAATTTGATGTTGCAGACTATATTTGGAATGATATGGTCAATATCTCAAGTACCCCCAACCGATCCTGTGGCTATGCCCCTTACTTGATGTTTATGATTGAGAAGGTCACAGGGATCGAGTTTGTGAAGGATGTGGAGCACACTCCACTGAGGCCTCAGAAGCCTCAGCCAGTGAGTGTCCAGGCTGCTCCATCGCCGGCCTCAAGCCCCGAGGCACCAGCAAGGCAAGAAGAAGCTGCTAGAGTTCCTCCTCCTCCCTCCAGGGAAGCCCCTCAGAAAGGATCCGCCAGTGGGATCCTCAAGTACTTGGCTGCAATTTTCTCCTCATGCAAGAAAACTGAAGTGAAGCTTCACAAGCTAAATCAGAAGAGGAAGGAGAACATGAGGTACATAAAAGCCAATGTGAAGCAGCTGAGTGAGAAGCTGGAGATCAACCCAATTGGATCTCCAATACTTTCTGAAGATTCTGATCCGGACATCACCGAGCTCAGCCCCTTGACTCCCTCCGAGCTTGCCTATTTTGGCATTGGGGGCTCGAGCAACTCCGCTCCTCCTCCTCCCTCTCAACCTCGTCAAGCGGAAAGCGATGAAGACGATGAAGACGACGAGAGGACTGACAGCGAAGAGTGAAGCCCTAGGACCTTCCTCTCTCTCTTTTTGGTGTCTTGATGCCAAAGGGGGAGAGATTGAGGGGGAGTCTCTAGTCTTAGCTTTAGCTGAATAGGATGCGAGGAGAGAGCTCTCTATGTATTTTTTAATTGTGATTGTATTTGTTTAACACTATTTTCATATCATGTTTGGTCCTGTGTTAAATTGCTCAATTAATTTGCAAGTGTGTGATGAAATCTGAATTTTTGCTCCTGAAATGCCATATTCACTTGATATTAGTTGATCAATGGAAATTCTGTCATTCTTAATGCATTCATGCTCTTAGTATGCATTCCACCATAAAGAATGCACACATGAATAATTATCTTGTTGCTTGATGTATTTTTGAGTCATATGTGCATACTTTATGAAAATCTCATTTTATACCTCATTTTGTGAAATCTCAATTGGTTGTCATCAATCACCAAAAAGGGGGAGATTGAAAGTGCATCTAGGACTCCCTTGTGGGTTTTGGATGATTTTTGACAAGCAATTGGGATCCTAATCCTTTTGTTGAGATGAATGCAGGAAAATGATGAAAAATGAGCAAAGTGCCAAAAAGAGGGAAATTGAGAAGGAAAATGAATTTGAGCTCAAGGAGAGGAAATTAGTAGTTTAGTATGTATGGAGTGTGTTAAGGAAACACACCCAAGAGCTCAATCTCATTTGATCACACACACACAATGCACAAAGCTATACAGGACCGGACTAGTCTGATATCAGCCGGACTAGTCCGATATCACTTTCTGCACTAGATCGGACAAGTCCGGTCTCTACCGGACTAGTCCGATATCTTTCTGTTCCACTTCGGACTAGTCCTCCCCAGTGCGGACTAGTCCTTAACACAATGCACAAGTCACACAAAATCAGACAAGTCCGTTGTGACCCGGACTAGTCCGATATTCATTCTGATCCACTTCGGACAAGTCCGGTGTCTACACGGACTAGTCCGATATACACACTGATCTAAATCGGACAAGTCCTCCAAGTGCGGACTTGTCATCCCAAACACTTAGGGTTTCACAGGTCCGGACAAGTCCGATGACAATCGGACTAGTCCAAAGCTTTCCAGTAGCGAAATCGGACAAGTCCGTTTTCAACCGGACTAGTCCGATATTCCTGGACACTTAGGGTTTGCTACACACAGCACACCGGACTAGTCCGGTGACCACCACGGACTAGTCCGATCTTTCTGAACCCTAACGGTCACTTTTAGAAACCCCATATAAATAGAGGTGCACGGTCCACTTTCACCAACTCTCGAATACTAGCGCCGTCACACCTCCCAAGAGACTCAAAAACCATCTCTCTCCACGAAATTAAGTGCAAAATCAATCAATCCATTGAAGATCACTTCTAGATCATTGGAGAGGCACTTGGCGCACGATTGAGCTCTTGGTTTGAATCTCTAACACACTCTTGTATCTCAATTTGTATATTTCGAAGTGTGTTATTGGTGGTCTTGAAACTTGTAATCAAGGGAGCTCTCAATTTGTGAGATCGCCCCTTCAACTTGGTGATTTACCCCTGTGTGATTAGTGGAAGAGGATTGGCCTTCGTGGCGATCCGACGAGGGAAGGGTTGGTGAAGACCCGGTCCTTTTGTGGGCTCCTCAACGTGGATGTAGGTTGCCTTCGTGGTAGCCGAACCACGGGATAAATCTTGTGTCTTGTTCGTTTGTGTTCATCATTCTAGTTGATCAACGTTATCTAGGGTTTGATTCATTTTGTTGAATTCAAGTTAAATAGTTGAACAAGAATCATACTTGCAATAGAACTTGACATACAACTATTGAACTGTTATTAAAGTTTATATTTCCGCTGCAAACGTCAACGAAACAATCAAATTGACCTAACTTGATTAACCTAGCCCGTGAAATCCGGACTAGTCCGCACTTTACCGGACTAGTCCGATATATCTGGTTTTGACCTTGTTGTTGAAGTGATACAGGAACCGAGAAATTTCAAAAAGGCCTATTCACCCCCCCTCTAGGCCTACATTCAAGGGTGCTTGACCAGGCTAAGTCGATAGCACACTCCAGCCCTAGATTGGTTTGGCGGCATTCAGGCGAGTGGGCCATGAACAATATTTGAATCCAAAAGAATCGACAATACAGCTCGAATCGTATATGAACCGGTCGAACTAAAATTTCTGAAGAATTGCGCATCCTTGTTATAGACAAGAAAGAGAAAAATAAAAAATGTTGAGCCTGTACAAAGTAAATGCACGTGGAGTCTGTTTCACATGAAGATGTCTTTTATTATAGGTCCGGGTTACAGGGGAAACAAGTACACTCTTAGGGTATGGAACCAGGCTAAGCGTGTTTCATTTCTCGTTCGACCCAGGGTATCTAGCCACACTTTTAGTTCTGAGACTGTGACAAGCATTGCATGAACTTTGCGGACCTTCCGGGAAAGGTCCGGCTGTTCTCTCGGAGGAACTACCCGACTCTGTACAATGACTCTATAACATACACCTCAAGTTACTACAGACTCACCTCCGTGATATTAAGTGTAGAACTTACGGAGGTGCTCAATGTTCCAAGGATTTGGGAGAGGTGTCCCATCCTCGGTTACCAAGCGAACGCTTCCAAGACGGGATACTTTAATCACTCGGAAGGGTCCTTCCCAGTTGGGGGAGAGTTTGTTTAACCCTTCTCTGGATTGTATTCTCCGTAGCACCAGATCGCCTTCCTCGAGCTGTCGGTTGTGTACATGCTAGCGCCGAAGGGCTTGGCGGTATCGGGCATTCCGAACAGCTGCTTGGCACCTTCCTTCCTCAAGGAGGTCTAGGTCTTCACGTCGGAGCTGGTCCTGCATGGCTTCGTCGAAGGTCCGGACCCGGAGTGACCCCAAGGTGATTTCCGGAGGAAGGATTGCTTCAGCTCCGTACACCAGGAAGAAGGGTGTCTCTCCAGTTGACCGGTTTGGAGTTGTCCCGTTGGCCCATAGAGTGGGCGGAAGCTCTTCAATCCAGTTGGCTCCATGTTTTTTCAAGCGCTCATAGGTGCACGTTTTGAGTCCTTTCAGGATTTCAGCATTTGCTCTCTTGGCCTGGCCATTGCTTGCCGGGTGAGCTACGGAGGCGTAGCAAACTTGAATGCCGAGGTCTTCGCAATACCCTTGAAATGCAGAGCTTGTGAATTGGGTCCCGTTATCAGTAATGATTTTTTTTGGACTCCAAATCTGCATACGATGGACTGTAAAAAGTTGATAGCAGATTGCTTGTTTATTGTCACAACTGGAGTTGCTTCTGGACACTTGGTGAACTTGTAAATGGCGACATACAGGAACTTGTAACCTCCAATGGCTCTTGGGAAAGGTCCCAAGATGTCCATCCCCCACACGGCGAAGGGCCACGTAGGAGGTATCATTTGTAGAGGCTGAGCCGGTGTGTGAATTTGCTTTGCATGAAATTGGCATGCTTCGCAATTCTTCACTAGCTCAGTTGCATCCTGGAGTGCTGTAGGCCAGTAGAAGCCATGCCGGAAGGCTTTACCGACCAGCGTGCGGGAAGACGCGTGGTTCCCACACTCGCCTCCATGGATTTCTTGGAGGAGCTTGCAGCCTTCTTCCCTTGTGATGCACCGCACTAGGACGCTGTTGGCACCGCGCCGGTAGAAATCACCTTCTACCAGCGTGTATCTTTTAGCCATTCTGACTATCCGGTCAGCAGATACATCATCGTCAGGAAGGATGTTGTCTTTCAAGTAGCTCTGGATCTCCAAGATCCATGCATCAGAGCTAGCTTGAGCATTTGAGTCTTGCGTGCTGGGTTGCTCGGAGCTTCCGGCAGCACCTACAACCCTTGATGGCTGCCATGGTATCAGGGCCATCGGGACCGTAAGCTTCGGGATGCTGATCTCGCCCCCTTCCCTCAGTTCGGCAGGCTGAGCTGTGGGTTTTGACAACCTCCGAACAAAAGTTTTGTCTGGAGCTGGAGCTCCGGTTGACGCTTTCGTTGAGAGTTCGTCGGCTTCAGCATTGTGGGCACGCTGAACATGGTGGAGGTCTAGGACTTCAAAGTCCTTCTGAAGCCTCTGGACTTCAAGTAGGTAAGCGGCTAGCTGGAGATTGTTGCAGGAGCATTCACCCTTCACTTGTTTAATGATGAGCTGTGAATCTCCCTTGACCAGCAACTGCTTGACACCGTACGACAGTGCCACCTTTAGTCCGTAGATGAGTGCTTCCTACTCCGTCAAGGTGCACCATGTATTTTACCTTCTCCCCGGTTGGTGCTAGGAGAAAGATTCCAGCTCCGGCCCCCTGCTTTTGCATGGAGCCGTCGAAGTAGAGGGTCTAGTGAGGTTCAGTGAAGATCGGAGCCTTGTGTTCCGGCTTCTGCTCACTGGGGCCCCTAGGGTTTGATGGAGAGGGAGTCCATTCCGCCATGAAATCCGCCAATGCTTGACTCTTTATTGCTTGCCTTGAAATGAATTCGAGATCGAATTCGGCCAATTCCGCTGCCCATTTTGCAATATTCCCAGTTGAATTGGAATTATGCAACATTGCTCGAAGTGGGTAAGAAGTCACCACTGAAATCTTGTGAGCTTGGAAGTAATGGCGAAGCTTCCTGGAGGCAATGAGAATTGCATAGAGCAGCTTATGCACCTCTAGGTATCGAGTCTTGGCATCATGAATTACTTCACTGATGAAGTACACTGGGCGCTGGATGGTCCAGACCCACCCGGAGGGGCCCAAAGCTTCCTCTTCATTGACCCGGATCCTCCCTGAGGGCTCCGGACCTTCTTCGGGGACCTCTGGGTCCTGGCTGGAGGGATCCGAAGCATCTTCAGAAGCGACCTGGACCCTCCCAGAGGGGTCTGAGTCTTCTGAAGTAACTTCTTGTGAACTCAAGTCTGGGAGCTGGGACCCAGACTCGCTTTCAGGAACCTTCGGACCCTCCCGGAGGGGTCTGGATTCCTGAGCATGGGATAGTTCTGGTATCTCTGCAACCAGGACCATACTGATGACATCGTCAGTTGCTGAAATGTAAAGTAGCAAAGGCTCACCAGGGTTCGGAGCTACCAGAGTTGGTAGGGTGGTGAGGAACTGTTTTAGCTCCTGGAACGCCTTTTCTACTTCTTCAGACCATCGAAATGGTCCGGACTTCCTTAATAACTTGAAGAAGGGAAGTGCCTGTTCTGCCAGTCTTGAAATGAACCGGCTAAGGGCTGCTAGACATCCAGTCGGCTTTTGGACATCCTTGATGCGGGCTGGTGGCCGCATGTCTTCAATGGCTTTGATCTTCGCCGGATTAGCTTCTATGCCCCGATGACTTACGAGGAAACCAAGAAGATTTTCGGAGCTAACCCCGAAGACACACTTGTCTGGGTTTAGCTTTATGCGCGTGACCCGCAACTTGTCGAAGACAGCCTGTAAGGTGTCAAGGAGTGACTCCTTGTTCTTGACCTTGACCACGATGTCATCGACGTACACTTCCACTATGTCTCTAATGAGTTCTTCAAAAGTTTTGTACATAGCTCGTACAAAGGTTGAAGCTGCATTTCTTGAGACCAAATGGCATGGATGTATAACAGTACAATCCATCTACTGTGATAAAAGAGATATGCTCTTCATCTTCCCTAGACATTCTGATTTGATGATACCCAGAATATGCGTCTAGGAAACACAGTAATTCACACCCGGAGGTGGAATCCACTATCTGATCTATTCTAGGTAGTGGGAATGGATCTTTTGGACATGCCTTATTTAGTGTTGTGTAGTCGATACACATCCGAAGCTTCCCGCCGACCTTGGGCACAACGACTGGGTTTGCCAGCCATTTTGGATGGAAGACTTCTCGGATGAATCTAGCTTCGAGCAACTTCTTCACTTCTTGTCGAATGAAGTTCCGTCGCTCCACGGATTGCTTTCGAGGCTTCTAGTGTACGGGCCGGGCGTCAGGGTAGATCTTCAGATTGTGCTCAATCACTTCCCTGGGGATCCCAGGCATTTGTGACGGTTGCCAGGCAAACACGTCGACATTAGCCCGGAGTAAAGCGATGAGCGCGAGTTCCTATTTGTCATTCAGTCCTCCCGATATACGGGTGGTCTGAGCGGCATCAGAACCGATTTGGACGACTTTGACGGGAATGTCGGTGCCGCCGCTTGGCTGCACACGAGGTGCAGAAGTCGAGCCTCGCTGACGAATGCTCGGGGGTTTTGGAGCTTGTTCCTGCCTGGAGTCCTCCTCTTGCGCCCTAGTAAGCGCATGAAGTTCTTCCAGAGCAGTTACTCTAGCAGTACGATCTCCATGGATCCGGAGAACGCCTACTGGTGTCGGCATCTTTAACACCAAGTAGCCATAATGAGCAGCTGCCATGAATATGTACAAGGAAGGACTGCCCAAGATGGCGTTGAAAGGTAAGTTGATCTGAGCAACGTCAAAGACCAACTTCTCAGTGCGATACTTCTCCCGAGTCCCAAAGGTAACGGGGAGAGTGATAGCACCGAGTGGGGTAATGGCTCCCGGACCTACTCCAGAGAAAGGTCGGGAGGGATGGAGATCTGAAGGTTGGAGCTGAAGCTTGGTAAAGGCTTTGAAGCTTATGAGGTTCAGCCCCGAACCTCCGTCTACCATAACATGGTGGAGCTGGATGTTATTGATGGTGGGAGATACCATCAAAGGTAACTGGCCTGCTCCAACCATGCTTCGAGGGCAGTCCGAAGCATCAAAAGTGATGGCCGTGTCCATCCACTTCCGATGAGGCTCCGCCCTGGCTGTAGGAGCTACAGCGGCCATGTCCCGGCGCATTGTCTTGAGGACGCGACGGGAGGTGATGTCCCATGATCCACCAAAAATGGTGTTCATGGTCTTCCGACGCTCGTTGTCAGAGACGTCAGAATCGTCGTCGACGGAGGTGTATATGGCCTTCAGGACCTTTTTGGGATCCTGAAAACCTAACTCCTCTTCAGCTGGAGCTTCGTCAATTTTTTGTTTTCCTTCCCTCTGTCGGAAAGGGGCTTCTTTCCGGCGCTTGTTGTAGCGCTCAGCAAGGTTTTGGACCTCCCGGCAGTCTTCCAAACTGTGACTGTCCGTCTTATGAATTGGACACCACACCTTGGGTTTGCCACCGTCTTCAGAGGGCGGTCGAGGTCGCTTCTCGGGGCGTGGCCCCCGGCCACCCGGAGCTGCAGCAGCTGCAGCATTAGATGCGCCGGCCGACGGCTTCTTCTTGCCGTTGGTCTTTTTCTTCTTCTTGCCACTCCCGGAGGTAGTGGTTTCGCCTTTGTAGGATTTTTTGTGATCCTCCGGAGGTGGTTTGGAGTGCATTTCACGGCCCTCCGCAGCTCTGGCACATTTGTCAGCCAAGCTGAAGAGTTCCGTGACACTGGTGATCTCCTTGATCACCAGTTTCTCCAACATCTTCTCATCCTGTACACCCTGTCTAAATGCCACAATGACAGAAGCGCTAGAGATAGAAGGGATAGTATTTCGTACCTGAGAGAATCTCTGGATGAATGATCGCAGGGATTCTCTCCCTTTTTGCACGACTGCAAAAAGGTCCAGTTTAGTGCCTGGTCGGGTGTAGGAACTCCCGAAGTTGGCGGTGAACTGCCGACACAACTCCTCCCAACTGTTGATGGAGTTGGGTGGAAGGCTCATAAACCAGGACCGGGCGGTCCCAGTTAAAGCCACTGGAAAATAATTGGCCATTACGGCCTCATTTCCTCCAGCTGCCAGGATAGCAGTGGAGTAAATCTGAAGAAATTCAACGGGATTAATGGTCCCGTCAAACTTCTCTGGCAGGTGAGGCCAGAATTTCTGTGGCCACCTGACCATACGCAGATGCATGGCCAGGGCCGAACAGCCTCCTCCTACTCCTTCAGGAGCAGGAATGTCCTGAGCTTCTCGTCTTTCACGAGCACGTGTAAGGACCGAATGCCCAAGAGGGGGGGGGGTGAATTGGGCTTTCTTTGAAGAATTCTAAGCAATTGAAACCTAAATTCTAAAGCCCAATTCCCTACGCGACTAACTATGCATTCTAGTAGATAGAAACTTTGCAGAATATAAATGCATAAAAGAAAGGGAAGGAGAAGGATGCAAACTCCCGAGGAGACAAGGATTTATCCCGTGGTTCGGTAAGATCGTGAAGATCTTCCTACATCCATGTTGTGGCACCCACCAAAGGGTTTTGCCACACCCACGTCACCGAGACGAGGGGTCTTCACTAATCTTCTCCGTTCGCCTCCTTGGCAAGGTGGAGCTCAAGCCTTGTACAACTTCGACCTTCCGGGCTTCCACACATGTCTTGGCAAGCTCCGGAAGTCTCTTCACGATTACAACACCAAGGGCACTCCCTTGAGGCTCTCACACTATCCTAGAGAGTGAACTCACACAGAATGGTGGCACACAAGCTCTCTCTCTCTAGCTAGTTCTAGCCTAAACCTTGGTGTAGAGATGATCAAAATGGTGTGGAAGTGATTGCTCTTGGCCTTGAACACTTGTGGATGTGTGGATAGCTTCAGGTGATCAAGACTTAATGAAATGACAGGGTTAGGGGGTATTTATAGCCAGCCTCCCCGAAATAGCCGTTGGAAAAGTAGGCTGACAGAACTTTACTGTGAACACCGGATGATCCGATGTCTCCCCTTTAGTTATCATCGGTCTAATTACTTTGGCTGACGTCATCGTGTCAGATATGACCTGTTGTTAGACCGATGTTGCCCCTGTCTTCTCATAGGATGATCCGTTGGCTCTTCCTCCAGAATTTGCTTAATCTTGATGCTTACTGGAGTGATCGACCGATGTGTGTAAGTTTGCACATCGAATGATCCGGTGCTTCACTTGGTCCAATGGTATTGCAAACTGTACTGATGGACCGATGTCACTGAGCCATTCACATCGGATGATCCGGTGAGTACATTTGTCTGAGGTCTTCTTCTTCAGTTGAACCAACTCGACCGATGTGTTCATTTCTGAAATCATTGGTTGATCCGGTGAGTTGATTTTGTTTGCTTCGAGTTTTTTTGAGTGAATCTTTTGTGTCTTGCTCATATGACCTCTTAGACATTTGTTCCACAAGGCTCTCTTATGATCTTCAAGCATTGTATGTTGTCAACTTATGGTTGAGTGACTTAGACATAAGAGCTTTCACTTCTTGTCTTTATCTCATTGATTTGATCTCAAACGTTGATTGTATATGGGTCTCCAATGACATATTCATTTCATTTTATTGAGTGATTATAGGGACCTTGCATTCACAAATTCATTAGTAAAGTTCAATGGTTGTCATTAATCACCGAAACCGTACTTCATGAGGGGCCTAGATGCTTTCAATCTCCCCCTTTTTGGTGATTGATGACAACACAATAATCAAGGCGCAATAGTAATGAATATGATAGAATGAAACTTAAAAGAATATGCAATGAATACAGGACGTCACACTTGAAGCTTAAGCACCAATTAATAACTCAAGTGAAAAAAGTGATCATAAACATAGATAAACACCAAATGAGCCCAATCGATTCACAACTCATGGAAATAAGTTCATTAAAGCTCAAAAGTAGAAACACACCAAATGTAGCAAACACACTGAATTACAAGAATGATAAACGATAAATGATAAAAGAGACCCCCCCTGACCCCCTGACACTAAGACTCCCCCTGACACTAAGACGCTCCCCCTGACTCCTCTAACTCTTCTCCCCCTTTGGCATCAAGACACCAAAAAGGGATCCGAGCGCCTAAGGACCCTGAGTGCTGGGCGCGATGACGAACTGGTCACCGTCGCTGTCGTCGGAGCTGCTGGCTGGAGTAGTGGTGGAGGGAGCTGCCGGAGCCGAAGGAGCCACCGTCGGTGCCTGCTGTGGAGGATCTGCTGGAGCAGGGGCACTAACGACGGAGGCTGGCGTCTGCTGGAACAAGGTCGTGACCGGCAGCAGGGAGTGAAGTGGAGCACTAGGAGCCAGAAGAGGAGACATGCTGAAGGAGGGAATCGGCGTAGAAGGTACTGGGGCCACTGGAGCGGCAGCTGGAGCTAGGACTGGAGGTGGTGGAGTGACTCCTGGCAGCTGCGACGGGAGGGCAATCCCGGTCTGGGTGTAGAGGTTGGTGATCAACCCCAGGATGCCCATCATCGCCTGCTGCGTCTGATGCTACTGGTCGAGGGTGCGCTGGTGCATCTGGTCGATGAGCCCCATCAGCCTGTCAGTGTCTTTATGCCTCTCACGGGCGATCTGACGCTGCATCTCCTGTTGCTGCTGCTGGAGCTCAAGGAGACGAGCAGCCTGCTCCGCTCGGGCCTGCCCGGCTGCCAGCCTGTCCAGACGCTGCTGCTCAACCATCTGCTGGAGAAGCGACGTCAGCTCTGACGGCTGTGTAACCTGCGCCTCAGTGACGGGAGGTGGAGTAGGTGGTGGCACTGTGGAGCCTCCAGCCTCCGCGTCGTGCTGCCTGGGAGAGGGCGGAGGAGGGAAGTACTCCTCGACACTGTCGTCGGTGTCGCTCTCAGACCAGATATGCTGCAGGTCCTCCCCTTGTGCCTCAGCCTCGGCAAGCCTCTCATCCTCCTTCTCTAGGTCAGACCAGTCCTCCTCAGACAGTCGGGCCCTGACCTAACGCTCAACTGGACGGCCAAGACGGCGGTCTCCAGGAGCTGGGGCGCGGTAGTGCCCGAACCGTGTCACACTCTCGTCAAAGAGACGGTCGTGCATGGCGGACCCCTTGGGAACCATCATAGTAAGCAGGTAGCTGATCCAGTGCCCATATACTAGCTACCTCATCATGCCCACAACTTCTGTGATCACATCCTCCATCTCGCATATGAGGACGTCCACGATGTCGAACTCCATCCCGTTCATGATGTAGAACAGGAGAGTCTGCTGCAAGCTGGTGAACCCCTCCAAGTAACCAGACCTCGGCAGGAGCGTACGGCGCAAGGCGAGGTGCACTGTGCGCGCAGCTGGAGTCAACAAAGCTGGAACCCTCGGCTGGTCAGGAGAGAAGGTGGGACCGAACAAAGAGCGAATCTCCTCCAGCGATGGTGCCACTCCTCCAGTGAGCGGCCTCCTCGGCGGATCTGCTTGACCGTAGACCCTCTCATGCACGCAGGTGTCGTGCAAGTCTACTCCAAGCAACTGTCACAGCGTTTGCCTCGTCAAGTGGTAGTGCTGACCCATAAACATGAAGTCAATTGACCTTCTGCCCTCAGAGACATAGAGGGTGGCGTAGAAGACGCGGACCCAATCTTCCACATAGGCACTCCGCTCATATGCCATCAGCTCCACCAAGCCTCAGTACCTCTCAAAGTAAGGAAGGATCTCTGTCTCTGCTGCCAAAGCTAGCTGTCCCCAATCCAGATAGTTGTGTTGGAACAGCTTGTGCCCTTGACGCCTGTAGGTCTCGTAGAGAGACGCCTGGGTGATAGTCCAGAAGTGACTATCCACCAAAGCTTCCCGGGGCTGCGGGTACCACTCCTCAAGTAGCACATTCCATCTGAGCTTGCGAAGCTACTTGGCCTTCATCTTCCGGTAGTCGGTCAACTGGACTCCTTCAGCGACATGGACAGTGGTGTCCATCTTGTAGATAGCACGCTGGGCCTCCCTGTCCTCACGACGGTCGGCAGCCGTCGGTCTCGGACGAGGAGCAGCCTCGGTGTGACCCCCACGTGTCCGGGCTGAGCGCCGGCGGACGAGAGGCTCAACCGGCTCCTCCTCGGCCTCGGAGTCGTCAATCACCGGGGGCTGCCTCAGACGAGCCTCACGGATCCTTAGCGACCCTCCTCGGCCACGCTCACGCTCCTCGGCGGCGTGAGCGGCCATCAAGGCCTTCTTCTCCTCCTTTGACAGTTTTTGCTTCTTCGCGGCCGACTCCGCGATAGCCTTCCCCTTGTTCTTCTTGTCGCGAGCCATTGCGGTCGCTTGATGGAATGGAGTCGACGACAGGACGTGAAGATCAACGGGTCGGGAAACCCTAGCGACGGGGTGGTGACCGGAGATGGTGGCGTCGCTTGGGTGGAGGCGCGACGGTGGCTAGGTGAAGCGGCGGCGACAGATTGGTGGAGGCGAGCGGCGGCGAGTGGCGGCGGCGCTGATGTGCGGTGCGTGGATAGAGGCGGCGGCGTGGCGAGTGGCGCGTGGATGGAGGCGGTGCGGCGAGCAGCGGCGGCGCTGTGGAGATGGCGGCGGCTGGAGACGGCGGAGGCGGCCTATGGGCCGCGGCGGCGGCGTCCGGCGGCGGTGGAGGTGGCGGCGCGACGAGAGGGAGGCGGTGGAGGCGTCGGGATCGGGAGAGAGGAAGGCGAAGGGGTACGGCCGGTTTAAATAGTGGGTCCCAAACCCTAGCCGAATTTTTAACACCGGATGGACCGATGTTAGAAGGGATATACATCGGTCGAATGCCACAGTAAGGGTATTAAAAAGAGGAATGTTGACACCGGATGGTCCGACGATGGAAGACGTAGCATCGGTGGAATTTGGCACAGTTCCAGAAGAGTGAACACCGGATCGACCGATGTTTTCCAGAATGAACGCGTCGGTTGAATTGAGAAACTGACTGAACTCGCCCTTGAAGATGGAACACCTATTGATCCGATGAGGGATTGACCTAGGCATCGGATAATCCGATGACTACAGAACAATAACATCCCATATATGTCCTTTGACCAAACAAACAAGCAAAGAGAAACACATGTCTTAGGACTTTTTGGGCAACCCCTTACCCCTCAAAAAGGCTAATATGCCAATAACTTGGCTAATACTTAAAGAAAATGGAACACCGAGAAAAATAGGAGGAAAATATCCAAATAAAATGTAAGGCCCATGCTTTGTGAGGTAGAGTATGAAGACTTCTATCTCTTTGAAGCATGTTCCTCTAGGCATTAACGCACCTAGCATTTTGTTCTTTCCACCTTATATGAGTTGATATATTGCATTTCAAACAGGTCTCTTTCTCATGAGGTGGGTTCCCCTTTGTGACAATCTACCGTATGCAATGCCAAACATTTTATAATGCAAGAAATAGTAAGTCTATATGGCAGGCATCATGCAAGACATAAAGTAAATCTATCTTGCCAAGTTTGAACCTTTCAAAGGCTTCTTCAGGGAGAGCTACTCTCCAAGCCTTGGGAAACCCAAAAGAACCACCATCCCAAGCTAACCCTTGCTCACCCCTATCCTTTGAGAGTTAGGCAAGACCTATATGGTATGCATTCTTACATGACGTTTGTTGCATCTAGCACATTTAATTCACTCCTTAGTCTAGAAAAAGTTTTCTCATCAAGTGGTTTAGTGAATATATCCGCCAATTGTTCTTCGGACCTAACACCTCTCAAAGAGATGTCTCCCTTAACTTCATGGTCCCTTAAGAAATGATGGTGAATATCAATGTGCTTAGTGCGGGAGTGTTGAACGGGGTTTTTAGCTATCTTAACCGCACTTTCATTGTCACAAAGGATAGGCACACAACCAAGTTTAACACCAAAGTCCAAAAGGGTTTGTTTCATATAAAGAATTTGGGTACAACATGCACTGGCTGCAATGTATTCCGCTTCCGCCGTGGACAAGGCGGCGGAATTTTGCTTTTTGCTTGACCAAGAGACTAGGGAACGCCCAAGCAAGTGGCACCCACCGGAGGTACTCTTGCGATCCACACGGCATCCGGCAAAGTCCGAATCTGAGTATCCCACAAGATGGAATTTTGCACCTTTAGGGTACCACAAGCCCACACTAGGAGTATGCTTAAGATACCTAACTATCCTAAAGATCGCCTTCCTATGCGATTCTTTAGGTGCCGCTTGAAAGCGAGCACATAAGCATACACTAAACATGATATCGGGCCTAGATGCGGTAAGGTAAAGCAATGAACCAATCATAGAACGGTAGTTAGATTGATCAATAGGTTTACCGTCCTTATCCGTGTCGAGATGACAATTGGTTGCCATTGGAGTGCTTCTTGAGCTACAATCTCCCATCTCAAATTTCTTCAAGAGGTCCTTGGTGTACTTCTCTTGATAGACGAAGGTCCCCTCTTGAAGTTGCTTGATTTGAAATCCAAGGAAGAAGTTGAGCTCTCCAATCATTGACATCTCGAATTCCCTAGACATCATTTTGCCAAACTCATGGCTAAAAGCTTCGTTAGTTGAACAAAAAATAATATCATCAACATAAATTTGACAAATGAACAAATCTCCGTTGATGTCCTTGATGAAGAGTGTGGTGTCCACCCTCCCGATCTTGAATCCTTGCATGATGAGGAAATCCCGTAGCCGTTCGTACCACGCCCTAGGTGCTTGCTTGAGCCCGTAGAGCGCCTTGTGCAACCTATACACATGATTAGGATTCCTCGGATCTTCAAACCCGGGAGGTTGTTCAAAATAAACAAGCTCGTTAATGTAACCATTAAGAAAGGCACTTTTCACATCCATTTGATAAAGTCTAATACTATGATGTGAAGCAAAGACAAGAAGTATACGGATGGCTTCTAGCCGGGCGACCGGGGCAAACGTCTCCCCAAAATCTAGTCCTTCAACTTGCGAGAACCCTTTGGCCACAAGTCTTGCCTTGTTGCGGGCCACAATGCCATTCTCATCTTGTTTGTTGCGGTACAACCACTTTGTTCCGATGACGTTCTTGTCCTTGGGTCGCTCCTCCAACACCCAAACTTCATTGCGGATGAAGTTGTTGAGTTCTTCTTGAATGGCCATTGTCGGTACCCTAAAAACCGTACACCCCCTGAGGTTACAAAGATCTCAAAAGAAAGTCATCTACTTGATTTGAAGACCCTCGGGGGCCCACATGTCAGACATAACCGGACTCGCTTCTCCAACATGGTTAATCCCTAGGTCGCCACGTGTACTACCAAACCGGAGCTACCGCCCACAAGGGGGAAGCTCCGGGCCATGTACCGAAACGGCACCTCCGGACTTAACCCCAGACCGAGAGAAGCTCCGGACTTGACACGTGTCAGGTAGCCCCGGAGCTTTCTGTTTCCCACAGCAAGCTCCGGAGCTGCCACGTGTCCAATTGTCGGATCTTCAGCTCCTAACCTCCGGAAGACCCTACAACGGCTCCGGATCTTCAAAGGAGAGCCAAGGACTTCAAGACCCGATTAAGTGTCATTAATGCCATGTTAATGACACTTAAACAGACGATTTTAACACCAGTAACGGTGCTGTCAAAGCCCGTTACAGGATCATTAAGAGCAATTAAACGTGTATTAATACTAGTAACCGCCGGGGCCACATGTCGGGCCAGGCTAACTTGTAACGGCCTGCCCTTGAACTATAAAAGGACAGGCTGACGACACGTTTAGGGGGGAAGACAGACACACGCGCCTCATACGCTCATCACAAGCTCATACTGCTAATACAACACCAACACACCCGTGGAGTAGGGTATTAGGCTCAGGCGGCCCGAACCACGTAAATTCTTGTATCCCCTGTGTCAATTCTTATTCACCTTCTTGAATCTTCGCGCGCCCACACCGAACATCAAACTCCCCTATCACTTTAGTAGTGTAGGGAGATCTGCCGGTTCCAAACCACCGACAATTGGCGCGCCAGGTAGGGGCGCCTGAGATTTTGAGAATGGTGAACTCTGCTGCTGGATCATCCAACGGCCAACCTGCCGCTCAGGCTGTTGGGGGCAATCCCTCCAACAGGCAGCCACCAGCAGGAGCCTCAACACCAGCAGGAGTCACACTCCCACCACCACCGTCTCCTCCAGCAAATCGTGCTGGGCAGCGTGATGGTGCGCCGGCGTCAATCACTGCGTCAGCAAATCATGACAACCCTGAACACGCGCTTCATGCAGCGCGTGCTCTTCTCCAACGCCCACCACCCCCGGATGCATCCCGGGATGCACTGGAGCAGTGGAGGGCCGATGTGGAGCATTTGGTTGCAGCAGCAGCCGAACGCCTCAGCAACCAGGGTCCTCCTCCTTCAGGAAGAGCCCCGTCGCAGCGGCGGACTTTGTCTGGAAGACTTGGTCCGCATGTCTCCAATAGCAGGAGACGTTCTACTTCACAACAAGTGACGTCGTTGCCCTCCGGGGCTCGACGCACTCACACGGTATCCAGGCTTTCGACTCACGACCTCTGGGCGGAGCTTGATCGCCGATACCGCCAGCAGGACGGCTGAGTCCATATTGAGCGTGCCCGTGAAAGACGGGAAGCTCAGGACCTTTCTACTCCTGAAGGAGTAGGAGGAGGCTGTTCAGCCTTGGCCATGCATCTGCGCATGGTTAGATGGTCACAGAAGTTCTGGCCTCACCTGCCGGAAAAATTCGACGGGACTGTCAATCCCGCCGAATTTCTTCAGATATACTCCACTGCAATCTTGGCAGCCGGAGGAAATGAGGCTGTGATGGCCAATTACTTTCCAGTGGCCTTAACTGGGACTGCCGGGTCCTGGTTTATGAGCCTTCCACCCAACTCTATCAACAGTTGGGAGGAGCTGTGCCATCAGTTCACTGCCAACTTCGGGAGTTCATACACCCGGCCAGGCACTGAACTGGATCTTTTTGCGGTCGTGCAAAAAGGGGGAGATTCCTTGCGGTCATTCATCCAGATGTTCTCTCAGGTACGAAACACTATCCCTTCTATCTCTAGCGCCTCTGTCATTGTGGCATTCAGACAGGGTGTACGGGACAAGAAGATGTTGGAGAAACTGGCGATCAAGGAGGTCACCAGTGTCACGGAACTCTTCAGCTTGGCTGACAAATGTGCCCGAGCTGCGGAGGGCCGTGAGATGCACTCCAAACCAACCTCGGAGGGTCACAAAAACCCCTCCAAAGAAGAAGCCGCTACCTCCGGGAGTGGCAAGAAGAAAAAGAAGACCAACGGCAAGAAGAAGCCGTCGGCCGGCACATCCAACGTTGCAGCTGCTGCAGCTCCGGGTGGCCGGGGGCCATGCCCCGAGAAGCAACCTTGACCGTCTTCTGAAGACGGTGGCAAACCCAAAGTGTGGTGTCCCATTCACAAGACGGGTAGCCACAGTTTGGAAGACTGCCGGAAGGTCCAAAACCTTGCCGAGCGCTACAACAAGCGTCGGGAAGAATCTCCTTTCCGACAGAGGGAAGGAAAGCAAAAGGTCGACGAAGCTCCGGCTGAAGAGGAGTTAGGGTTTCAGGATCCCAAAAAGGTCCTGAAGGCCGTCTACACCTCAGTCGACAATGATTTTGACGTCTCTGACAACGAGCGTCGGAAGACCATGAACACCATTTTTGGTGGATCATGGGTATCACCTCCCGTCGCGTCATCAAGACTATGCGTCGGGATATGGCCGCTGTAGCTCCTACAGTCAGGCCGGAACCTCATCAAAAGTGGATGGACACAACCATCACTTTTGATGCTTCGGATTGTCCTCGGAGCATGGTTGGAGCGGGACAGTTACCTTTGATGGTATCTCCTACCATCATCAACATCCAGCTCCACCACGTCATGGTAGACGGAGGTTCGGGGCTTAACCTCATCAGCTTCGAAGCTTTCACTAAGCTTCAGCTCTGACCTTCGGATCTCCACCCCTCTCGACCTTTCTCCGGAGTAGGTCCGGGGGCCATCACCCCACTCGGAGCTATTACTCTCCTTGTTACCTTCGGGACACGGGAGAAGTACCGCACCGAGAAGTTGGTCTTCGACGTCGCTCAGATCAACTTACCCTTCAATGCCATCTTGGGTAGACCTGCCCTGTACAAATTCATGGCGGCTGCTCATTATGGCTATCTGGTGTTGAAGATGCCAACGCCAGTAGGCGTTCTCCGGATCCGCGGAGATCGCACCGTCGGAGTAACTGCCCTGGAAGAGCTCCATGCACTCACCACGGCGCAAGAGGAGGACCCCAGGCAGGAGAAAGCTCCAAAACCCCTGAGCATTCGCCAATGAGGCTCGACTTCTGCACCTCGAGTGCAGCCAAGCAGCGACACCGACATTCCCGTCAAAGTCGTCCAAATTGGTTCCGATGCCGCTCAAACCACCCGTATATTGGGAGGATTGAACGACAAATAGGAACTCGCGCTCATCACTTTCCTCCGGGCTAACGTCGACGTGTTTGCTTGGCAACCGTCACAAATGTCTGGGATCCCCAGGGAAGTGATTGAGCATAATCTGAAGATCTACCCCAATGCCCGGCCTGTGCATCAGAAGCCTCGGAAGCAATCCGTAGAGCGACAGAACTTCATCCGACAAGAAGTAAAGAAGTTGCTCGAAGCTGGATTCATCCGAGAAGTCTTCCATCCAAAATGGCTGGCAAACCCAGTCGTTGTACCCAAGGCCGGCGGGAAGCTTCGGATGTGCATCGACTACACCACACTAAATAAGGCATGTCCAAAAGATCCATTCCCACTACCTAGAATAGATCAGATAGTGGATTCCACCTCCGGGTGTGAATTACTGTGTTTCCTAGATGCATATTCTGGATATCATCAAATCAGGATGTCTAGGGAAGATGAAGAGCATACTTCATTCATCACAGTAGATGGATTGTATTGTTACATAGCCATGCCCTTTGGTCTCAAGAATGCAGCTTCAACTTTTGTACGAGCTATGTACAAAACTTTTGAAGGACTTATTAGAGACATAGTGGAAGTGTACGTCGATGACATCGTGGTCAAGGTCAGGAACAAGGAGTCACTCCTAGACACCTTGCAGGCTGTCTTCGACAAGCTGCGGGCTACCCGCACGAAGCTAAACCCAGACAAGTGTGTCTTTGGGGTTAGCTCTAGAAAACTTCTTGGTTTCCTGGTAAGTCACCGGGGCGTAGAAGCTAATCCGGCGAAGATTAAGGCCATTGAAGACATGCGGCCACCAACCCGCATCAAGATGTCCAAAAATTAACTAGATGTCTAGCAGCCCTCAGTCGGTTCATCTCAAGATTGGCGGAATGGGCACTTCCCTTCTTCAAGTTATTGAGGAAGTCCGGACCATTCCAATGGTCCGAAGAGGCAGGAAAGGCATTCCAGGAGCTGAAACAGTTCCTCACCACCCTACCAATTCTGGTAGCTCCGAACCCTGGTGAGCCTTTATTGCTTTATATTTCAGCTACTGATGAAGTCGTCAGTATGGTTCTGGTCGCGGAGAGACCAGAACTACCCCACACTCAGGAATCCAGACCCCTTCGGGAAGGTCCGGAGGTTCCTGAAAGTGAGTCTGGGTCCCAGCTCCCAGATTCAAATCCACCGGAAGTCGTTTCAGGAGACCTAGACCCGGTCATTTCTGAAGAAGCTTCGGGTTCCTCCAGCCAGAACCCGGAGGTCCCCGAAGAAAATCCGGACCCTTCCGAGAGGGTCCGAGTCAATAAAGAGGAAGCTCCGGACCCCTCCGGGAGGGTCCGGACCATTCAACGTACAGTGTACTTCATTAGTGAAGTATTACATGATGCCAAGACTCGATACCTAGAGGTGCATAAGCTGCTCTATGCAGTTCTTATTGCCTCCAGGAAGCTTCGACATTACTTCCAAGCTCACAAAGTCTCGGTGGTGACCTCCTACCCACTACGAGCAATCTTGCATAATCCCAATTCAACTGGGAATATTGCAAAGTGGGCAGCGGAATTGGCTGAATTTGATCTTGAATTTATTTCAAGACAAGCAGTCAAGAGTCAAGCATTGGCAGATTTTGTGGCAGAATGGACTCCCTCTCCATCAAACCCTGGGGGCCCTAGTGAGCAGAAGACGGAGCATCAATCTCCAACCTTCAACGAGCCTCACTGGACCCTCTACTTCGACGGCTCCATGCAGAAGCAGGGGGCCGGAGCTGGAATCCTTCTCCTTGCACCGACTGGGGAGAAGGTGAAATACATGGTACACCTTGACTTCAAGGCAACCAACAACATGTCAGAGTATGAGGCACTCATCTACGGACCAAAGGTGGCACTGTCATACGGTGTCAGGCAACTGCTGGTCAAAGGAGATTCACAGCTCATCATCAAGCAGGTGAAGGGTGAATGCTCCTGCAACAATCTCCAGCTAGTTGCTTACCTCCTAGAAGTCTAGAGGCTTCAGAAGGACTTTGAAGTCCTAGACCTCCACCATATTCAGCGTGCCCACAACGCTGAAGCCGACGAACTCTCGACGAAAGCGTCAACCGGAGCTCCGGCTCCTGACGGAACTTTTGTCCGGAGATTGTCGAAACTCACAGCTCAGCCTGCCGAGCGAAGGGGGTGAGATCAGCATCCCGAAGCTGACGGTCCCGATGGCCCTGTTACCATGGCAGCCATCAAGGGTCGTAGGTGCTGCCGGAAGCTCCGAGCAACCCAGCACGCAAGACTCAAATGCTCAAGTAAGTTCCGATGCATGGATCTCGGAGATCCAGAACTACTTGAAAGACAACATCCTTCTTGATGACGATGTATTCGCTGACCGGGTAGTCAGATTGGCTAAAAGATACACGCTGGTAGAAGGGGATCTCTACCAGCGCGGTGCCAACGGCATCCTAATGCGGTGCATCACAAGGGAAGAAGGCTGCGAGCTCCTCGCAGAAATCCATGGAGGCGAGTGTGGGAACCACGCGTCTTCCCGCACGCTGGTTGGTAAAGCCTTTTAGCATGGCTTCTACTGGCCTACAGCACTCCAGGATGCAACTGAGCTGGTGAAAAAATGCAAAGCATGCCAATTTCATGCAAAGCAAATTCACACTCCGGCTCAGCCCTTACAAATGATACCTCCTACATGGCCCTTCACTGTGTGGGGGATGGACATCTTGGGACCTTTCCCAAGAGCCGTCGGAGGTTACAAGTTCCTGTACGTCGCCATTGACAAGTTCACCAAATGGCCGGAAGCAACTCCAGTTGTGACAATCAACAAGCAATCTGCTATCAACTTTCTGCAGTCCATTGTATGCAGATTTGGAGTCCCAAACAAAATCATTACTGATAATGGGACCCAATTCACAAGCTCCGCATTCCAAGGATATTGCGAAGACCTCGGCATACAGGTTTGCTACGCCTCTGTAGCTCACCCAGCCAGCAATGGCCAAGCCGAGAGAGCAAATGCTGAAATCCTTAAAGGACTCAAAACGCGCACCTATGAGCGTTTGAAGAAACATGGAGCCAACTGGATCGAAGAGCTTCCACCCACTCTATGGGCCAACAGGACATCTCCAAACCGGTCAACCGGAGAGACACACTTCTTCCTGGTGTACGGAGCTGAAGCAATCCTTCCTCCGGAAATCACCTTGGGTTCACTCCGGGTCCGGACCTTCGACGAAGCCGCGCAGGACCAGCTCCGGCGTGAAGACCTAGACCTCCTTGAGGAGGGAAGGTGCCAAGCAGCTGTTCGGAATGCCCGATATCGTCAAGCCCTACGGCGTTATCACCAGCGGCATGTACACAACCGACAGCTCGAGGAAGGCGATCTGGTGCTACGGAGAATACAATCCAGAGAAGGGTTAAACAAACTCTCCCCCGGCTGGGAGGGGCCCTTCCGAGTGATTAAAGTATCCCGTCCCAGAAGCGTTCGCTTGGCTACCGAGGATGGGACACCTCTCCCAAATCCTTGGAACATCGAGCACCTCCGTAAGTTCTACACTTAATACCACGAAGGTGAGTCTTGAGTAACTTGAGATGTATGTTATAGAGTCATTGTACAGAGTCGGGTAGTTCCTCCGGGAGAGCAGCCGGACCTTTCCCGAAAGGTCCACAAAGCTCATGCAACGCTTGTCACAGTCTCAGGACTAAAAGTGTGGCTAACTACCCTGGGTAAAATGAGAAATGAAACACCCTTAGCCTGGTTCCGTACCCTAAGAGTGTACTTGTTTCCCCTGTACCCCGGACCTATAATGAAAGACATTTTCATGTGAAATAGACTCCACGTGCATTTATTTTGTACAGGCTCAACATTTTTATTTTTCTCTTTCTTGTCTATAACGAAGACTTGCAATTCTTAAGAAATTTTAGTTCGACCGGTTTATATATGATTCGAGTTGTATTGTCAGTTCTTTTGGATTCAAATATTGTTCATGGCCAACTCGTCTGAAAGCCGCCAAGCCAATCTAGGGCTGGAGTGTGCTATCGACTTAGCCTGGTCAAGCACCCTAAGTACGCCACTCTACCTACACCCCGGCAGGCCGAAGTAAGGCGGGACCATGGACAGTTGAATCTAGAAGAAAAGACAACGCATTCGGTTGTATTTAAAATCGCGTTTAACTTAAAGTCTTCTTGAGAATCGTAAGTCGCGACGAAATTATAGACAAGAAACAAATTTTACCATTTTTCTTGGCTTAGGTGTGCAGGAAAAATAAAATCTATGTTGATGGAGAAAAGCCGGAGCTAACTAAGCTCCGACTCCCCTAAGGGGGCCAGCCGTCGACGCCGAATAAAAGATGGTGACAAGACCCCGCCAATGGAGTCCGCTGCCAACAAACTGAGCGTTGGCAAAGGTCACTGCCGGAGCTACTAAGCTCCGACACCCCGGAGGGTTAACTATCGATGCTCTACGCGTTGATAGAGACTATTGCCAGAGCTACTAAGCTCCAGCGATAGACAATGCCGGAGCTTCTAAGCTCCGACAACCTCAGGGGGCCTTCACTATCGAAGACTTCGAACCTAAATTCTACAAGTTCGGAGCAAAAGAGTCTTCAACAATGCACAATATCCTCTTGGTACGTGTTCACAATCAAATTGTGTACATCTACCAGGGGGCCAAGTGAAGATAAAAGTGTTGAAGACAAAAAAGTGAAATTCGCAAAATTTGGGGATTTTATTTATCTGGAGACAAGGGATTACAAAATTGAGGAAGAAGAAGAAAAAATACAAGTGAGAATTACAGAGATGGTCCTAGACCCTATGGAAGAATTGGGTGACCTTCTGGGCGACCTCTGATACGCTGGCTCGGGTAGCTTCGCCTTCTCCTTCGACGGGGCCTTCAAGCACCGGGTCCAGAGGAAATTGAGAGTTCCGGCTGGTGTAGCACGTCAGCACATATTCTACGATGTTCTTCGCCAGGGATTGCCCCTCAACCTCCAGTTGGTCCGCGATGACATCGCCCACCTTGGAGAGCTTGCTACCTGCTGCGCTCAACGCCTGCAGCGCTAGGTCCGGCTCCGGATCATCAGGGCGCACGGGGCTGAAACCCATCGGTGTCAGCGCGTCGTTGGCCTTGCCCAGGAACTCCCAAATCTGTAGGGAGTCCGCAGTCCTCAAGCCCTTCATTTCTTCCAGGGATCTCCTGGCCGCCGTCAGTTCGGAATTCTCACGGGCGAGGCGCTCAACTTCTTTGGCGTTTCGAGTTTTCCGAGCTCCTCCTCTTGGAGGTGGATCTTGTTCCGGCGCTCGACCAGGTCCTTCTGCCTACCCCTCACTTTCTTCTCCCGGGCAACAAGGACACACTCTTGTTCATAGAGTTCCTGCCCTCGCACCCAGGTCTTCTCCTCTTCCTCTTGGCAGCGCTCTTCCAATTTCTTGGCGCGCTCCTCGAGGCCCTTGTCAGCCAGAGCTACTTTCTCGGCGAGCTCCTCTTCCCTCCTCAGGACATCCTCCCGCAGCTCAAGGAGTTTCTGCTCTTCATCCTCGAGCCATTTCTCCCTCTCTTCAAGTGCCTCTCGGCGCTTGATGAGTGCGGTGTTAATGGCCTCAAGCTGTTCGTGGTGCGCATCGGCCGCGTTATTGGCAGCTTTGGCCTGATTGTAGATATCCTTGGACTGAGCGTCGAGGGCATGAGTCATACTCTCCCTCTCATCCAGTAACTTGCCCCAGTACTCCAGGCGGATCTTCTCCCGTTTGATCCACTCCTTGTCATCCGCTAGCCTCGACTGAGCCAGCTTGGTCTCGAAGTAGGGCCGGTTACGCCACCGCCTAAGGGTTTGGCGCTCCTCTTCAAAAGCCTTGCTGTCATAGAAGAAGGCTAGCTGGACTTGACGCAGACTGGAACATGCGTTGTCAATGGACAGCGACAACGGGATTGGCTCCGGACCTGCTGGGGTCTCCTCCGCTGGTTCCAGCGGGTCTTCAGATACAAAAATCGGGTCCCACACTACAAGAGTGGTCCCCTAGGTCTCCATGGCTCTAGGGCCGTCCTCCGGGATGGCCTCAGTCGCCATCGAAGAAGGCCCCGTCGCCAAGTCTTCATTCACCCCCTCGGGCAGGGGGCCAGCGACTTCGCTTGAAACCTCCGGCTCGGCCGCAGGTACCTCCGATGTCGTCGCCTCCGGAGCAGGAGCCGCTACTGGCTCCGGTCTGGGCACCTCTTCTGACGGAGGCTCAAGCTCCGTCACCTCTTCAACCACCGGCACAGGAACCGGAAGATCTTCAACATCGTCCGGACCTGTGACCGGAGCTCCAACAATAACCGGCTCAGCTGCCGGTGCTTCGGAAGTAGCCGGCCCAACTGCCGGAACTACCTCATCTTCCGGCTCGCATGTCGGGGCTTCAGTCACCTCCGGCTCAACCGTCAGGGCTTCGACAATTACCGGCTCAGAGGCTGGGATTACTACTTCCTCCGGCTCAACAGCCGGAGCTTCCATCATCGCAACACCAGGACCCGGAGCTTCAACCTCCAGGACAGGTGCCGCTGGCATGTCTTCACTCCCGTGGTCCGGCGCTACCACGGGAACTTCTGGGGATGAGTCGAGGTCCATGACCACGACAGCCGGCGCCGGAGCTGTCGCAGCCTCAGCCACCACTTGGGGCGGCACCGGGACAGGAGCAGAAGCTCCCACCCCCACGGCCTCAGACACTGTGGCTGAGGGTGGAACCTCGCTCCCCTTCTTGGGGACGCTGCAGACGATGGACAAAGAAAATTAACAAACAGTTGCCACAATTAAAATAAATGTACAAGGTAGAGATTAAAAATTACCTTGGGAGGCTTTCGCACCAGCTTGCGCGGAACCTTTTTCCCGGGCGTTCTAGGCTGGCCATAGTCGGTGTAGAAGCTCCGAAAGGCCCCCCAGAACTTGTCGCGGCCACGGGTGTTTCCCGGGTCGAGGCTCTCCTCGATCGGGAGGAACCCCCGGACCTAGAGGCCTCCACCGGCCCAGGTGCCGGAGTCGCGCGCCCGGAGCTAACACCCCGGGAGGATCCCACTGCGGGAACAGACGCGCTCTGGGAGGATCCCACTGCAGGAACGGTCTCGTTCCGGGAAGACCCCATTACGGGAACAACCGCCGCGGTTGTAGAAGACCTTCCCCTCCGGGGAGAAGGAGCCGAGGCGGAAGTAGCGGGCCTGACGGACCTTCCGTCGGCATGATGCAGCTTCCTCTTCCGGCTCTCGGGTTCATCAGCCAGCTCCTTGCCTTTGCCGACGACCTCAACCCTTGGTTTTGGGGTAGGGACAGAGCCATCTTCGGGCATTCCGGGGATCGCCACCCGGGTGGTTGATCTTCTCTCGACGACACCAAGGTCGTCAAGTACGGACATCTTTCGCCGGAGCTCCCTGCTGAACTCCACTTCCATGTTCAAAGGGAGGAAGGCCGACGGGGGAGTCAAGTCATCACCATCGACGTCGATGCCGTGCTGGAATTTCTTGAGGTGGAACTCCAAGGTTTTCCCCACCATGTTGGACTTCAACCCGGTCTCAACCCGGTCGTCGTCCATCACACCGTTGAGGGCCCAAGCGAGTTTCTCCCTCCTCTTCAGCGGCGCCCACCTGTTGACCAGGAAATTGCAAAATACCGCCTGAGGGGTCAATCCCCCCTCCACGCATTGGCGGATCCTGGTCAAAGCAGGGTTGAAGGCATCCGCCAGCACCGGAGCTTCACTCCAGATCGTTGTGTTAATGTTGGGGAGGCCTTCGGGCGGCTCCAGCTTCTCGTGCTCCTCCACCCGGATGACTATCCAGTCCTTCTTCCAATCGTCCCACTTCCCAGAAGGGAACGACCGGAGGTACTTGAATGGGCACTTCCTGCGCTTCATGAAGTAGTAGAAGCCAAGGTACTCATTGCTCCTACCGGTGGTATGGACGGTGAAGAAGGTCCGGAAGAGCTTGATGCAGGGGGGAATGCCCACCCACATCTCACAGAAGTGGACAAAAATAGACACAAGGAGGATGGAGTGAGGGCCAAGGTGGTATAACTGCAGACCATAGAAGTCTAGCAGCATCAAGAAAAAGGAAGAAAAAGGCGGGATCAACCCCACCATGGCGTACGAGGAAAAGTACACCATTTCGCCGGCATGCTCCTTCTCGAAGGGGAGCTCTCCGCCGGCACGGACTGAGCGGTTGAAGAAGTCCGAGGACCACTCCATGAGGGCCCAGACCTTCTTCAAATCGCCGTCGGTCTTCAAACGACTCTCGCGGAGACGCAAATCCATCATGGCACGGCTAGGCGAGAGAAGAAGAGCGAAGCACGAGTTGGGAGTTTGAGCGCAAGATCAGATGAGAGGCGTAAAGAACTCCCGACGGTGCGCGCTTTCCTTCTTAAGTAAGCCCTCGCAACGCTTGGATGGAAACCGCAAGGAAATCAAAGATACCCTTCAAAAATTTCACCCTGCCGATGACAAGCGGGCCCGGGACCACCCTGACGATCAAGTCGAGGTTCTTACCCAGGTGAACGGTTGTCATCAAGAGGCGGGAAGCCCAAAGGCGGTGGCCTGACAAGGCGCGCGGAACCGATACGGTTTTCGTATCGGGAACCGGCGACCTTCAATTGTGTGAGATCCGCACGCCAAAGATCTCATCTGCCGCACGCGGGATACGCCACGTGGTGAGGATTTAATTCCAAGTCCTTACCAACGGAACCCTCAAAGACCCTTGAAGACTCAGTTCAAAGGTCACGAAGATGGACCCACCTCCGGCGG
The DNA here is from genome assembly GCA_036927565.1 of Tuctoria greenei. Lineage (NCBI taxonomy): Eukaryota > Viridiplantae > Streptophyta > Magnoliopsida > Poales > Poaceae > Tuctoria > Tuctoria greenei. The sequence continues at coordinate 17,225,136 of JAYESD010000004.1, read as the reverse complement.
AATGACTTCCCCGGAGGTAGGTCCAGGGGGCCACTGTCGGTACCCTAGAAACCGTACACCCCCTGAGGTTACAAAGATCTCAAAAGAAAGTCATCTACTTGGTTTGAAGACCCTCGGGGGCGCACATGTCAGACATAACCGGACCCACTTCTCCAACATGATTAATCCCTAGGTCGCCACGTGTACTACCAAACCGGAGCTACCACCCACAAGGGGGAAGCTCCGGGCCATGTACCGAAACGGCACCTCCGGACTTAACCCCAGATCGAGAGAAGCTCCGGACCTGACACGTGTCAGGTAGCCCCAGAGCTTTCTGTTTCCCACAGCAAGCTCTGGATCTGCCACGTGTCCAATCGTCGGATCTTCAGCTCCTAACCTCCAGAAGACCCTACAACGGCTCCGGATCTTCAAAGGAGAGCCAAGGACTTCAAGACCCGATTAAGTGTCATTAATGCCATGTTAATGACACTTAAACGGACGATTTTAACACCAGTAACGGTGCTGTCAAAGCCCGTTACAGGATCATTAAGAGCAATTAAACGTGTATTAATACTAGTAACCGCCGGGGCCACATGTCGGGCCAGGCTAACTTGTAACGGCCTGCCCTTGAACTATAAAAGTACAGGCTGACGACACGTTCAGGGGGGAAGACAGACACACGCGCCTCATACGCTCATCACATGCTCATACTGCTAATACAACACCAACACACCCGTGGAGTAGGGCATTAGGCTCAGGCGGCCCGAACCACGTAAATTCTTGTGTCCCCTGTGTCAATTCTTATTCACCTTCTTGAATCTCCGCGCGCCCACACCGAACATCAAACTCCCCTATCACTTTAGTAGTGTAGGGAGATCTGCCGGTTCCAAACCACCGATAGCCATCACCCAATTTGGGTCTTGGAGCGCTTCCTCAATGTGAGTGGGTTCTACACACGAAACAAAAGAGTAGTGCTCACAAAACGAAGCAACGTGGCGAGAACGTGTACTTACACCCCTTGACGGACTTCCAATGATTTGATCCATTGGATGCGCCTTGGAGATATGTCCATGCCTCATAAGCGGTTGTGAAGCACTTGGCGAAGGTGATGCGTGTTGCTCCTCTTGTGGTTGGACTTGATCATGGACTTATTCTTCTTCTTGATGTTGTTGTGCTTGTGAGTCTTGAGTTGGCAATGGATCATCCTTTTCTTCTTCGTCAACTTGAGGTGTAACACCCTCATTTTCATGCATCATGCCCTACATGCACTCATATACATATTTAACATTAGCCCACAACAAGAGGAACGAGTTTAAAATTGATTCGGAGCATTTAAAATTGATTTGGAGCAAAACCGCACTTAAAATGCAGGAAAGTGCGGACTAGTCCGATTTTACTGAGGACTAGTCCGATTTCTCTCTGACTAAAAACGGACTTGTCCGTTTTTGCTGCGGACTAGTCCGATTTTGGCTCTGGAAACTTTCGGACTTGTCCGATTTTGTGCGGACTAGTCCGATATTCCATGAATCCTTGAAAATTTGCTAAGTCCCTGGACTTTTCCGGACTAGTCCGGTGTTCCAGCGGACTTGTCCGTTTTCCTTTCTGACTAAGATCGGACTTGTCCAATTTTTGGCCAGACGTGTCCGATTTTCTCTCTGGACGACTTCGGACTAGTCCGGTCCTGTCCGGACTTGTCCGATATTTCGTGACTCCGAGATTGACCTTTTGTTTTACGACTTGTTTCTTGGATTTCACGTCAAGTGGGCCTAGGGACGTCGTGCCCAACTCTTTTAGAGCCCATGTGGGACTCTAAACCGTCCTCTACTCATCCCAAAACTCGAGATCCATCTAACCCTAGCCTCCACTTCTATATAAACAGCCCCACCCCTTGGTTTGACATCTATTTGCCACTTTTCCACCCACCCAAACCCTAGTTCGTGGGGAGCCACCATCAAGGAGGGAGGAGAAGATCCCAAACAAGAAGAAGAAGAGGAGGAAACGAAGGAGGATCAAGATCTCCACCAAGTTTCGTTCTTCACCACCAATTCATCTCCAAGTTCATCACCAACCCTAGATCATCAAGATCCAAGTGTTACCTCCAAGTTTCTTGGTTCATTGGAGTTCTAAACACCTGGTATACCTTCTATTCTCTTTTCCTTATGTGAATTCAACCCCTAATCTCCAAATTCATGTCGATCTAGAAAACCCTAATCCGCTGATCTCGCAGAGTGCGGACTTGTCCGGTCCCAAGCGGACTAGTCCGATCTTTCTGGTTAAATTGTGTTGAATTAATTCTAAAATTTGATCTAATCGAATCCAAACCTGTATAAACTTGTTAAAATCTATTAGAACTAGTTAGTGATCATTAAAAGCAATCTAGTAACAAGTTCTACCTTGCATTGCATCAATCATGCATGTCATGTCATATTGAGTAATATTTGTGCACTCTTTGATTTTGTTTCTTGTTTTGTATGTTTATTGTGTGGATTAGACGGATTTGCGCTAGAGAGTGCCACGGAGGATCTACAACCTCAAGAGTTCGAAGGCTTTGACCCTAATCAACAGCAAGAGCAAGGCAAGTGTCCTTGAAGCATATTGATCCTGTTTTTAAAATAAATGTTTGTTTGCAAAACTGCATGCTGTGTCAATTTGATGGGAATCCTATGGTAGGAAGTTTACTAGACTTGCTAAACCACCCTTGTCACCTGGAATTTATGGTAGAGAGAGTCGGGAAGGGTTTTTACCTTTTTGCTTCGCTTAATCAACTGGGATGGGAAACAACTATATCACTCAATTTAATTATGCATGGATGAGATTATGGTTAACATGAACTGGTTAAACATGGTATGGTAATGGATGATCTAAGCAAGCCTGGTATGTGGATGGGTTGGATGTTACGGTGGTTTGCTTGCTTTAGATCTAAGGACCGGTTCATGCGAGAATAAGCCAGGACTACAGTGCCACCACGAGGCCAAGTATGGGTGCGGCGTAGCTGATTAATTAGGGCTTTACTAGTGCTGTTTGGACCATTGTGAATGCTCAGGGAAGGGGTAGTCGGATTGGGTTTGTTGATGATTGGTGGGACTACCCTGGGATCCGAATGGCTCAAGAGGGGGCCCTTGGTTGAAGATGTGCTCAGTTGGAGGCATCGCCACCGGTGAAACCTCAGTGGGGTCTGAATAGACTAGTAATCCCTTTGTAAAAGCTATTTTGTGATCTCTTGGCCACACACCAACGGAAGTGTGTAATGTGACCGACGGGTCATGGGCATAAGGGAGATTCTTAGTCGCCGAAGGGTGATGAAATCACAAACACGTGGGTAAAGAGGTACAAACTCTGCAGAGTGTTAACTAAAACTATCATGATAGCCGTGCTCCCGGTTAAGAGCGCCTGGACAACTTCCATGATTAGAGGCAAATTGGAATTTGGGATGGTTATGGTTTGGTAATGGTTATGGATGGTTATGGATTAATCTCTGGTAATGAATATGGTTGTTGGCAATGGTGAAATCTGGACTTATTGATGATGGTAACGAATTCAGTTTGGTATTATGGTATTACTCGTTATTATGATGGGATTATTTCACATACTTATACTATATTGCTTTTCAAATGTTTTACTGTACTTTTCAGCACTTTGCCATTATTATTGTCGTCATTTGAATCAGCCACATGTCATACTTTCCACACTTGCTGAGTACGACATGTACTCACTCTTGCAATCCCCCCCCAACAGTTGCAGGTCAGGACTGGGATTTTAATGGTGATAATGCGGAGTTCTAGGCCGTGTCTACCGTCAGCTTTGCCTGTGGTGTTGATTGGAGCTGCGCATACATACCCTGTCGCTTATGCTGCATAGTTGCTTAGTTTGCTTAGTTGCTTAATTAGTTTATTTCTGCTGCATTAGTTGAACTTGTCATTAATATTCATTAGAGCTTGTATTCGAGGATAATATGGTTTGTGTAATAAAATTTGGTTAATTAATCTTGTTCTGTGGTAATTTTCTGTATACTCTTTTGTGATTGCACTCGTGTATGTGTGATGAACATCCTGGGCACACATATGCGTTAGCTTGGTTCATTTTCGGAACCGGGCATCACAGATTGGTATCAGAGCCACAGGTTGACCGTAGGATGCAGCCTAGATAGAATGGACACTTTAGGACACATAGGAGCACTCAGGAATCGATGTGTTCTTGCTTGGTGTGCTGTTTGCTATATATATTGGTTGCTTGTGTGCTTAATAGGGGATTTTGGGATGCATTAGCATTGCCATGTCCACCTAGGCTAGTGTAGCTAGTTGTTTAGTTTCATATCCCTTGATGCATATAGTTGGGGCGTTTTCTAATTCTTACCTACTGCTTTTCTTCAGATGGTGAGGACTCGCAACCAGAGGGATGGCAATGATGAAGAGGAGAACAATGGAGTGCCTCAAAACAACAATGGACAAGGACCTGCTCAGGGAGCTATCAACATCGAGCAGCTATTGGCCATGCAAAACCAGCTCATGCAGACCATGATACAGACTATGGGACAGCTGCAGGCTGGCAATATCAACAATCAGCCCCACATGCCTCCACCGCCACCCCCACCTCCTCATAACCGATTGGGAGAGTTTATGAGGACTAGGCCACCAACCTTTTCTCAAGCTGCTGACCCTATGGATGCTGATGATTGGCTCAAGTCCGTGGAGAAGAAGCTAGCCATTGTCCAATGCAGTGACCGGGAGAAGGTGCTATTTGCTTCTCATCAACTCGTTGGAGCAGCTGCAGATTGGTGGGATTCTTATTGCAGTGCTCATGAGAATCAAGAGAGAATCACTTGGGCCGAATTCAAGGAGAATTTTCGTTCTCATTATGTGCCCGAGGGTGTTATGATCTTGAAGAGGCAAGAATTTGAGAATTTAAGGCAAGGAAGATCAAGCGTGAGTGAATATCTCAATAAATTCACTCAACTCTCAAGGTATGCGCCTGAGGATGTTAGCCGGGACAGCCGGAAGCAATACTTGTTCATGAGGGGATTGAACAATACGATCCAAGTGCAATTGCTCAACTGTGATTATGTCAATTTTCAGAAGCTTGTGGACAAAGCAATTGTGGTTGAGAACAAGATCCGTGAGATGGAGCAAGAAATCAAGAGGAAGGCGCCATATCAAGGACAGCAACAAGGAAGTAATGTGCGCCCTCGCTTTGCGCCGCCCAATGCGCCTCATTACAGCTCCTCTATTCCTGCTCAGCGCCCTGGTTATGCACCGCGCCCAACTCAGTTTGTGCAGCAGCGCCCTGTCATACAAGCACCTAGGCCTCCGATGCCTTATGCACCTCGTGCTGATTTTCCTGGAGCCAATGTTCAAAACCAAGCTCATCCCAATAATTCTGGTGGAGTTAAGAAGTTTTATACTTGTGGAGAAGCTGGACACTTTGCGAATCAATGTCCTAAGTTGGGCCTTGGTCAAGGAAGCAATGCATCGAAGCAAAACCCAAGACCTAATGGAGGACAGCCACAAGGAAGCCATGGACAGCAAAATTTTGCTCGTGGCAACGTGAACCATGTCTCTACGGAGGATGCTCAACAAGCGGATGACGTGGTCATTGGTATGTTTCTCGCCAACTCCAACCCCGCAACTATGTTATTTGATTCCGGAGCATCGCATTCATTCATTGCATCAAAGTATGTTGCCAAGTATAGTTTGCCTATCTCTCATATGAAGTTTACTCTGTTGGTTAAGTCTCCTGGAGGAGAGATGAGGACAAATATAGTATGTCCAAAAGTAAGCCTTAGAATAAGGGGGGTAGACTTCTCCGCCAACCTCATTGTTTTAGATTCTCAAGGGTTGGATATTATACTTGGTATGGACTGGTTGAGGAAGCACAATGGAGTTATTGAGTGTGCCACAAAGACGGTGAAGTTGACTAATGAAGAAGGGATCACCGTAGAATTTGAAGCAACCCAACATGCACCGAAGCAATTAGAGCTAAATCATATGGACGGTGTCGCAATTGAGGAGATTCCGGTGGTGTGTGAATTTTTGGATGTTTTTCCGGACGAGTTGCCAGGTATGCCACCCGATCGAGACATTGAGTTTGTTATTGATTTAGTACCTGGAACTGCACCTATAGCTAAGAGGCCATATAGGATGCCTCCTATGGAATTAGCGGAGCTCAAGAAGCAGATTCAAGAGCAATTAGAAAAGGGTTTCATTCGCCCTAGCTCTTCGCCTTGGGGAGCACCTGTTCTATTTGTGGACAAGAAGGACGGATCCCAAAGGATGTGCGTGGATTACCGAGCTCTCAACGAGGTAAAAATCAAGAACAAGTACACCTTGCCACGCATAGAAGACTTGTTTGATCAGATGAAGGGTGCTTGTGTCTTCTCTAAGATTGACTTGAGGTCGGGATACTTTCAAATGAAGATTAGACCATCGGACATACCTAAGACAGCTTTTAGAACACGGTATGGATCTTATGAGTACACCGTGATGTCATTTGGATTGACAAATGCGCCTGCTTACTTTATGTACCTCATGAATAAGGTCTTCATGGAGTACTTAGATAAGTTCGTTGTGGTGTTTATTGATGATATCATGATCTACTCGAAGGATGAGAAGGAACATGAGGAACACTTGAGGCTTACATTGCAGAAATTGAGGGAGCATCAATTGTATGCCAAGTTCAGTAAATGTCAATTCTGGTTATGGGAAGTTTCCTTCTTAGGCCATATTATTTCCGGAGGAGGAGTGTCAGTTGACCCAGGGAAGGTGAGAGATGTGTTGAAGTGGGAACCGCCGCAAAATATCAAGGAAATAAGGAGTTTTCTTGGGATGGCTGGGTATTACCGTAAATTCATCAAGGATTTTTCCAAGATAGCCAAGCCTATGACGGAGTTGCTGATGAAGGGAAAGGCATTCCAATGGACTCAAGCTTGTCAAGAGAGTTTTGAGGAGTTGAAGAAGCGGTTGACAACAGCCCCAGTTTTGGTATTGCCGGATGTAAGCAAGAGTTTTGACATTTATTGCGATGCATCAAGACAAGGGCTTGGATGTGTATTGATGCAAGAAGGTCAAGTGGTCGCCTATGCGTCGAGACAATTGAAGAAACATGAGCATAATTACCCCACACATGATCTTGAACTAGCAGCCGTGGTACATGCATTGAAGATTTGGAGACACTATATTCTTGGACATAGGTGTGAAATTTACACAGATCATAAGAGTTTGAAGTATATTTTCACACAAACGGATCTGAACTTGAGGCAACGAAGATGGTTGGAACTCATCAAAGATTATGATTTGGGGATCAACTATCATCCGGGAAAAGCCAATGTAGTGGCCGATGCTTTGAGTAGAAAGGGAGTAAGCCATCAACTTACAGTTCGAGAGTTACCGTCCGAGCTATGTAAGGAGTTTGAACGGTTGAACCTCGGGTTTGTAAATGAGATGGAGATGATGGAGTTAAATCCGACCTTGGAGCAAGAAATTCGAGAAGCACAGGTCACAGATTGGTATCAGATGAGGAGATCAAGGAAATCAAGGAAAGAATCGAAGAAGGGAGAGAATTCAGATTTGATGAAGACGAACATGGTACCTTATGGATTGGAAAGAGAATTGTTGTGCCTAATGTAAAGCATATTCGAGAAACAATATTAAAGGAGGCACATGACTCGCCATACTCGATTCACCCTGGTTGTACGAAGATGTACAAGGATTTGAAGACTTGCTATTGGTGGGATAGCATGAAAAAGGACATAGCTGAATATGTAGCATTATGTGATGTGTGCCAACGAGTCAAGGCGGAACATCAAAGGCCAGCCGGATTATTGCAACCGTTGAAGATTCCGGATTGGAAGTGGGAAGAAATTGGTATGGACTTCATAGTTGGGATACCACGTACTCAATCCGGGTATGACTCAATTTGGGTAATTGTGGATCGCTTAACCAAGTCAGCTCATTTTGTCCCTGTGAAGACCAAGTATACAGCTGCACGATTGGCCGAAATATACATGGAGCATATTGTGTGTCGACATGGAGTCCCTAAGAAGATAGTCTCGGATAGAGGTTCTCAATTTACCTCCAGATTTTGGCAAAAATTGCATGAAGCTTTGGGAATGAGGTTGAATTTTAGTTCAGCATATCATCCTCAAACGGATGGACAAACTGAGAGGACCAATCAGATTTTGGAGGACATGTTAAGAGCTTGTGCTTTAAAGCATGGGAAAAGTTGGGACAAAAGCTTGCCATATGCATAATTTTCATACAACAATAGTTACCAAGCAAGCTTGAAAATGTCACCATATGAAGCGCTTTATGGGAGGAAGTGTAGGACACCTTTATTCTGGAATGAGGCAGGAGAAACTCAAGTATTCGGTCCGGACGTGTTGCAAGAAGCCGAAAAGCAAGTCAAAATAATTCGTGAAAACTTGAGGGCTGCCCAATCAAGGCAAAAAGGCTATGCGGATAATAGGAGAAGGAAATTAGCCTTGAAAGAGGAGATTTTGTTTACCTCAAGGTGTCACCAATGAGAGGTCATAAGAGGTTTAACATAAGAGGCAAGCTCGCACCTCGTTATATTGGACCATTCAAGATTTTGGACAAAAGAGGAGAAGTAGCCTATAAGTTGGAGATGCCAGCCCATCTTTCAGACGTACATGATGTGTTTCATGTTTCCCAGCTCAAGAAGTGTTTGAGAGTGCCGGAAGAACAAGTGCCAATGGAAGAATTGGAACTAGAGGAAGATTTGACGTATGCCGAGCAACCGGTCAAAATCTTGGAAACCAAGGAGAGAGTCACAAGGAACAAGGTGATTCGATGGTGTAAAGTCCAATGGAAGCACCATACCGAAAAAGAAGCAACTTGGGAGCTAGAAGATGATCTCAAGAAGGAATTTCCCTATCTCTTCTCTTCCGCGTCGAATCTCGAGGGCGAGATTCATTTTAAGGGGGGTAGGTTTGTAACACCCTCATTTTCATGCATCATGCCCTACATGCACTCATATACATATTTAACATTAGCCCACAACAAGAGGAACGAGTTTAAAATTGATTCGGAGCATTTAAAATTGATTTGGAGCAAAACCGCACTTAAAATGCAGGAAAGTGCGAACTAGTCCGATTTTACTGAGGACTAGTCCGATTTCTCTCTGACTAAAAACGGACTTGTCCGTTTTTGCTGCGGACTAGTCCGATTTTGGCTCTGGAAACTTTCGGACTTGTCCGATTTTGTGCGGACTAGTCCGATATTCCATGAATCCTTGAAATTTTGCTAAGTCCCTGGACTTTTCCGGACTAGTCCGGTGTTCCAGCGGACTTGTCCGTTTTCCTTTCTGACTAAGATCGGACTTGTCCGATTTTTGGCCAGACTTGTCCGATTTTCTCTCTGGACGACTTCGGACTAGTCCGGTCCTGTCCGGACTTGTCCGATATTTCGTGACTCCGAGATTGACCTTTTGTTTTACGACATGTTTCTTGGATTTCACGTCAAGTGGGCCTAGGGACGTCGTGCCCAACTCTTTTAGAGCCCATGTGGGACTCTAAACCGTCCTCTACTCATCCCAAAACTCGAGATCCATCTAACCCTAGCCTCCACTTCTATATAAACAGCCCCACCCCTTGGTTTGACATCTATTTGCCACTTTTCCACCCACCCAAACCCTAGTTCGTGGGGAGCCACCATCAAGGAGGGAGGAGAAGATCCCAAACAAGAAGAAGAAGAGGAGGAAACGAAGGAGGATCAAGATCTCCACCAAGTTTCGTTCTTCACCACCAATTCATCTCCAAGTTCATCACCAACCCTAGATCATCAAGATCCAAGTGTTACCTCCAAGTTTCTTGGTTCATTGGAGTTCTAAACACCTGGTATACCTTCTATTCTCTTTTCCTTATGTGAATTCAACCCCTAATCTCCAAATTCATGTCGATCTAGAAAACCCTAATCCGCTGATCTCGCAGAGTGCGGACTTGTCCGGTCCCAAGCGGACTAGTCCGATCTTTCTGGTTAAATTGTGTTGAATTAATTCTAAAATTTGATCTAATCGAATCCAAACCTGTATAAACTTGTTAAAATCTATTAGAACTAGTTAGTGATCATTAAAAGCAATCTAGTAACAAGTTCTACCTTGCATTGCATCAATCATGCATGTCATGTCATATTGAGTAATATTTGTGCACTCTTTGATTTTGTTTCTTGTTTTGTATGTTTATTGTGTGGATTAGACGGATTTGCGCTAGAGAGTGCCACGGAGGATCTACAACCTCAAGAGTTCGAAGGCTTTGACCCTAATCAACAGCAAGAGCAAGGCAAGTGTCCTTGAAGCATATTGATCCTGTTTTTAAAATAAATGTTTGTTTGCAAAACTGCATGCTGTGTCAATTTGATGGGAATCCTATGGTAGGAAGTTTACTAGACTTGCTAAACCACCCTTGTCACCTGGAATTTATGGTAGAGAGAGTCGGGAAGGGTTTTTACCTTTTTGCTTCGCTTAATCAACTGGGATGGGAAACAACTATATCACTCAATTTAATTATGCATGGATGAGATTATGGTTAACATGAACTGGTTAAACATGGTATGGTAATGGATGATCTAAGCAAGCCTGGTATGTGGATGGGTTGGATGTTACGGTGGTTTGCTTGCTTTAGATCTAAGGACCGGTTCATGCGAGAATAAGCCAGGACTACAGTGCCACCACGAGGCCAAGTATGGGTGCGGCGTAGCTGATTAATTAGGGCTTTACTAGTGCTGTTTGGACCATTGTGAATGCTCAGGGAAGGGGTAGTCGGATTGGGTTTGTTGATGATTGGTGGGACTACCCTGGGATCCGAATGGCTCAAGAGGGGGCCCTTGGTTGAAGATGTGCTCAGTTGGAGGCATCGCCACCGGTGAAACCTCAGTGGGGTCTGAATAGACTAGTAATCCCTTTGTAAAAGCTATTTTGTGATCTCTTGGCCACACACCAACGGAAGTGTGTAATGTGACCGACGGGTCATGGGCATAAGGGAGATTCTTAGTCGCCGAAGGGTGATGAAATCACAAACACGTGGGTAAAGAGGTACAAACTCTGCAGAGTGTTAACTAAAACTATCATGATAGCCGTGCTCCTGGTTAAGAGCGCCTGGACAACTTCCATGATTAGAGGCAAATTGGAATTTGGGATGGTTATGGTTTGGTAATGGTTATGGATGGTTATGGATTAATCTCTGGTAATGAATATGGTTGTTGGCAATGGTGAAATCTGGACTTATTGATGATGGTAACGAATTCAGTTTGGTATTATGGTATTACTCGTTATTATGATGGGATTATTTCACATACTTATACTATATTGCTTTTCAAATGTTTTACTGTACTTTTCAGCACTTTGCCATTATTATTGTCGTCATTTGAATCAGCCACATGTCATACTTTCCACACTTGCTGAGTACGACATGTACTCACTCTTGCAATCCCCCCCCAACAGTTGCAGGTCAGGACTGGGATTTTAATGGTGATAATGCGGAGTTCTAGGCCGTGTCTACCGTCAGCTTTGCCTGTGGTGTTGATTGGAGCTGCGCATACATACCCTGTCGCTTATGCTGCATAGTTGCTTAGTTTGCTTAGTTGCTTAATTAGTTTATTTCCGCTGCATTAGTTGAACTTGTCATTAATATTCATTAGAGCTTGTATTCGAGGATAATATGGTTTGTGTAATAAAATTTGGTTAATTAATCTTGTTCTGTGGTAATTTTCTGTATACTCTTTTGTGATTGCACTCGTGTATGTGTGATGAACATCCTGGGCACACATATGCGTTAGCTTGGTTCATTTTCGGAACCGGGCGTCACATGAGGTGCCATAGAGGTGTTGTTGTTGGAACTTGAAGCTCCCCCTTGGTCATGGCTCTCCTCAACTTCCAGCTTGATGTCTCCAATGGTCATGTTCTTCATGGCTTCTCGTAGAGGCTCATCATCTATTTCATCATGACCAAAACTCTCCTCTTAGGAGCCATTAGATTCATCAAACTCAACATCACAACTTTCTTCAACTAAACCGGAGGTTTGGTTGAATACTCAATATGCTTTTGAGTTTGATGCATAACCAAGAAATATACCAACATCACATCTTCTTTCAAACTTACCGAGCCTTTTCTTGCGGTAGATGTAGCACTTGCATCCAAAGACTCAAAAGTAGGAGATGTTGGGATTTCTCCCAATGAGAAGCTCGTACGGGGTCTTTTGAAGTAGGCGATGTAGGTAGACCCTATTTGCGGCATGGCACGCCGTGTTGATCGCTTTGGCCCAAAACTTCTCCGACGTGCCGTAGTCATCAAACATTTCTCTTGCAAGAGTGATGAGTGTCTTGTTCTTCCTTTCAACGACACCGTTTTGTTGAGGGGTGTATGTGGCCGAAAACTCATGTTTTACTCCTTCACGGTCACACCACTCCCCAATGTTGTAGTTTTTGAATTCGGTGCCGTTGTCACTCCGGACCTTGATTATGGGAAGTTGAAATTCCCTTTGAGCGCGGTTGGCGAAGGTCTTGAACACTTCCAGAGTTTCACTCTTGTCACCTAGAAACAAAGTCCAAGCATAGCGAGAATAGTCATCAACAATAACGAGACAATAGAGGCTACCGCCAAGGCTTTGATATGTGGACGGTTCGAAGAGGTCCATGTGGAGTAGTTCAAGTGGGTTGGAGGTTGACACCATTGTCTTCATTGGGTGGTGAGAAGCAACTTGCTTCCCGGCTTGACAAGCGCTACAAAGCTTGTTCTTCTCAAATGTGACATCCTTCACGCCGGTCACCATCCCAAGTTTGAATGACTTCTTGAGTTTTCTCATTCCAATGTGCGCTATGCGTCGGTGCCATAGCCATCCCAAGCTTGTCTTAGTGAAAAGACAAGTGGTCACGCTAGCATTCTTGTTGGCGAAGTCCACTAGGTAGAGATGTCCATGCCAGAATCCTTTGAAGACTATGTCTTGGCTAGTTTCACTATTCACAACAACATCATTTTTGCTAAATGTGCACGTTAGTCCAAGATCACATAGTTGTGCAATAGAAAGTAAATTGAAACTAAGTGACTTAACATACAAAACATTGGAAATAGACAAGTCATTTGAAATAGCAATTTTACCTAACCCAATTACCTTTCCCTTAGAGTTATCACCAAAGGTGACTTGTTCATGATTGCCGGGGTTTTCTATGGTGGTGAACATACCATCATTGCCGGTCATATGTTGAGTGCACCCGCTATCGAGTACCCAATGCTTTCCTCCGGCTTTGTAGTTCACCTACACACATGAATTCAATTTTTGACTTTAGGCACCCAAGCCAACTTAGGTCCTTGTATGTGTGATACAAGTGTTTTTGGGACCCAAAGTTGCTTGGGGAGCTTCCCCTTCATGCCCTTCATGTCTTTGCCAATGAACCTAGCCTTCACCTTGCCACCTACTTTACTTAAGAGATAATAATGATCATTGAAAGTAGATTTATAGTTAGTAGGCAATTTAGGAGAAGGTCGGTTAGGAAGAGGACACTCCCTTGTGTGGTGACCGGTGACCTCACAATGTTGGCAATAAGAACCAACTTCCTTGATGAAGCTTGTTCTTAGCTCCAATGAGGGCACCTTTCCTTTGTTAGGCACCGGGAAGGATCCAAGTCCTCTCTTGTTGAAGGCCTTTGCTTGTTGGAAGAGAATTTCCTTGTGCTTGACTTCTCCTTTTGAAAGTCTAGCCACACTAGTGCGGAGACTCTCAATTTCTTCCAACAAGTCCTTCTCCCTAGCATTAGCTTTCAAAGGCAAAGACTTGTGCAAAGCATTAGTGGCATGAGAAGTAATGGATATCTTATCATTAAGGGTTTGCTTCTTCATATTTTTCAACTCTTGATCAAGCATGTCATGAGCAAGGTTAAGTGTTTGATGTTCTTGTATTAACTTGTTGTGCTCTTCCAAGAGTGTTTGGTGTGCTAAGTCAAGTTCATGATTATATATCTTAATTTTAGCCTTTTATTCCTCAATTTGCTTGACATGGGATTTGAGCGTGTCATGCTCTTTGAGTATGCTTTCATACTTGTCAAGCAAATCAAGGTTAGTACTCTCAAGTTTAGCACGAGTTTCTTCAAGCACTTTAACCTTACTCTTTTCCCTCTTAATGATAGCATGATATTCATTTATCAACGAAGTTAAATCATCGGGGGAAAGCTCATCATCGCTAGAGTCATCACATACCTTAGTGTTACCTTTTGCCATGAGGCACATGGGCGGTGGATGAAGAGGTGCATCATCATTGTTGGCGATGGCGAGGCCGGCCAAGCTTTCTTCTTCCTCTTCACTCTCTTCATCACTTGTTTCTTCATCGGTGACCCATTCATTTGCCTCACACATGAACACCTTTTGTGGGCCATTTCTCTTCTTTGGGAAGAGTCTTGCCTTCTTGCCCTTGTCATGTTTCTTCTTCCCAAAGGATCTTGGCTTTGGTTTGGCTTCTTCTTCATCATCATCGCTTCCTTCAAGCTTGCGATGCTTGCCTTTGTAGTTCTCTCTTCTTTTGTCCGGTTTTGGACAATCATAGGAGATGTGGCCTTGATCACCACAATTGTAGCAACTCTTGCGATCATCTCTCCTTGGTAGAAACGCTTTCTTCTTGGGATCAAAGGTGTATCCCTTCTTGGTAATCTTGGAGTTCCAGCGTGAGAAGTTTCTCATCATTAATGCAAGCTCATCATCATCATCTTCACTTGATGCTTGTTCTTCTTCACTTGATCTAGGCTCAATCACCTTCTTCTTCTTGAGGCTTGATTTCTTGGTGGTGGCCTTTAGAGCAATTGTCTTTGATGATGATTGCTCCATCATCCCAAGTACGCTCATCTCATGAGCGTGTATTTCTCCAATGAGCTCTGAAACTTCAATGTGGTCAAGTGACTCTTTTTGGAGCATGGAGTTGATGATGTTGTACTTTGGCTTGGGAAGGAGCATGAGGATCTTGCGGTTGATGAGTCCCTTGCCAAGAGAAGCAATGTCAAGAGCATTTATTTCTTCAATAAGCACATTTAAGCGAGAGAACATCTCATTGACATTTTCATGAGGAAGCATTTTAAATTCATCATACTTGGCTTTAAGCATATGATATTTTAGTTCTTTGACACGAGAAGAGCCCTCATGAATCTCAATTAAGCAAGCCCAAATTTCACAAGCCTTTTCCTTGCTAGCAATCCTAGAAAACACATATTGACTAATACATTCATAGATTGCATTCCTAGCTTTATCATCCCATTTTAGTTGATCACCAACATAATTATGTTCTCCAAACCCCACGTGGGTCGCTTCCCATACTTCGGGGGCAATAGCCTCAAGATAAGCGCGCATGCGTGCTTTCCAATAGGAAAAGTTCTTGCCCTCGAAGATAGGAACCGAACCCCCAACCTTGGCCATTTTAGCTCTCTAGCGGTGAAGCTAGAATGATCCTATGAGCGACCTTGCTCTGATACCAATTGTAAGGACCGAATGCCCAAGAGGGGGGTGAATTGGGCTTTCTTCGAAAAATTCTAAGCAACTGAAACCTAAATTCTAAAGCCCAATTCCCTACGCGACTAACTATGCATTCTAGTAGATAGAAACTTTGCGGAATATAAATGCATAAAAGAAAGGGAAGGAGAAGGATGCAAACTCCCGAGGAGACAAGGATTTATCCCGTGGTTCGGTAAGATCATGAAGATCTTCCTACATCCACGTTGTGGCACCCACCAAAGGGTTTTGCCACACCCACGTCACCGAGACGAGGGGTCTTCACTAATCTTCTCCGTTCGCCTCCTTGGCAAGGTGGAGCTGAAGCCTTGTACAACTTCGACCTTCCGGGCTTCCACACACGCCTTGGCAAGCTCCGGAAGTCTCTTCACGATTACAACACCAAGGGCACTCCCTTGAGGCTCTCACACTATCCTAGAGAGTCCACTCACACAGAATGGTGGCACACAAGCTCTCTCTCTAGCTAGTTCTAGCATAAACCTTGGTGTAGAGATGATCAAAATGGTGTGGAAGTGGTTGCTCTTGGCCTTGAACACTTGTGGATGTGTGGATAGCTTCAGGTGATCAAGACTTAACGAAATGACAGGGTTAGGGGGTATTTATATCCAGCCTCCCCGAAATAGCCGTTGGAAAAGTAGGCTGACAGAACTTTACTGTGAACACCGGATGATCCGATGTCTCCCCTTTAGTTATCATCGGTCTAATTACTTTGGCTGACGTCATCGTGTCAGATATGACCGTTGTTAGACCGATGTTGCCCCTGTCTTCTCATCGGATGATCCGGTGGCTCTTCCTCCAGAATTTGCTTAATCTTGATGCTTACTGGAGTGATCGACCGATGTGTGTAAGTATGCACATCGGATGGTCCGGTGCTTCACTTGGTCCAATGGTATTGCAAACTGTACTGATGGACTGATGTCATTGAGCCATTCACATCGGATGATCCGGTGAGTACATTTGTCTGAGGTCTTCTTCTTCAGTTGAACCAACTCGACCGATGTGTTCATTTCTGAAATCATCAGTTGATCCGGTGAGTTGATTTTGTTTGCTTCGAGTTGTTTTGAGTGAATATTTTGGGTCTTGCTCATATGACCTCTTAGACATTTGTTCCACAAGGCTCTCTTATGATCTTCAAGCATTGTATGTTGTCAACTTATGGTTGAGTGACTTAGACATAAGAGCTTTCACTTCTTGTCTTTATCTCATTGATTTGATCTCAAACGTTGATTGTATATGGGTCTCCAATGACATATTCATTTCATTTTATTGAGTGATTATGGGGACCTTGCATTCACAAATTCATTAGTAAAGTTCAATGGTTGTCATTAATCACTGAAACCATACTTCATGAGGGGCCTAGATGCTTTCAGCACGCTCAATATGGACTCGGCCGTCTTGTTGACGATATCGGCGATCAAGCTCTGCCCGGAGGTCATGAGTTGAAAGCCTTGACACCATGTGAGTGCGCTGTGCCCCGGAGGGCAACGACGTCACTTGCTGTGATGCAGCACGTCTCCTGTTGTTGGAAACGTGCGGACCAAGTCTGCCAGACAAGGTCCGTTGCTGCGACGGGGCCCGTCCTGAAGGAGGAGGACCCTGGTTGCTGATGCGGTCGGCTGCTGCTGCAACCAAGTGTTCCACATCGGCCCTCTACTGCTCCATTGCATCCCAGGATGCGTCCGGAGGTGGTGGGCACTGAAGAAGAGCACGTGCTGCATGGAGCGCGTGTTCTGGGTTGTCATGATTTGCCGACGCAGTGATTGACGCCGGTGCACCATCGCGCTGCCCAGCTTGATTTGCTGGTGGAGGCGGCGATGGTGGTAGTGTGACTCCTGCTGGAACTGAGGTTCCTGCTGGTGGCTGCATATTGGAGGGATTGCCCCCAACAGCTTGAACAGCAGGATGACTGTTGGATGATCCAGCAGCTGAGTTCACCATTCTTGAAATCTCAGGCGCCCCTACGTGGCGCGCCAACTGTCGGTGGTTTTGATCCGGCAGATCTCCTGACACTACTAGGGTGTTTGCGGAGTTTGAAGTTCGGTGTGGGCGCGCGGAGATTCAAGAAGGTGAAGTGTAAAATGACATAGGAGACACGAAGATTTACGTGGTTCGGGCCGCCTGAGCGTAATACCCTACTCCACGGGGTGTGTTGGTGTTGTATTGGATGTATGAGCTCAACGTGAGTTGAGAGTGTAGAGTGAGCGCGTCGAGTGAGCGTGTCCTATGTATCGTTGGCCTGTCCTTTCATAGTACAAGGGCAGGCCGTTACAAGTTGGTCTGGCCCGACATGTGGCCCTGGCGGTTACTAATATTGATACACATTTGATACGCTTAATTACCCTTAATGACCGAGTTACGGGCTTTGACAGCACCGTTACTGGTAATTAAGGTTGTTCGATCATGTGTCATTAACATAGTATTAATGACACTTAATCGGGTCTTGAAGTCCTTGATTCCCCTTTGAAGATCCGGAGCCGTTGTAAAGTCTTCCGGAGGTTTGAGGCTGAAGATCCGACGGCTGGACACGTGGCAGCTCCGGAGTGTACTGTGGGGAACAGATAGGTCCGGTGCTACCAGACACGTGTCAGTTCCGGAGCTTCCCTCGGTCTGGGGTTAGGTCTGGGGGTGCCGTTATGGTACATAGCCCGGAGCTTCCCCCTTGTGGGCGGTAGCTCCGGTTTGATGGTACACGTGGCGACCCTGGGACTAACCATGTTGGGGAAGCGGGTCCGTTTATATCTGACATGTGGGCCTCCGAAGGTCTTCAAATCAAGTAGATGACATTCCCTTGAGATCTTTGCAATCTCAAGGGGTATACGGTACCCAGGGTACCGACAATAGTCATGGCAAAAACTACACAATGTATAACATGAGCAATGTAGTAAGAACTTTCAGCATGTAAAAAGAATCACAAAGTCATATATGTATGAAATACTATGCTCATATTATTTTAAGTTCAGATTCACACATAGACTTTCCAAGTTTGAAAACACCCCCTCAATTTAAGCCATGAGGATGCATAACCCCTATTTCACTACGAATATAACAAAAATGAGTGAAATTGAAAGGTTTTGTAAAAATGTCAGTCAATTGTTGTTCGGTATCTACATGGTGAAGCACAATGTTTCCTTTTTCAACATTATCATAGAGAAAGTGATACCTAATGTCAATGTGCTTAGTTCTAGAATGTTGCACAGGGTTTTTAGCAATACAAATGGCACTAGTGTTATCACAAAACAGTGGAACACTATCTAGAACAACCCCATAGTCCTTAAGAGTTTGAACAATCCAAAGAATTTGTGAGCAAGCACTAGCAGCAGCTACATATTCAGATTCGGTTGTGGATTGTGCAACTGAATTTTGTTTTCTAGAGTACCAAGCAACAAGTGAATTACCAAGAAAATGACAAGCACTGAAAGTACTTTTCCTATCAATCCTACATCCTCCAAAATCAGCATCGGAAAAAGCTTTCAAAGTAACGGTTGAGGAAGAAGGAAGAAAAATGCCAAATTCTTGAGTTCCATGTAAGTACCTGAGAATCCTTTTGACGGCTTGACGATTTGAAGCCCGTGGGGAGGCTTGAAACCGTGCACAAAGACATACGCTAAATTGTATGTCCGGTCTTGATGCCGTGAGGTACAAAAGTGACCCGATCATGCCTCTATATTCTTTTTGATCCACGGGTTCACCATCTTCATCAAGTTCAAGTGTTGTTGTTGTTCCCATTGGTGTCCGAAGAGGCTTGCTTTTGTCCATGTTGAAGCGCCTTAGGAGGTCTTTTGTATACTTCGTTTGATGCACAAAGGTACCCTCCTTGGTTTGCTTGATTTGCAGCCCAAAAAGGTATGTGAGTTCTCCCATCATACTCATCTCAAATTCTGAACTCATCATAGCTGAAAACTTGGACACAAGATCATGAGAAGCACAACCAAAGATAATATCATCCACATACACTTGAACGAATAATCAGTCATTACCATGCTTAAGCACAAAAGAGTTTTATCAACCTTGCCCATGGTAAACCCCTTTTTAAGTAAGAATGTTTTTAACCTATCATACCATGCTCTAGGGGCTTGTTTGAGACCGTACAAGGCTTTGGACAGTTTGTAAACATGATTAGGAAAATCTGAATTTTCAAAATCCGGTGGTTGTTTGACATAAACCTCCTCATCTATGTAGCCATTAAGAAAAGCACTTTTAACATCCATTTGATATAGATTAAAACCTTTAGATGCAGCAAAAGCTAACAAAATTCTTATGGCTTCTAATCTAGCAACAGGAGCAGAAGTTTTATCAAAAACAATTTATTTAGAAGTTGTTGCTCATTTAGAGTGAAAACTAGTAGCTCCGGAGGTAAAAGCAGAAGGTCTGAAGGCAAAAACTGAAGCTCCAGAGGGAACAACAGAAGGTCCGGGAGCTCTCGGAGCTATCGGAACTACCGGAGCTGCCTTTGTAGATTTCTTACCAGAAGGTCCGGAAGCTACCTTTGCAAATTTCTGACTCATTAAAGCAGGTTGTATGTTTGTAATTTTAGGTTTAGCATGAAAGTTATGAGACCTAGCAAACATTTTATTCTTTTTAATTTGTTTAGCTAGTCTATAACAAAAATCTATGACATGACCATCTTTATCAAAATAAGTACAATGAAATTTAATCTTTATCATAATAAGTACAATGAAATTTAATTTTTTAATCATGTCTAGATGAGCACTCAGCATTAGAAATAGAATTAGGAAGCACTCTTGCAGATTTGTAAACCACTTCTTTTTGTTTAGGAACAGTTTGAATCAAACCACTTCCTAATGACTTTACAATTTTAGGTGGATGTGCCTTAGCATGAGCATGAGAATCAAAACCTAAACCAGTTTTATCATTGCAAAATTTGGAAGAATTCAGCAGCAAGTTTAGGTTCTTATTCCCATTACAAAACCGATCTAATGTCCTATGCATGTTGTCAAGTTTATTGGACAGATCAAGGCAATTTTCACATGAAGTTTTTCCTTTTAATTTGCAATTGGAACAATATTTAACTTCATGAGAACATAAAGCATTATTCAATATTGAAATTTCATTCATAGCATCTTGCAGTTTCTCATCAATATCATCACAACTAGAACAATGCAAATCATCTGTTGAACAAGAAGCATCTTTTAAGTTTTTATCATTAGATGTAGCAAGCTCTTCGTTCTTTTTAATTTCTTCATTAAGTCTATCTAGAGTTTAGGAGTGTGCACTTCTTAATGTGGACAATTGTTCATAGATTAAGTCACATGAGGGACATGCATCATCACTAGGAATCAAAGTTTTTAAACGGTTGATTTCAGATTCTAGTGATTCAATTTTAACAGCATTACCCCTAAGCTTTTTGTCCTTTTTCTTTATAATAATAGTTGCACGAGAAATAGCATCACACATTTCATTGCACGTAGAACATACCTCATCGTCGTCACTGCTGTGTTCTGCATCCTCCTAACTTAATATTGATCTTGTTTTGCCCGCCATGAAGCATAAGTTGGCCAGATCGTCATCATCTTCATCACTTTCAAAGTCTACATCACTTGAATTGAGCTCTTGAAGTGCGGTGATGAAGCTGTTAATCATCTTGCGTCCTATGGTGCCCTTCTTTTTCTTGTTGACATTTCCAGAGGTGGTCTTCACCTTGTTCTATTTTTCTTCACGGGTAGTAGGACATGAAAGGTTAGGGCATTCTGTACGGAAGTGTCATGTCTTACTACATTCAAAACAGCGTTGAGGTCCGGAGCTTCCTCTCCTTCTAGTTCTAACATTTTGCAATGCTTTTGAGAATCTAGTAGAGATGAGTGCTAACTCCTCTTCTGGAAATTCCTCGATCTGCTCCAGGGTTAGTGAGGACAACAAAGCAAGAGTATTGCAAGATGATGATTGGCCGGAGCTAGGCATATCACGTTGTGAGACAAATGCAATAGACTTATATGGGTTCTTACGTGTTAAGATGTCAATTTCATGAGTTTTTAGTTTAGAATAAAGTACATCTAATGTAAGAGAACTCATGACAGTTGATTCACGAATAGATGTTACTTTCATCTCCCAAATTAACATGTCTAATGCACTAAGAAGTTGCCTAGCATTCTCAGCATCAGAAAAGTTAACATTGACACTACGTAAGTTGCTGAGAATTTTATTGAAGCGAGCAAAGAGATCATCAATTGACTCACCGGGTTGCGTCTCGAAACACATATATTCCTTTTTGAACATATCTTGTTTTACCTCCTTAATTGTGACCTTCATGATAATCACAGAGAGCTCTCCAAACATCGTATGCTGATCGGAGGTGTGCGACATGATCAAAGTCGCTTTGAGTGAGTCCTTGGATGATCAAGTTTCGGGCTTTGTTGTTGTTGTCGACGTCCCGTAGGTTTGTAGCCGTAACTTGATCATTAGGTGGCACTTCGTATGGCTTGTACACCTTTTCCTATATTGCAAAACCTTGCGACTAGATGAAAGCCTCCATGCGTACCTTCCATACCTGAAAATCAATAACAGCAAACACACAAGGTTTGGTGGAGTATTTCTCCATGATGATTAGTAAAAAAAGTGCAGATCACAATGATTAGAGCACCGTGGCTCTGATACCAATTGTAGGATCGAAGAGCACGTGAAAAGCTACCTGAGGGGGGTGAATGGTAGATTTAAAAAATCTTACACAGCGGAAACAATTAAATCTCAACCCCTTCGGTACAAAAATGGTCTGCTAAAGAAATCGTGTATGAAACTAATCTAAACATGTTTCACCGTGACAAAAGTGATATATATATCATAGAGGATCAAGTCACAAAGAAAACACAAGAAGAATCACTCAAATCCGTCGAGAGAAACTCAAGATATGATCGAAAGATCAAACAAGGGTTAATTTGTCCTACCCAAGAAAAACAGTTCTGAAACGCTACAAAGAAACTCATGTAGGTCAGAAACCACAAATCCAATGACCATGAAATTTTGAGCAGATGATAGATAATCAAGTTGTGAAGAAAACCCAAAACGAATCACGTCAATTGGATCTTTAAAACTCGAGTTATGATAAAACCACCGACGAAAGGTAGTGCTGTCCAGAAACTCGATGAGTAAAACTTGTCTGGAACAAGTCGGACGAACAAGGCACAAAAGTTCCTTCAATATACGAATTTTATTCAATAGAACACAAGAGGAACAGCCCCAAAGTCATCTACCACGAGCTCTGGGCTTCCTTGCTTATATAACCAGCCCTTAGGCCAACTCAACTCGGATCCGGATTCTGATCCTATCCTGATCACGAATCCCATCTAACCATAACTGCTCAAGATCTTCCTATACGCAGATAGAAACAATCTCGAGACTTCCTAAGAGACTTGGAACACATCCCGTATTCCCAAACACAACTCAACTTTCGTGCAACACATAAAATCTACCATAACCAACTCGATATTTCCATACCGAGCCATAACCTACTCAGCCAGCAGCCGAAGTCATCATCCAGTACGATTCGATCCTTCCAATCAGATCTCCCTTCCTTAATCCATCTCCAGAACCATGTTGCCACATCATGCACCGCATGCATATGTGCGAACACCTTTCTTCTACCTTCATATGCACTGCCCTTGATTCAATCATCTTGCGCAACCTCCTGACCCGCTCAACCACAATTCCTCCTGAACTTGGTTGTTGGAACCTCACCTCCTCCCTGAGACTAGTCCAAAGTATCCTGTCACCAGCCATGACTTGAACTCAAGAAACACCTGCACATGAATAAACAATCAATCCGTACGAGCCCAAGTCTGTGACTTACTCAAGTCAGTTCCGAACACAACACCTTACGTGAGCACCTCACATAAGCATGTTGCAAAACCACAGTAAAACGATTCATTCATATCAACCAAAATGCACCAAAAACATAGCAAATGAATACTAAGTAATCTTTCCAACAATGTAAAGCAAGTTTGAAACTTTGCAAATGAAAAGCAGAAACACTACGGTCAAGCTCCGGTTCTTGCCAAAGCTAACCGGACCTTGAGCCGGAGCTTACCAAAGCTAGTAGAACCTAGCGCCGGAGCTTACCAAAGCTAGTGGAACCAAGCACCCGCCGGAGCTTACAAAAACTAGCAGGGCTAGTCAACCCAAAAACCAGAGCTAGAAAAAGCAACTTGGAGCTTAGCAAAAACATGTCAGAGCTATCAAAAACATGCTGGAGCTAAAGACAAAACTCACCAGAGCTAACCAAAAGCTAGTCGGACTTTGCCAGCAAATCAAAACTACCATCGGACGTACCCGGAGCTACCCAAAACAAGCCGGACCTACCATCAGACCTTGTTGTAGCTCAGAGCTAGAGTCGGACCTTGCTAAAAAGGTGTTTTAGCAGAATTCAAAACTTTTATCGCCATAGCCAATGTATTCAGCACACATAGGTCTCAGAGATGCAGATGCTCCATCTCGTTGATTGGCATTGTTTGCCGAGACAGATGGTGCTGCAGTGCCTGTCGGAGCGTTGGCACCTGCTGGTTGCTGAACATTGGAGGGGTTGCCTCCGGCAGGTTGTTCAGCATGATTGTCGTTGGATGATCCAACAGCTGAATTCAGCATCTTGTGATCTTGGAACAAACGTTGCCCCCCTACCTGTCGCGCCAAATGTCAAAGTGTGGAATACGACACTTCCTCCGGACCCGCTAAAAAGAAGTCTACAGAGGTTCTTATGTGGTTAGGGGACACAAGATCAATATCAAGATGGTGACCTCAGAGATTTACGTGGTTCGGGCCGCCTAAGCATAACACCCTACTCCACGGGGTTTGAGTGATTGTATTAAGCAAATGAGTTCGCTAAGGTCAGATTACGATAGCTTGGATCAGCCTCCCACTATACTCGCGCGGTGCAGCCCTTTTATAGTTCTAAGAACTGACCGTTACAAAGCTGGCCTGGCCCGACATGTGGCTGTGGCGTGCTTAATGACCTAATACACTGTCTCAGAGTATTAAGTACAGTTAATGGTGTGGTAATGTGCCTTCATGGCAGCGTTACCACTATTAATGGTACATTGATCGTGTGTCATTAATATGGTATTAATGACACATTATTAGATCTTGTAACTGCCGCCTTAACCATCTTTGAATGTCTGTAATGGTCATGATCGGCTTGTATTTCCGTTGGTGATGAAGGTCTGGAGGCTCCACACGTGGCGGATCCGGGGCTTTCCTTTGCGGGAGAGTAGGTCCGGGGTCGCTGTACACGTGTCAGTACCGGAGCTCCTCTCTGACGGGGGCTAGGTCCGGTGCCGCTGTACACGTGTAGTCGTCGGAGCTTCCCTTGGTTAGGAGTTTTGTTTCGGGCTTATTTTACACGTGTTAACCCGGGAGCCAGCCATGTGAGGGGAGCGGGTCCGGTGCAACGTGACACGTGGGGCCATCAAGGGCCTTCGACTCTGACGGGTGGAACTTTCTTGCTCTTGTTGCGGTATCGAGGGGTACCCGGTACGTAGGGTACCGACACCATCGATTATTTTCCCCCTAATTAGACGTTTCATATTCAAAATAATGCACTAAACATTTCAGAAATACATGCTTATGATCTTTTCATAACACGTATTATTAGTATTGACTTTGCTTTATACAAGTAAGAATTGAATACCCCAAAATTATCTCAGCAAAATGGTGTATGTTAGTTAAGTTATTAGATATTATCAATTTAGGCACCATTGTATAATGTGGACAGGACGTAAACCTCACTTAAGTGTTGTATGAGGTAGTCCCGTTAAGGCAAAAGTAACCCAAACATTATTAAGTTTGTTGCAAGAACAATAGGTAATAAGTTATTAGCTTAATAAAATAAGACATGTCATCATTGAAAGAATGACATGATCATGGGAAGTATGGTACGATGAGAGGATGAATAATGTCTCTCTACCTGCTGTAGCTAAATTATTGGCATTTTTTCGTTAATAATTCACTACGTGTGGTCGTCTTTCATCGGTAACAGAAAATAGTAAGAATGATTTAGTCTTATGAAATTTGTTAGTCTGTTATCACTAACGATGTAAAGCGACAATAACCCCAAATGTAAGCATAATACACGAGTTGTGTGAATTACGTAAGTAAAGAAGATCAAGTGTTGGGTTCATCCCCACTTGAGATAAGTTTTGATCCTTACTGGATCATAAGATCATTTAGAAATTAAAGTAAGTAAAGATGACTAAATCAGGTAGAGTTTGACTTTATAAAGATACTAATTTTTAAAAGAAATGGTACGTGTTACCATTCTTATTCAAGAGTCACTCATTATGATGTCTTACTGATGTTGTGTCAGCAATGTGAGATATTGTTGTAATAATGCCTACTATTTATTCTTCATCATTAGTGGCCAATAATGATGAAGAGTGATAGCAACTTCATCACAATAAGAAAAAAAAAGAATTGTGGTCATACCACATAATAAATTACCATAAGACGATCTTAATCATCTAAGTGGTGTAAAACCATGTATGATGAGATCTAAGCACGCCATTGAGGTGTGAGTTTCAGTCATAGTTCTTGATATAATCAAAACGGTAGATTGTAATGAATATACAAGATTAAGCGTGATTCTAAAGGGAAAATTGCATTGTGATTTGACTTGTGGCGAAAAGAATTCACTCAGTGAAAGATTCTTCTAGAACCATTGAGTTATTAGTAGTGCATTATGAATCATTTTACATCAGATGGATGTAAAATAACCTTTCCATTGAGATTTGCATAAGGACGTCTATGTGACACAACCGAAGGGTTGTTGTTGTTAAGATTAAACGACTCTTGAGATGCTTCTTAGAGAATTTCACTTCTGAATTCAATTAAGTATTAAGAAATCTTAAGAGTGATTAGACTATACCATAGTTTGGGTTTTCAAGATAAGTGAGAAGGACACTCACAAGTATACTAAGTTGAATGTACATTGTACATTGTTTGTAAGTAGTAATGCAATTCCCTCATTAAAAATTAAGAGATTTTGTCTATAAGAAAATGATGTAGGTGAATAATCCTACAAGCTAGGAATCAGAAATTCAGCGTGAACATAGTAATGGGGTGTTAGTCTTATTTAAGCTAGAATATTTAGCGTGCTGTAGGAGTACGACATGTAGGCGATTAAAATTTTGCCTATTTAGATAGTCAAAGATGATAAGTTTAACAATTAAGTATGTTTTGGGAACCAATAATAGGTCGAACTTTTGAGTTCGGTTCCATACGCTTCTGTTGTCAGAAGCTTAAGGTATGCTCGAGTAAGTGTTTATCTTGACTTAAGTTTATGACCGGGTACTTGGCAGATATTAGGTCGTGCTATTGATTTATCACTAGAAGGCAATTGAGAATTTACTTAAGAAAGTGCAATGCACATAAGACCTCATGTTAAGATATAATAAGTCAAAACTCACTTGACGAAGTGAGCTTTTTAGTTTTAGTTTCGCGAATTGTATGTGTCGGTACCGTGCGTACCGAGTACCCCTTGATACCGCAAAAAACGCTAAGGAGTTACATTCGTTCAAGTTGAAGACCTCTGAAGGTTGCACGTGTTACACAGCACTGGACCCGCCTCTCTCGTTTGGGTACCTCCGGCACTGCCACGTGTAACACAAGGCCGGACCTAACCCCCTTTATAGGGAAGCTCCGGTCTTGCCACATGTCCAGTGACCCCAGACCTAACCCCTAGTAGAGGGAAGCTCCAGTGCTGCCACGTGTATAGTGGCTCCGGACCTACCTCCTCACGATGGGAAGCTCTGGAGCTGCCACGTGTCGAGTCTCCAGACCTGACGTGACACCTAGTTCCAAAAATGAACCAAGTGAACGCATATGTGTGCCCAGGACGTTCAACACACATACACGAGTGCATTCACAAAAGGATATACAGAAAATTACCACAAAACAAGATTAATTAACCACTTCTATTACAGAATTCAGAATATCCTCAAATACAAGCTCTAATGAACATTAATGACTAGTTTGAACTAATGCAGTGGAAATAAACTAAATAAGCAAACTAAGCAGCTATGCAGCATAAGCAAATAGGGTATAGCACAGCTCCAATCAACACCACAGACAAAGCCGACGGCAGACATGACCTAGAACTCCGCATTATCATCGTTATACTCCTAATCCTGACCTGCAACTGTTGGTGGGGGAATTTCAAGGGTGAGTACATGTTGTACTCAGCAAGTGTGGAAAGTATGACATGTAGTTAATTCAAATGATGAATATAATAACAGCTAAGTGCTGAAAAGTACATCAAAACATTTGAAAAGTAATATACTATATGCATGTGAAGTAAACCCATTATAAACCACAATAATTACCATAATATAAGTTCATATTCCATATCTATCACCATTACCACTAACCATATCCATTACCATAAACCATAATTCAATTCATAACAATGACCATGTTACCAACCATAAAAATAACCAATACCAAGCCATCCTAGATCCCAAGTTTCCCTCTAATCATGTGAGGGTCCAGGTTGCTCATAATCGGGAGCACGGCTATCATGATAGTTTTAAGACACTCTGTAGAGGTTGTACCACTTTACCTACATGTTTGTGATTTCATCACCTTGCAGTGACTAAGGAATCTCAATTATGTCGTCTCACACTTCCTTAGGTGTGTGGCCAAGAGATCACAAAATAGCCTTTACAAAGGGACTACTAGCATGTATGGACCCGCTGAGGTTTCACTAGTGGCGATGTCTCCAACTGAGCACATCTTCAACCAAGGGCCCCCTCTTGTGCCCTTCGGATCCCAGGGAGTCCCGCCAACCATATCCAAATCCAATCCGACTCCCCTTCCCTGGTGCGCCAAATGATCCTCTCAATACTAGCAATACCCTAATTAATCAGCTACGCTGCACCCATACTTGGCCTCATGGTGGCACTGTAAATCCTGGATGGTCGCTCCACGAACCGGTCCTTAGATCTAAAGCAAGAGAAACCACTATAACTTCCAACCCATCCACATACCATGCTTCCTTAGATCACCTATTACCAAGTCATATTAACCAGTTCATATTAACCATAATCTCCTTAATGCATAATTAAATGGTATAGTTGTTTTCCATCCCAATTAATTAAGCAAAGAAAAAAGGTAAAAAGCCCTTCCCGACTCTCTACCATATATTCTAGGTGACAAAGGTGGTTGAACAAAGCTAGTAAACTCCCTATCATAGGATTTCCCATCAAATTGACACATGCATGCAGTTTTGCAAACAAAACATTTATTTTAGAAACAGGATCAATATGTTCAAGGACACTTGCCTTGCTCTTGGGCTTGATTAGGATCGAAGACTTCAAACTCTTGGTGTTGGAGATCCTCCGCAGCACTCTCTAGCGCAAATCCGTCTAATCCGCGCAATAAACATACAAGACAAGAAACACAATCAATAAGTGCACATATATTACCCAATATGTCATGACATGCATGATTAATGCAATTTTGAAGTAAAACTTGTTAATAAGTTGTTTTTAATGTTTACTAATCAATTACAATGGTTATTAACAAGTCTAAATAGTTTTGGAGTTGATTTGAATCGATTTAGAATTAATTCAGTAGGAAACAAATTGCAAAATCGGACTAGTCCGCTGCAGGGTCGGACTAGTCCACCCATGACAGTAACAACGAACTAGGGTTTTCTAGATCAACGTGAATTTGAAGGAACGGGTTTTAATTCACGTGATAAAGAGGAAGTAGAAGGTATACCAGGTGTTTAGGACTCCAATGAATCAAGGGTTTTTGAGGCAACACCTGGATCTTGGCGATCTAGGTTTGACGAAGAACTTGAAGGGGGATTGTTGATGAAGAACGAAAACTTGATGGAGATCTTGACCCTCTTTCATTTCCTCCTCTTCTTCTTCTTGCTCAGGATCTCCTTCTCCCTCCTTGGTGGCAGCTCTCTATGAACTAGGGTTTGGTGGTCTTCAATTGAGGCAAAAGATGTAAAGTCAAGGGGTGGGTTTGTTTATATAAGGGGTGGAGGCTAGGGTTTGATGGATTTCGAGTTTGGGGCGGGTGGAGGCCAGTGTGGGGTCCCACATGGGCTCCAAAAAGAGTTAGACATGACGTCCTTAGGCCCACTTAAGGTAAACCCCAAAAAAAATGTGTCATGAAATAAAGGATCAATTCAGAATCGCAATTTACCTCACAAGTCCGAAGGTTGACGGAGGCGAAAACGGACAAGTCTGGACTATATCGTACAAGTGTGAACTTGGTGAGAGGAAAATTAGACAAGTCTGTCTAAAACCAGACAAGTCCGATTTTAGTCAGGGGGGAAACGGACAGGTCCGCTGGAATATTGGACAAGTCCAGCGACTTAGCAAAATTTTGAGGAATTGGAATACCAGACTAGTCCGCAATGGACCGGACAAGTCTAAAACTGTCTAGAGGCAAAAAAATGGAATTGTCCGCACGAAAACGGACATGTCCGAGCGAGGTCAGACAGGAATCGGACTAGTCCGCACCAAAGTCGGACTAGTCCACACTTCTCAGAACTTTTGAGTGCGGTTTTCCTTCTAATTCATTTTAAACTTACTCATTTTTTATATGGAATAATGTAAAACATGTATATGAACTTATGCAATGCATGATGCATGAAAATGAGGATGTTACACCTGAGACATCAATGAAGAAACTGGCAAATCTCCAACGGCGGATACATTCAAGGGATAGTTAAAGCTACGGTTACAAGATCTGATTACGTGTCATTAATGTCATATTAATGACACACGATTAGAGGACCCTTAACACCGGTAACGCTACCATTAAGGTGAGTTATCACACTATTAATTACACTTAATGTTCACATATCGTGTGTTAGGCAATTAATTACCGCCAAGGCCACATGTCGGGCCAGGCAGATATAACGGGCAACCCTTAGACTATAAAAGGATTGCGCCGCACGGTACAGGGACAACTAAGCTCACACGCACACAAGCTCCATACACTCATACATACAACAACATATCCCGTGGAGTAGGGTGTTACGCTCAGGCGGCCCTAACCACGTAAAACTCCTCGTGTCACTGTCTTGTTCGTAATCTCACGCGCACCCCAACCAATCAAGAACCTCCGCGGTCTACGATCTAGTAGTACCGAGGAAAGTGTCGATCGCACACTTTGACATTTGGCGCGCCACGTAGGCGGGCCTTGAGATTTCAAGATGGTGAAATCTGCCGCAGGATCGTCCAACGTCAACGCTGAGCAACCTGCTAGAGGAAATCCCTCCAACGTGCAACAGCTAGTGTGTGCTGTTGTCCCGGTGGGCGTCGTATTACCACCACCACCACCACCACCACCTGCTCTGGCTAACAATGCCAGACCGCAGGATGGGGTCCTCGCGTCGGTCACTGCATTGACGCACAACACCCTCAGAATGCGCTAATTGCTGCATGTACTCTTCTCCAACGTCCATCGCTTCCAGGAGCACCTCAGGGTGCGATGGAGCAGTGACGTGCTGATGTGGAACATCTGGTTGTAGCCGCAGCCGATGGACTTAGCAACCAAGGTCCTCCCCCTTCAGGGCACGCACCTTCTCAGTGTTGGGTCTTGTCTGGAAGACTTGCTCCGCAAGTTTCACAACACCAGATATGTGTTGTGTCTTAGCAGGCGACGTCATTGCCCTCCGGGGCGCGTCGCACTCACACCGCGTCAAGGCTCTCGACACATGATTTGCGGTCGGAGCTCGACCGATGATACAGGCAGCAGGACGGCCGCGACCACATCGAGCGTGCTTATGAGAGGCTCGAGAAAACCCTTCTCCTTTGGGAGTAGGGAGCGGCTGTTCAGCCCTGACCATGCACCTACGCATGGTCCGATGGCCGCAGAAGTTCCGGCCACATCTGCTGGAGAAATGAGACTGGACTATCAACCCCGTCGAGTTTCTCCAGATTTACTCCACCACCATCCTCGCGGCGGGTAGTAATGAGGTCGTGATGGCCAACTACTTTCCGGTGGCTCTGACTGGGATAGCCAGGTCCTGGTTCATGAGTCTCCCGCTTGACTCTATCAACAGTTGGGCGGAGCTATGCCAACAGTTCACCGCCAACTTCAGGAGCTCCTACACCTGACCTGGCACATAACTGGACCTTTTTTGTTGTACAGCAAAATTTGGGAGAATTGTTACGATCTTTCATCCAGCGGTTTTCTCATGTACGAAAAACCATTCCTTCCATCTCAAATGAATATGTCATCGTGTCATTTCGACATGGCGTCAGGGATAAGAAGATGCGGGATAAGCTGGCGACGAAAGAAATCACCAATGTCATGGATCTCTTCAGTCTGGCTGACAAATGTGTCAGGACTGCAGAGGGCTGGGAAATGCATTCCAAGCCAACTCTGGAGGCTAACAAAAAGTCCTCTAAAGCTGAAGCGACTACCCTGGTAGTTGAAAGAAGAAGAAAAAGTCCAACAGCAAGAAGAAGTCATTAGTCGGCACACCTACTGCTGCGGCAGCTGTAGCTCCAGGTGGCCGGGGGCCGCGCCCCATAAAGCGACCTCGACCTTTGTCAGAAGACAGCAGCGGTCCAAAGATGTGGTGTCTGATCCACAAAACGGACAAACACAATTTGGAAGATTGTCGGGAGGTACAAATCCTTGTCGAGCACTACAACAAGCACTGAGAGGAAGCTCCCTTCTGCCAACAGGAGGGAAAGCAAAAAGTCGACGAAGCTCCGGCAGATATGGAGCTAGGATTCCAGGACCCCGAGAAGGTCCTGAAGGTTGTGTACAACACAGTTGACGATGATTCTGACATCTTCGACAACGAGCGTCGGAAGACCCTCAACACCATATATGGAGGGTCCTGGGATATCACTTCTCGTTGCGTCCTCAAGACTATGCGGTGAGAGATGGCTGTCGCAGCTCCTACCGCCAAGGCAGAACCACATCGGAAGTGAATGGACACTCCCATCACTTTCGATGCTACAGATTGCCTCAGGAACATGATCGGAGCTGGCCAACCGCCATTGATGGTGTCTTCAACCATCAACAATGTCCAGCTCTACCATGTATTGGTAGATGGAGGGGCGGCGCTCAACCTCTTTAGCTATGAAGCATTCGTGAAGATCCAGCTCTGACTCTCGGACCTTCACCCCTCACGTCCATTCTCCGGTGTAGGTCCGGGGGCCATCAGCCCTCTCATATCCATTACACTCCTAGTGACCTTCGGGAGTCAGGAGAACTACAAGACCGAGAAGCTGGTCTTCGACGTTGTGTACATCCACTTGCCCTTCAACGCCATCCTAGGCAGGCCTGCCCTGTGTAGGTTCATGGCCATAGCTCACTACGACAACTTGGTGTTGAAGATGTCGACACCTTCGGGCATTCTCTGGATCCACGGAGATCGCACTGCGGGAGTAACTGCGCTGGAAGAACTCCACACGCTTGCAATAGCGCGGGAGGGAACATCTGGCAAAGAGCTAGCTGCTCAACCTCCGAGCACTCGTCACCGAGGCTCAACCTCTGCACCACACGTGCAGCCAAGCGGCGACACCAACGTTCCTGTCAAAGTTTTCCAAATTGATTCCGATGCTGCCCAGACTAACCGTATATCGGGAGGTCTGGACAACAAATAGGAACTCGTGCTCATCACTTTCCTCCGGGCGAATGTTGACGTGTTTGTCTGGAAACCATCACAAATGACTGGGATTCTCGGGGAGGTGATTGAGCACAGCCTGAAGATTTATCCCAATGCACGGCCAGTACACCAGAAACCCCGGAAGCAATCAGTCGAGCGGCAAAACTTCATCCGACAAGAAATCAAGAAGCTGCTCAAAGCTGGTTTCATCCGGGAGGTTCATCATCCAAGATGGCTAGCAAACCCAGTTGTTGTACCCAAGGCCAACGGGAAGCTTCGGAAATGTATCGACTACACCACCTTGAATAAGGCATGTCCATAAAATCCATTTCCACTACCTAGGATAGACTAGATAGTGGGCTTCACCTCCGGGTGTGAGCTATTGTGTTTCCTAGATGCATATTCTAGTTACCATCGGATCCATATGTCTAGGGAAGATGAAGAGCATACTGCCTTCATAACAGTAGATGGATTGTATTGTTACACTGCCATGCCTTTCGGTCTCAAAAGCGTTGCTTAAACTTTTGTGCGAGCAATGCACAAAACATTTGAAGAGCTCATTAGGGACTTGGTGGAGGTCTACGTCGATGGCATCGTCGTGAAGATGAAGAACAAGGAGTCACTCAATGATAACCTACAAGCCATCTTCGACAAGATGTGCATGATGCGCACCAAGCTGAACCCGCACAAATGTGTCTTCGGGGTTAGCTCCGAGAAGCTCCTCAGATTCTTGGTGACCCCCCGAGGAATTGAGGCAAACCCGACGAAGATCAAGGCCATTGAAGACATGCGGCCCCCAGCCAGCATCAAGGATGTCCAGAAGTTGACTGGATGTCTAGCCGCGCTCAGCCGGTTCATCTCAAAACTGGCGGAGCGGGCACTTCCCTTCGTCAAGTTATTGAGGAAGATCGGGCCATTCCATTGGTCTGAAGAAGCAGAAAAGGCATTCTAAGAGCTTAAACAGCTCCTCACCACACTACCAATCCTGGTAGCTCTGAACCCTGGTGAGGATCTACTGCTTTATATTTCTGCAACTACGGAGGTTGTCAGCATGGTCCTGGTCGTGGAAAGACCGGGGCCATCTCTAGTTCAGGAGCCCAGACCCCTTCGAGAGGGTTCGGAGCTACCTGAAGGCGAGTCTGGGTCCCAGCATCCAGGCACGGATCTTCAAGGCGAAATGTTAGAGGATCAACCTCTCTCATCTGAGGGAGTTCACATGGCTGATCAAGAAGATTCAGACCCCTTTGGGAGGGTCCGGGTTGAACAAGAAAGAAGTTTTGGAGCCCTCCGGGAGGGTTCGAGAAGGTCAACAACAAGGTATGAACCCCTCCGGGAGGGTCCCGGTTGATGAAGAAGAAGCTTCGGGCCCCTCCGGGAGGGTCCGGACCGTCCAGTGCCCAGTGTACTTCATCAATAGTGTGTTTCACGACGCCAAGAATCGATACATTATGGTGTATAAGCTGTTTTACGCAATTTTTATCGCCTCTAGGAAGCTTCGTCATTATTTCCAAGCTCACAAGATATTAGTGGTAACCTCCTATCCACTGCGTGCTATACTTCACAACCCCAACTCTACTGGGAACATCGCCAAGTGGTCATCGGAGCTGGTAGAATTCGATCTTGAATTCTTGCCGCGGCAAGCTATCAAGAGTCAAGCCTTGGCTGACTTCATGGTGGAGTGGACACCTTCTCCATTAAATCCTGGGGGCCCCAGTGAGCAGAAGCCAGAACCCAAGGTACCGGTCTTCATCGAGCCTCATTGGACCCTCTACTTTAATAGCTTCATGCAAAAGCAGGGGGCCGGAGCTGTAATACTTCTCCTCGCCCGACCGGGGAGAAGGTCAAATCCATGGTTCACCTTGATTTCAAGGCAACCAACAACTTGGCGGAGTATGAAGCTCTCATCTACGGGCTCAAGGGGGTGCTTTCATACGGTGTCAAGTAGATGGTGGTAAAGGGTGATTCGCAGCTTATTATCAAGCAAGTCAAAGACGAATGCAGCTGCAACAACCCACAACTCGCTGCTTACCTCCTTGAAGTCCAGAAGCTCCAGGAGGACTTTCACGTCATGGATCTCTTCCATGTCCAAAGTCTCAACAACGCTGAAGAAGATGAACTCTCCAACAAGGTTTTTGTTCGGAGATTATCAAGACCAACCGCTCAACCTACCGAACTGAGCGAAGGGGGCGACATTAGCAACTTAAAGCTGGCAGTCCCGATGGCCCTGTTACCATGGCGTCCACCAAGGGTTGTCGGTGCTACAGGAATCTCCGAGCAACTCAGCACGCAAGACTCAGAAGCTCAAGTTAGCTCCGATGCATGCATCTCAGATATCCGGAGGTACTTGAAATACAATGTCTGTAACACCCTAAATTTTCGCATCATGCATTGCATACATGTTCATGCATTAAATATTAATAGAATAAAAGAAAAATAATAAAACATAAAATATACACATACAAATATGAGTAGCAAAAGAAGAAAAGGAAAATAATAGCGTAAAATTTGTAATAGGGAATAAGTATAAAAATAATAATAACATATAAAAATAAAATAAATAAATATATATATAATAATATATATTTAATGGTAGTATTTATATATGTAAAGAAAAAAATATATATATAAAAAATAGTATAAATAATAAAATATGTAATAATGATAATAAAAAAAGTATGTATATAAAAAAATATAATATATATTAATATTTAGTTATGAAAAAAAAAGGAAAAAAAGAAAAAAAAAGGAAAAAACCCCGCCCGCCGGCCAGGCCGAGCTGGCCCAGCCGACATTGACCCGCACCGCGCCAGCCCCGGAGCGCCCGCTCGCCCGCCTGGCCTCCCGCACCGCCCGACCACGTGCCGATGCCCCGCTCCCTCGCCCTCCCGCGCGCGGCGGGCGCTCGCCCTGGCCCCACCCCGCCGCCTGGTGCCCCCGCGCGACCCCGCCACCCGCCCCGCACTCCCACGCGCGCGGTCGCGCACGCGCCCGCCCCGCGCTGATCCCGCACCGATGCCCCGAGTTCGACCACGCCAGCCCGGTCCCCGGGCCGAGTCGGCCTCTGGCCACGGTACCGAATCGGTACCGATTGGATCGATCCCGCCGCCTATATAAATGTCGTAGTCTTCGTAGGTTTTCCCAGCCGCCAGAAACGTCGCCGCCTTCCAGAGAAGAGAGCCCTAGCGGCTAGAAAAAAAAGCACCAGAGGGTTGCGCCGCCAGGGAAGAAAAGAGGAGGAAGAGGAAGAAAAAAGAGGAGGGTGTCGTCGTCCGCCAGAGATCGTCGTCGTCATCGCGTCGCCGTCGTCGTGCCGCCGGAGGACCTTGCGCATCTACTTCGTCTACTCGTCGTCATCATCCCGCGATCGTCGAAGCCGTCGCATCTACGGTAGGGTTCGTTTTTCCGATGCGAATTTTAGCGACGTATTAGATCTAATAGACGTAAATTGATTTTTGTTGCATCGCCTTTTTATTTTCAGCGGCATTAATCCTCGCTAAAACCCCCGTAAACTTGTATGAACACGTATGAACTAGTTGCATATAATTAATAAACAATCAAAGTTAATTAATAATTGATCTTTGCATGCATGCATATCATCGCATGTTGATTAATGTGTGTGCATCATATTGAATTGTATGTATTTTCTTGTATGTGTGATCACGAGTAGAGGGAAGTGCTCAAGAGATCGTGTACGAGGATTTTCAGAATCAAGATTTCGAAGCTCTTGAGCAACCCTATCCGCCGGAGCAAGGCAAGTGTCCTTGAAGCATATTGATCCTGTTTTTAAAATAAATGTTTTGTTTGCAAACTGCATGCTTGTGTCAATTTTGATGGGAATCCTATGATAGGAAGTTTACTAGACTTGCTAAACCACCCTTGTCACCTGGAATTTATGGTAGAGCGTCGGGATGGACTTTTTTACCTTTTGCTTCGCTTAATTAATTGGGATGGCAAACAACACTACACATTTAATTATGCATCAATGATATTTTGGTTAATGTGAACTGGTCAATACGATGGGTGATCTAAGCAAGCCTGGTATGTGGATGGGTTGGATGTTATGGTGGTTTGCTTGCTTTAGATCTAAGGACCGGTTCATGCGAGAATAAGCTAGGACTACAGTGCCACCACGAGGCCAAGTATGGGTGCGGCGTAGCTGATTAATTAGGGCTTTGCTAGTGCTGTTTGGACCATTGTGGATGCTCGGGGAAGGGGTAGTCGGATTGGGTTTGTTGATGATTGGTGGGACTACCCTGGGATCCGAATGGCTCAAGAGGGGGCCCTTGGTTGAAGATGTGCTCAGTTGGAGACATCGCCACCGGTGAAACCTCAGTGGGGTCTGAATAGACTAGTAATCCCTTTGTAAAGGCTATTTTGTGATCTCTTGGCCACACACCAACGGAAGTGTGTAATATGACTGACGGGTCATGGGCATAAGGGAGATTCTTAGTCGCCGAAAGGTGATGAAATCACGAACACGTGGGTAAAGAGGTACAAACTCTGCAGAGTTAAATAAAACTATCATGATAGTCGTGCTCCCGGTTATGAGCACCTGGACAACTTCCATGATTAGAGGGAAATTGGAATTTGTCTATAGACTCTACATGGAAGTTGTCCAGGTGCTCATAACCGGGAGCACGGCTATCATGATAGTTTTAGTTAACTCTGCAGAGTTTGTACCTCTTTACCCACGTGTTCGTGATTTCATCACCTTTCGGCAACTAAGAATCTCCCTTATGCCCATGACCCGTCGGTCACATTACACACTTCCGTTGGTGTGTGGCCAAGAGATCACAAAATAGCCTTTACAAAGGGATTACTAGCCTATTTAGACCCCACTGAGGTTTCACCGGTGGCGATGCCTCCAACTGAGCACATCTTCAACCAAGGGCCCCCTCTTGAGCCCTTCGGATCCTAGGGTAGTCCCACCAATCATCAACAAACCCAATCCGACTACCCCTTCCCCGAGCATCCACAATGGTCCAAACAGCACTAGCAAAGCCCTAATTAATCAGCTACGCCGCACCCATACTTGGCCTCGTGGTGGCACTGTAGTCCTAGCTTATTCTCGCATGAACCGGTCCTTAGATCTAAGGCAAGCAAACCACCATAACATCCAACCCATCCACATACCAGGCTTGCTTAGATCGCCCATCGTATTAACCAGTTCATATTAACCAGAATATCATTGATGCATAATTAAATATGTAGTGTTGTTTGCCATCCCAATTAATTAAGCAAAGCAAAAAGGTAAGAATCCCTTCCCGACTCTCTACCGTATATCCCAGGTGACAAGGGTGGTTCAACAAGTCTAGTAAACTTCCTATCATAGGATTCCCATCAAATTGACACAAACATGCAGTTTGCAAACAAAACATTTATTTTAAAACATGATCAATATGCTTCAAGGACACTTGCCTTGCTCCGGCGGATAGGGTTGCTCAAGCGCTTCGAAGTCTTGATTCTGAAAATCCTCGTACACGATCTCTTGAGCACTTCCCTCTACGCGTGATCATACATACAAGAATATACATACAAATCAACATGATGCACACACATTAATCAACATGCGGTGATATGCATGCATGCAAAGTACAATAATTGATTAACTACGGTTGTTTATTAATTAGATGCAACTAGTTCTTACGTGTTCATATGAATTTACGGGGGTTTTAGGGTAGATTAAAGCTGCTAAAAATAAAAATACGACGCCACTACGATCAATTTACGTCTATTAGATTCAATATGGTCGCTAAAATTCGCATCGGGAACATGACTTACCGTAGATGTGATGGCTTCGATAATCGCGGGATGGGGACAATGCGTAGACAAAGTAGATGCGCAGGGTCCTCCGGCGGCACGACGACGGCGATGATCTCCAGTGGACAGTGGCACCCTCCTCTTTTTCTTCCTCTTCTTCCCCTCTTTTTTTCTTCTTTTTCTTCCCCTGGCGGCGGCGGCTCTAGTGCTTTTCTTTTCCCTCTGTACCGGCGGCGCTTTCTGGGATCGGGGAAAACGAGGGCCTCGATCCCTTTTATAACCGGCGGCACGCGGTGCGAGGGCCGGCGCGCGCGGATCGGTCGCGGCGGGGTGGGGCCCGGGGCGAGGTCGCGCGGGAGGCCGGGATTCGCGGTGGGGTGGAGGGAGTCGGCGCGAGAGGCGGGACCTAGCGGGGCCAGGCGGTCGCGGGGCATCGGGGCACGGGCGCTACGCGGAAGGCGCGCGTCGGCTCGGTGCAGGGCAGGCGGGAGCGGGGCCGGGGCACGCGCGGGAAGGGCGGGCGAGCGCGGGAGCGAGGCGGTCGAGGTGGGGCGCGTGGAGGCAGGGGGCCCAGGCGGCGGGGCCAGTCGGGCGAGGGAGCAGGCGCGGGATTCGGCGGGGCGAGGGGCCCGTGAGGGCGCGCGCGGTGCGAGGGAGGCGGGAGCGTGCGGTGCGGGATTCGCGCTGGCGGGCGTCAGGCGGCGGGGCCGGTGCGGGGTGAGGCTGCGGGGCACGCGGGGTGGGGCCCGGCGTGCTGCGGGAGGGCGACGAGGTGTTGCGCGTCGGGGTGGGCGCTGGGGCCCAGGGCGAGGTTGCTGTCGCTGGCTGGGCCGGTCGGCGGCCTGGCTAGCGGTTGTTTTGCTTTTCTTTTTTTCTTTTTTTTTATTATTATATTATTATTACTATATTATTTATTTATTTATTTTATTCTTTATATTTTTTATATATTATTATTTATGTTTTATTATTTTTATTTATCTTATTTATTTTATTTATTTTCTTTTTATATATATTTCTTATTATATATTATTTATTTATATCTTGTATATATATATATTTTATTATTATAATTTTTATACTTATTCCCTATTACAAGTTTTAGGCTATAATTATTTTTCTTTTATCCTACTAATGTTTAATGCATGATCATGTATGCAATGCATGATGCGAAAATTTAGGGTGTTACAAACCTAAGTAAATCTCGCCCTCGAGATTCGATAGCGTGGAGAAAATGTGCGGGAATTCTGCCTTTAGGTTTTCTTCACGTTCCCACGTAGCTTCGGCTTTTGTATGGTGTTTCCATTGCACTTTGCACCAACGGATCCTCTTATTTCTTGTGACCCTTTCCTTCACGTCCAGGATCTTGATGGGTTGCTCGACATAAGACAAATCCTCCAGAAGTTCTAACTCGTCCATCAGCACTTGTTCTTCCGGTACCCTGAGACACTTCTTGAGTTGAGATACGTGAAATACGTCGTGTACATCGGAGAGATACGCCGGCAGCTCAAGTCGGTAAGCTATCTCTCCTCGCTTGTCCAGAATTTTAAATGGCCCGATATAGCGAGGTGCTAGTTTTCCTTTGACGTTAAACCGTCGCTGACCTCTGATAGGTGACACTTTGAGGTATACAAAATCTCCTATTTCAAAGGCTAATTTCCTTCTCCTATTGTCCGCATAGCCTTTTTGTCTTGATTGGGCAGCCCTCAAGTTTTCACGAATTATCTGGACTTGCTTTTCGGCTTCTTGCAACACATCCGGACCAAATACTTGAGTTTCTCCTGCCTCATTCCAGAATAAAGGTGTCCTACACTTCCTCCCATAAAGTGCTTCATATGGTGACATCTTCAAACTTGCTTGGTAACTATTGTTGTATGAAAATTCCGCGTATGGCAAGCTTTTGTCCCAACTTTTCCCATGCTTTAAAGCACAAGCTCTTAACATGTCCTCCAAAATCTGATTTGTCCTCTCGGTTTGTCCGTCCGTTTGAGGATGACATGCTGAACTAAAATTCAACCTCGTTCCCAAAGCTTCATGCAATTTTTGCCAAAATCTGGAGGTAAATTGAGAACCTCTATCTGAGACTATCTTCTTAGGCACTCCATGTCGACACACAATATGCTCCATGTATATTTCGGCCAATCGTGCAGCTGTATATTTGGTCTTTACGGGGACAAAATGAGCTGACTTGGTTAAGCGATCCACAATAACCCAAATTGAGTCATACCCAGACTGAGTACGTGGTAACCCAACTATGAAGTCCATTCCAATTTCTTCCCACTTCCATTCTGGAATCTTCAACGGTTGCAATAATCCGGCTGGCCTTTGATGTTCTGCCGTCACTCGTTGGCACACATCACACAATGCCACATATTCGGCTATGTCCTTCTTCATGCTATCCCACCAATAGCAAGTCTTCAAGTCTTTGTACATCTTCGTACAACTGGGATGAATTGAGTACGGCGAGCCATGTGCCTCCTTTAATATTGTTTCCCGAATATGTTTTACATTAGGCACAACGATCCTCTTTCCAAGCCATAAGGTACCATGTTTGTCTTCATCAAATCAGAATTCTCTCCCTTCCTCGATCCTTTCCTTGATTTCCTTTATCTCCTCATCCGCGGTTTGTGCATCTCGAATTTCTTGCTCCAAGGTCGGATTTAACTCCATCATCTCCATCTCATTTACAAACCCGAGGTTCAGCCGTTCAAACTCCTTACATAACTCGGACGGTAACTCTCGAACTATGAGTTGATTACTTACTCCTTTCCGACTCAAGGCATCGACCACTACATTGGCCTTTCCTGGATGATAGTTGATCCCCAAATCATAATCTTTGATGAGCTCCAACCATCTTCGTTGCCTCAAGTTCAGATCCGTTTGTGTGAAAATATACTTCAAACTCTTATGATCCGTGTAAATTTCACACCTATGTCCAAGAATATAGTGTATCCAAATCTTCAATGCATGTACCACGGCTGCAAGTTCTAAATCATGTGTTGGGTAATTCTGCTCATGTTTCTTCAATTGTCTTGACGCATAGGCGACCACTTGACCTTCTTGCATGAGCACACATCCTAATCCTTGTCTTGATGCATCAAAATATA
Source organism: Tuctoria greenei (assembly GCA_036927565.1). NCBI lineage: Eukaryota > Viridiplantae > Streptophyta > Magnoliopsida > Poales > Poaceae > Tuctoria > Tuctoria greenei. The sequence goes on along the minus strand of JAYESD010000004.1, from coordinate 17,183,211 downwards.
TATCAAAACTCTTGCTCACGTCCGGTAATACTAACACCGGCGCGGTTGTCAACCTTTTCTTTAACTCCTCGAAACTGTTTTGACAAGCTTCAGTCCATTGGAAAGCCTTCCCCTTCATTAGCAATTCCGTCATGGGCTTGGCTATCTTGGAAAAGTCCTTGATAAACCGACGGTAATATCCAGCCATCCCAAGAAAACTCCTTATTTCCTTGACATTCTGTGGCGGCTCCCACTTCAACACGTCTCTTACTTTTTCGGGGTCAACTGATACTCCCCCTCCTGAGATTATATGACCCAAGAATGGCACCTCTTTCAACCAAAACTGGCACTTGTTGAACTTGGCATACAATCGATGCTCCCTCAATTTCTGCAACGTAAGCCTCAAGTGTTCCTCATGTTCCTTCTCATCCTTCGAGTAGATCATAATATCATCAATGAACACCACGACAAACTTATCCAAGTACTCCATGAAGACCTTATTCATGAGATACATAAAGTAGGCAGGCGCATTTGTCAATCCAAAAGACATCATGGTGTACTCATAAGATCCATACCGTGTTCTAAAAGCTGTTTTGGGTATGTTCGATGGTCTAATCTTCATTTGAAAGTATCCCGACCTCAAATCAATCTTAGAGAAGACACAAGCACCCTTCGTCTGATCAAACAAGTCTTCTATGCGTGGCAAGGTATACTTGTTCTTGATTGTTACCTCGTTGAGAGCTCGGTAATCCACGCACATCCTTTGGGATCCATCCTTCTTGTTCGCAAATAGAACGGGCGCTCCCCAAGGTGAAGAGCTTGGGCGAATAAAACCTTTCTCTAGTTGTTCTTGAATCTGCTTCTTGAGCTCCGCTAATTCCATAGGAGGCATCCTATACGGCCTCTTAGCTATAGGTGCAGTCCCAGGGATTAAATCAATAACAAACTCAATGTCTCGATTAGGTGGCATACCTGGCAACTCATCTGGAAACACATCCAAAAATTCACAAACTACCGGAATCTCCTCAATTGCGGCACCGTCCACATGATTCAGCTCCAATTGCTTCGGTGCAGTTTGAGATGCTTCAAATTCTACGGTGATCCCTTCCTCATTAGTCAACTTAACCGTCTTTGTGGCACACTCAATAACTCCATTGTGCTTCCTCAACCAGTCCATACAAAGTATAATGTCCAATCCTTGAGAATCCAAAACAATGAGGTGGGCGGAGAAGTCTACCCCCCTTATTCTAAGGCTTACTTTTGACATACTATATTTGTCCTCATCTCTCCTCCAGGAGACTTAACCCACAGAGTAAACTTCATATGAGAGATAGGAAAACTATACTTGGCAACATACTTCGATGCAATTAATGAATGCGATGCTCCAGAATCAAATAACATAGTCGTAGGGTTGGAGTTGGCGAGAAACATACCAATGACCACGTCATCCGCTTGTTGAGCATCCTCCGTAGAGACATGGTTCACGTTGCCACGAGCAAAATTCTGCTGTCCACGGTTCCCTTGTGGTTGTCCTCCATTGGGTCTTGGGTTTTGCCTCGGCGCATTGCTTCCTTGAACAAGGCCTGACTTAGAACATTGATGCGCAAAGTGTCCAGCTTCTCCACAAGTATAACACTTCTTAATTCCACCAAAATTATTGGGACGAGCTTGGTTTTGAGCATTTGCATTTGGGAAATTAGCACTAGGTGCATAAGGCATTGGAGGCCTAGGTGCTTGCATGACAGGGCGCTGCTGCACAAACTGAGTTGGGCGTGATGCATAACCAGGGCGTTGAGCAGGCTCACAAGAAATGAAGTAAGGCGCATTGGGCGGCACAAAGCGAGGGCGCACATTAGTTCCTTGTTGTTGTCCTTGGTATGGCGCCTTCCTCTTCTTGTCTTGCTCCATCTCACGAACCTTGTTCTCAGCCACAATTGCTTTGTCCACAAGCTTCTGAAAATTGGCATAATCGCAGTTGAGTAGTTGCACTTGGATTTCATTGTTCAAGCCTCTCATGAACAAATATTGCTTTCGGCTGTCCCGGCTCACATCTTCAGGCACGTACCTTGAGAGTTGAGTGAATTTATTGAGATATTCACTCACGCTTGATCTTCCTTGCCTTAAATTCTCAAATTCTTGCCTCTTCAAGATCATAACACCCTCGGGCACATAATGAGAACGAAAATTCTCCTTGAATTCGGCCCAAGTGATTCTTTCTTGGTTCTCATGAGCACTGCAATAAGCATCCCACCAATTCGCAGCTGCTCCAACGAGTTGATGAGAAGCGAACAGGACCTTCTCCCGGTCACTGAATTGGACAATGGCTAGCTTCTTCTCCACGGACTTGAGCCAATCATCCGCATCCATAGGGTCGGCAGCTTGAGCAAAGGTCGGTGGCCTAGTCCTCATAAACTCTCCCAATCGATTATGAGGAGGTGGGGGTGGCGGTGGAGGCATGTGGGGCTGATGGTTGATGTTATTGCCAGCCTGCAGCTGACCCATAGTTTGTATCATGGTCTGCATGAGTTGGTTCTGCATAGTCAGTAGCTGCTCAATATTGATAGCTCCATGAGCAGGTCCTTGTCCATTGTTATTCTGAGGTACTCCATGGTTCTCCTCCTCATCATTGACATCCCTCTGGTTGCGAGTCCTCACCATCTGAAGAAGAGCAATAGGTAAGAATTTAGAAACGTCCCCAACTATATGCATCAAGGGATATGAAGCTAACCAACTAGCTATACTAGCCTAGGTGGACATGGCAATGCTAAAGCATCCCAAAATCCTCTATTAAGCACACAAGCAAACAATATATATAGAAAACAGCACTCCAAGCAAAACACATCGATTCCTAAGTGCTCCTATGTGCTCTAAAGTGTCCATTCTATCTAGGTTGCGTCCTACGGTCAACCTGTGGCTCTGATACCAATCTGTGACGCCCAGTTCCAAAAAATGAACCAAGCTAACATATATGTGTGCCCAGGATGTTCAACACACATACACGAGTGCAATCACAAACGATATACAGATAATTACCACAGAACAAGATTAATTAACCAAATTTTATTACACAAACCATATTATCCTCGAATACAAGCTCTAATGAATATTAATGACAAGTTCAACTAATGCAGCGGAAATAAACTAATTAAGCAACTAAGCAAACTAAGCAAAAGGGATAGCGCAGCTCCATGCAACACCACAGGCAAAGCTGACGGTAGACACGGCCTAGAACTCCGCATTATCGCCATTAAACTCACAATCCTGACCTGCAACTGTTGGGGGGAGATTGCAAGAGTGAGTACATGTCGTACTCAGCAAGTGTGGAAAGTATGACATGTGGCTGATTCAAATGACGACAATAATAATGGCTAAGTGCTTAAAAGTACAGTAAAACATTTAGAAAAGCAATATATCATATTTATGTGAAGTAAACCCATCATAAACCATGTAACCATAATAATACCAGTCCATAAATCACCATTACCAATAACCATAATCAATGTCATAAACCATAATTCTATCCCATAACCATAACCATAATCATAATATCAACCATAACCATTACCAAACCATAACCATCCCAAATTCCAATTTCCCTCTAATCATGGAAGTTGTCCAGGTGCTCATAACCGGGAGCACGGCTATCATGATAGTTTTAGTTAACTCTGCAGAGTTTGTACCTCTTTACCCACGTGTTCGTGATTTCATCACCTTTCGGCGACTAAGAATCTCCCTTATGCCCATGACCCGTCGGTCACATTACACACTTACATTGGTGTGTGGCCAAGAGATCACAAAATAGCCTTTACAAAGGGATTACTAGCCTATTTAGACCCCACTGAGGTTTCACCGGTGGCGATGCCTCCAACTGAGCACATCTTCAACCAAGGGCCCCCTCTTGAGCCATTTGGATCCCAGAGTAGTCCCACCAATCATCAACAAACCCAATCCGACTACCCCTTCCCCGAGCATCCACAATGGTCCAAACAGCACTAGCAAAGCCCTAATTAATCAGCTACGCCGCACCCATACTTGGCCTCGTGGTGGCACTGTAGTCCTGGCTTATTCTCGCATGAACCGGTCCTTAGATCTAAGGCAAGCAAACCACCATAACATCCAACCCATCCACATACCAGGCTTGCTTAGATCGCCCATCGTATTGACCAGTTCAGATTAACCAGAATATCATTGATGCATAATTAAATATGTAGTGTTGTTTGCCATCCCAATTAATTAAGCGAAGCAAAAAGGTAAAAAGTCCTTCCCGACTCTCTACCATATATCCCAGGTGACAAGGGTGGTTCAACAAGTCTAGTAAACTTCCTATCATAGGATTCTCATCAAATTGACACAAACATGCAGTTTGCAAACAAAATATTTATTTTAAAACAGGATCAATATGCTTCAAGGACACTTGCCTTGCTCCGGCGGATAGGGTTGCTCAAGCGCTTCGAAGTCTTGATTCTGAAAATCCTCGTACACGATCTCTTGAGCACTTCCCTCTACACGTGATCATACATACAAGAATATACATGCAAATCAACATGATGCACACACATTAATCAACATGCGATGATATGCATGCATGCAAAGTACAATAATTGATTAACTACGGTTGTTTATTAATTAGATGCAACTAGTTCATACGTGTTCATATGAATTTACGGGGGTTTTAGGGTAGATTAAAGCTGCTGAAAATAAAAATACGACGCCACTACGATCAATTTACGTCTATTAGATTCAATATGGTCGCTAAAATTCGCATCGGGAACATGACCTACCGTAGATGCGATGGCTTCGATAATCGCGGGATGGGGACAATGCGTAGACGAAGTAGATGCGCAGGGTCCTCCGGCGGCATGACGACGACGACGATCTCCGGTGGACGGTGGCACCCTCCTCTTTTTCTTCCTCTTCTTCCCCTCTTTTTTTCTTCTTTTTCTTCCCCTGGCGGCGGCGGCTCTGGTGCTTTTCTTTTCCCTCTGTACCGGCGGCGCTTTCTGGGATCGGGGAAAACGAGGGCCTCAGTCCCTTTTATAACCGGCGGCACGCGGTGCTAGGGCCGGCGCGCGCGGATCGGTCGCGGCGGGGTGGGGCCCGGGGCGAGGTCGCGCGGGAGGCCGGAATTCGCGGCGGGGTGGAGGGCGTCGGCGCGAGAGGCGGGACCCAGCGGGGCCAGGCGGTCGCGGGGCATCGGGGCGCGGGCGCTACGCGGAAGGCGCGCGTCGGCTCGGTGCGGGGCAGGCGGGAGCGGGGCTGGGGCACGCGCGGGAAGGGCGGGCGAGCGAGGGAGCGAGGCGGTCAAGGTGGGGCGCGTGGAGGCGGGGGGCCCAGGCGGCGGGGCCAGTCGGGCGAGGGAGCAGGCCCGGGATTCGGCGGGGCGTGGGGCCTGTGCGGGCGCGCGCGGGGTGAGGGAGGCGGGAGCGTGCGGCGCGGGGTTCGCGCTGGCGGGCGTCAGGCGGCGGGGCCGGTGCGGGGTGAGGCTGCGGGGCACGCGGGGTGGGGCCCGGCGTGCTGCGGGAGGGCGGCGAGGTGTCGCGCATCGGGGTGGGTGCTGGGGCCCAGGGCGAGGGTGCTGTCGCTGGCTGGGCCGGTCGGCGGCCTGGCCAGCGGTTGTTTTGCTTTTCTTTTTTTTTTCTTTTTTTTATTATTATATTATTATTACTATATTTTTTATTTATTTATATGTTTTATTCTTTATATTTTTATATATTATTATATTATTATTTATGTTTTATTATTTTTATTTATCTTATTTATTTTATTTATTTGCTTTTTATATATATTTCTTATTATATATATTATTTATTTATATCTTTTATATATATTTTTATTATTATTATAATTTTTATACTTATTCCCTATTACAAGTTTTAGGCTATAATTATTTTTCTTTTATCCTACTAATGTTTAATGCATGATCATGTATGCAATGCATGATGCGAAAATTTAGGGTGTTACACGCCCCAACCAATCAAGAACCTCCGCGGGCTACGATCTAGTAGTACCAGGGGAAGTGTCGATCGCACACTTCAACAGTGTGGATTCTAATAATTCCATGTTAGTTATATATATCCACTTCCGCAAATGAAGTTATCTCGTGGAAAAACTCCAAACAAATAGTCACTACATCGTCCACAATTCGTGACGAACTTTGTTATTCATGATGAGACCAACAAGCACGCGATACAAAGTTTTGCTTGTTTTTAAGAGTGGTCGACAGCACGAACCACCTAAGTGATATTGCAATAATAAGTTTGTAGTATTATAATTTCACAACAGTGAGTCGAGTGAAACTGTAAAGCACATCGATATTAAGTTTTGTGTTGTGAAAGGTAATATTCAGGATCACATTTAGTGATGAGCATAAAAGAATCAAGCGAAAGCTTGTGGTACCGTTTACGAAAGGTTTTCTGTCCAAGTTTTCATAGAACACAAAGCATGCATGGGTCTTAATAGGAAGCCTGTGAACTATCCTGGATACTAAGGGGCCAACTAAGTATAAGGTTATTTCTAAATGTGAGACATATCGTGGTCTTCGAGTCAAGCAGTGCGTAAATGGTTGTTTTGATGTGTTGTGCCCTTTATGTCAAAGCATGGAGAAATAGACAATAAGTTCAGTAATTAGGTAATTAAGTAAGTAAACAAGTAAGTTTTAGCACTGTGATCAAGGGGGAGAATGTTAGAAAGGTGATCCTGCTTGGTATGGGGTCGTGCACATACCGAGTCTAACCTCTCTTCACACCCTGATCGGGGGCGGTTAACTAACCAATAGGTTGGTTGGCCCCCTCTCACACTCGTACGGTCATAAGAGGCTCCTGTGTGCCTAACAAAAAAGTGATCCGATCTCCATGTACGGGAAGTGAGGGGAAGGCCCTGCCACTTGTCGTCACCACCGGACATCGCTGACACCTCTGTCGGCCACCTCATCCTCAACCATGGCAGAAAGCACTTGCATTGGCCAAGGTATGTTCATCTACAAATCTTCTATCATCTCTGTTATTATTCATGTGATTAGAACACTAGGTTATTATGCACCGTCAATTGTTATAATAAGGTTAAGTTTATTAGATTAGCAACCCGATTAGAGTTATGCCTAGTAATCAGTGGAAGCTTCTGGCCTCATAAAGGATTGACGGCGAACGAAGGGGAGATGAGTGGTAGTTGACATCGAGCGCGGCGGCTGACGCTGGCGCTGGCGACTCAATCTTTCTATCCGGAGGCAGCTGAAACGGAGTTTGAAGCTCCTACCTCTGGGTGGTCTCTTCATGCGATAAGTTTTGAGGTGCTGACGCTTGTGTTGCCTTCTTTGCAGGTTCCCACAATGGAAACTGGACCATGGCAGCAAGCGTGCTCAGAGACAATCTGGCAGTGAGCTGATCCCCTGGCTAGACTACGACGTCAGTTAGCGGGATCCGGATTTTGGCCAGCAGCTGAAGAGTTCAGTTCAGATGAAGAAGAGCTGGAGGACGATGCTTTTGCTGTTTCTATTAAGGACTCGGCTCGGGTGTCTTGCAATGGAGTTTTTATGGAAGTTTTGCTCGATGTTACAAAGATGAAGGGAAGAAGTCGGTTAGCTGTTGCGGCGGTGCATATCCGTCCGGCTATGAAACCGTGGAGGGGACCTCTGCCACCGAGGAGGATTTCTCTGAGTTTGACGTTTGGAGATGTTATTTTGAAGGCACAGGTGTATGCCATGGTAAGGAAGAAGGATGACGCAGCATTGGATCAGAGGAGAGTCGTGTCTTCTCCGGCAACGGCGGCAACAGCTGGTTCAAATTCAATTCGACAACTTCTGCAAGATCTCAGGGGTGCCAGTCGGATGGTCGAGCAGACAGTTCTACTGGACTCTCATGGGCTGGGCTGATTTGTTTTGATTCACAACAAAGGAAGGGCAGTCAGGTTTCATTTTACCCAAGGCCTCTGCAATTTGTTTGCTCGAGCCGGGAGACATAGAGAACGATCTACTACCCTTTTGCCTTCCTTGAACACAGACATTGCTGCTTTGCCTTCCTCCTACTCTACTGTAGCAGCTGCTCCATCGAAGATGCAAGGCGCCGGAGGAAGTGCTGGGGGAGGTCGAGGTCTGCCTCGTGGGAAGGTTGCGGTTCGCGGTGGCTATGGCGGACGTCATAGTGTTGAGTTCAGTGGGTCTGATGCAGACTATGGTTGGGGGGCCGATGCTGGCAGGGGTATGTTCTCCAACGATGAGGAGTTCTTTGGAGGCAGTGAGATTCATGGTTCTGGCTTCGGCTTTGACCCTAGTTTTGGTGGCTTCTGTGGAAGAGGACGATTCGGTGGTAGACACTGGCCAAGGCAAGGTTTTCGTCCTCATGGTGGGCGTGGTTTTGGTGCACGCCGGGGTGGACTCACTACTCTTCACGGTGGTAGCGATGTGGTCTCCTCTACAGCGATAGCTCCTACCCTCTCCACCATGTCTCACCAGGCAGGAATTCCAGTGCCGGTTTTGTTAGACAAGAAGGCCCATGAGTCTACTAATTCTAACGGATCTGGAACAGTTCAGAAGCCCTTTGATGGGGAGGTCACTGCTGCTGCATGTTTTGGTACTGAAGACAAGCAGTAGGGAGGCAGGATTGACACGATAGTGGAAGGTGGAAATGAGGGTCCTAGACAAGGCAAAAAGGCAAAACAATGTGCTAGATGCTCTCAAAAGGGACATATTGCTGTTGATTGTGTGACGGAAATTTATTGTGTCATTTGTGATACTCACAATGATCATGTTAATCACCGGTGCCCCATTCTGAAAATGTCTAAGACCGGTGGCTCACGCGGTTGGTTATGTTGTGGAGGGTTTAGGTTTTTACCATATACCACATAAACCTTTGTCCAAAAAGAAAGACACTAAGACTGCTCTGGTAAAAGTTTTTGGAGGTCATCTCTCAATGGATCATGTGGTGGTGCAACTACAAGTTGTGGATACGTGATTCCGGTCTTCGCAAGAAATTAAGGGAGTTTCTAAATTTATGGGCTATTGGCTCTTTGTTAGGCTCCACTCAGACGGTGGACATTGAAAGTACCCGTAAAAATAATTTTGGTCATATTTTGGTTGCATTTTTGGATCCAAAACTGATACCTGCTAACCTTGATGTGGTTATTGGCGATCATTTCTTTGAGCTGAAATTTGAAGCGGAGAAGGTTGGTTTTGATGAAAATGGAGATGAAGTGGAGATGAATTTGTCTGACAACAATGACAAAGGTAATGAAGATATGGAGGAGGATAGGACACGCAATGGAGACCATGGTTTGGACAGGGACCCCAAAAGAGCTAGGAGTGAAGACGAGACTATGGATGACAGTGGCAATGATGGTCTTGGTGCTACAGGTGTTACAAGTGGATCTGTTTTGGGAAAAAACTTGGTTGTGGAAGATCATATTCAGTTTATGGCAAATCACATAATTGACTTGGCTTGTGATAAGTTGATTGATGAATGTTGTCATAAGGTGTTAGCTGAAGTGGATGATGTGCCCACTAATGAAATGGCAGCAGTTATTCTTGTGACAGCTGAACAGGAAGGTAGTAAGGATTTTAGTCTGGCTCAGCCTCAGGATGCAGAGTGTGCTGCAGCTCAAATGATCACGATGGCACCTTTGACAACACCTTTTTGTCCAGATAAGGAACAACAAATAGTGGAGGGGCAAGTGATGGCTCGGTGGGGTGACTCGATCAAGGTTGGTAAATTGGAAGCCAAGGTTGCTGCAGCGGCTTGCATCAAGGAGACGGTTGTGACCCCGACGCGATCAAGTCCTAGGCTTGCAACTTTATTGGAGGAAAACATTCTTACCAGGGCAAAAAGGCTAGCAGCGTGGAAGAACTTAGAGCCACTTGAAGGTAATTCTTTTTCCTTCATTTCTATTCCAAAATATGTTGTTTCTTCAAAACTTAGCGATATAGGAGTAACTGTTGGAAAGAATGCTGCTGAAATTTTGGATTCGAATAATTTGCTGAAAAGTAGTGAGTTTAGTAGAATGTCTTTGCTTTCCTCTAGTAGTGAGGCGATTGATATTGAGACTAGACCGGAATTGCTTGACTTTGAGGATGATATGGATATGGAAAATATTACTCTTGGACACTTATGTGGTGATCTGATGGAGGAAATTATGGATGAAGACAGTGATCACCTAAGTTGTGATTTTGAAACTATCTTTAAGAAAAATAAATTTATGTCATCTTTCAAAAATAGGAAGAACCAGAAAATTAGGGTGGTCAAGAAAAAGAAAAAGAAGAATAAAAATATATCAAAATGAAGGGAATCTTTTGGAATAGCAGAGGTCTTAGTGACTTGGCTAAATTTAAATTCCTTTCAGATATGTTCAGAGAGCAAAAGCTAGACTTTATCGCTCTCATGGAAATAGGGAAAAAAAATTCTCGAAATTAACCTTAAACAATATTTGTGGGGGTCAAGATTTTCTTTGGCACTATACAAAACCTCATGAGAGATCTGGCGGCCTCCTTCTGGGAGTCAACATGGTCGGTTGACTTGGGAAGTATTGATGAGGGTGATTTTTACATTAAATTTCATTTGAGGAATAAATTGGATGGCTTCAAATGGGTGCTAGTAGTAGTCTATGGTGCTGCCCAGCTGGAGCATCAAGAGGCATTTCTCACAGAACTCGTTGAAACGTGTTCAAAAGAAACACTACTAATTCTTGTCGGTGGTGATTTTAATATCATCAGAAACCCAAATGGAAAAAATAATGCACGATATGACGATAGATGGCCCTTCCTTTTCAATGTTGTCATTGGTAGTTTGGATTTAAGGGAGCTAGAGTTATCTAACCGTAAGTTTACATGGGCAAACTCTAGAGAAGTGCAAACTTTTGAAAAACTTGATTGAATCCTAGTGAGTATAGAGTGGGAAGCGAGATTTCCACTACCAAGGGTTCAAGCATTAAATAGGGAAATCTCATATCACACACCACTTCTAAGCATGGGGAACGGAACTCATTGTAACAACCAACCTTTGTTCAAGTTTGGATGAGGTTGGCTGTTACGAGATGGTTTCCGTGAAAAGGTGTCTGAAATTTGGAGAAAGGAATCTAGGGGGTTAACACTGTTGAAAAACTAGCAGGTTAAAATTAGAAGACTCAGACAATTCCTAAGAGGTTGGGCAAAGAATGTGAGTGGTACATATAAGAAAGAAAAAGAGAAAATAATTAGACAAACAGATGATCTAGATAAAAAGGCAGAATCTCATTTACTCTCTAATGAAGAGTTAGATTTAAAACATTGTCTAAAAGAACATCTTGTGCATCTTTTAAGAGAGGAGGAATTAAAATGGTATCAGTGAGCCAAGACAACTAAGTTGTTATCTGGCGACTGCAATACCAAATATTTTCATTTGGTGGCTAATGGTAAGCATAGAAAAACTAGGATTTTTCAGCTTGACCAAGAAGAAGGGTTAATAGAAGGTGATGAAAATATTAAAGACATACATTACCAACTATTATAAAAAACCTCTTTGGTGCCTCTGAGATTAACCACTTCTCCATGATGGGATCAGTGAGAGTTGACATACCTCAAGTCTCTCTGAATGCAAATACTATTCTCACTTTTTAGAGGACGAAGTTAAAATATCTATATTTAAAATGGAACATAACAAGGCACCTGGACCAGATGGTTTTCCCGCGGAGTTCTATCAAGTATTTTGGGAACTCATAAAGGGAGATTCAATGTCTCTCTTTAATTAATTTCATACTGGGAACCTCAATCTTTTTAGTCTTAATTTTGGAGTTATTACTTTAATTCCAAAACAAAAGGAAGCGGCAAAAATTCAACAATTTAGACCTATTTGTCTGTTAAATGTTAGTTTTAAAATATTTAGAAGGTATTGTCTAATAGAATAGCTCTAGTAGCTAAGAAGATTATTAGACCTACTCAAACCGCTTTCTTGGTTGGATGAAACATTATGGAAGGTGCGGTGATTCTGCATGAGACCATTCATGAGATGAACCGGAAGAATTAGATGGAGTTATTTTGAAATTATATTTTGAAAAAGCTTATGACAAGGTTAATTGGTCTTTTTTACAACAAACTTTAAGAATGAAAGGATTTTCGGCTCGTTGGTGCAAATGAATAGATCAAATAGTCTGTGGAGGAAGTGTGGCCATAAAAGCTAATGACGATATTGGTCATTACTTCCAAACCAAAAAAAGGACTTCGTCAAGGAGACCCTCTCTCACCTATCCTTTTTAATTTAGTAGCTGATATGCTAACCATGTTAATTGAAAGGGCCAAGACAAATGGGAATTTTTGCGGAGTTGTTCCTCACTTAGTAGAGGAGGGATTATCTATCTTACAATATGCAGATGATACCATTCTTTTTTTTATCACAATCTTCAACATGCCAAGGATCTTAAGCTAGTATTAAGCACCTTTGAACAATTGTTGGAATTAAGAATTAATTTTCACAAAAGCGAGCTATTTTGCTATGGCAAGGCCAAGGAGTTTGAACATGAGTATGTTCATCTTTTTAGTTGTAAGAGCGGGGAACTATCTTTTAAGTACCTTGGTCTACCCATGCACCACAAAAAGTTGTCAAACAAAGATTGGATAACAATTGAAGAGAAATTTCAGAAAAAAGCTTAGTAGCTGGAAAGGAAAACTCTTATCAGTTGGGGGCAGACTAGTGTTGATTAACTCAGTCTTGACTAGTTTATCCATGTATATGATTTCCTTCTTTGAAGTCCCTAGAGGAGTCCTTAAAAAATTAGACTTTTACCGGTCTCGTTTTTATTTTGGCAAAGTGACGTGCATAAAAAGAAATATAGCTCACGAGATGGAGTGTGGTTTGTCAGCCTAAAGACTTTGGAGGGCTAGGCATTCAAAACCTTGACATACAGAATAAATGCCTTTTAAGCAAGTGGTTGTTTAAATTGGTAAATGAGGAGGTTATTTGGCAAAGGATATTAAGGAAAAAATATTTGTCCACAAAAACATTAATCCAAGTGGATAAATGTCCATAAGACTCTCATTTTTGGTCGGGCCTTATGAAGGTTAAAAACCAATTCTTATATGGAGGATCATTCATAGTTCAAAGTGGCACCCAATGGTGGTCCGATGGTGGTCCTTGATGCATAAAGACAAGGAGAGAGCAAACTTGAAGCTTGGATGCCGATTTTAGGAATCTACTGTTATTGAAGTGTTTGTCAAGTTTGGTTGGAACTTTAGGAATAGAATTGAGAGCTAGTCTTATTCTATCCTTTTGTCTTGTGTTGATTGGCTGTTATTTTGTATGAAGATGGTGTATTGTAAGTATAAGTGATTGTGTTGGGTACTGTATGGCTTTGTGCATCCAAGGATGTAGCGGCCGAAATTTAATTCCATTATTTAAAAAATGACTAGTAATCAGTGAACTCTTAGATCTATCAAAGAGGAGTACGATGCCACAATGCCCAAATCAAAAGCTGTACGGTGCTCAAGATGGTGATAAAATATCATTTATATAATTAGTTATATGGAAATGAGGTTAAAATACATCAGTCCAGTGTGTTTTTCTAAGCATAGGTGCATGCATGTGCTCACCCTATTTTAAATTCCAATGGAAATTAAATTATCAAATCTATGATTAAACTGTTGACCCTATCAAATCATTCGTTGTCCATATGTCCAATCATTGCTTCAAATTCACGATTTTACGCGTGGACATGTAAGATCTAATAGTTATAGGTACAATCACTTGCTGTCATATATGACTGTCCACGTCACCATACGCATAGAACGAATGTTTCACCATCGAGCAGTGAGAGTGAGACCCATCATTTGTTTGTCTCCTGAAAATGACAGACCGGAAAGAGTACAAAATTAACCGAAAACGATGGAAATCACTCCATCCAATTCCTGGAAGACGAATCAGATCCATCAGTAACACGTGCTACGCCGGCCGTGTGTTTCCACACGACAGGACCAAAGAAAAGGGTGCCCATAGAAGCACGTTTTTTGCCGCACCACATTCTTCGCAGTCGCAGGCGCAGGGGACGGCAGCCTGGCCCGGGCAGCTGCCGGATTCCATCGCCGTCCGATCGACCGTCGGCGGTAGGTTCCGGTTCGCGGCTGACGGGGTGTTCCTACGCGCGCGCCGCACCAAGCCTCGACCAGTGGTGCCCCTGCAGTGGGAACTTTCTTGGGACTTGGGACTTGCCGAGGTTGCCACGAGGGCGTTCAGGAGGCTCCGGGGTTGGGACTTGGCAGAAGCGAAAGGAGGTAGGAACACGACATTCTTCAGCGCTAGTATACATCGTTAGACTAGTATGTTATGTCTTAGTGTACTTAGAATCGATGCTAGGAACTCTTAATTGGTAATGCTTACACTTAATCTATTCTGAACAATCAGTCTTAAAGGAAATTGAACACTGATCTAATAACTTAGACTAATAATCAAACAAACAATCAATTAAGGACATGCAGCTGGATTTCGAATACTAAGATGAAAGCGGATAGAAGTTTTAGAGTGGTGATGCGTGTGTTACCGTCGGTGGATCCATTAGATGCCATTGGGCTCTAATGGATGATTGGAGAAGAGTTAGCTTGACGCAGGTAGTGCGTTGATGCAGGGTGGCGTGATGCAGTGGCGGCTTGAAGCAGATCACCTCGGCGTCGAGTCTCTAGGTACGGACCTTCCCCTCACCCCGTACCTCTAATCGATCTGTTAGGGTTTTGTGGGGAGGGATAAGGTGACTAATCAACTCGTGATTAGCACCCCGGCCCCTCCCCTCTTATTTATATGGCGCGGGTGAGAGGGGGCCGAACCGAACTAGGGTCGGTTGCGCCCCCCGATCAGGACGCGTAGGGGAGTCAAACTCGGGGGGTGTGGTTGTTGCCCACGACACCCCCGAGATCACAACTAACATTCTCCCCCTTGATCTCGGGTCCTTAACTTATCATCTTAATTTTCTGAACTAATCTTACACATATCTCTTTTGCTCTGACATAAAGGGCACGACGCATCAAAACAGTCATTTACGTACTGTTTGACTCGAAGACCACGATACATCTCACAAATAGAAATAGTCTTACTCTTAGGTGGCCCCTTAGAATCCAGGATATTATCACAGGGTCTCCCTCAAACCCATGCCGGCTACGTGTTCACTGAACACGTTGGGTGGAAGGCCCTTAGTTAACGAATCCGCAAGCATTTGCTTAGTACTGATATGCTCGAGACTAATTGTGTGATCCTGGATTTTCTCTTTCACAACATAGTACTTAATGTCGATGTGTTTGGCAGCACCACTCGACTTGTTGTTGTGAGAGTACATAACTGCTGGCTGATTATCGCAGTATAACTTAAGTGGTTTATGGATGTTGTCGACCACTTTAAGACCGGGAACAAATTTCTTAAGCCAAGATGCCTGCCCGGTGGCCTCATAATAAGCAACAAACTCAGCATACATTGTGGACGATGTAGTGATTGCTTGTTTGAAGCTTTTCTACGATATAGCTCCATTCGCGAGGGTGAATATATAACCTGACGTGGATTTCTTAGTATCCACACAACCCGCGTAATCTGAATCTGAATAACCCACTATTTCTAGTGACTCAGTCTTACTGTATGTCAGCATGAGGTGCTTAGTACCCTGTATGTATCTTAATGCCTTCTTAACGGCTTTCCAGTGATCTAATCCTGGATTACTTTGATATCTGCCAAGCATCCCAGTCACAAAAGATAAGTCAGAGCGTGTACAAACTTGAGCATACATCAAGCTTCCGACAGCAGAAGCATAAGGAATTCCTTTCATCTGATCAACCTCATACTGATTCTTAGGCGATTGAGAGTTTGAAAACCTATCGCCCTTAACTATTGGAGCAGGCGAGGCTTTGCTATTATGCATACCATACTTTCTAAGTACGCCTTCTAAGTATGCCTTCTGAGATAGTCCTAAAACCCCCTTAACACGATCTCCGTGTATCTCAACCCCTAAAACATAGGTTGCTTCACCTAGATCCTTCATATCAAAATTTGAGGATAAAAATTTCTTAGATTCTAAAAGTAGGTTGACATCACTGCTTGCTAATAGGATGTCATCCACATAAAGGACTAAGAAAATGAACTTTCCATTCTTAAACTTAGCATAAATGCAATTATCCTCCTCATTTTCCTTAAACCCAAACTTTCTAATAATCTCATCGAACTTGAGATACCATTGTCTTGAAGCTTGCTTAAGTCCATAAATAGATTTCTTCAAGTGACATCCCATATGTTCCTTACCCTTAACGACAAAACCTTTCGGTTGTGTCATATAGACGTCCTCATATAGATCCCCATTAAGAAACGCTGTTTTTACATCCATCTGATGTAATTCTAAGTCATAATGCGCTACTAATGCCATGATGATTCTAAAAGAATCCTTAGACGACACGGGAGAGAAGGTTTCATTGTAATCAATACCTTCCCATTGCGTGAATCCCTTAGCCACAAGACTAGCCTTATACTTTTCGATCTTCCCTTTGGAGTCACGCTTAATCTTGTAGACCCACTTACAGCCCACAGTTTTGGCTCCTTTAGGAATCTCTACCAAGTCCCAGACTTTGTTGGCGCTCATGGAACTCATTTCATCTTTCATGGCCTTGTGCCATTCAGATGACTGAGGTCGCCTCATGGCATCTTCGTAAGAGGTGGGATCATCCTCTATCTTAACTTCTTCGCTCAAGTATATCTGATAGTCGTCCGGGATGGCCGACCGTCTTACTCTTTGCGACCTTCTTACTTGAGCATCATCTAATGTTTGAGGCTCCTGCTGAACCTCGTTTTGTTCGACCATGTCCTCAACAGGGTGAGGAGGTTGTACCTCACTTATTTCTGTTGTGGCCGATGGAGGTGCAGCAATAGGCGTTGTGTCACCAGCACCAGGTGCCGGTGGCACAACGACAGCAGGTAGGGTGAAATAAGGCTCTTGAGTCATCGGAATGGGTAAACTAATCCGTTCCTCCTCAAGGTCTATTTCTCGCCGTACCGTGCTCCCCCTGATCATAGCGTCTTCTAATAATACGGCATGTCGTGTTTCTATGAACTTAGTATGCCGGTCTGGACAATAGAACCTAAAACCCTTACTTTTCTCGGGGTAGCCAATAAAATGGCAACTAACTGTTCTAGATTCTAGCTTACTAATGTTTGGGTTGAACATCTTAGCCTCAGCTGGACAACCCCAAATATGGAAATAGTTTAATGAGGGCTTACGTCCTGTCCACATCTCATACGGTGTCTGAGGTGCTGATTTAGTGGGAACCCGATTAAGCACATGAATGGCGGTTTTTAATGCCTCCATCCATAGGTTAACCGGTAACGTAGAATAACTTAGCATGCTCCTTACCATGTCCATAAGAGTACGGTTTCTACGTTCCGCAACACCGTTCTGCTGCGGTTCGCCCGGTGTAGAATACTGGGCGACTATGCCATGTTCCTGTAGGAACCTTGCAAAAGGTCCAGGAACCTGACCATATGGGGTATGTCGACCGTAGTATTCACCTCCACGATCGGATCTTACTATCTTAATCTTAATGTTGTGCTGATTTTCTACTTCAGCCTTAAATATCTTAAATTTATCCAATGCTTCGGATCGCTCCTTGATTGGATAAATATAACCATAACGAGTGTAGTCGTCCGTGAACGTTATGAATGAATCATACCCATCTACGGAGACCACGGGAAATGGACCACAAATGTCTGTGTGAATAATTTCTAAAATCCCCGTGCTACGTATGGCGTTCTTCTTAATAGTCTTAACAAACTTACCTTTAATGCAATCAATGCATTCTTCTGAATCTGAAAAGTCTAAGTGAGGTAAGATCGATTGAGATACTAAGCGTTCGATCCTCCCCCTCAAAATGTGGTATAATCGACAATGCCATAATTTCGACGATGTTTCGAAATCGATTCTTTTGCGCTTGTTTCTTTTAATGTCGTTCTTAGCGGGAATTTGATCATTACTTAATGCATTAATATTATCATGAGTGGACAATAGATAAAGCATGTCTTGTCTGAAGGCAAGACCCACAATCCTATTATTTAAACTAATAGAGCATTTGTCTTCACCAAAATGACAAACAAACCCACAATTATCCAAACATGACACTGATATCAAATTCCTCTCTAAGCTAGGGACATAAAGAACATCATGAAGTCTAAGTATGAAACCACTACTAAGTCTAAGAGGATAAGTTCCAATGGCTTCAACTTCAGCTTCATGGCCATCAGCGACTTTGATGGTCCTTTCCCCCCTTCTTATAGTCCTCATCGTATTTAACCCCTGTATAGAATTACAAACGTGCACAGTTGCACCTGAGTCAATCCACCAAGTAGATCGAGAATAAGCTAAATACAGGGATTCATTTACGAAAGTGATAATATCCTTACCATTCTTAGCACACCACTTAATAAAACCAATACAGTCCTTCTGGCGATGTCCAAAGTCCTTGCAAAATTTGCACTGATCTGATTTTAATTTAGAGCCAGAAGGATGAGGAGCTGGCCCTTTGCCCTTAGAAGAGGAGCCATGAAGATGAAATGCACAAGCATCTCATCTGGCATGGCTAAGTTAAGAGTCTTGAGGTTTGCATTTAAATTACTCATCTTAAGGATGTGATCTCTCACACCCCCACCAGTGTACCTTTCATTAACAAGCCTTTTGAGGAGTGTGCTTGCTAATGTCTTAGTGGAGCCTGTATACTGACTTTTGACTTTGGCAAGATACTCAGTTGCCAACTCACAGTCAGGGATAGCTCCTCTTATGGATTCAGAAATGGTGGCCTTAATGACCATGAGGCACTTTCTGTTGGATTCCTCCCATGCCTCAAGATCCTTAGGATATTTTTCCTTAAGCTTAAGGTACTCCTCCTTTCTTACACTAAACTCCTCATCAGTCTCCTCAGGCTGAGCAATAGGAGCTGTAGGATCAACAGGTCGATCCTTTCTTAGGCAAAGGTCCAGATTTGCAATTGCTAAGTTCATCCTGAGTCTCTCATTCCATGTCCCATAGTTATGACCAGCAAGGGTCTCTATGGAGGCAATGAGACTTACCACATTTGAGGCACCTTAATAAAACAAAATATAGGGGGTTAGGGAAAAATGACTTAAAACAATGTATAATGAAGCATATACTTAAAATTGTATTTAAATAACAAGAAATGGCATAAAATGTCTTTCGCGTTGGTTACTCAACAAAACCATTTCACTTAAATAATCATGGAAATATTTCACGTTGGTTACTTTAATTTCCATTTTACTTAAAAACTTAATTAACATGGAAATATTTCACGTTGGTTACTCTAATTTCCATGTAGACATACTTAAAATATCATGAAGAAATTCCCAATATAATACAAATATACTGGAAATAAACTTAAAACATGGCAAAACTAAATTTTCACTTTGGCTACTTATTTAATTTCCATGCAAAACATACACACTTAAAATTCCAGCAAATTTGAACTTTCACGTTGGTTACTTATTTAAATTTACTTCTAAATAACAGTGGAAGCAAAATAAACTTAATTTCTTAAATTACTGTAATTAATTGCAAAACTTAATGCAATTAATTGGATTAAATAACTGAGAAAATGCACTTAATAGTTTAAAAATACCTAAAATTACAGAAATAATGCAACCAAAATTACACAATCATCACACAAAATTTTCTGAAATTTTCCCAGCTATTTAACTAATTTTCTAATCATTTTCCTAATTTCTGGAATTATTTTCCCATTTAAACATATTCTGAAATGCAGAAACCATTTAAAAGTCTAAATGGGCTTAAAACCCTAAATTTAGCCCACTGAGTGATATTTTGGCCCAGCCCAGTAATCAAAATCCATCAGAAAATGGAAAAAATACTCACACGCGCAGCCCACTGGGCATTTGGCCCAAACCCGAAAACAGCCCAACAAAAATTCGGGAAAATTCGGGAAAAACGAAAGGGCAGCCCAGTTGGCCCGTGGCGCCCTCCCGCATGGGCTCGGAGCCCATTAACCCTTAGGCGGTGGCGGCGTGCGCTGAGGACCGTTTGATTCAGATCCAACGGCCACGGTTTCTCAGCATTTTACAACTTGGGCCAATCTCGGCCGTCCAAAACTGATCCAACGGCCGTGCGTCGATCTCGGACCGAATAAAAGCTCTCGCCGCCGCGGGGGGTCGCAACCCTAATTCATTTGCGCCTCCCCATTCTCTCTCTTCCTCACCCGAGCGAGAGCGGCGAGTGAGCGGCGAGCGGCGAGGGCGAGGGCGAGGGCGACGCCGGCGAGCGACCTCCGGCGTGCCACGGCGCCGTCGCCTCCGGCGAGGGAAACGCATCGAGGATGCTTCTCCGCCGGGGTCGACGGTACTTCGTTGGCCGCCGTCGAGGGAAAACTGTCGCGCATCGCACCGAGTCTGAACGGAGGGGTGAGGTCTGCGCGTCGCCGGCGGGGACTTCCGGCGCCGTCCCACCACCGTAGTGTGGTGTGGTCGGTCGGCCGTCGAAGGAAACCCGCCGCTAGGGTTAGGGTTTCGACCCTTAACTCTAGCGCGACGCGCACTGAGTTCTGAGTGTTTGTTTGCAGGGGAAGGCCGCCGTCGCCGAGAACCTCCACCATGGCGCGCACTTCGTGCCGCCGGTGGAGAACGGCCTAGGGTTAGGGTTTCCTAACCCGAAGCTATGCGGTGGCGGCGGCGGCTGAGTTGCGCAACTAGGGTTAGGGCTTTGGCCCGACCCCTAGTTCCGCGCCTAAGGACGACGGTGCCGCCGCTGCATCTCCGTTGGGAGACACAATGGACGGCCGCCGACGGAGGGAGGACGTCGCAAGGGTTAGGGTTTCCCCTAACCCTGCTCTGAGGAAGACTTGGAGGCCCAAGGCCCCAAATCCAGATAAGTCCCCTTCCCCTTTGTTCTTAATTTCTTTAATTTAATTCGACTTTTCTTGTCTGAATTCTGAACTTAGCTTAAACTTAAACTAAAATTGAATCCCCTCCTTCTAATTTCTGCGCTGAACAAAACTTAACTAAAACTGATCTTAGTTAATGAAGACTAGGCCTTAATTAAATGATTAGAAAGTAATTAATCTGATTAATTATCCAATTAGGGCTCACAAGCACTGCTCTGATACCATTGTTATGTCTTAGTGTACTTAGAATCGATGCTAGGAACTCCTAATTGGTAATGCTTACACTTAATCTATTCTGAACAATCAGTCTTAAAGGAAATTGAACACTGATCTAATAACTTAGACTAATAATCAAACAAACAATCAATTAAGGACATGCAGCTGGATTTCGAATACTAAGATGAAAGCGGATAGAAGTTTTAGAGTGGTGATGCGTGTGTTACCGTCGGTGGATCCATTAGATGCCATTGGGCTCTAATGGATGATTGGAGAAGAGTTAGCTTGACGCAGGTAGTGCGTTGATGCAGGGTGGCGTGATGTAGTGGCGGCTTGAAGCAGATCACCTCGGCGTCGAGTCTCCAGGTACGGACCTTCCCCTCACTCCGTACCTCTAATCGATCGGTTAGGGTTTTGTGGGGAGGGATAAGGTGACTAATCAACTCGTGATTAGCACCCCGGCCCCTCCCCTCTTATTTATATGGCGCGGGTGAGAGGGGGCCGAACCGAACTAGGGTCGGTTGCGCCCCCCGATCAGGGTGCGTAGGGGAGTCAAACTCGGGGGGTGTGGTTGTTGCCCACGACACCCCCGAGATCACAACTAACATAGTAGGCCATTCGTTCTTTAATATTTGGAGTTCAGTCAAATGTGGCAAATATTAAAGAACAGAGGAAGTACATAACTGTATTAAAGAGAGAGAAAAACCTCAATCCAAATAATCTTCTGACATGAATATATTAGAAAAAATATTTGCATTGCAGTCTCTCACCCTTTTGGACAAGATAGACAACTAGACAAGCAGGCGGCATAGACAACATTCAGTGTACCGATCAAATGAACACGAGTTGTTGTACGCATACGCGCTTGACTACTTGAGCTCGCATGAGGACAGTGATCCCAGATGCAAGTGGCTCTACTCTACCTCAGCCGCAGTTTGGAGGGTCAACGACACCACGCACACGCCAACTCAGCTAACACTTTGACCTTGTTTGCACGGAGCTAGCCAGCAAGCACAGGTCCGCAACAGTACAAAGCCAGGCCAAGCTGGCTACGAATTCGACGAGTCAAACCGTGGACTCGATCTGACCGCATCCGGTTTAGTTTAAATCCAACGCCAATCGCGATGGAGCTCGAGGCGTGGATAATAAATCCAAATCCTTCAGAGCAACTGTACAATACTGCTGCTGCCCGCGATATACTTCACCAACCCGAACAGATCCAAATCCAGAGCAAGAATCCAAATACTGCAGCAGCCTATTAGCTAAACCGAATAATCAAATAAAATTCTTATAAAACAGGTTGGGGAAGAAACGAATATCCAATCTAGCATGTGTTGAAAACCCGGCACATATGAATCCAACCGAATTGGCCGAGATTTTCAACTCCGGCGTGGAATCCGACCGCACCGCCCGGCCTTCTTCCCTGTACAACCCAAAATTTTTCTGCTTATACAAGACTCAAATTGGCAGTTTTTAAATTATTCCACACAGCGCAGAAGAGGAGTCGGCAGCGCTGTTCCAACTCACTTCGTGGAGTTGACTCGAACAAAAATCCATCTACTAATAATTAGGGTCGACTCCGCCCAATTAATAATGCAACATACACTCAAAGGACAAATAATGCCACTGGAACAGTAGGAGACTACGAGAATATTTGTCATTTTCTTCGGTTTGAAAAATCTGAGCAGATTGTGTTGGTCTTCGGCCCTCTTACCGTGACAAATTGGTAGTTTCATCGGTTGCTATTTCTGCGTGCACGGCTTGGGCCATAGTGACTACGATGCTCTCAACAGTATAACTTTTTGAAACGGAAGGAATACATTGCAAGGTTTGTCAGTCGGCTACAGCGAGCGTTAAACAGCGGTTCGGGCGGTGTACGTGCTGTTTTTTAGACTACGCCGTATGCTTAGATACTTGGAGCAAACCTGTAGTGTATAGATTCACACAGCACAATAGAGACGAATTCTTGCCGCCAGCTGGTGTGCAGATTGGATGGTGTGCGTGTACATTGGCAGTGCAACGATGCAGATAGGAAGGGTCATGAATTCGCTGTCGTAAATTGTGTGATGAAAATATTCGCGACTTGGACACCGTGACATTGCCCACCGTAACGCTGTTCGAATATTTTGCGCAAAATTTGGCGTACGTATTTTTTGTACAAGTGCTCCATTTTTTTAGGAATAACTACGGTGGGGTGCTTCATTTCGGGCGCAAACGAAGACTCAGCTCTACCGATTTTTCGTACCCATCGCGCTGCACCTGAAGTGCATGCCCGTTACATATATGCATCCACACCCAGCTGGATCGCGTGTTTTCTTTCTACACGCGAAATCAAGGGCCCCATGCATTTGTCAAGCGCGGTCCACGTCGCGCGCGGCGAGCGCGTGACAAGCGAGCTCGGCGCCGCGCCGCGGCTCGGTGCGGCGCGGTGCGAATGAGCTAGCAGAGCAGAGTCACCACGGAGTCAACGAGTCAAACTCCCTCGGAGTCCCAATCCGTGTACGCTGATTAATCTGCAGTTAATCCGGTATATAACCTGTCACTCGCTTCTGATTAACCCCTGAACTTTTGGCTTTAAAAGGGAAAGAAATCAAAAGGCATAAACTAATCTCCCCAGTTGCGGCGTGCTCCCCCACATGCCTGTTCCTTCTCTTTTCCAAGTCCACCAGCCTACCTCTCCTGGCCTTGGCCTCCGTCTATATAAACCCGTTCCCTCCTCTCCCGCCCTTTCCATCGCACTCTTCTTCCTCCTTGCTCCTGCCTTCCCTTCTCCTACCTCCCACACAGGCCACATCTGCGAGCTGCCACCTCTCTTCAATCGATCCCAGTACCACACACTCCGATCCGCTCGGCTAGCTGCTTGTACTATCCTGCTCGATCGGCTCGGTCGGGGAGAGAACAGCTGGTTTTGATGGACATGGCGCACGAGAGAGACGCCAGCAGCGAGGAGGAACTCATGGCCGCCGGCGAGCTGCGGCGCGGGCCGTGGACGGTGGAGGAGGACCTCCTGCTCGTCAACTACGTCGCCACGCACGGCGACGGACGCTGGAACTCGCTCGCCCGATCAGCAGGTAGGACAATTCAGGAAAATACATCCGTATCAATTTTTAGTCTCCCAAGGACCATCCGGACAGTTCGTGCACATCACCCCCTGGTACCTGAACCTGATCGTCAAGCGACGTTTCCGTCCTTTTCCACACCGCGCGGGCCGGAGAAGTGGAACCCCCCAAGGCTTGACAGGATATGGAAACGAATAGCTACCTACTAGATAGAGTAGGAGCCTAGGAGCCATCCAGCTAATCGGAGGCTACAGTGAGTTAGAAAGAGCGAGAGAATTTTTAATGGTTAGCATCATTCCCGGCCGTAGGGGGATATTTACCTACTCCTTTTCCATTACATCATTCATCCTGTCATTGCATATTCTCATTGCATATATATAACTATTGTAGGAATTAGAAGCTATCTGGTGGTATGTATATTTGTATACTAGAGCAGCCAGTAGGAAATGGTGTACGTGATGTGACGTGTGGATTAATCTTGCGTGTTGCCGTCATGCAGGGCTGAAGCGCACCGGTAAGAGCTGCCGCCTCCGGTGGCTCAACTACCTCCGCCCGGACCTCCGGCGCGGCAACATCACGCCGCAGGAGCAGCTGCTCATCCTCGAGCTGCACTCGCGGTGGGGCAACCGGTGGTCCAAGATCGCGCAGCACCTCCCGGGCCGCACGGACAACGAGATCAAGAACTACTGGCGCACGCGCGTGCAGAAGCACGCCAAGCAGCTCAAGTGCGACGTCAACAGCCAGCAGTTCAAGGACGTGATGCGCTACCTCTGGATGCCCCGCCTCGTGGAGCGCATCCAGGCCGCCGCGGGGGACGCGCAGCAGCAGCTGCTGCACGCCGCCGCGGACACGCCCCTGTCGTCGTGGCAGAACGGCGCCGACGACGGCCTCTACGCGTCGCCGGAGCTGCCGACCGACGCATGCTGGCCCGCCGAGTACTGCCCCGCCGCCGGCGGGCAGATGGCGACCCCCGCCGTCCTGGAGCTGTCGAGCACCACGGCCGGGTCGTCCTCCCCGTCCATGGACTCCGGCGCGGGGGCACTGCCCTGGCCCGCGCCGGGCGGTGGCGCGGAGTGGTTCACCACCGCCTGCGACGCTTCCAGCGCCGGTGCCGTGCGCGGCATGGACCTCATCACCCAGCAGCAGCCACAACAGAAACCGTGCCTGCTCGGAGAGACGTGGACGTCCGAGCTCCCCGAGCTCGGCGTGGCGGACTTCGAGTTCGGCAGCTTCGACGTCGAGAGCATCTGGAACATGGACGACAGCCTATGGTACACGCAGGCGCAGGGCGTGGGAAAAGTCAGCACGGTGGCACGGGAAATCCACAGCATCGCCGGTGGACAAGCAACCGCCGGGGACTCATAGCAGAGCGGAAAAACGGATTAGAACAAGGAGAGAGGGATTATTTCGAGGTTTAGGAGAAGAAAACAACAAGACGCAGTGTTTGGACTCCTCCAGGACTATTCCACTCCAGTTCTGTCCGTTTTCATGCATGATTTTTATTTTCTCTCTCGTGTTTAGTTGATCACTCTTCTAGCTAGGTCACATAAAGTTCCCAAAAAACGTAGCCGTTTTTAGCGTGTTAGTGTCAAGTGTTGAGTAAATACATATATGAGCTGAGTGAATACAGGATTGGATTATGGCTCTGTTTGGTACAAATTCTGCTGCAGCTTCTTCATTAAAATAAGTTGAAGTTGTGCCAAATAGGAAATTTTTGTAACAACTTATTTAGTTCAACTGCTTCTAAGAATGAACTAAAAGCATTACATAAACAGAAGTCCCTTTCCATCAGCTTTTCATACAAGCTGCTTTTGTAACAAATTTCAGCTGTGACAAACAGAGCATATGTACTACTTCTAGAAGCGGTAACCAGGTAGGTAATCCGCCGTCAACCAAGTCGTCGTCTACAATCGGAGCGGTACTATTCCGGGGTCCAAGTCCAGCATACCATACGTATCCTCGCCCGCTAATTTCTCGCCGCTAATTGTGATCCTGATGCGCCCGCCTCTCAGTGGCGACTCTTTTACCCGCCGCAGTGGTTGGTTATCATCATGATTATGCCGATGGCGACCGCGCCTGTTTCATCATCGGATTATTTTGTTTGTGCCGACGTGGACGTGTTGTTCCGCAGTGTTTAGCGCGGATCTACGGAGCCGTCGCATCAGCTCAAACAGTACCCGGATGCGCCCGCCCCACGCGGCGTTACACTTGTTGCTTCCGCAACTCGTCAGGCTCGCGTGGCTGGATCAGAGAGAAGAGCTCGCGGTGGCAAAGGAAGCAGCAGCAGCAAAGCCTAGCGGAATCGAAAGGCGAAGACGGGTTGAAGAAGTGGATGCCGAGGAGATATGGTTTTTAATGGCAGCACTAACGGCACGGCACGCGTATGACGGGATGGGATGTGTTACTGCTAAACATCACACTTTTGCATGCAACTAGGGAGCTTGGCATCGGATATTCGGATCGAAAGGAGAAGAGCAGGCAGAAGTGAAAGGGGCGGGGCCGGCGGGGCGTTCGCTTCGATAGCCTCTCTTTTCCTGGGCCAGGGGCAGACACGATTTTGTACCTTCGTGGCCTATTTTCACACGAACTCGTACATATTTTGCTGCTTTTTCTCTCTTGAGAAAAAAAAAGAAAACGCAAGTTAAAGGCGGCGGCGCCTGGGAAAGGCCACTGTCGTGGCTGGGCCGACCTGAGACGATGAGCTCCACTCGCGACTGTCAGCTTCCACAGATGATTTGGGCTTCCGGGTGCCGATATTTTCCCTGCTCCCTGATGCGAGCGCACTTCGCCGACGATTCGTTGAACCGGTAAAACAAGCGGGCGTATTCTCTGATGAGTGATGATGATGCGGTTAAGGAGGCGGCGGCACTGGATCTCATCTCGTGCGCGTACGAACATACGCCCGTCGTGGCCGGATACAAGCCGCCGTCGTGGTGACGGGGGATAGGCTGGCGAGCACGACGCCGGCGGGCCCGGGATCCACGTCATCGGTCAAGCGCGGGCCGCCAACGGGTCAACGGCGACCGGTGGTGGAGAGGCGAGGACTCGCTCGCGCAAGACCCTCGTGCCGATTTGGGACGCGCGCGCCACCGCCACGCCTGACTTTTCTCCTTGCGCTCTTCACACCGCCGGGGGTTTTCTGGCATCCTGTTCCGCTTCTGCCCAGTGGCTGGCTGGCTGGCTGGGGCCCGTGCTCGTAGGCTGAACCTGAACTAAAGCCGTGGTGGCGTGTGTGCTAATGACAAGAGTTTGATTCCCACTATCCACTGGTTAAGTGGCCGCCTGTGACCATGTATTGTTTGGTTAATTTTTGTATACTTGATTCTAATACTCGCAACTCGCCTCAGAAGGAAAAAAAATACTTCTGATTGAACCCGTGATCTCTGACACTGGGCTGTGAACCACGAGCTAAACGAGACCCTTGTCGATCGTCCACGAAGTCTGAAAACTGTTACTCCTTACAAAACGACAAACTTTTTAGAACATAGAGAATACTATTTATTGAGCCTAGCGTCATCAGTCGATCGGGTCATTAATACAAAAATTGCATGAGACAATTTTAGGGTTTAGGATAACCGAAAGAACAAAACAGGTAACTGAATGCCATTTTCCTCCTAAACACCGAGTTCTGATTGGATTAAGGTGGCATCAGTGGTAAGTGCACATTAGTCACTAGACAAACGCCTACCTATGTGGATGCTAATGACATCAGAAAGCAGGATTAATATAAAAGAGCATACATGTACCTGATATTAATTGTTACGGATCTTGGTCGGATTGGAAAAGAACATGGCGCACGATCACTCAAAATTATCAGCCGTTCCAATCATGCGAAGCACTAAACAAAACAACAGGGCATGATCTTATCCGTCTAATCGCAATCACTCCGCGCCATTAACGAATCTGGCTGCTCATTAAACTGAGACCTAGCCAAACGCCGATATGTGTGAACTTAATGTCAATAGGGTTACCGTTTGAGCACCATACATTTCACAATCACCCGGATCAGATCTCCCATTCAGGGTCTCTATCTCTAGACTGCAGCTTCGTTCGTAGTGTCTTAAACAGAATGTGTGGCCATCCCCTCGCCCTTCCACCGCTACCACCAGCAGCAGAAAAAGTGTGCTGCGTTGTCAATGAAAAGGATCTGCCGAGTGCCGCCTGCCAGCCTCTGCTCAAACTGAAACACTTCGGAAAGCGCAGGGGAAAGAAAGGCAGGGTGGACGAAACGGGGAATGTCCAATGGTTGTCCGCAACGAATCGCTGCGAAGTCGCTATTCGGTTGTGAAATGGACAATTCATGGGGCAATAGGGATGCAAACGGCACGGGACTGCACCAGAGCCGTTGGGCTGACCCGTACCGTAGGCCCAATAGATACCCGCAAGACGTCCCGTTTCATCGAAGTGGGCAAATCGCGATTAGCCCGCGGCTCCCGCGGCGCCGCAAGTCCGACCCTTCCCAACCCTACCGAGCGTGTTCCTCTTGCTCCGCGGCCTCTATCACCCAGCGCCGAACACCCGAACTGCACCGTTCCAGCGCCGCAGGAGCAACCCATGCCTCGCCCTACGCCGTCTACAATGCGCCCTCCGCGGCGTCGGTATGGTCTGCCTTGCATCTTCGCCAATGACGTCCCCTAGACCGAACGACTCCCATCTGATAAGGTAATTTCTATTCCCATTCTTGTCGATAGACCTGGGTAGTAAGAAGAGACCTTTATATGGTCGATTAGAGGATAGGGATGTGTCCTCTTCACTTCTAAATTGGCATGATTTTTGTCACGTAAGTATGGTCCCATAATAAGACCTGTCAAAATGATTTGAATAAAGCAATAGAAAATTTTGCTTCTTGCCAACAGGAATACAAGAATACTAAACGCATATGCCATATATAGTAATGCTACAATAGATTTGATTCAGACATTCCTAGGAAGTGTTTTGAAGAATAGCATGCATCTTATTTCTCTTTCTGTTGTTTAGCTCATTTGTTGTACTATTATTTGAAACTGTATTAGTTTAGAGTGGAGCAATACACTAGATGTTCAGACTTGCATGCAAGTCTGTGTGCTTCGGTAAGGCTGTTGGTTCACTGTTGATAAGCCTCAAACATAGATTGATTAGTGCACAACTCTGAAAGACCTCGATCTGGACTTCATCTTTAGATTGAAGAAACAATGGTTTCAAGAGTTTATAAGGTGCTGATACTTTGTCGTGTTATTCGACTTGTCTTGTTTTAGCTTAATGCTTTTTGAAAAGCATGACATTTTTTTCTAGATGTCAATAAAGATGTTTGAAACTTTGAATATGTGGATGCAGGCAAGTAGACATGGATTGCAAATTATTTGAGCAAGAGACAATTATGGATTACATTCTAGACATGGATTGCAAATATGACGATGTAAGCACATAATTGTTCCTCTGTGACCTATTCGAAACCTAGAACTTGTCCGTTGAGGCCTTACACTTAGGCAACTTTGGTTAGGCCATATGCCTCTATCAGTTCCTTACAGAACTGGGTGTATATCATCTGAAGTTATCACACTTGTAACATATTATCCTAGGAAAGAGAGAAGTAGTTTGACATTTTCATCCAAATGCTCTGAATTAAAAGGAAATGCAGTAAATTTATACTATTCAATATTTTTTGAACATATTGTTTTTAAGAGTTGAATCAAAAGGAGATAAACTGACAGGATCATCAGGCTTTAACAGTGTCATGGGATGTGCTATTCTATCTATTGCACTAGCATCAAATATTACAATTTTCCGAAACCATCCAGCAGCTACTTTGTAAAGAGTCGGAAAATTGAAACGATTGAGATTGTGCCCATCTCATTGCTTACTTTGTACTATACATTGTACCCATCTACGTGAATACATTGCAACATACATTGTAATAGGATTAAAAGAACTTCGGGATGTTATTATTTTTGTTTGTATATTTTTGGGTTTGATGCTTAGCAAATGAGATGTTATATTGTATTAGTTTATCTTAAAATTGCACAAGCGACATAATTATTTTTCATGAAATGCAAGTACTTTTATTGTGTAGAACTCACCGCCATGAATATATTAAAATTAGTTATATATTTTTTGGAGTAATATATGTTTTTTTTATTTTATACAAATTTTTAAATGAACTAGTCTTTTATATAGTCAACTGCTCCGGGCTGCCTTGTTTCAAGCAAAAAGCAGTTTCGCACCGCGGCTTAGCAGCTTGCATATGCTGATATGCGGGACGCTGGCGGGAGTAGCAGAACGCCGCTTTACGTAGCGGGATTTTGCGGGACTCACCCAGACGGCCGCTAACGTTTTGCGGTGCATGCGGGACGCATGGCGGCCAGCCGCGTCCCGTCCCACTTGCATCCCTATGGTGCAACTTGCATCGCGAATCTCTCCTGGTCACAAATTATTTTCCTGGCAAGGTCGCATGCAATGCAAGTGGTGTAGAGCTGGCACGTTGTACTCGAGTCTCATACATATGGGTACCTTAAATTCGACTTATGGATTGTGCTATCCACTATGCAGATACGTTCATGCGTGCCAGATTACATATTGCATGAGAAAGGTGCGTGCTAGGGATGCAAGCGGCACGGGACTGCACGCAGAGCCGTTGGGCTGACCCGTACCGTAGGCCCAATAGAGACCCGCAAGACGTCCCATTTTATCGAAGTGGGCAAATCACGATTAGCCCGCGGCTCCCGCGGCACCGCAAGTCCGACCCTTCCCAACCCTACCGAGCGTGTTCCTCTTGCTCCGCGGCCTCTATCACCCAGCGCCGAACACCCGAACTGCACCGTTCCAGCGCCGTAGGAGCAACCCATGCCTCTCCCTACGCTGTCTACAGTGCGCCCTCCGCGGCGTCGGTATGGTCTGCCTTGCATCTTCGCCAATGACGCCCCCTAGACCGAACGACTCCCATCTGATAAGGTAATTTCTATTCCCATTCTTGTCGATAGACCTGGGTAGTAAGAAGAGACCTTTATACGGTCGATTAGAGGATAGGGATGTGTCCTCTTCACTTCTAAATTGGCGTGATTTTTGTCACGTAAAATATAGTCCCATAATAAGACCTGTCAAAATGATTTGAACAAAGCAATAGAAAATTTTGCTTCTTGCCAATAGGAATACAAGAATACTAAACGCATATGCCATATATAGTAATGCTACAACAGATTTGATTCAGACATTCCTAGGAAGTGTTTTGAAGAATAGCATGCATCTTATTTCTCTTTCTGTTGTTTAGCTCATTTGTTGTACTATTATTTGAAACTGTATTAGTTTAGAGTGGAGCAATACACTAGATGTTCAGACTTGCATGCAAGTCTGTGTGCTTCGGTAAGGCTGTTGGTTCACTGTTGATAAGCCTCAAACATAGATTGATTAGTGCACAACTCTGAAAGACCTCGATCTGGACTTCATATTTAGATTGAAGAAACAATGGTTTCAAGAGTTTATAAGGTGCTGATACTTTGTCTTGTTATTCGACTTGTCTTGTTTTAGCTTAATGCTTTTCGAAAAGCATGACATTTTTTTCTAGATGTCAATAAAGATGTTTGAAACTTTGAATATGTTGATGCAGGCAAGTAGACATGGAATTCTTTGAGCAAGAGACAATTATGGATTACATTCTATACATGGATTGCAAATATGACGATGTAAGCACATAATTGTTCCTCTGTGACCTATTCGAAACCTAGAACTTGTCCGCTGAGGCCTTACACTTAGGCAACTTTTGTTAGGCCATATGCCTTTATCAGTTCCTTACAGAACATTGGGTGTATATCATCTGAAGTTATCACACTTGTAACATATTATCCTAGGAAAGAGAGAAGTAGTTTGACATTTTCATCCAAATGCTCTGAATTAAAAGGAAATGCAGTAAATTCATACTATTCAATATTTTTTTTGAACATATTGTTTTTAAGAGTTGAATCAAAAGGAGATAAACTGACAGGATCATCAGGCTTTAACAGTGTCATGGGATGTGCTATTCTATCTATTGCACTAGCATCAAATATTACAATTTTCCGAAACCATCCAGCAGCTACTTTGTAAAGAGTCGGAAAATTGAAACGATTGAGATTGTGCCCATCTCATTGCTTACTTTGTACTATAAATTGTACCCATCTACGTGAATACATTGCAACATACATTGTAATAGGATTAAAAGAACTTTGGGATGTTATTATTTTTGTTTATATATTTTTGGGTTTGATGCTTAGCAAATGAGATGTTATATTGTATTAGTTTATCTTAAAATTGCACAAGCGACATAATTATTTTTCATGAAATGCAAGTACTTTTATTGTGTAGAACTCACCACCATGAATATATTAAAATTAGTTATATATTTTTTGGAGTAATATATGTTTTTTTATTATATACAAATTTTTAAATGAACTAGTCTTTTATATAGTCAACTGCTCCGGGCTGCCTTGTTTCAAGCTAAAAGCAGTTTCGCACAGCGGCTGAGCAGCTTGCATATGCTGATATGCGGGATGCTGGCGGGAGTAGCAGAACGCCGCTTTACGTAGTGGGATTTTGCGGGACTCACCCGGACGGCCGCTAACGTTTTGCGTTGCATGCGGGACGCATGGCGGCCAGCCGCGTCCCGTCCCACTTGCATCCCTATGGTGCAACTTGCATCGCGAATCTCTCCTGGTCACAAATTATTTTCCCTGCAAGGTCACATGCAATGCAAGTGGTGAAGAGCCGGCACGTTGTACTCGAGTCTCGTACATATGGGTACCTTAAATTCGACTTATGGATGGTGCTATCCACTATGCAGATATGTTCATGCGTGCCAGATTACATATTGCATGAGAAAGGTGCGTGCTAGGGATGCAAGCGGCACGGGACTGCACGCAGAGCCGTTGGGCTGACCCGTACCGTAGGCCCAATAGAGACCCGCAAGACGTCCCGTTTTATCGAAGTGGGCAAATCGCGATTAGCCCGCGGCTCCCGCGGCGCCGCAAGTCCGACCCTTCCCAACCCTACCGAGCGTGTTCCTCTTGCTCCGCGGCCTCTATCACCCAGCGCCGAACACCCGAACTGCACCGTTCCAGCGCCGCAGGAGCAACCCATGCCTCGCCCTACGCCGTCTACAGTGCGCCCTCCGCGGCGTCGGTATGGTCTGCCTTGCATCTTCGCCAATGACGTCCCCTAGACCGAACGACTCCCATCTGATAAGGTAATTTCTATTCCCATTCTTGTCGATAGACCTGTTGTCGGTACCCTAAAAACCATACACCCCCTGAGGTTACAAAGATCTCAAGGGAAGGACATCTACTCAAATTAAAGACCCTCGGGGGCCCACCTGTCAGACATAACCGGACCTGCTTCTCCAACATGGTTAACCCCTAGGTTGCCACGTGTACTGTCAGACCGGAGCTATTACCCGCAAGGGTGAAGCTCCGGGCTAGGTACTGAAACGGCACCTCCGGACTTAACCCCTGACCGAGAGAAGCTCCGGACCTGACACGTGCCAGGCCACCCCGGAGCTTCCCGCTTCCCACAAGCAAGCTCCGGAGCTGCCACGTGTCCATACGTCGGAGCTGGCCGCTTCAAACCTCCGGGAGACATTGTAACGGCTCCGGATCTTCAAAGGACAGCCGCGGACTTCAAGACCCGATTAATTATCATTAATTCCACGTTAATGATACTTAATCGGACGATCTTAACACCTGTAACGGCACTGTCGGAGCCGTTACAGGGTTATTAACAACAATTAATCTCATGTATCAATACTAGTAACCGCCAGGGCCACATGTCGGGCCAGGCTGACTTGTAACGGTTTGTCCTTGTACTATAAAAGGACAAACCGACAATACACGAAAGAGAGAACTCTCGAACGCTCTGAAGCTCACAAGTTAATACAACACACACACACACCCGTGGAGTAGTGTATTACGCTCAGGCGGCCCGAACCACGTAAACCACTGTGTCACTCGTGTCCAATCGTGTTTTACCTTCTTGAGTCTCCGCGCGCCCAAACCGAACTACAAACTCCTTCAACACTTTAGTAGTGTCAGGGGATCTGCCGACTCCAACAGTCGACAGTTGGCGCGCCAGGAAGGGGGGCCTGAGATCTTCAAGAATGGTGAATTCTGCGGCTGGATCATCCAACGGGCAACCTGCTGCTCAGGCTGTCGGAGGCAATCCCTCCAACATGCAGCCACCGGCAGGAGCCTCAGCACCAGCAGGAGTCACACTCCCACCACCACCATCTTCTCTGGCAAGACATGCCGGACAACATGATGGTGCACCGGCGTCACATTCTGCGCCGACAAGTCGTGACAACCCAGAACACGCGCTCCATGCAGCGCGTGCTCTTCTCCAGCGACCACCACCTCCGGATGCATCTCAAGGTGCCATGGAGCAATGGAGGGCTGATGTTGAGCATTTGGTCGCAGCAGCGGCCGAACGCCTCAACAACCAGGGTCCACCTCCTTCAGGGCGGGCCCCGTCGCAGCGACGGACGTTGTCTGGAAGACTTGGTCCGCATGTCTCCAACAACCGAAGACGAGCTGCGTCACAGCAAGTGACGTCGTTGCCCTCTGGGGCACGACGCACCCATACTGCATCTCGGCTTTCGACACATGACCTCCGGGCGGAGCTTGATCGCCGATACCGCCAACAGGATGGCCGTGTCCACATCGAGCGAGCTCGAGAAAGACGAGATGCTCAAGACCTTTCTACTCTGGAAGGAGTAGGAGGAGGCTGTTCCGCCCTAGCCATGCACCTGCGCATGGTTAGACGGCCACAGAATTTCCGGCCACATTTGCCGGAAAAATTCGACGGGACTGTCAATCCCGTAGAATTTCTGCAGATATACTCCACTGCGATCCTAGCAGCTGGAGGAAATGAGGCCGTAATGGCCAACTACTTTCCAGTGGCCTTAACTGGGACCGCCAGGTCCTGGTTTATGAGCCTTCCACCCAACTCTATTGACAGTTGGGAGGAGCTGTGCCGTCAGTTCACTGCCAACTTCGGGAGTTCATACACCCGACCGGGCACTGAACTGGACCTTTTTGCGGTCGTGCAAAAAGGAGGAGAATCTTTGCGGTCATTCATCCAGAGGTTCTCTCAGGTACGTAACACAATCCCTTCTATCTCAAGCGCTTCTGTCATTGTGGCATTCAGACAGGGTGTGCGAGACAAGAAGATGTTGGAGAAGCTGGCGATCAAAGAGATCACCAGCGTCACGGAGCTCTTCAGCTTGGCTGACAAATGTGCCAGAGCTGCGGAGGGCCGTGAAATGCACTCCAAACCAGCCTTGGAGGATCATAAAAAATCCTCCAAAGAAGAAGCCGCTACCTCCGGGAGTGGCAAGAAGAAAAAGAAGACCAACGGCAAGAAGAAGCCGTCGGCCGGCACATCCAACGTTGCAGCCACTGCAACTCCTGGTGGTCGGGGGCCACGCCCCGAGAAGCGACCTCGACCGTCTTCTGAAGACGGTGGCAAATCCAAGATGTGGTGCCCCATTCACAAAACGGGCAGCCACAGGCTGGAAGACTGCCGGGAGGTCCAAAACCTTGCCGAGCGCTACCACAAGCGCCGGGAAGGGTCTCCCTTCTGACAGAGGGAGGGAAAACAAAAGGTCGATGAAGCTCCGGCTGAAGAGGAGTTAGGGTTTCAGGACCCCAAAAAGGTCCTGAAAGCCGTCTATACCTCCGTCGACGATGACTCCGACGTCTCCGATAACGAGCGTCAGAAAACCATGAACACCATCTTTGGTGGATCATGGGACATCACTTCTCGCCGGGTCATCAAGACTATGCGGCGGGATATGGCTGCTGTAGCTCCTACAGCTAGACCGGAGCCACATCGAAAGTGGATGGATACACCCATCACTTTTGATGCTTCGGACTGTCCTCAAAGCATGGTCGGAGCTGGCCAATTACCCTTGATGGTATCTCCCACCATCAACAACATCCAGCTCCATCATGTCCTGGTAGACGGAGGTTCGGGGCTTAACCTCATCAGCTTCGAAGCTTTCACTAAGCTTCAGCTCCGACCTTCGGACCTCCAGCCCTCTCGACCTTTCTCCGGAGTAGGTCCGGGGGCCATTACCCCACTCGGAGCTATTACTCTCCCCGTTACCTTCGGGACCCGGGAGAAGTATCGCACCGAGAAGTTGGTCTTCGACGTCGCTCAGATCAACTTACCATTCAACGCCATCTTGGGTAGACCTGCCCTGTACAAATTCATGGCAGCTGCTCATTATGGATACCTGGTGTTGAAGATGCCAACACCAGTAGGCGTTCTCCGGATCCGCGGAGACCGCACTGCCGGAGTAACTGCTCTGGAGGAACTCCACGCACTCACCACGGCGCAAGAGGAGGACTCCAGACAGGAGCAAGCTCCGAAACCCCCGAGCATTCGTCAACGAGGCTCGACCTCTGCACCCCGTGTGCAGCCAAGCGGTGACACCGACATTCCCGTCAAAGTCGTCCAAATTGGTTCCGATGTCACTCAAACCACCCGCATATCGGGTGGATTGAATGACAAATAGGAACTCGCGCTCATCACTTTCCTCCGAGCTAACGTCGACGTGTTTGCTTGGCAACCGTCACAAATGCCTGGGATCCCCAGGGAAGTGATTGAGCACAATCTGAAGATTTACCCCGACGCTCGGCCTGTGCATCAGAAACCTCGGAAGCAATCTGTGGAGCGACAGAACTTCATCCGACAAGAAGTGAAGAAGTTGCTCGAAGCCGGATTCATCCGAGAAGTCTTCCATCCAAAATGGCTGGCAAACCCAGTCGTTGTGCCCAAGGCCGGCGGGAAACTTCGGATGTGCATCGACTACACCACACTGAATAAGGCATGTCCAAAAGATCCATTCCCACTACCTAGAATAGATCAGATAGTGGATTCCACCTCCGGGTGCGAGTTACTGTGTTTTCTAGACGCATATTCTGGATATCATCAAATCAGGATGTCTAGGGAGGATGAAGAGCATACTTCATTCATCACAGTGGACGGATTGTATTGTTACACAACCATGCCTTTTGGTCTCAAGAATGCAGCTTCAACTTTTGTACGAGCTATGTACAAAACTTTCGAAGAACTCATCAGAGACATAGTGGAAGTGTACGTCGATGACATCGTGGTCAAAGTCAAGAACAAGGAGTCCCTCTTGGACACCTTGCAGGCTGTCTTCGACAAGCTGCGGGCCACCCGCACGAAGCTAAACCCAGACAAGTGCGTCTTCGGGGTTAGTTCCGGAAAGCTTCTTGGTTTCCTGGTAAGTCACCGGGGCATAGAGGCTAATCCGGCGAAGATAAAAGCCATTGAAGACATGCGGCCACCAACCCGCATCAAAGACGTCCAAAAATTAACTGGATGTCTAGCAGCCCTCAGCCGGTTCATTTCAAGACTGGCGGAAAGGGCACTTCCCTTCTTCAAGTTACTGAGGAAGTCCGGACCATTCCAATGGTCTGAAGAAGCAGAGAAGGCATTCCAGGAGCTGAAACAGTTCCTCACCACCCTACCAGTCTTGGTAGCTCCGAACCCTGGTGAGCCTTTATTGCTTTACATTTCAGCTACTGACGAAGTCGTCAGTATGGTTCTGGTTGCGGAGAGACCGGAACTACCCAATACTCAGGAATCCAGACCCCTTCGGGAGGGTCCGGAGGTTCCTTAAAGCGGGTCTGGGTCCCAGCTCCCAGACTTGAACCCACAAGAAGCCACTTCAGAGGACCCGGATCCCTCCGAGAGGATCCAGGTCATTCCTGAAGAAGCTCCGGGTTCCTCCACCCAGAACCCGGAGGTCCCCGAAGAGAGTCTGGACCCCTCCGAGAGGGTCCGGATCAATGAAGAGGAAGCTCCGGACCCCTCCGGGAGGGTCCGGACCATTCAACGCCCGGTATACTTTATCAGTGAAGTATTACATGATGCCAAGACTCGATACCTAGAGGTGCATAAACTGCTTTATGCAGTTCTTATTGCCTCAAGGAAGCTTCGACATTATTTCCAAGCTCACAAAGTCTCGGTGGTGACCTCATATCCACTTCGAGCTATCCTGCATAATCCCAATTCAACTGGGAATATTGCAAAGTGGGCAGCGGAATTGGCCGAATTCGACCTTGAATTCATTCCAAGACAAGCAATCAAGAGTCAAGCGTTGGCAGATTTCGTGGCAGAATGGACTCCCTCTCCATTAAACCCTGGGGGCCCCAGCGAGCAGAAGATGGAACCTCAAGTTCCAACCTTCACTAAGCCTCACTGGACCCTTTACTTCGACGGCTCCATGCAGAAGCAGGGAGCCGGAGCTGGAATCCTTCTCCTCGCACCAACCGGGGAGAAGGTGAAATACATGGTACACCTTGACTTCAAGGCAACCAACAACATAGCGGAGTACGAAGCACTCATCTATGGATTAAAGGTGGCACTATCATACGGTGTCAAGCAACTGCTGGTCAAAGGAGATTCACAACTTGTCATCAAGCAGGTGAAGGGTGAATGCTCCTACAATAATCTCCAACTGGCTGCTTACCTCCTTGAAGTCTAGAGGCTTCAGAAGGACTTCAAAGTCCTAGACCTTCACCATGTCCAGCGTGCTCACAACGCTGAAGCTGACGAACTCTCGACCAAGGCATCAACCGGAGATCCGGCTCCTGACGGAACCTTTGTCCGGAGGTTGTCAAAACCCACAGTTCAGCCTGCCGAACTGAACGAAGGGGGCGAGATCAGCATCCCGAAGCTGACGGTCCCGATGGCCCTGTTACCATGGCAGCCATCAAGGGTCGTAGGTGCTGCCGGAAGCTCCGAGCAACCCAGCACGCAAGACTCAAATGCTCAAGTTAGTTCCGATGCATGGATCTCGGAGATCCGGAGCTACTTGAAAGACAACATCCTTCCTGATGATGATGTATCTGCTGACCGGGTAGTCAGATTGGCTAAAAGATACACGTTGGTAGAAGGGGATCTCTACCGGCGCGGTGCCAACGATATCCTAATGCGGTGCATCACAAGGGAAGAAGGCTGC
Organism: Tuctoria greenei; assembly: GCA_036927565.1. NCBI lineage: Eukaryota > Viridiplantae > Streptophyta > Magnoliopsida > Poales > Poaceae > Tuctoria > Tuctoria greenei. The sequence continues at coordinate 17,144,096 of JAYESD010000004.1, read as the reverse complement.
GAGCTCCTCGCAGAAATCCATGGAGGCGAGTGTGGGAACCACGCATCTTCCCGCACGCTGGTCGGAAAAGCCTTTCGGCACGGCTTCTAGTGGCCTACAGCGCTCCAGGATGCCACTGAGCTAGTGAAGAAATGCAAAGCATGCCAATTTCATGCAAAGCAAATTCATACACCTGCTCAGTCCTTACAAATGATACCTCCTACATGGCCTTTCGTCGTGTGGGGGATGGACATCTTGGGACCCTTCCCAAGAGCCGTCGGAGGTTACAAGTTCCTGTACGTCGCCATCGACAAGTTCACCAAGTGGCCGGAAGCTACTCCCGTTGTGACGATCAACAAACAATCTGCAATCAATTTTCTACAATCCATCGTGAGCAGATTCGGAGTCCCAAATAAGATCATCACTGATAATGGGACTCAATTCACAAGCTCCGCATTTCAAGGATATTGCGAAGACCTCGGCATACAAGTTTGCTACGCTTCCGTAGCTCATCCTGCCAGCAATGGACAAGCCGAGAGAGCAAACGCAGAGATCCTTAAAGGACTCAAAACACGCACTTATGAGCGCTTGAAAAAGCACGGAGCCAATTGGATCGAAGAGCTTCCGCCCACTCTATGGGCCAACAGGACTTCTCCAAGTCGGGCAACCGGAGAAACACCCTTCTTCCTGGTGTACGGAGCTGAAGCGATCCTTCCTCCGGAAATCACCTTGGGTTCCCTCCGAGTCCGGACCTTCGACGAAGCCGCGCAGGACCAGCTCCGGCGTGAAGACCTAGACCTCCTCGAGGAGGGAAGGTGCCAAGCAGCTGTTCGGAATGCCCGATACCGCCAAGCTCTACGGCGCTATCACCAGCGGCATGTACACAACCGACAGCTCGAGGAAGGCGATCTGGTGCTACGGAGAATACTATCCAGAGAAGGGCAAAACAAACTTTCCCCCGGCTGGGAAGGGCCCTTCCGAGTGATCAAAGTATCCCGTCCCAGAAGCGTTCGCTTGGCTACCGAGGATGGGACACCTCTCCCAAATCCTTGGAACATCGAGCACCTCCGTAAGTTCTACACTTAATTCCACGGAGGTGAGTCTTAAGTAACTTGAAATGTATGTTATAGAGTCATTGTACAGAGTCGGGTAGTTCCTCCGGGAGAGCAGCCGGACCTTTCCCGAAAGGTTTGAAAAGCTCATGCAACACTTGATACAGTCTCCGGACTAGAAGTGTGGCTAACTACCCTGGGTCAAACGAGAAACCAAACACACTTAGCCTGGTTCCGTACCCTAAGAGTGTACTTGTTTCCCCTGTACCCCGGACCTATAATGAAAGACATCTTCATGTGAAATAGACTCCACGTGCATTCATTTTTGCATAGGCTCGACATTTTTATTTTTCTCTTTCTTGTCTATAACAGAAACGTGCAATTCTTAAGAAGTTCTAGTTTGACCGGTTTACGTACGATTCGAGTCGAATTGTCGGATTTTTTAGATTTAAATATCGTCTGTGGCCAACTCGCCTGAAAGCCGCCAAGCCATTCTAGGGCCGGAGTGCGCTATCGACTTAGCCTGGTCAAGCACCCTAAGTACGCCACTCTACCTACATCCCGGCAGGCCAAAGTAAGGTGGGTCCATGGACAATTGGATCTAAAAGAAAAGACAATTCATCCAGTCGTACTAAAAATCGTGTTCAACTTAAAATTCTCTTGAGAACCGTAAGCCGCGACGAAGTTATAGATAAGGAACGAATTTTACTATTTTTCTTGGCTTAAGTGTGCAGGAAAAATGAACCCAACGTTGAGGGAGAAAAACCGGAGCTAACCAAGCTCCGACTCCCACCAGGGCGTCAACCGTCGGCGTTGACTAAAAGATGGTGAGAAGACCCCGTCACTGGAGTCTGTTGCCAACAAACCAAGTGTGGCAAGGGTCATCGCCGGAGCTACTAAGCTCCGACACCTTGGAGTATTAACTATCAACGCTCAACGTGTTGATAGAGGCTATTGCTGGAGCTACTAAGCTCCAGCGATGGACAGTGCCGGAGCTTCTAAGCTCTGACAACTTCAGGGGACCTTCACTATCAAAAACTTCGGACATAGATTCCACAAGTTCGAAGCAAATTCGTCTTCAACAAAACTCAACATCCTTTTGGTACATGTCCACAATCAAATTGTGCACATCTACCAGGGGGCCAAGTGAAGACAAAGATGTTGAAGACAAAAAAATGAAATTCACGAAAAATTGGGGATTTCATTTCATCAGAAGACCGGAGATAACATCTGGAGACAAGGGATTACAAAATTGAGGAAGAAGAGAAGATACAAGTAAAGGCTAAGAGAGATGGTCCTAGACCCTATGGAAGAACTCGGCGACCTTCTGGGCGACCTCCGACACGCTGGCTCGGGTAGCTTCGCCTTCTCCTTCGACGGGGCCTTCAAGCACCGGGTCCAGAGGAAATCGAGGGTTCCGGCTGGTGTAGCACGTCAACACATATTCTGTGACGTTCCTAGCCAGGGATTGCCCCTCGACCTCCAGTTGGTCCGCGATGACGTCGCCCACCTTGGAGAGCTTGCTGCCCGCAGCGCTCAACGCTTGCAACGCAAGGTCCGGCTCCGGCTCCGGATCATCCGGGAGCACGGGGCAGAAACCCATCGGCGCCAGTGCATTGTCGGCCTTGCTCAGGAACTCCCAAATTTGCAGGGAGTCCGCCTTCCTCAGGTTCTTCACCTCTTCCAGGGATCTCCGGGCCGCCGTCAGCTCCGAATTCTCGCGGGAGAGGCGCTCAACTTCTTTGGCGTTCTGCTGGATTTTCGCAGCAACCCGCTTCTCAAGTCTTCCGAGCTCCTCCTCCCGGAGGTGGATCTTGTTCCGGCGGTCAACCAGGTCCTTCTCCCAAGCCTCCGCTTTCTTCTCCCGGGCGATAAGGGCACACTCGTACTCGTAGAGTTCCTGCCCCCGCACCCAGGTCTTCTCCTCCTCCTCGAGGCAGCGCTCTTCCAATTTTTAGTGCGCTCCTCGAGGCCCTTGTCCGCCAGAGCTGTTTTCTCGGCGAGCTCTTCCTCCTGTCGCAAGACGTCATCCCGTAGCTCCAGGAGTTTTTGCTCCTCATCCTCGAGCCGTCTTTCCCTTCCTTCAAGTGCCTCTCGGCGCTTGATGAGTGCGGTGCTGATTGCCTCGAGCTGTTCAAACCGAGCATTGGCCGCGTCGTTAGCAGCCTTTGCTTGGTCATGGAACTCCCGGGATTGAGCGTCGAGGGCATGAGTCATGCTCTCCCTCTCATCCAGCAGCTCACCCCAGAGCTCCAGGCGGATCTTCTCCCGCCTAATCCATTCCTTGTCATCCGCAAGCCTCGACTGCGCCAGCTTGGTCTCGAATTGGAGCCGATTATGCCACCGCCTAAGGGTTTGGCGCTCCTCTTCAAGAGCCTTGCTATCGTGGAAGAAGGCTAGTTGAACTTGACGTAGACTGGAGCAGGCGTTGTCGATGGACATCGACAGCGAGATGGGCTCCGGACCTTCTGGGATCTCTTCCGCTGGTTCCAGCGGGTCTTCATTTACAAAAATTGGGTCCCACTCTACGAGAGTGGAACCCCGAGCTTCCAAAGCACTAGGGCCCTCCTCCGGGATGGCCTCAGTCGCCATCGAAGGAGGTCCCGCCACCAAGTCTTCATCTGCCCCCACAGGCTGGGGGCCGGCGACTTCGTTCAGGCACTCTGGCTCTGCCACAGGTACCATTGACGTAGTCGCCTCCACTGGCTCCGGCCGGGACACTTCCTCTGAGGGAGGCTCCAGCTCCCTCACCTCTTCAGCCGCCGGCTCTACGGCCGGCGCTCCAACAATCACCGGCTCTGCGACCGGAACTTCGGAAGTAACCGGTTCAACTGCCGGAACCACTTCAACTTCCGGCTCGCATGCCGGGGCTTCAGCTACCTCCGGCTCAACCGTCGGGGCTTCAGCACTTTCCGGCTCCGAAGCCGGGACCTCTACTTCCTCCGACTCAACAGCCGGAGCTTCTACTTCTGCAGCACCAGGACCCGGAGCTTCTACCTCCGGAACGGGTGCCGCTGGCGCATATTCAATCCCGTGGTCCGGCGCTACCACAGGAACTTCTGGAGACGAGTCGAGGTCCATGACCACGACAGCCGGCGCCGGAGCTGTCGCAGCCTCCGCTTGGGGCGGCACCGGAGCTGGAGCAGAAGCCCTCGCAGCCTCAGACACTGTGGCTGAGGGCGGAGCTTCACTCCCCTTCTTGGGAACGCTGCAGATAAAGAACGAAGAAATTGAGCAAACAGATACTACAATTAAAAGTTAATCAAGGTAAGAAAGAAAAATTACCTTGGGAGGCTCACGCACCAGCTTGCGCGGAACCTCTTTCCCGGACGTTCCGGGCTGGCCACGGTCGGCGTAGGAGCTCCGGGAGGACTCCCAGGACTTGCCGTGGCCGCGGGCGTTTCTCGGGTCGGAGCTCTCCTTGATCGGGAGGAACTCCTGGACCTGGAGGCCCTCATCGCTTCTCGTGCCGGAGTCGCATGCCCGGAGCTGGCACCTCCGGAGGGATCCACCACGGGGACAGTCGCACTCCGGGAGGATCCCACCACCGGAACAGTAGCGCTCCGGAAAGACCCCACCACGGGGACAGCCGCGACGGAGGCGGAGGATCTTCCTTCCTGAAGACGGGGAACTGGGGGGGAGGTGGCAGGCCCGACGGACCTACCGCCAACATGTCGCAGCTTCCTCTTCCGGCTCTCCGGCTCCTCCGCCAACTCTTTGCCCTTGCCGACGACCTCAGCTCTTGGCTGTGGGGCAGGGGCGGAGCCGCCTTTAGACAACCCGGGGATCGCCAACCGGGTAGTTGATCTTCTCTCGACGACACCAAGGTCGTCAAGTGCGGGCATCTTTCGCCGGAGCTCCCTGCTGAACTCAACCTCCACGTTCAGAAGGAGGAAAGCCGGCGGCGGAGTCAAGTAGTCTCCGTCAACGTCGATGCCGTGCTGGAATTTCTTGAGGTGAAACTCCAAGGACTTCCCCACCATGCTGGACTTCAACCCGGTCTCAACCCGGTCCTCGTCCATCACGCTGTTGAGGGCCCAGGCGAGCTTCTCCCTCCTCTTCAGCGGCGCCCACCTGTTGGACAAGAAGTTGCAGAACACCGCCTGGGGAGTCAATCCTCCCTCCACACATTGGCGGATCCTGGTCAGGACGGGGTCGAAAGCTGCCGCCAGCACCGGAACTTCGCTCCACACCGACGTGTCAATGCCGGGCAGACCGTCTGGCAACTCCAACCGCTCATGCTCCTCCACCCGGACGACTACCCAATCTTTCTTCCAGTCATCCCACTTCCCGGAAGGGAATGACCGGAGGTACTTGAACGGGCACTTCTTGCGCTTCACGAAGTAGTAGAAGCCAAGATACTCGTCGCTTCGGCCGGTGGTTTGGACGGTGAAGAAGGTTCGGAAGAGCTCGATGCAGGGAGGGATTCCCACCGACATCTCGCAGAAGTGGACAAAGATGGACACAAGGAGAATGGAGTGAGGGCCAAGGTGGTACAGCTGCAGACCATAGAAGTCCAGCAGCATCAAGAAGAAAGAAGAAAACGGTGGGATCAGCCCCACCATGGCGTACGATGAAAAGTACACCATCTTGCCGGAGTGCTCCTTTTTAAAGGGAAGCTCTCCGCCGGCGCGGACCGAGCGGTTGAAGAAGTCCGAAGACCACCCCATGAGGGCTCGGACCTTCTTCAGATCGCTTTCCGTCTTCAAACGACTCTCACGCAGACCCAACTCCATCGCAGCACAGCTAGGCAAGAGAAGAGGAGCAAAGCACGAGTTGAGAGTTTGAGCGCAAGAACAGATGGAAAGCATAAAGAACTCCCGACGGTGCACTTTCCTTCTTAAGTAAGCCCTCGCAACGCTTGGATGGAAACTGCAGGGGAGTCAAGGATACTACTCAAGAATTCAACCCTGCCGATGACAAGAGGGCCCGGGACCACCCTGACGATCAAGTCGAGGTTCTTACCCAGGCGAACGGTTGTCATCACGAGGCGGGAAACCCAAAAGCGGCGACCTGACAAGGCGCGCGGAACCGATACGGTTTTCGTATCGGGAACTGGCGACCTTCAATTGCGAGAGATCCGCACGCCAAAGATCCTATCTGCCGCCTGAGGTGCGCCACGTGTCGGGATTTAACCGTAAAGCCCCGCCAACGGCACCTCCGAAGACCCTTGAAGACCCAGTTCAAGAGTCGCGAGTATGGACCCACCTCCGACGGAATGACTTCACCCTGGTGACTTTCCCCGGAGGTAGGTCCAGGGGGCCACTGTCGGTACCCTAAAAACCATACACCCCCTGAGGTTACAAAGATCTCAAGGGAAGGACATCTACTCAAATTAAAGACCCTCGGGGGCCCACCTGTTAGACATAACCGGACCTGCTTCTCCAACATGGTTAACCCCTAGGTTGCCACGTGTACTGTCAGACCGGAGCTATTACCCGCAAGGGTGAAGCTCCGGGCTAGGTACTGAAACGGCACCTCCGGACTTAACCCCTGACCGAGAGAAGCTCCGGACCTGACACGTGCCAGGCCACCCCGGAGCTTCCCGCTTCCCACAAGCAAGCTCCGGAGCTGCCACGTGTCCATACGTCGGAGCTGGCCGCTTCAAACCTCCGGGAGACATTGTAACGGCTCCGGATCTTCAAAGGACAGCCGCGGACTTCAAGACCCGATTAATTATCATTAATTCCACGTTAATGATACTTAATCGGACGATCTTAACACCTGTAACGGCACTGTCGGAGCCGTTACAGGGTTATTAACAACAATTAATCTCGTGTATCAATACTAGTAACCGCCAGGGCCACATGTCGGGCCAGGATGACTTGTAACGGTTTGTCCTTGTACTATAAAAGGACAAACCGACAATACACGAAAGAGAGAACTCTCGAACGCTCTGAAGCTCACAAGTTAATACAACATACACACACCCGTGGAGTAGGGTATTACGCTCAGGCGGCCCGAACCACGTAAACCACTGTGTCACTCGTGTCCAATCGTGTTTCACCTTCTTGAGTCTCCGCGCGCCCAAACCGAACTACAAACTCCTTCAACACTTTAGTAGTGTCAGGGGATCTGCCGACTCCAACAGTCGACACCTGTGTAGTAAGAAGAGACCTTTATATGGTCGATTAGAGGATAGGGATGTGTCCTCTTCACTTCTAAATTGGCGTGATTTTTGTCACATAAAATATGGTCCCATAATAAGACCTGTCAAAATGATTTTAATAAAGCAATAGAAAATTTTGCTTCTTGCCAACAGGAATACAAGAATACTAAACGCATATGCCATATATAGTAATGCTACAACAGATTTGATTCAGACATTCCTAGGAAGTGTTTTGAAGAATAGCATGCATCTTATTTCTCTTTCTGTTGTTTAGCTCATTTGTTGTACTATTATTTGAAACTGTATTAGTTTAGAGTGGAGCAATACACTAGATGTTCAGACTTGCATGCAAGTCTGTTGATAAGCCTCAAACATAGATTGATTAGTGCACAACTCTGAAAGACCTCGATCTGGACTTCATATTTAGATTGAAGAAACAATGGTTTCAAGAGTTTATAAGGTGCTGATACTTTGTCGTGTTATTCGACTTGTCTTGTTTTAGCTTAATGCTTTTCGAAAAGCATGACATTTTTTTCTAGATGTCAATAAAGATGTTTGAAACTTTGAATATGTTGATGCAGGCAAGTAGACATGGATTGCAAATTCTTTGAGCAAGAGACAATTATGGATTACATTCTAGACATGGATTGCAAATATGACGATGTAAGCACATAATTGTTCCTCTGTGACCTATTCGAAACCTAGAACTTGTCCGCTGAGGCCTTACACTTAGGCAACTTTTGTTAGGCCATATGCCTCTATCAGTTCCTTACAGAACATTGGGTGTATATCATCTGAAGTTATCACACTTGTAACATATTATCCTAGGAAAGAGAGAAGTAGTTTGACATTTTCATCCAAATGCTCTGAATTAAAAGGAAATGCAGTAAATTTATACTATTCAATATTTTTTTGAACATATTATTTTTAAGAGTTGAATCAAAAGGAGATAAACTGATAGGATCATCAGGCTTTAACAGTGTCATGGGATGTGCTATTCTATCTATTGCACTAGCATCAAATATTACAATTTTCCAAAACCATCCAGCAACTACTTTGTAAAGAGTCGGAAAATTGAAACGATTGAGATTGTGCCCATCTCATTGCTTACTTTGTACTATACATTGTACCCATCTACGTGAATACATTGCAACATACATTGTAATAGGATTAAAAGAACTCCGGGATGTTATTATTTTTGTTTATATATTTTTGGGTTTGATGCTTAGCAAATGAGATGTTATATTGTATTAGTTTATCTTAAAATAGCACAAGCGACATAATTATTTTTCATGAAATGCAAGTACTTTTATTGTGTAGAACTCACCACCATGAATATATTGAAATTAGTTATATATTTTTTGGAGTAATATATGTTTTTTTATTTTATACAAATTTTTAAATGAACTAGTCTTTTATATAGTCAACTGCTCCGGGCTGCCTTGTTTCAAGCTAAAAGCAGTTTCGCACAGCGGCTGAGCAGCTTGCATATGCTGATATGCGGGACGCTGGCGGGAGTAGCAGAACGCCGCTTTACGTAGAGGGATTTTGCGGGACTCACCCGGACAGCCGCTAACGTTTTGCGTTGCATGCGGGACGCATGGCGGCCAGCCGCGTCCCGTCCCATTTGCATCCCTATGGTGCAACTTGCATCGCGAATCTCTCCTGGTCACAAATTATTTTCGTGGCAAGGTCACATGCAATGCAAGTGGTGAAGAGCCGGCACGTTGTACTCGAGTCTCGTACATATGGGTACCTTAAATTCGACTTATGGATGGTGCTATCCACTGTGCAGATATGTTCATGCATGCCAGATTACATATTGCATGAGAAAGGTGCGTGCTAGGGATGCAAGCGGCACGGGACTGCACGCAGAGCCGTTGGGCTGACCCGTACCGTAGGCCCAATAGAGACCCGCAAGACGTCCCGTTTTATCGAAGTGGGCAAATCGCGATTAGCCCGCGGCTCCCGCGGCGCCGCAAGTCCGACCCTTCCCAACCCTACCGAGCGTGTTCCTCTTGCTCCGCGGCCTCTATCACCCAGCGCCGAACACCCGAACTGCACCGTTCCAGCGCCGCAGGAGCAACCCATGCCTCGCCCTACGCCGTCTACAGTGCGCCCTCTGCGGCGTCGGTATGGTCTTCCTTGCATCTTCGCCAATGACGTCCCCTAGACCGAACGACTCCCATCTGATAAGGTAATTTCTAATCCCATTCTTGTCGATAGACCTGTGTAGTAAGAAGAGACCTTTATATGGTCGATTAGAGGATAGGGATGTGTCCTCTTCACTTCTAAATTGGCGTGATTTTTGTCACATAAAATATGGTCCCATAATAAGACCTGTCAAAATGATTTTAATAAAGCAATAGAAAATTTTGCTTCTTGCCAACAGGAATACAAGAATACTAAACGCATATGCCATATATAGTAATGCTACAACAGATTTGATTCAGACATTCCTAGGAAGTGTTTTGAAGAATAGCATGCATCTTATTTCTCTTTCTGTTGTTTAGCTCATTTGTTGTACTATTATTTGAAACTGTATTAGTTTAGAGTGGAGCAATACACTAGATGTTCAGACTTGCATGCAAGTCTGTTGATAAGCCTCAAACATAGATTGATTAGTGCACAACTCTGAAAGACCTCGATCTGGACTTCATATTTAGATTGAAGAAACAATGGTTTCAAGAGTTTATAAGGTGCTGATACTTTGTCGTGTTATTCGACTTGTCTTGTTTTAGCTTAATGCTTTTCGAAAAGCATGACATTTTTTTCTAGATGTCAATAAAGATGTTTGAAACTTTGAATATGTTGATGCAGGCAAGTAGACATGGATTGCAAATTCTTTGAGCAAGAGACAATTATGGATTACATTCTAGACATGGATTGCAAATATGACGATGTAAGCACATAATTGTTCCTCTGTGACCTATTCGAAACCTAGAACTTGTCCGCTGAGGCCTTACACTTAGGCAACTTTTGTTAGGCCATATGCCTCTATCAGTTCCTTACAGAACATTGGGTGTATATCATCTGAAGTTATCACACTTGTAACATATTATCCTAGGAAAGAGAGAAGTAGTTTGACATTTTCATCCAAATGCTCTGAATTAAAAGGAAATGCAGTAAATTTATACTATTCAATATTTTTTTGAACATATTGTTTTTAAGAGTTGAATCAAAAGGAGATAAACTGATAGGATCATCAGGCTTTAACAGTGTCATGGGATGTGCTATTCTATCTATTGCACTAGCATCAAATATTACAATTTTCCGAAACCATCCAGCAGCTACTTTGTAAAGAGTCGGAAAATTGAAACGATTGAGATTGTGCCCATCTCATTGCTTACTTTGTACTATACATTGTACCCATCTACATGAATACATTGCAACATACATTGTAATAGGATTAAAAGAACTCCGGGATGTTATTATTTTTGTTTATATATTTTTGGGTTTGATGCTTAGCAAATGAGATGTTATATTGTATTAGTTTATCTTAAAATAGCACAAGCGACATAATTATTTTTCATGAAATGCAAGTACTTTTATTGTGTAGAACTCACCACCATGAATATATTAAAATTAGTTATATATTTTTTGGAGTAATATATGTTTTTTTATTTTATAGAAATTTTTAAATGAACTAGTCTTTTATATAGTCAACTGCTCCGGGCTGCCTTGTTTCAAGCTAAAAGCAGTTTCGCACAGCGGCTGAGCAGCTTGCATATGCTGATATGCGGGACGCTGGCGGGAGTAGCAGAACGCCGCTTTACGTAGAGGGATTTTGCGGGACTCACCCGGACGGCCGCTAACGTTTTGCGGTGCATGCGGGACGCATGGCGGCCAGCCGCGTCCCGTCCCACTTGCATCCCTATGGTGCAACTTGCATCGCGAATCTCTCCTGGTCACAAATTATTTTCCTGGCAAGGTCGCATGCAATGCAAGTGGTGTAGAGCCGGCACGTTGTACTCGAGTCTCGCACATATGGGTACCTTAAATTCGACTTATGGATGGTGCTATCCACTATGCAGATATGTTCATGCGTGCCAGATTGCATATTGCATGAGAAAGGTGCGTGCTAGGGATGCAAGCGGCACGGGACTGCACGCAGAGCCGTTGGGCTGACCCGTACCGTAGGCCCAATAGAGACCCGCAAGACGTCCCGTTTTATCGAAGTGGGCAAATCGCGATTAGCCCGCGGCTCCCGCGGCGCCGCAAGTCCGACCCTTCCGAACCCTACCGAGCGTGTTCCTCTTGCTCCGCGGCCTCTATCACCCAGCGCCGAACACCCGAACTGCACCGTTCCAGCGCCGCAGGAGCAACCCATGCCTCGCCCTACGCCGTCTACAGTGCGCCCTCCGCGGCGTCGGTATGGTCTGCCTTGCATCTTCGCCAATGACGTCCCCTAGACCGCCCATCTGATAAGGTAATTTCTATTCCCATTCTTGTCGATAGACCTGGGTAGTAAGAAGAGACCTTTATATGGTCGATTAGAGGATAGGGATGTGTCCTCTTCACTTCTAAATTGGCGTGATTTTTGTCACGTAAAATATGGTCCCATAATAAGACCTGTAAAAATATTTGAATAAAGCAATAGAAAATTTTGCTTCTTGCCAACAGGAATACAAGAATACTAAACGCATATGCCATATATAGTAATGCTACAACAGATTTGATTCAGACATTCCTAGGAAGTGTTTTGAAGAATAGCATGCATCTTATTTCTCTTTTTGTTGTTTAGCTCATTTGTTGTACTATTATTTGAAACTGTATTAGTTTAGAGTGGAACAATACACTAGATGTTCAGACTTGCATGCAAGTCTTTGTGCTTCGATAAGGCTGTTGGTTCACTGTTGATAAGCCTCAAACATAGATTGATTAGTGCACAACTCTGAAAGACCTCTATCTGGACTTCATCTTTAGATTGAAGAAACAATGGTTTCAAGAGTTTATAAGGTGCTGATACTTTGTCGTGTTATTCGACTTGTCTTGTTTTAGCTTAATGCTTTTCAAAAAGCATGACATTTTTTTCTAGATGTCAATAAAGATGTTTGAAACTTTGAATATGTTGATGCAGGCAAGTACACATGGATTGCAAATTCTTTGAGCAAGAGACAATTATGGATTACATTCTAGACATGGATTGCAAATATGACGATGTAAGCACATAATTGTTCCTCTGTGACCTATTCGAAACCTAGAACTTGTCCGTTGAGGCCTTACACTTAGGCAACTTTGGTTAGGCCATATGCCTCTATCAGTTCCTTACAGAACATTGGGTGTATATCATCTGAAGTTATCACACTTGTAACATATTATCCTAGGAAAGAGAGAAGTAGTTTGACATTTTCATCCAAATGCTCTGAATTAAAAGGAAATGCAGTAAATTTATACTATTCAATATTTTTTTGAACATATTGTTTTTAAGAGTTGAATCAAAAGGAGATAAACTGATAGGATCATCAGGCTTTAACAGTGTCATGGGATGTGCTATTCTATCTATTGCACTAGCATCAAATATTACAATTTTCTGAAACCTCCAGCAGCTACTTTGTAAAGAGTCGGAAAATTGAAACGATTGAGATTGTGCCCATCTCATTGCTTACTTTGTACTATACATTGTACCCATCTTCGTGAATACATTGCAACATACATTGTAATAGGACTAAAAGAACTTCGGGATGTTATTATTTTTGTTTATATATTTTTTGGTTTGATGCTTAGCAAATGAGATGTTATATTGTATTAGTCTATCTTAAAATTGCACAAGCGACATAATTATTTTTCATGAAATGCAAGTACTTTTATTGTGTAGAACTCACCACCATGAATATATTAAAATTAGTTATATATTTTTTGGAGTAATATATGTTTTTTTATTTTATACAAATTTTTAAATGAACTAGTCTTTTATATAGTCAACTGCTCCGAGCTGCCTTGTTTCAAGCTAAAAGCAGTCTCGCACAGCGGCTGAGCAGCTTGCATATGCTGATATGCGGGACGCTGGCGGGAGTAGCAGAACGCCGCTTTACGTAGCGGGATTTTGCAGGACTCACCCGGACGGCCGCTAACGTTTTGCGGTGCATGCGGGACGCATGGCGGCCAGCCGCGTCCCGTCCCACTTGCATCCCTATGGTGCAACCTGCATCGCGAATCTCTCCTGGTCACAAATTATTTTCCTGGCAAGGTCGCATGCAATGCAAGTGGCGTAGAGCCGGCACGTTGTACTCGAGTCTCGTACATATGTGTACCTTAAATTCGACTTATGGATGGTGCTATCCACTATGCAGATATGTTCATGCGTGCCAGATTACATATTGCATGAGAAAGGTGCGTGCTAGGGATGCAAGCGACACGTGACTGCACGCAGAGCCGTTGGGCTGACCCGTACCGTAGGCCCAATAGAGACCCGCAAGACGTCCCGTTTTATCGAAGTGGGCAAATCGCGATTAGCCCGCGGCTCCCGCGGCGCCGCAAGTCCGACCATTCCCAACCCTACCGAGCGTGTTCCTCTTGCTCCGCGGCCTCTATCACCCAGCGCCAAACACCCGAACTGCACCGTTCCAGCGCCGCAGGAGCAACCCATGCCTCGCCCTACGCCGTCTACAGGCGCCCTCCGCGGCGTCGGTATGGTCTGCCTTGCATCTTCGCCAATGACGTCCCCTAGACCGAACGACTCCCATCTGATAAGGTAATTTCTATTCCCATTCTTGTCGATAGACCTGGATAGTAAGAAGAGACCTTTATATGGTCGATTAGAGGATAGGGATGTGTCCTCTTCACTTCTAAATTGGCGTGATTTTTGTCACGTAAAATATGGTCCCATAATAAGACCTGTCAAAATGATTTGAACAAAGCAATAGAAAATTTTGCTTCTTGCCAACAGGAATACAAGAATACTAAACGCATATGCCATTTATAGTAATGCTACAACAGATTTGATTCAGACATTCCTAGGAAGTGTTTTGAAGAATAGCATGCATCTTATTTCTCTTTCTGTTGTTTAGCACATTTGTTGTACTATTATTTGAAACTGTATTAGTTTAGAGTGGAGCAATACACTAGATGTTCAGACTTGCATGCAAGTCTGTGTGCTTCGGTAAAGCTGTTGGTTCACTGTTGATAAGCCTCAAACATAGATTGATTAGTGCACAACTCTGAAAGACCTCGATCTGGACTTCATCTTTAGATTGAAGAAACAATGGTTTCAAGAGTTTATAAGGTGCTGATACTTTGTCGTGTTATTCGACTTGTCTTGTTTTAGCTTAATGTTTTTCGAAAAGCATGACATTTTTTTCTAGATGTCAATAAAGATGTTTGAAACTTTGAATATATTGATGCAGGCAAGTAGACATGGATTGCAAATTATTTGAGCAAGAGACAATTATGGATTACATTCTAGACATGGATTGCAAATATGATGATGTAAGCACATAATTGTTCCTATGTGACCTATTCGAAACCTAGAACTTGTCCGCTGAGGCCTTACACTTAGGCAACTTTTGTTAGGCCATATGCCTCTATCAGTTCCTTACAGAACATTGGGTGTATATCATCTGAAGTTATCACACTTGTAACATATTATCCTAGGAAAGAGAGAAGTAGTTTGACATTTTCATCCAAATGCTCTGAATTAAAAGGAAATGCAGTAAATTTATACTATTCAATATTTTTTTGAACATATTGTTTTTAAGAGTTGAATCAAAAGGAGATAAACTGACAGGATCATCAGGCTTTAACAGTGTCATGGGATGTGCTATTCTATCTATTGCACTAGCATCAAATATTACAATTTTCCGAAACCATCCAGCAACTACTTTGTAAAGAGTCGGAAAATTGAAACGATTGAGATTGTGCCCATCTCATTGCTTACTTTGTACTATACATTGTACCCATCTACGTGAATACATTGCAACATACATTGTAATAGGATTAAAATAACTTCGGGATGTTATTATTTTTGTTTATATATTTTTGGGTTTGATGCTTAGCAAATGAGATGTTATATTGTATTAGTTTATCTTAAAATTGCACAAGTGACATAATTATTTTTCATGAAATGCAAGTACTTTTATTGTGTAGAACTCACCACCATGAATATATTAAAATTAGTTATATATTTTTTGGACTAATATATGTTTTTTTATTTTATACAAATTTTTAAATGAACTAGTCTTGTATATAGTCAACTGCTCCGGGCTGCCTTGTTTCAAGCTAAAAGCAGTTTCGCACAACGGCTGAGCAGCTTGCATATGCTGATATGCGGGACGCTGGCTGGAGTAGCAGAATGCCGCTTTACGTAGCGGGATTTTGCGGGACTCACCCGGACGGCTGCTAACGTTTTGCAGTGCATGCGGGACGCATGGCGGCCAACCGCGTCCCGTCCCACTTGCATCCCTTTGGTGCAACTTGCATCGCGAATCTCTCCTGGTCAAAAATTATTTTCCTGGCAAGGTCGCATGCAATGCAAGTGGTGTAGAGCCGACACGTTGTACTCGAGTCTCGTACATATGGGTACCTTAAATTCGACTTATGGATGGTGCTATCCACTATGCAGATATGTTCATGCGTGCCAGATTACATATTGCATGAGAAAGGTGCGTGCTAGGGATGCAAGCGGCACGGGACTGCAGGCAGAGCCATTGGGCTGGCCCATACCGTAGGCCCAATAGAGACCCGCAAGACGTCCCGTCTTATCGAAGTGGGCAAATCGCGATTAGCCCGCGGCTCCCGCGGCGCCCCAAGTCCGACCCTTCCCAACCCTACCGAGCGTGTTCCTCTTGCTCCGCTGCCTCTATCACCCAGCGCCGAACACCCGAACTGCACCGTTCCTGCGCCGCAGGAGCAACCCATGCCTCTCCCTTCGCCGTCTACAGTGCGCCCTCCGTGGCGTCGGTATGGTCTGCCTTGCATCTTCGCCAATGACGTCCCCTAGACCGAACGACTCCCATCTGATAAGGTAATTTCTATTCCCATTCTTGTCGATAGACCTGGGTAGTAAGAAGAGACCTTTATATGGTCGATTAGAGGATAGGGATGTGTCCTCTTCACTTCTAAATTGGCATGATTTTTGTCACGTAAAATATGGTCCCATAATAAGACCTGTCAAAATGATTTGAATAAAGGAATAGAAAATTTTGCTTCTTGCCAATAGGAATACAAGAATACTAAACGCATATGCCATATATAGTAATGCTACAACAGATTTGATTCAGACATTCCTAGGAAGTGTTTTGAAGAATATCATGCATCTTATTTCTCTTTCTGTTGTTTAGCTCATTTGTTGTACTATTATTTGAAACTGTATTAGTTTAGAGTGGAGCAATACACTAGATGTTCAGACTTGCATGCAAGTCTGTGTGCTTCGGTAAGGCTGTTGGTTCACTGTTGATAAGCCTCAAACATAGATTGATTAGTGCACAACTCTGAAAGACCTCGATCTGGACTTCATCTTTAGATTGAAGAAACAATGGTTTCAAGAGTTTATAAGGTGCTGATACTTTGTCGTGTTATTCGACTTGTCTTGTTTTAGCTTAATGCTTTTCGAAAAGCATGACATTTTTTTCTAGATGTCAATAAAGATGTTTGAAACTTTGAATATGTTGATGCAGGCAAGTAGACATGGATTGCAAATTCTTTGAGCAAGAGACAATTATGGATTACATTCTAGACATGGATTGCAAATATGACGATGTAAGCACATAATTGTTCCTCTGTGACCTATTCGAAACCTAGAACTTGTCCGCTGAGGCCATACACTTAGGCAACTTTGGTTAGGCCATATGCCTCTATCAGTTCCTTACAGAACATTGGGTGTATATCATCTGAAGTTATCACACTTGTAACATATTATCCTAGGAAAGAGAGAAGTAGTTTGACATTTTCATCCAAATGCTCTGAATTAAAAGGAAATGCAGTAAATTTATACTATTCAATATTTCTTTGAACATATTGTTTTTAAGAGTTGAATCAAAAGGAGATAAACTGACAGGATCATCAAACGGATCTGAACTTGAGGCAACGAAGATGGTTAGAGCTCATCAAAGATTATGATTTGGGGATCAACTATCATCCGGGAAAAGCCAATGTAGTGGCCGATGCTTTGAGTAGAAAAGGAGTAAGTCATCAACTCACGGTTCGAGAGTTACCATTCGAGTTATGTAAGGAGTTTGAACGGTTGAACCTCGGGTTTGTAAATGAGATGGAGATGATGGAGTTAAATCCGACCTTGGAGCAAGAAATTCGAGAAACACAGACCACAGATGAGGAGATCAAGGAAATCAAGGAAAGAATCGAAGAAGGGAGAGAATTCAGATTTGATGAAGACGAACATGGTACCTTATGGCTTGGAAAGAGAATCGTTGTGCCTAATGTAAAGCAGATTCGGGAGACAATATTAAAGGAGGCACATGACTCGCCTTACTCGATTCACCCCGGATGTACGAAGATGTACAAGGACTTGAAGGCTTGCTATTGGTGGGATAGCATGAAAAAGGACATAGCTGAATATGTTGCATTGTGTGATGTGTGTCAACGAGTCAAGGCAGAACATCAAAGGCCAACCGGATTATTGCAACCGTTGAAGATTCCAGAATGGAAGTGGGAAGAAATTGGTATGGACTTCATAGTTGGGTTACCACGTACTCAGTCCCGGTATGACTCAATTTGGGTAATTGTGGATCGCTTAACCAAGTCAGCTCATTTTGTCCCTGTGAAGACCAAGTATACAGCTGCACGATTGGCCGAAATATACATGGAGCATATTGTGTGTCGACATGGAGTCCCTAAGAAGATAGTCTCGGATAGAGGTTCTCAATTTACCTCCAGATTTTGGTAAAAATTGCATGAAGCTTTGGGAACGAGGTTGAATTTTAGTTCAGCATATCATCCTCAAACGGATGGACAAACCGAGAGGACCAATCAGATTTTGGAGGACATGTTAAGAGCTTGTGCTTTAAAGCATGGGAAAAGTTGGGACAAAAGCTTGCCATACGCAGAATTTTCATACAACAATAGTTACCAAGCAAGCTTGAAAATGTCACCATATGAAGCGCTTTATGGGAGGAAGTGTAGGACACCTTTATTCTGGAATGAGGCAGGAGAAACTCAAGTATTTGGTCCGGACGTGTTGCAAGAAGCCGAAAAGCAAGTCCAAATAATTCGTGAAAACTTGAGGACTGCCCAATCAAGGCAAAAAGGCTATGCGGACAATAGGAGAAGGAAATTAGCCTTTGAAATAGGAGATTTTGTTTACCTCAAGGTGTCACCAATGAGAGGTCATAAGAGGTTTAACATAAGAGGCAAGCTTGCACCTCGTTATATTGGACCATTCAAGATTTTGGACAAAAGAGGAGAAGTAGCATATAAGTTAGAGATGCCAGCTCATCTTTCAGACGTACATGATGTGTTTCATGTTTCCCAGCTCAAGAAGTGTTTGAGAGTACCGGAAGATCAAGTGCCAATGGAAGAATTGGAGCTAGAGGAAGATTTAACTTATGCCGAGCAACCGGTCAAGATCTTGGAAACCAAGGAGAGAGTCACAAGGAACAAGGTGATTCGATGGTGCAAAGTCCAATGGAAGCACCATACCAAAAAAGAAGCAACTTGGGAGCTAGAAGATGATCTCAAGAAGGAATTTCCCAATCTCTTCTCTTCCGCGTCGAATCTCGAGGGCGAGATTCATTTTAAGGGGGGTAGGTTTGTAACACCCTCATTTTCATGCATCATGCCCTACATGCACTCATATACATGTTTAACATTAACCCATAACAAGAGGAACAAGTTTAAAATTGATTTGGAACAAAACCGCACTTAAAAATGTAGGAAAGTGCGGACTAGTCCGGTTTTGCTGAGGACTAGTCCGATTTCTCTCAGTCTAAAAACGGACTTGTCCGTTTTTTCTGCGGATTAGTCCGATATTTGCCCCTGAAAAACTTCGGACTTGTCCGATTTTGTGCGGACTAGTCCGGTATTCCATGAATCTTTGAAAAATTGCTAAGTCCCTGGACTTTTCCGGACTAGTCCGGTGTTCCAGCGGACTTGTCCGTTTTCCTTTCTGACTAAGATCGGACTTGTCCGATTTTTAGCCAGACTTGTCCGATTTTCTCTCTGGACGACTTCGGACTAGTCCGGTCCTGTCCAGACTTGTCCGATATTTCGTGACTCCGAGATTGACCTTTTGTTTTACGACTTGTTTCTTGGGTTTCACGTCAAGTGGGCCTAGGGACGTCGTGCCCAACTCTTTTAGAGCCCATGTGGGACTCTAAACCGGCCTCTACTCATCCCAAACTCGAAATCCATCTAACCCTAGCCTCCACCCCTATATAAACAACCCCACCCCCTGGTTTGACATCTATTTGCCACTTTTCCACCCACCCAAACCCTAGTTCGTGGGGAGCCACCATCAAGGAGGGAGGAGAAGATCCCAAACAAGAGGAAGAAGAGGAGGAAACGAAGGAGGACCAAGATCTCCACCAAGTTTCGTCCTTCACCCCCAATTCATCTCCAAGTTCATCACCAACCCTAGATCATCAAGATCCAAGTGTTACCTCCAAGTTTCTTGGTTCATTGGAGTTCTAAACACCTGGTATACCTCCTATTCTCTTTTCCTTACGTGAATTCAACCCCTAATCTCCAAATTCACGTCGATCTAGAAAATCCTAATTTGCTGATCTCGTCAAGTGCGGACTTGTCCGGTCCCTAGCAGACTAGTCCGATCTTTCTGGTTAAATTGTGTTGAATTAATTCCAAAATTTGATCTAATCGACCCCAAACCTGTATAAACTTGTTAAAATCTATCAGAGCTAGTTAGTGATCATTAAAAGCAATCTAGTAACAAGTTATACCTTGCATTTGCATCAATCATGCATGTCATGTCACATTGAGTAATATTTGTGCACTCTTTGATTGTGTTCTTATCTCGTATGTTTATTGTGTGGATTAGATGGATTTGCGCTAGAGAGTGCCGCGGAGGATCTACAGCATCAAGAGTTTGAAGGCTTTGACCCTAATCAACAGCAAGAGCAAGGCAAGTGTCCTTGAAGCATATTGATCCTGTTTTTAAAATAAATGTTTTGTTTGCAAAACTGCATGCTTGTGTCAAATTGATGGGAAATCCTATGGTAGGAAGTTTACTAGATTTGCTAAACCACCCTTGTCACCTGGAATTTATGGTAGAGAGTCGGAAAGGGTTTTTACCTTTTTGCTTCGCTTAATCAACTTGGATGGGAAACAACTATATCACTCAATTTAATTATGCATGGATGAGATTATGGTTAACATGAACTGGTTAAACATGGTATGGTAATGGATGATCTAAGCAAGCCTGGTATGTGGATGGGTTGGATGTTATGGTGGTTTGCTTGCTTTAGATCTAAGGACTGGTTCATGCGAGAATAAGCCAGGACTACAGTGCCACCACGAGGCCAAGTAAATGTTTGGACCATTGTGGATGCTTGGGGAAGGGGTAGTCAGATTGGGTTTGTTGATGATTGGTGGGACTACCCTGGGATCCGAATGGCTCAAGAGGGGGCCCTTGGTTGAAGATGTGCTCAGTTGGAGGCATCGCCACCGGTGAAACCTCAGTGGGGTCTAAATAGGCTAGTAATCCCTTTGTAAAGGCTATTTTGTGATCTCTTGGCCACACACCAATGGAAGTGTGTAATGTGACCGACGGGTCATGGGCATAAGGGAGGTTCTTAGTCGCCGAAGGGTGATGAAATCACGAACACGTGGGTAAAGAGGTACAAACTCTGCAGAGTGTTAAATAAAACTATCATGATAGCCGTGCTCCCGGTTATGAGCGCCTGAACAACTTCCATGATTAGAGGGAAATTAGAATTTGGGATGGTTATGGTTGGGTAATGGTTACGGTTGATATTATGGTTATGGTTTGGTGATGGTTATGGATGGTTATGGATTAATCTCTGGTAATGAATATGGTTATTAGCAATGGTGAAATCTGTACTTATTGATGATGGTAATGAATTCAGTTTGGTATTATGGTATTACTCGTGATTATGATTGGTTTATTTCACATACTTATACTATATTGCTTTTCAAATGTTTTAATGTACTTTTCAGCACTTTACCATTATTATTGTCGTCATTTGAATCAGCCACATGTCATACTTTCCACACTTGCTGAGTACGACATGTACTCATTCTTGCAATCCCCACCCCAACAGTTGCAGGTCAGGACTGGGATTTTAATGGCGATAATGCGGAGTTCTAGGCCGTGTCTACCGTCAGCTTTGCCTGTGGTGTTGATTGGAGCTGCGCATACATACCCTATCGCTTATGCTGCATAGTTGCTTAGTTGTTTAATTAGTTTATTTCCGCTGCATTAGTTGAACTTGTCATTAATTTTTCATTAGAGCTTGTATTCGAGGATTTACTGAATTATGTAATAAGAGTACTTATTTAATAATTTGAGCTGTGGTATTTTTCTGTATACTCTGTTGTGATTGCACTCGTATATGTGTGATGAACATCCTGGACACACATATGCATTAGCTTGGTTCATTTTCGGAATCGGGCGTCACAGTATTAGTTTATCTTAAAATTGCACAAGCGACATAATTATTTTTCATGAAATGCAAGTACTTTTATTGTGTAGAACTCACCACCATGAATATATTAAAATTAGTTATATATTTTTTGGAGTAATATATGTTTTTTTATTTTATACAAAATTTTAAATGAACTAGTCTTGTATATAGTCAACTGCTCCGGGCTGCCTTGTTTCAAGCTAAAAGCAGTTTCGCACAGCGGCTGAGCAGCTTGCATATGCTGATATGCGGGACGCTGGCGGGAGTAGCAGAACGCCGCTTTACGTAGCGGGATTTTGCGGGACTCACCCGGACGGCCGCTAACGTTTTGCGGTGCATGCGAGACGCATGGCGGCCAGCCGCGTCCCGTCCCACTTGCATCCCTAGTGCGTGCTGGATGAGCTAGTGGATGCCATGCCACTGGACTTCTGTGATCGCGTGCGCTCTGTGTTCGTGTTCTATGCTCTGTGTAAGGTTCTACGTGTAGCTTGTTACTTCAGTCACCCCTAAAAATTTGTCGCTTTTTAGTTTATTTTTGAACTACAAAGCAACATTTTTTTAGGGATGAAGGGAGTATGTCGATGTTCTGCTGTCATGTTCCCGTGGGCTCTTCTATGAGTCACGTCGTCTGTGTCCTGGGTTGCGCCTACATGGTTGCACCTTTGTTAGAGTCCGTGGCCGTGTCTAGTGTCGCTAGTGCGTTGCATCTAGTCGTTCGTGTTGGTTGTCAAGCTGCGGTCTTAGACGTTTGTGACAGTTTGGTACTCACGAATCTAGCATGAGTCGCAACGTTAACGTAATCGAGGTGGTGTCTTGAAAGTTGGAACGTTCGTGTTTTAGGTGAGCCATCCAAATGCACCAAGGTCTGCGGCGCTCTCTACTTCGTGGAGTGTCACTCAGCAACTACGCAAGAATCAGTACGGGACTTGGTGCAGGCAGGGCGGACCTACCGGGTGTGTGTGGGGGGCACTACATGAAACCATGAATAGGGTGTCGGTTTTAATAGATGTGTCGGTCCGGACGCGTTTAACGCGTCTAAGAGTGTCAGTTTAAGGTAACCGACACCTATAAGTTAGAGATGTCGGTGTTTTTGAAGAAACTGACACACATAATAGATGCGTCGGCCGAACCTGTCGGTACCCTGGGTACCGTATACCCCTTGAGATTGCAAAGATCTCAAGGAAATGACATCTACCTGATTTGAAGACCTTCGGAGGCCCACATATCAGATATAACCGGACCCGCTTTTCCAACATGGTTAGTCCCAGAGTCGCCACGTGTACCATCAAACCGGAGCTACCGCCCACAAGGGGGAAGCTCCGGGCTATGTACCATAACGGCACCTCTGGACCTAACCCCAGACCGAGGGAAGCTCCAGAACTGACACGTGTCTGATAGCACTGGACCTATCTGTTCCCCACGGTATGCTCCAGAGCTGCCACGTGTCCGACCATCGGATCTTCAACCTCAAACCTCCAGAAGACTTCACAATGGCTCCGGATCTTCAAAGGGGAATCAAGGACTTCAAGACCCGATTAAGTGTCATTAATACTATGTTAATGACACACGATCACACGACCTTAATTACCAGTAACGGTGCTGTCAAAGCCCGTAACTCGGTCATTAAGGGTAATTAAGTGCATCAAATGTGTATCAATATTAGTAACCACCGGGACCACATGTCGGGCCAGGCCATCTTGTAACGGCCTGTCCTTGTACTATAAAAGGACAGGCCGACGATACATAGGACACACGCTCACTCTACGCTCACTCTATGCTCACTCTACGCTCACTCTAGGCTCACTCTACGCTCACTCTACGCTCACTAGACTGATCGGACCTGCTCTGATCTGATCGTTGAGTTCATACATCCAATACAACACCAACACATCCCGTGGAGTAGGGTATTACGCTCAGGCGGCCCGAACCACGTAAACCTTCGTGTTTCTTGTGTCATTTAACATTTCACCTTCTTGAATCTCCGCGCGCCCACACCGAACTTCAAACTCCGCAAACACTTTAGCAGTGTCGGGAGATCTGCCTGATCAAAACCACCGACAGTTGGCGCGCCAGGTAGGGGCGCCTGAGATTTCAAGAATGGTGAACTCAGCTGCTGGATCATCCAACGGTCATCCCGCTGTTCAAGCTGTTGGGGGCAAACCCTCCAATATGCAGCCACCAGTAGGAACCTCTGTTCCAGCAGGAGTCACACTACCACCACCGCCGCCTCCACCAGCAAATCAAGCTGGGCAGCGCGATGGTGCACCAGCGTCAATCACTGCGTCGGCAAATCATGACAATCCGGAACACGCACTCCATGCAGCACGTGCTCTTCTTCAGCACCCACCACCTCCGGATGCATCCCGGGATGCACTGGAGCAGTGGAGGGCCGATGTGGCAGAGAAGTATCGCACTGAGAAGTTGGTCTTTGATGTTGCTCAGATCAACTTACCTTTCAACGCCATCTTGGGCAGGCCTGCCTTGTACAAATTCATGACAGCTGCTCATTATGGCTACTTTGTGTTAAAGATGCCAACACCAGTAGGCGTTCTCCGAATCCGCGAAGATCGCACTGCCAGAGTGACTGCTCTGGAAGAACTTCATGCGCTTACTACGGTGCAAGAGGAGGACTCCAGACAGGAGCAAGCTCCAAAACCCCCGAGCATTCGTCAGCGAGGCTCGACTTCTGCACCTTGTGTGCAGCCAAGCGGCGACACCAACATTCCCGTCAAAGTCGTCCAAATCGGTTCCGATGCCACTCAGACCACCCGTATATCGGGGGGACTGAATGACAAATAGGAACTCGCGCTCATCGCTTTCCTCCGGGATAATGTCGACGTGTTTGCCTGGCAACCGTCACAAATGCCTGGGATCCCCAGGGAAGTGATTGAGCACCGTCGGTACCCTGGAAACCGTACACCCCTTGAGGTTACAAAGATCTCAAAGGAAAGTCATCTACTTGATTTGAAGACCTTCGGAGGCCCACATGTCAGATATAACCGGACCCGATTCTCCAATATGGTTAATCCTAGGGTCGCCACGTGTACTATCAAACCGGAGCTACCGCCCACAAGGGGGGAACTCCGGGCTATGTACCGAAATGGCACCTCCGGACTTAACCCCAGACCGAGAGAAGCTCCGGACCTGACACGTGTCAGGTAGCTCCGGAGCTACCTGTTTCCCACAATATGCTCCAGAGCTGCCACGTGTCCAACCGTCGGATCTTCAGCCTCTAACCTCCGGAAGACTCCACAATGGCTCCGGATCTTCAAAGGGGAATCAAGGACTTCAAGACCCGATTAAGTGTCATTAATACCATATTAATGACACACAATCGGATGACTTTAATTACCAGTAACGGTACTGTCAAAGCCCATTACCCGGTCATTAAGGGCAATTAAACATGTTGAATGAATATCAATACTAGTAACCGCCGGAGCCACATGTCGGGCCAGGCTAACTTGTAACGACCTGCCCTTGTACTATAAAAGGACAGGCCGACGACACATTCAGGGAGGCGACACACACGCCATTGATACTCGTCACAAGCTCATACAACTAATACAATACCAACACACCCGTGGAGTAGGGTATTACGCTCAGGCGGCCCGAACCACGTAAATTTCCGTGTCTCCTGTGCTATTCATAATTCACCTTCTTGAATCTCCGCGCGCCCACACCGAACATCAAACTCCTCTAACACTTTAGTTGTGTCGGGAGATCTGCCGGATCCAAACCACCGACAGTTGGCGCGCCAGGTAGGGGCGCCTGAGATTTCGAGAATGGTGAACTCAACTGCTGGATCATCCAACGGTCATCCCGCTGCTCAAGCTGCTGGGGGCAATCCCTCCAATATGCAGCCACCAGCAGGAGCCTCAGCGGCAGCAGGAGTCACACTGCCACCACCGCCGTCTCCACAAGCAAATCAAGCTGGACAACGCGATGGTGCACCGGCGTCAGTCACTGCATCAGGAAATCAAGACAACCCGGAACACGCGCTCCATGCAGCGCGTGCTCTTCTCCAACGCACACCACCTCCGGATGCATCTCGGGATGCACTGGAGCAGTGGAGGGCTGATGTGGAACATTTGGTTGCAGCAGCAGCCGACCGCATCAGCAACCAGGGTCCTCCTCCTTCAGGACGGGCCCCGTCGCAGCAACGGACCTTGTCTGGTAGACTTGGTCTGCACGTCTCCAACAACAGGAGACGAGCTGCATCACAGCAGGTGACGTCGTTGCCCTCCGGGGCACGACGCACCCACACAGTATCCAGGCTTTCGACTCATGACCTCCGGGCGGAGCTTGATCGCCGATACCGTCAACAGGACGGCCGAGTCCATATTGAGCGTGCTCGTGAAAGACGAGAAGCTCAGGACGTTCTTGCTCCTGAAGGAGTGCGAGGAGGCTGTTCAGCCCTGGCCATGCATCTGCGTATGGTCAGGTGGCCACAGAAGTTCCGGCCTCACCTGCCGGAGAAGTTCGATGGGACCGTCAACCCTGTTGAATTTCTTCAGATCTACTCCACTGCTATCTTGGCAGCTGGAGGAAATGAGGCCGTGATGACCAACTATTTCCCAGTGGCTTTGACAGGGACCGCCAGGTCCTGGTTTATGATCCTTCCACCCAAATCCATCAACAGTTGAGAGGAGCTGTGCCTGCAGTTCACTGCCAACTTTGGGAGTTCATACACCCGACCAGACACTGAACTGGACCTTTTTGCAGTCGTGCAAAAAGGGGGAGAATACCTACGATCATTCATCCAGAGGTTCTCTCAGGTACGAAACACTATCCCTTCTATCTCTAGCGCCTCTGTCATTGTGGCTTTCAGACAGGGTGTACGGGATAAGAAGATGCTGGAGAAACTGGCGATCAAGGAGGTCACCAGTGTCACGGAACTCTTCAGCTTGGCCGACAAATGTGCCAGAGCTGCGGAGGGCCATGAGATGCACTCCAAAACAACTCCAGAGGATCACAAGAAATCCTCCAAAGGAGAAGCCGCTACCTCCGGGGGCGGCAAGAAGAAGAAGAAGACCAATGGCAAGAAGAAGTCGTCGGCTGGTACATCCAATGTTGCAGCTGCTACAGCTCCGGGTGGCCGGGGGCCACACCCCGAGAAGCGACCTCGACCATCTTCTGAAGACGGTGGCAAACCCAAGGTGTGGTGTCCAATTCACAAAACGGGCAGCCACAGTTTGGAAGACTGCCAGGAGGTTCAAAACCTTGCCGAGCGCTACAACAAGCGCTAGGAAGAAACTCCTTTCTGACAGAGGGAAGGAAAACAAAAAGTCGATGAAGCTCCGGCTGAAGAGGAGTTAGGTTTTCAGGATCCCAAAAAGGTCCTGAAGGCCGTCTACACCTCCGTCGACGACGATTCCGACGTCTCTGACAACGAGCGTCAGAAGACCATGAACACCATCTTTGGTGGATCATGGGACATCACCTCCCGCCGCGTCATCAAGACTATGCGTCGAGACATGGCTGCTGTAGCCCCTACAGCCAGACCGGAGCCTCATCGGAAGTGGATGGACACAGCCATCACTTTTGATGCTTTGGACTGCCCTTGAAGCATGGTTGGAGCAGGTCAACTGCCTTTGATGGTATCTCCTACCATCAATAACATCCAGCTCCACCATGTCATGGTGGACGGAGGTTCGGGGCTTAACCTCATAAGCTTCGAAGCTTTCACCAAGCTTCAGCTCCAACCTTCGGATCTCCACCCCTCCCGACCTTTCTCCGGAGTAGGTCCGGGAGCCATTACCCCACTCGGGGCTATTACTCTCCCCGTTACCTTCGGGACACGGGAGAAGTATCGCACCGAGAAGTTGGTCTTTGACGTCGCTCAGATCAACTTACCCTTCAACGCAATCTTGGGTAGACCTGCCCTGTACAAATTCATGACAGCTGCTCATTATGGCTACCTGGTGTTAAAGATGCCAACACCAGTAGGCGTTCTCCGGATCCGCGGAGATCGTACTGCCGGAGTAACTGCTCTGGAAGAACTCCATGCACTTACCACAGCGCAAGAGGAGGACTCCAGGCAAGAGCAAGCTCCAAAACCCCCGAGCATTCGTCAACAAGGCTCGACATCTGCACCTCGTGTGCAGCCAAGCGGCGACACTGACATCCCCGTCAAAGTCGTCCAAATTGGTTCTGATGCCGCTCAGACCACCCGTATATCGGGAGGATTGAACAACAAATAGGAACTCGCGCTCATCGCTTTCCTCCGGGCTAACGTCGACGAGTTTGCCTGGCAACCGTCACAAATTCCTGGGATCCCCAGGGAAGTGATTGAGCACAATCTGAAGATCTACCTTGACGCCCGACCTGTGCACCAGAAACCTCGGAAGCAATCTGTAGAGCGACAGAACTTCATTCGACAAGAAGTGAAGAAGTTGCTCGAAGTTGGATTCATCCGAGAGGTCTTCCACCCAAAATGGCTGGCAAACCCAGTCGTTGTGCCTAAGGCCGGTGGGAAGCTTCGGATGTGTATCGACTACACAACACTAAATAAGGCATGTCCAAAAGATCCATTCCCACTACCTAGAATAGATCAGATAGTGTATTCCACCTCCGGGTGTGAATTACTGTGTTTCCTAGACGCGTATTCTGGGTATCATCAAATCAGAATGTCTAGGGAAGATGAAGAGCATACCTCTTTCATCACAGTAGATGGATTATACTGTTATACAGCCATGCCATTTGGTCTCAAGAATGCGGCTTCAACCTTTGTACGAGCTATGTACAAAACCTTTGAAGACCTCATTAGAGACATAGTGGAAGTGTATGTTGATGACATCGTGGTCAAGGTCAAGAACAAGGAGTCACTCCTCGACACCTTGCAGGTTGTCTTCGATAAGTTGCGGGTCACCCGCACAAAGCTAAACCCAGACAAGTGTGTCTTCGGGGTTAGTTCCAGAAAACTTCTTAGTTTCCTGGTAAGTCACCGGGGCATAGAAGCTAATCCGGCGAAGATCAAGGCCATTGAAGACATGCGACCACCAGCCTGCATCAAAGATGTCCAAAAGCTAATTGGATGTCTAGCAGCCCTCAGCCGGATCATTTCAAGACTGGCGGAACAGGCACTCCCCTTCTTCAAGCTATTGAGGAAGTCCAGACCATTCCAATGGTCTGAAGAAGCAGAAAAGGCGTTCCAGGAGCTAAAACAGTTCCTCACCACCCTACCAACTCTGGTAGCTCCGAATCTCGGTGAGCCTTTGTTGCTTTACATTTCAGCTACTGACGAAGTCGTCAGTATGGTCTTGGTCGCGGAAAGACCAGAACTACCCCATACTCAGGGATCCAGACCCCTTCGGGAGGGTCCGGAGGTTCCTGAAAGTGAGTCTGGGTCCCAGCTCCCAGACTCGAATCCACAAGAAGTTGCTTCAGAAGACCCAGACCCCTCTAGGAGGGTCCAGGTCACTTCTGAAGAAGCTCCGGGTTCCTCCAGCCAGAACCCGGAGGTCCCCGAAGAAAATCCGGATCCCTCCGGGAGGATCCGGGTCAGTGAAGAGGAAGCTCCGGGCCCCTCCGGGAGGGTCCGGACCATTCAGCGCCCAGTGTACTTCATTAGTGAAGTACTACATGATGCCAAGACTCAATACCTAGAGGCGCATAAGCTGTTCTATGCAGTTCTTATTGCCTCCAGGAAGCTTCGCCATTATTTCCAAGCTCACAAAATCACAGTGGTGACCTCTTACCCACTTCGAGCAATTTTGCATAATCCCAATTCAACTGGGAATATTGCAAAGTGGGCAGCAGAATTGGCGGAATTCGATCTCGAATTCATTTCAAGGCAAGCAGTCAAGAGTCAAGCATTGGCAGACTTCGTGGCGGAATGGACTCCCTCTCCATCAAACCCTGGGGGCCCCAGTGAGCAGAAGTCGGAACATGAAGCTCCGGTCTTCACCGAGCCTCATTGGACCCTCTACTTCGATGGCTCCATGCAAAAGCAGGGGGCCGGAGCTGGAATCCTTCTCCTCGCACCAACCGGGGAGAAGGTAAAATACATGGTACACTTTGACTTCAAGGCGACCAACAACATGGAGGAGTACGAAGCACTCATCTACGGACTAAAGGTGACACTGTCATATGTGTCAAGCAACTGCTGGTCAAGAGAGATTCATAGCTCATCATTAAGCAACTGAAGGGCAAATGCTCTTGCAACAATCTTCAGCTAGCTGCTTATCTCCTTGAAGTCCAGAGGCTTCAGAAGGACTTCGAAGTCCTAGATCTCCACCATGTCCAGCGTGTCCACAACGCTGATGTAACATCCCGTATTTTATAAATAAATAAATCATGTTTATACATTAACCTAGTACGTAAATAAGTAAATATATTTAAATAAAATAATAAAAATCTGTTAGTCAAATAATTTAATTATGTGACCAGCAAGCGTCCGCCCTTGACGCGCGCTCTTTATTAGCCTCTTAGTCTGTGCGCCGCGAACCGCGACCGTAGCGTCCCATCGACTGAGCCGCGCCATGCGCTAGCCGACGCACTGCCCCGGCAGACTCGGCGTGCACGCCGGCGGTGATTCCATTGCCGTGAGACCCGCGCCACCGCATGCACACGCAAAGGAGCGACCAGAGCTTGAGCATATCTGCTGTGAAATTAATTCCTTCATCTACCCAATTACCTACCTACCAATCTTCTGCCTGTATAAAATATCTACCCAGCCTCCTAGTTCTTATCCTCACTC
The DNA here is from genome assembly GCA_036927565.1 of Tuctoria greenei. Classification (NCBI taxonomy): domain Eukaryota; kingdom Viridiplantae; phylum Streptophyta; class Magnoliopsida; order Poales; family Poaceae; genus Tuctoria; species Tuctoria greenei. The sequence goes on along the minus strand of JAYESD010000004.1, from coordinate 17,113,706 downwards.
GTCTCCACCGTTTCTCCCGTACAGCGCAGCCGAGCGTTGTTCTCTGGCGAGGAGTCGTCTCTGCTTCAGCTGGTTCCAAGGTAAGCCCTCACCGTTGCAGCAGCAAGTTTCCATAGTCACCTCCCAGATCTGCACCTCCAGAGAATGAGTTTGGTCTGTGCTTGCTTTTCCCATAATTTTTGGCCACCATCTGCCTCTATTTTCCTCCCTGACCGAAGCTCCTGAGCAGCCATGGCTGCCGGTACTGAGGAAGACGAACTCTCTGTAGCGTCCCGTAGGAGGTCGTTGTTAGCTGGGCTTACCGGTATAGTAGATCCATGTATTAGCTGGCCCATCATTAACTAAACGTTGATTAGTCCTGGTGGCCCACGCTCCATGCAGCAACAAGGCTGCTGCCTCACGTACGTATCCAAGTACATCAGCCCATAAACATATGAAGCCCACGCCGGAACCAAGCACAGCAGCTAACCCCCCTCTTATTAGTAGTTATTAGTACTTAATTAGTGGGCTTACTTGTGTCAGCACAGGCCTAAAGAGCAGGAGCGTTTCGGCCTTGCAGCAAACCAACGAGACCAGCAACCATTTTCCTAGTTATTTTATTTTTGAAATTTATCTAGCCATCACATTGTAGAAGCTGTAAATCACTCTTACGAACTCCGTTTAACATGATTCTTCCTCTAAAAATCATATTAATCATTATATACTCAATACGACTATTTTTGTGTGAGGTATTGAATAGATATTTGTTTTGCTTGCATGTTTGCTTGTGTGCGCGTGTGTCGACTCAGAGCAAGTGCCGGAGGAGAACCCGGAGCCGCAACAAGACCAGGAGAACTACGCCGCGGAAGACAGTAGTGAAAGCAAGTTGCATTGCCCCTTTCTTTGTCATGTTGCACCTATGTGAGGATTATCCGTTGTTATCAAATATACTATATTATTGCATTTGCGAGTACTAGTGACTCGAGTGACAGAGAGAAGCCATGCTGATTTTTATGATTGCATATTGATATGATGCCATGATGTTGATGATGGTGTTGATGGTACATTGGGTGAGGGCAGACTGGATATTGAGACTAGGGCAGACGGGTTGGTGTTCGATAAGGCTACCGTGGCGGTAGACTTACAGTTCGGGCTTGGTATATGGTGGCTGCCCTGGTGAACCTTAAGGACCGAGTTGTTTTGACATCTCACTTAACTTTTTCAGTATATCCACATGATCCTGTATGGGCAGGGCGTAGCCTAATCCTAGTGGCTATCCCTGACAATCGTCCACGGTGGATGGTTCTTGGGTGTGGACTGATCTGAGTCATGACCCGGGGTTTGAGGGAGACTGTATAGGGTGATGCTCCGACTAGATGTCGGTTATGGCGAACTATCTTTGGATAGTTTTGTGCGTGTGTGTTGTGTACAACCTCTGCAGAGTGTAAAATCCGTTCGAACTAGCCGTGTCCTTGGTAAGGGACGGGTTATGGTGTGGTCCTGACAACTAGCAAGCTACCTACTGTGATTTTGAGATGATGGATGTCTCTGGGTGAGACGTTTGGTTGCATTGGGTTGCATTATTATTTGTGCATCACATTAATATCTTGCTGTGTACCTTCGTACTCAAACGTTGCTAATATCTTCAGAGGATCCTGACTTTCTGCCGGAGGACTTCGAGTAGGGTCGCGTCCGCACTCAAGTGGCGAAGGTGGAACCATGTGCGAGGAGGAGCTAATCGCCTCCGTGATGTTGACTATTATCACGTTCCTGTTAGCTGTTATCGTTATTATCCATAAGACTATTCTGCTGTAATAAAGCTCTGTATGATTTGGTTCCACTTGGATTGTAATATATTGTACCGAACCTAGTTTCTGGTATTATATTACAGGTTTAGTTCCGATCATCGGGTCGGGATGCCTCAAGTGGTATCAGAGCCATACTTGGCTGTAGGATGCGGACCCTAGTACGTAAGTGACTGTAGGAGACGTATACTGACTTTACTATAGGAACCATTGGACTTTAGAGCCTTGGTGATAGTTTTTGCTCTTAACTAATCATTGTGCCATGTTCTGAGCCAGATGGCCGACGATCGCATCACTACCTTCTGCATCAATGAAGATGGCTTCCCCAAGGTGCTCTATGGTGCAACCTTCCGACTTGGTATTATGGATCGCCCGGAGTACGTGGGTCATGAGTTTATGGAGCATGGAACTGAAAGTTGTGAGGTCACGGTGCACATTGGTGCCAGTGACAAATTCCTGGAGATGAAGCCATGGAACGTCACCGCTACCGGATGCCGCATGAAAGACACTTGTCAGCTTGTTGCCCGCAAAGCTCTGAAGTACCTGTGCCACATGTTTGATTGGCATCTGGGTTCCACACCCATGAAGTATTTCCCACCACTGGATCGGACTCGTCCTGCCTGGACAGCAAGGATCCGCAACCTGGAAGGCCTTGGGTCTACTGAAGATGATCCCACCATTGTTGCTATGTCCGGCTACTTGTTGAGCTTGGATGACTTGTGCGACCTGCAGAACCAGCGTGTGAAGACCCTCATCAAGCGCGCGGAGGCATTGGAAACTCGTTGGCGGAAAGCTAAACTAGCATTAGCAAAGGCTGACGCCCGTACTGCTAGCGCCGAAAACCGTGTTGCCCTGGTCGAGGAGAATCTCAGGGAGCAGGAAGACCGCCACAGCCAACTACTTAGGGGTGTCTACCTCGTGGAGCGAGCCAAGCGCAAGGACCGCCAAGCCATCGCAACTGCTGAACCGCTTATCCTGGAAGGAGTTCCAATGTATCACCTGTCTAGCCCTCGTAGGAGGATTCGTGAGCCTGTGCCACTCACCCCTCCGACGTCGCCTCGTGGAGGTGAAGAGGAAGATCCTGAAGATCACACCACAGGACCCAGTAGTCAGGCAGAGGTCCCAGCTGATCCTTAAGAGGACAGACCTAGGGACGACATGTCCTAATGTATCATGTATCTGTTTTTTTTTTAATGAATGAATGTTTGGTGTGTTGCTTGCAATGCTTGATGTTTGTGTGCTTTGCATGGTATATATAATAATATATATTGATATGTGTATATATAAAAGCACATCGATAAATAATGAATATTATCCTTAAGTAAAGCAATGTTATTAAAATCAACTGTTGGCTAATACTCACCCTCCTTGTCACAGATGTCTTGCCGTACGAACCGAGGTAGGGTAGGGCAGGAAGTGAACCAAAATCTCCCTGATCAAAATGCCCCAATCCTTCTGGGCGGAGCACAACCAGAAGAGTCGGCGAACAGTACACCCGCAGCACCACTACCACCACCGCCACCCCCTCCACAAGCGCCCGTTTATGACTTGACTGCTATCTTGGACCGTCAGAATCGACTTCTGGAGATGCTGACGAACACACTTGGTGCTCAAGGCAATCTGGGCATGAACCACCATCAGCCAGCACCTCAGGGCAACCACCAGATCACAGACTTCAGTAGGATGAACCCACCTAAAGTTGCTGGATCTAATGATCCCATTGAAGCAGATGATTGGTTGAGAGAGATTGAGATGAAGCTCGAGGTTGTACATGCAAATGATATGGATAAGGTTCTGCTAGCAGTGCAACAACTGAGAGGACCTGCTTTAGCTTGGTGGCAGAGCTATAGAGATATGAATGCAGATGCTAAGACCATGATATGGGAGGATTTTGTAAGGCTGTTCAGAGATCATCACATTCCTAGCAGTGTGGTGAAGATGAAACAGGAGGAATTCAGGAATCTGCACCAGGGAGGTATGACCATGATGGAATACCTACATAGTTTCACAAGTTTATCACGCTACGACCCTAGTACTGTGGACACTGATGAGAAGAAGCGGGATGCCTTCCTGCGTGGCATTAATCCAGAGATTAAGACCTTGGTTGGAGCATCTGTCTACCCAAATTTCAACACCATGGTGAATAGAGCTATCATCACAGAGAAGAATAAGAAGGATGAGATGCAGGAGAGGAAGAGGAAGTTTGAGAGTCACAAACTGTCCCAACAAGCAAAGTCTCAGAAGACTTATCAACCGACTTATTCTGGACAGCGGACCCAACAGTTTGCTTACTCTATGCCGAGGCAGCAACAACCAGCTTACTCAGGTCAGATGACCCAGAGTGGAGTTTCCAACAGGGCACCGTCCACCACATTCAGACAGCCAATGCACTCTGCCAAACCTCAAGATTCCTTCAAACCCCAACAATCTGGAGTGAGTCGAATGGGTGACCAGAGGATTTGTTACAATTGTCGTGAACCTAGTCACATTTCTCCTTATTGTCCCTACAAAAATAAACCAGTAGCCTCAACGTTCTCGAACTCAGTTAATGGACCAAGGCAACCAGCTGGAGGAAGTCGTGGACCACCCTCTAGGATGCCACCGACCTTCGGAAAAGCCACGGTGAACCACGTCTACACCGAGGAGGCAGATGCAGCACCAAGAGTGTTACTCGGTGAGTTTTTGGTTCAGTCAGTCTTAACTTCAGTGCTATTTGATTCTGGTGCATCACACTCGTTCATATCATCACACTTCATTGAGTCGAATGATATATCAGCAGTGGCCCTTAAGAGGCCTTTAATAACCAAATCACCGAGAGGTTATATACCCTGCCATCTAGGAGTTAACCATATCCCTTTGAATCTAAGTGGGGTAGTATTCTTTGTCAACCTAGTAGTGCTTGACTCCCATGGAATTGATGTGATCCTTGGCATGGATTGGTTGGTCAAGTGCAAAGGAACCATAACTTGTGCAGAAAGGTTGTTGACGGTGACCAACCATGAAGGAAAGACTATCACATGTCATGTCCAACCTAGCATATCAGAACGAATGATAAATCACATGAAGGTTACAACACTTCAAGGAATAGCAGTAATCAGAGAGTATGCTAACGTGTTCCTAGAAGAATTACCAGGCATGCCACCAGAAAGAGAAATTGAGTTCTCCATTGAACTAGTTCCCGGAACTGCCCCAATTGCTAAGAGATCTTACAGGATGGCTGCCCCAGAACTAGCAGAGTTAAAGAAGCAATTAGATGAGCTGCAAGAAAAGGGATATATTAGACGTAGTGCATCACCATGGGCTGCACCGGTCCTCTTTGTAGAAAAGAAGGATAAAAGCAAGAGGCTATGTACGGACTATCGAGCTCTTAATGCGATGACCATCAAAAACAAGTATCCTCTACCTCGGATAGATGATTTGTTTGACCAGTTGAAGGGAGCTAAGTTCTTCTCAAAGATTGACTTGAGGTCTGGATACAATCAAGTGAGGATCAGGCTTGAGGATATACCCAAGACTGCATTTGTGACTCGCTATGGACAGTTTGAGTACACAGTGATGTCCTTTGGACTAACCAATGCTCCAGCTTACTTTATGACCTTGATGAACCGAGTGTTCATGCAAGAACTAGACATGTTTGTTGTTGTCTTCATTGATGACATTCTGGTCTATTCACGCAGTGAAGAAGAACATGCACAACACCTGCGTGTTGTCTTGGAACGACTTCGAAGTCACCAGTTGTATGCCAAGTTTAGCAAATGTGAGTTTTGGTTAAGGAAGGTTAGCTTCCTTGGACATGTTCTCACAGCTGAAGGAGTTGCAGTGGATCCAAAGAAAGTTGAAGATGTGTCATCTTGGAAGCAACCGACATCAGTTAAGCAGATTCGTAGTTTTCTCGGTTTAGCCGGATACTACCGCAGATTCATTGAAGGATTCTCTAAGCTTGCTCGACCAATGACAGAATTGCTCAAGAAGGACAAGAAGTTCATTTGGACTGAAGCTTGCGAACAGAGTTTTTGTGAGTTAAAGCAAAGACTAACCACTGCTCCTGTGTTGATCCTACCAGATATTCATAAGAACTTCGTCATCTATTGTGATTCTTCAAAACGGGGACTCGGATGTGTGCTAATGCAAGAAGGACGAGTAGTAGCATATGCATCTCGTCAGCTAAAGCCACACGAGCAGAACTACCCGACACATGACTTGGAGTTAGGTGCAGTAGTACATGCCTTGAAGATTTGGAGACACTATCTAATTGGAAACAAGTGCGATATTTACACAGATCACAAGAGTCTCAAGTATATTTTTACCCAGTCAGATCTCAATCTGAGGCAACGAAGATGGTTGGAGTTAATCAAGGACTATGATTTGGAAATCCATTATCATCTGGGTAAAGCCAATGTGGTAGCGGATGCCCTCAGCAGGAAAGCCTATTGCCACCACTTGGTAACACAAATACCACAGCTATGTGATGAGATGTGTAAGTTGAACCTAAGAGTCATACCCCACTCTTGCAGTTACAACCTTAGTGTTCAGCCTATGCTCGAAGAGCAAATCAAGAAAGCGCAACATGAGGATGAAAAGTTGATGGAGATCAAGGGACAGACCGGTGAAAACAAAGCTCCAGATTTTAGAGTTGATAGGAATGGAATATTGTGGTTCAAGAAACGGTTGTGTGTGCCTTCACAAGGTCACTACTGAAACACCATCATGGATGAAGCTCATAACTCTGCATACTCTATACATCCTGGAGCTACCAAGATGTACTTGGATCTCAAAGAGAAGTATTGGTGGGTTGGCATGAAAGGCGATGTAGCTCGATTTGTGGCCTGTTGTGATGTATGTAAGAGAATCAAAACTGAACATCAGAAGCCGAGTGGCCTACTTCAGCCGTTACCAATTCCAGTGTGGAAATGGGATGAGATAGGAATGGACTTCATCACTGGCTTACCAAGAACCAAGAATAGTAATGATTCCGTATGGGTAGTGGTTGACCGCCTTACAAAGGTCGCACACTTTATTCCCGTGCGCACTACCTATGGTGGAGACAAACTGGCCAAGTTATACATAGATCGTATCGTGAAGCTCCATGGTATACCTTCAAGGATAGTTTCAGACCGAGGTACCCAGTTTACCTCGAGATTTTGGAAAAGTCTTCACAAAGCACTTGGCACTAAGTTGGACTTTAGCACAGCATACCACCCTCAAACAGATGGTCAGACCGAAAGGATCAATCAAATCTTAGAAGATATGTTGAGAGCCGCTGTGCTCACTTATGGTAAAGATTGGGAAGATAGTCTACCATATGCTGAGTTCTCCTACAATAACAGTTTTCAGACCAACATTAAGATGTCCCCATTTGAAGCTCTATACGGAAGGAAGTGTAGGACTCCACTCATGTGGTCTGAAGTGGGAGACCGTATGGTAGAGCGTCCGGATTTCATCGTGGCAGCTGAAGACAAGGTAGCGGAGATCCAAGCCAATATAAAAGCAGCTCAGTCACGCCAGAAAAGCTATGCAGACAAGAGACGACGTGAACTCACTTTTGATATTGGGGATCACGTGTATCTTAAAGTATCACCAATCCGCGGCACGCGCAGGTTTCAAGTGCGCGGGAAGTTGGCACCGCGGTACATTGGACCGTTTCCTATTTTGGGAAGGATTGGAGCAGTAGCATATAAGATCCAGCTACCTGAAGAGATGTCAGGTGTACACAATGTCTTCCATGTATCTCAACTAAGGAAATATCTGCGGTTACCTGAAGAACAAGTGGTCCAAGACACTTTAGATCTGCAGGATGACCTGCGCTATCAGGAGGTGCCAATGAAGATCTTGGATACCGTTACTCGAGGAACACGAACAAGTTCTGTCACTCTGTGTCGTGTTCAGTGGAGTAGACATTCAGAAGCTGAAGCTACTTAGGAGAGAGAAGATGCGCTGCGATCAGAGTTTCCTCATCTCTTTGAAGATTAGCCGAATCTCGGGGACGAGATTCAATTTAAGTGGGGTAGGTCTGTAACATCCCGTATTTTATAAATAAATAAATCATGTTTATACATTAACCTAGTACGTAAATAAGTAAATATATTTAAATAAAATAATAAAAATCTGTTAGTCAAATAATTTAATTATGTGACCAGCAAGCGTCCGCCCTTGATGCGCGCTCTTTATTAGCCTCTTAGTCTGTGCGCCGCGAACCGCGACCGTAGCATCCCATCGACTGAGCCGCGCCATGCGCTAGCCGACGCACTGCCCTGGCAGACTCGGCGTGCACGCCGGCGGTGATTCCATTGCCGTGAGACCCGCGCCACCGCATGCACACGCAAAGGAGCGACCAGAGCTTGAATATATCTGCTGTGAAATTAATTCCTTCATCTACTCAATTACCTACCTACCAATCTTCTGCCTGTATAAAATATCTACCCAGCCTCCTAGTTCTTATCCTCACTCGTCTCCACCGTTTCTCCCGTACAGCGCAGCCGAGCGTTGTTCTGTGGCGAGGGGTCGTCTCTGCTTCAGCTGGTTCCAAGGTAAGCCCTCACCGTTGCAGCAGCAAGTTTCCATAGTCACCTCCCAGATCTGCACCTCCAGAGAATGAGTTTGGTCTGTGCTTGCTTTTCCCATAATTTTTAGCCACCATCTGCCTCTATTGTCCTCCCTGACCGAAGCTCCTGAGCAGCCATGGCTGCCGGTACTGAGGAAGACGAACTCTCTGTAGCATCCCGTAGGAGGTCGTTGTTAGCTGGGCTTACCGGTATAGTAGATCCATGTATTAGCTGGCCCATCATTAACTAAACGTTGATTAGTCCTGGTGGCCCACGCTCCATGCAGCAACAAGGCTGCTGCCTCACGTACGTATCCAAGTACATCAGCCCATAAACATATGAAGCCCACGCCGGAACCAAGCACAGCAGCTAACCCCCCTCTTATTAGTAGTTATTAGTACTTAATTAGTGGGCTTACTTGTGTCAGCAGAGGCCTAAAGAGCAGGAGCGTTTCGGCCTTGCAGCAAACCAACGAGACCAGCAACCATTTTCCTAGTTATTTTATTTTTGGAATTTATCTAGCCATCACATTGTAGAAGCTGTAAATCACTCTTACGAACTCCGTTTAACATGATTCTTCCTCTAAAAATCATATTAATCATTATATACTCAATACGACTATTTTTGTGTGAGGTATTGAATAGATATTTGTTTTGCTTGCATGTTTGCTTGTGTGCGCGTGTGTCGACTCAGAGCAAGTGCCGGAGGAGAACCCGGAGCCACAACAAGACCAGGAGAACTACGCCGCGGAAGACAGTAGTGAAGGCAAGTTGCATTGCCCCTTTCTTTGTCATGTTGCACCTATGTGAGGATTATCCGTTGTTATCAAATATACTATATTATTGCATTTGCGAGTACTAGTGACTCGAGTGACAGAGAGAAGCCATGCTGATTTTTATGATTGCATATTGATATGATGCCATGATGTTGATGATGGTGTTGATGGTACATTGGGTGAGGGCAGACTGGATATTGAGACTAGGGCAGACGGGTTGGTGTTCGATAAGGCTACCGTGGCGGTAGACTTACAGTTCGGGCTTGGTATATGGTGGCTGCCCTGGTGAACCTTAAGGACCGAGTTGTTTTGACATCTCACTTAACTTTTTCAGTATATCCACATGATCCTGTATGGGCAGGGCGTAGCCTAATCCTAGTGGCTATCCCTGACAGTCGTCCACAGTGGATGGTTCTTGGGTGTGGACTGATCTGAGTCATGACCCGGGGTTTGAGGGCGATTGTATAGGGTGATGCTCCGACTAGGTGTCGGTTATGACGAACTATCTTTGGATAGTTTTGTGCGTGTGTGTTGTGTACAACCTCTGCAGAGTGTAAAATCCGTTCGAACTGGTTGTGTCCTTGGTAAGGGACGGGTTATGGTGTGGTCCTGACAACTAGCAAGCTACCTACTGCGATTTTGAGATGATGGATGTCTCTGGGTGAGACGTTTGGTTGCATTGAGTTGCATTATTATTTGTGCATCACATTAATATCTTGCTGAGTACCTTCGTACTCAAACGTTGCTAATATCTTCAGAGGATCCTGACTTTCTGCCGGAGGACTTCGAGTAGGGTCGCGTCCGCACTCAAGTGGCGAAGGTGGAACCATGTGCGAGGAGGAGCTAATCGCCTCCGTGATGTTGACTATTATCGCGTTCCTGTTAGCTGTTATCGTTATTATCCATAAGACTATTCCGCTGTAATAAAGCTCTGTATGATTTGGTTCCACTTGGATTGTAATATATTGTACCGAACCTAGTTTCTGGTATTATATTACAGGTTTAGTTCCGATCATCGGGTCGGGATGCCTCAGCTGAAGCCGACAAACTTTCAACGAAAGCGTCAACCGGAGCTCCGGCTCCTGACGGAACTTTTGTCCGGAGGTTGTCAAAACCCACAACTCAGCCTGCCGAACTGAGCGAAGGGGGCGAGATCAGTATCCCGAAGCTGACGGTCCCGATGGCCCTATTACCATGGCAGCCATCAAGGGTCGTAGGTGCTGCCGGAAGCTCCGAGCAACCCAGCACGCAAGACTCAAATGCTCAAGTTAGTTCTGATGCTTGGATCTCGTAGATCCGGAACTACTTGAAAGACAACATCCTTCCTGACGATGATGTGTCCGCTGATCGGGTAGTCAGATTGGCTAAAAGATACACGTTGGTAGAAGGGGATCTCTACCGGCGCGGTGCCAACGACATCCTAATACGGTGCATCACAAGGGAAGAAGGTTGCGAGCTCCTCGCAGAAATCCATGGAGGCGAGTGTGGGAACCACACGTCTTCCCGCACACTGGTTGGTAAAGCCTTTCGGCATGGCTTCTACTGGCCTACAACACTCCAGGATGCAACTGAGCTGGTGAAGAAATGCGAAGCATGCCAATTTCATGCAAAGCAAATTCACACACCGGCTCAGCCCCTACAAATGATACCTCCTACATGGCCCTTCGCTGTGTGGGGGATGGACATCTTGGGACCTTTCCCAAGAGCCATCGGAGGTTTCAAGTTCCTGTACGTCGCCATTGACAAGTTCACCAAGTGGCCGGAAGCAACTCCAGTTGTGACAATCAACAAGCAATCTGCTATCAACATTTTGCAGTCCATTGTATGCAGATTTGGAGTCCCAAACAAAATCATCACTGATAATGGGACCCAATTCACAAGCTCTGCATTTCAAGGATATTGCGAAGACCTCGGCAATCAGGTTTGCTACGCCTCCGTAGCTCACCCAGCCAGCAATGGCCAAGCCGAGAGAGCAAATGCTGAAATCCTTAAAGGACTCAAAACGCGCACCTATGAGCGCTTGAAAAAACATGGAGCCAACTGGATTGAGGAGCTTCCACCCACTCTCTGGGCCAACAGGACATCTCCAAACCGGTCAACTGGAGAGACACCCTTCTTCCTGGTGTATGGAGCTGAAGCAATCCTTCCTCCAGAAATCACCTTGGGGTCACTCCGGGTCCGGACCTTCGACGAAGCCACGCAGGACCAGCTCCGGCGTGAAGACCTAGACCTCCTTGAGGAGGGAAGGTGCCAAGCAGCTGTTAGTGTGACACCCGGTTCCGAATATGAACCAAGCGTAATGCATATGTGTGCCCAGGAAGTTCATCACACATATACGATTGCAACACAAACGATATACAGAATTTAACCACGTCTTAACTATTAAATAAGTACTTTATTACAATAATCCAATAGTTCACGAATGATAAAACTCTAAATAATGCAGCGGAAAATAAACTAAACAGTATGACTCCAATCCACAGGCAATTGACGACGGTACGCAACCTAGTTCTCCACGTGATCCTCAGGGTACTCCCAATTGTCTCCAGTAGCTGTTGGGGGGATTGCAAGGGTGAGTACATGTTGTACTCAGCAAGTGTGGAAAGTATGACACGTGGCTTACTCAAATGACGAATGTAATAATGGCTAAGTGCTGAAAAGTACAGTAAAACATTTGAAAAGCATTATACCATGTCTATGTGAAACAATCCCATCATAACCATCATATGAACATAATATAAACCATATCCAATTATTGCCAACATCACCATTATCCATGTCCAATTACCATAACTCAAATTCATATCCATGACCATAATCCATAAACCATAACCATAAACCAACCATAACCATAAACCAACCATAACCATTACCAGACCATAACCATCCCAAATCCCAATTCCAACTCTAATCATGTAGGTCATCCAGACGCTCATAACCGGGAGCACGGCTATCATGATAGTTTTAGACACTCTGCAGAGGTTGTACCACTTTATCCACATGTTTGTGATTTCATCACCTTTCGATGACTAAGAAACCTCCATTATGCCATCTCACACTTCCGTAGGTGTGTGGCTAAGAGATCACAAAATAGCCTTTCAAAAGGGACTACTTGTATGTACGGGCCCACTAAGGTTTCACCGGCAGGCTTGAATCTCTATTCTCCCACCCACGGGCCCCCTCGTGTGCCATGCGGATCCCAGGGCAGTCCTCCTCGACTCCCATTCCCCGTGCCATCCAATGGTCCATACAATACTAGCAGCGCTCCTAATTAATCAGCTACGCCGCACCCATACTTGGCCTTGTGGTGGCACTGTAGTCCTGGCATATTCTCGCATGAACCGGTCCTTAGATCTAAGGCAAGCATACCACCATATCATCCAACCCATCCACAAAACCATGCTTGCTTAGATCACCCATCATATTGACCAGTTCACATTAACCAAAATATCATTGGTGCATAACTAAATGTGTAGTGTTGTTTGCCATCCCAATTAATTAAGCGAAGCAAAAAGGTAAAAACCCTTCCCGACTCTCTACCATAAATTCCAGGTGACAAGGGTGGTCAAACAAAACTAGTAAACTTCCTACCATAGGATTCCCATCAAGACACAAGCATGCAAGTTTGCAAACAAAACATTTATTTTAAAATAGGATCAATATGCTTCAAGGACACTTGCCTTGCTCCGGCGGATGGGGTTGCTCAAGTGCTTCGAAGTCTTGATTTTGGAAATCCTCGTATGCGGCCTCTTGAGCACGTTCCTCTACGCGTGATCATACATACAAGAGAACATATACAATCAACATGATGCACACAAAATAATCAACATGCAATGTCATGTATGCATGCACAATTCAATAATTAATTTACTACGGTTGTTTATTAATTAGATGCGAGTAGTTCATATGTGTTCATATGAGTTTACGGGGGTTTTAGGGTGGATTAATGCTGCTGAAAATAAAATTATGGTGCAACTAAAATCAATTTACGCCTATTAGATTCAATATGATCGCTAAAATTCGCATCGGGAACATGGCCTACCGTAGATGCGATGGCTTCGATGATCGCGGGATGGGGACAATGCGTAGACGAAGTAGATGCGCAAGGTCCTCCGGCGGCACGATGACGGCAGCGCGATGTCGACGTCGACCTCCGGCGGACGGTGGCGCCCTCCTCTTTTTCTTCCTCTTCTTCCCCTTCTTTTTCTCCTTTTTCTTCCCTGGGCGCAACCCTCTGGTCCCTGGTGCTTTTCCCGGCGGCTAGGTTTTTCCCTGGGCGATTCTGGCGTCGAGATCGTGAGCTTTTGGTCCCTTTTTATAGGGGCGGCGGGACATGCGATCGGTACCGACTCGGTACCGACCCGGCGCGGGATTCGCGGCATCGGGCGCGGGGCGCTGGGGTGCGGGAGGCCGGGGCGGAGTCGTACCGGGGGCGGGCGACCGAGCCGGGCGGGAGGCGGTTAGCGAGGGGCGGGGTCGCTTACGCGGGGCCGGGCGCTGGCGGGAGTCGGCGCGGCGCGTACGCGGGGCTGCGGGGAGGGGCCCAGAGCGGGGCGCGCGCTCGCGCGCGGGAGATCGGGCTGGCGCGGAGCGGGGCCCAGCGGCGGGGCGCGCCGGGGCAGGCCGGGGCCGCGAGGTGACTCGGCTGGCTGGGCCGCTTGGCCTGGCCGGCGGGTTGCCCCTTTTTTTTCTTTTTTTACTTTCTTTTGTTATATAATTTATTATATATATTTTATATATATATATTATTATTTATATTATATATATATTATCTATTATTAATTATTATAGTATATATTATTAATATTAATATTTTATTTACTTTTATATATTGTTATATATATTATTTATATATACATTTATATATATTATTATTATTATTTTTATACTTATTCCTTATTACAAGTTTTAGGCTATAACTATTATTTTCTTTTTCTTCTTTTTGCTACACATATTTGTATATGCATGTTTTATTATTTTTCTTTTATTCTACTAGTGTTTAATGCATGATCATGTATGCAATGCATGATGCGAAAATTTAGGGTGTTACAAACCTACCCCCCCTTAAAGTGAATCTCGCTCTCGAGATTCGATAGCGTGGAGAAAAGATGAGGGAATTCTGCCTTCAGGTCTTCTTCACATTCCCATGTAGCTTCGGCTTCCGTATGGTGTTTCCATTGCACTTTGCACCAACGGATCCTCCTATTTCTCGTGACCCTTTCCTTTATGTCCAAAATTTTGATAGGTTGCTCGACATAGGACAAATCCTCCTGAAGTTCTAACTCGTCCATCGGCACTTGTTCTTCTGGTACCCTGAGACACTTCTTGAGTTGAGAGACGTGAAATACATTGTGTACATCGGAGAGATACGTCGGCAGCTCAAGTCGATATGCCACTTCTCCTCGTTTGTCCAAAATCTTGAACGGTCCGATGTAATGTGGTACCAGTTTTCCTTTCACGTTAAACCATCGCTGACCTCTGATAGGTGACACTTTGAGGTATACAAAATCTCCAACTTCAAAAGTCAGACTCCTTCGCCTATTATCAGCATAACCTTTCTGTCGAGACTGGGCAGCCTTTAAGTTTTCCCGTATTATTTGGACTTGCCTTTCATCGTCTTGTAACACGTCGGGACCAAACACTTGATTCTCTCCGGTTTCATTCCAAAACAAGGGAGTCCTACACTTCCTTCCGTATAGTGCTTCATAGGGTGACATTTTCAAACTTGCTTGGTAACTATTGTTGTACGAGAATTCAGCGTACGACAAACTTTTATCCCAACCTTTCCCATGCTTTAAAGCACAAGCTCTTAACATGTCTTCCAAAATTTGGTTGGTCCTGTCGGTTTGTCCATCTGTTTGAGGGTGATACGCCGAACTGAAGTTCAACCTTGTTCCCATTGCTTCATGCAATTTCTGCCGAAATCTGGAGGTAAACTGAGAACCTCTATCCGAGACTATCTTCTTCGGTACTCCATGTCGGCACACAATATGCTCCATATACAATTATGCTAGCTTCGCGGTGGTATATGTGGTCTTGACGGGGATGAAATGAGCTGATTTTGTCAATCGATCCACAATAACCCATATTGAATCATAGCCAGACTGAGTTCGCGGTAATCCAACTATAAAGTCCATACCAATCTCTTCCCACTTCCACTCTGGGATTTTCAATGGTCGTAGCAATCCGGCTGGCTTTTGATGTTCAACTTTAACTCGTTGGCACACATCACAAAGTGCAACATATTCGGCTATGTCCTTTTTTATGCTGGCCCACCAATAACATGTCTTTAAGTCCTTGTACATTTTCGTACAGCCAGGATGAATCGAGTAAGGCGAGTCATGTGCCTCCTTCAATATTGTTTCTCGAATATGCCTGACATTAGGTACCACAATCCTCTTTCCAAGCCATAAGGTACCCTGCTCGTCCTCATCAAATCTGAATTCTTTCCCTTCTTGGGTCCTTTCCTTGATTTCCTGTATTTCCTTGTTCTTTGTCTGTCCTTCCCGTATTTCCTGCTCTAATGTTGGGTTGACTTTCATCGTTCCCATCTCATTTATGAATCTAAGGTTCAACCGTTCAAACTCCCTGCATAACTCGGATGGAAGCTCTCGTACTGTGAGTTGATGACTTACTCCTTTTCGGCTCAAAGCATCAGCCACTACATTGGCCTTCCCTGGGTGATAGTTGATTCCCACGTCATAATCCTTAATGAGCTCCAACCATCGGCGTTGCCTCAGATTCAGATCCGTTTGCGTAAATATGTACTTGAGACTCTTGTGATCCGTATAAATCTCACATCGGTGACCAAAAACATAGTGTCTCCATATCTTCAAGGCGTGTACTACGGCTGCGAGTTCAAGGTCATGTGTAGGATAATTCAACTCATGTTTCTTTAGTTGCCTCGATGCATAAGCTACCACTTGGCCTTCTTGCATGAGCACACATCCTAATCCTTGTCTTGATGCATCACAATATATATCAAAACTCTTGCACACGTCCGGTAATACTAACACCGGGGCGGTTGTCAACCTTTTCTTTAACTCCTCAAAGCTATCCTGACAAGCTTGAGTCCATCGGAATGCCTTCCCTTTCATGAGTAATTCGGTCATAGGCTTGGCTATTTTGGAGAAATCCTTGATGAACCGGCGGTAATATCCAGCCATTCCAAGGAAACTCCGAATTTCCTTAACATTCTGTGGCGGTTCCCACTTAAGCACATCTCTCACTTTCCCTGGGTCAACTGATACTCCTCCTCCAGAAATAATATGGCCTAAGAAAGAAACTTCCCGTAACCAAAATTGACATTTACTAAACTTGGCATACAATTGATGCTCCCTCAACTTCTGCAGCGTAAGCCTCAAGTGTTCCTCGTGTTCCTTCTCATCCTTCGAGTAGATCATAATATCATCGATGAACACTACAACGAACTTATCCAAATATTACATGAAGACCTTATTCATGAGATACATAAAATACGCAGGCGCGTTCGTCAATCCAAATGACATGACGGTGTACTCATAAGATCCATACCGTGTCCGAAATGCTGTCTTGGGTATATCCGATGGTCTAATCTTCATTTTGCAAGTATCCTGACCGCAAGTCGATCTTGGAGAAGATACAGGCACCCTTCATTTGGTCGAACAAATCCTCTATACGGGGCAGTGAGTACTTGTTCTTAATTGTCACTTCGTTGAGAGACCTATAGTCCACACACATCCTCTGGGTTCCATCCTTCTTATCTACGAAGAGCACTGGGGCTCTCCACGGGGATGAGCTTGGGCGTATAAAACCCTTCTCTAGCTGCTCTTGAATTTGCTTCTTGAGCTCTGTTAATTCCTTAGGAGGCATCCTATACGACCTCTTAGCTATAGGTGCAGTTCCGAGTATCAACTCAATAGCGAATTCTATGTCACGATCAGGTAGCATACCTGGCAACTAATCTGGAAACACATCCGGGTACTCGCGAACGATCGGAATGCTTTCTAATGTCACTTCTTCCACGTGATTCAGCATTGCCTTCTCTCTTGCAGGTTGGGCTGCCTCAACTTCGATGCGTGTACCATGTTCACTTGTCAACTGCACAATCCTCTCGGCACATTGAATGACTCCGTTATACTTGCTCAGCCAGTCCATTCCAAGTATTATGTCTATTCCTTGGGAGTCCAATACTATGAGGTTTGCGAGAAAGTCTACCCCCCTTATTTTAATGCTTACTTTCGGACATACTATATTGGTCCTCATCTCTCCGCCAGGAGAACTTACTAGCATAGTTTGCTTCATATGAGATATAGGCAAATTGTACTTGGCAACATACTTTGACGAGATGAAAGAATGAGATGCTCCTGAATCAAATAAAACAGTTGCGGGGTTGGAGTTGGCGAGAAACATACCAATCACGACGTCATCAGCTTGCTGGGCTTCCTCAGTAGAGACATGATTCACATTGCCACGAGCAAAATTCTGCTGTCTACGGTTGCCTTGAGGTGCTCCTCCATTTGGTCGCGGGTGATTTGGCCTTGGTGCATTGTTCATAGGTCCATAGTTTCTCTTGGGGCATTGACTTGCAAAGTGTCCGGGTTCTCCACACGCATAGCATGTCTTACCACCCGTAGCATTAGGGAAGTTTGGGCGCAATTGGTTTTGAGCGTTTGCCGCCATGTTAGGACGCGGCGCAGGTGGCACAGGATAGCGAGGCGCTTGCATGGCGGGGCGTTGCTGCGGTGGCTGATTTGGGCGGGGCGGATAAGCAGCACGATATGCAGAAGCAGATGGGTTGTAGTGTGGTGCAGTAGGTGGTGCATAGCGGGGGCAAACATTGCTTCCTTGTTGCGGTCCATGATGTGGCATCTTCCTCTTGTTGTCCTGCTCCATCTCACGAATCTTGTTCTCAACCACAATAGCCTTGTCAACCAGCTTTTGGAAGTTTGGATAATCAGTATTGAGCAACTGGACTTGAATTTCATTGTTGAGACCCCTCATAAACAGATACTGCTTCCTACTATCAGTTTTGATGTCTTCTGGAGCATATCTTGATAATTGAGTGAATTTGTTGAGATACTCACTCACGCTCATCCTTCCTTGCCTGAGATTTTCAAAATCTTGTCTTCTCAGTATCATAACTCCTTCAGGTACATAGTGGGAACGGAAACTCTGCTTAAACTCAGCCCAAGTGATTGCCTCCTGATTATCATGAGCGTTGCCAAGAGCTTCCCACCAGTCAGCGGCTGCTCCAACTAGTTGATGTGATGCAAAGAGAACCTTCTCCCTATCAATGCACTGGACAATAGCAAGTTTCTTCTCAATAGACTTCAGCCAATCATCAGCTTCCATTGGGTCTGTGGCTTGTGCAAAGGTGGGCGGTCTGGTCCTCATGAACTCTCCCAAACGGTTGTGATGTGGCGGGGGTGGCTATGGAGGCGGTATATGAGGCTGATTGTTGTTGCCAGCTTGCAGCTGTCCCATGGTCTGTATCATGGTCTGCATGAGCTGGTTCTGCATAGCTAACAGTTGTTCAATATTGATAGCTCCATGAGCATGTCCCTGGTTGTTCTGAGGTACTTCATTGCGCTCCTCCTCATCGTTGACATCCCTCTGATTGCGAGTCCTCACCATCTGAAGGAGAGCAATAGGTAAGAATTAGAGAACGTCCCCAACTATATGCGTCAAGGGATATGAAATTAACCAGCTAGCTACACTAGCCTAGGTGGACATGGCAATGCTAAAGCATCCCAAAATCCTCTATTAAGCACACAAGCAAACAATATATATAGCAAACAGCACTCCAAGCAAAAACACATCGATTCCTTAGTGCTCCTATGTGCTCTAAAGTGTCCATTCTATCTAGGCTGCATCCTACGGTCAACGCGGCTCTGATACCATTTTGTGACACCCGGTTCCGAATATGAACCAAGCGTAACACATATGTGTGCCCAGGAAGTTCATCACACATATACGGTTGCATCACAAACGATATACAGAATTTAACCACGTCTTAACTATTAAATAAGTACTTTATTACAATAATCCAATAGTTCACGAATGATAAAACTCTAAATAATGCAGCGGAAAATAAACTAAACAGTACGACTCCAATCCACAGGCAATTGACGGCGGTACGCAACCTAGTTCTCCACGTGATCCTCAGGGTACTCCCAATTGTCTCCAGTAGCTGTTGGGGGGGGGGGGGGGGTTGCAAGGGTGAGTACATGTCGTACTCAGCAAGTGTGGAAAGTATGACATGTGGCTTACTCAAATGATGAATGTAATAAGTGCTAAGTGCTGAAAAGTACAGTAAAACATTTAAAAAGCATTATACCATGTCTATGTGAAACAATCCCATCATAACCATCATATTAACATAATATAAACCATATCCAATTATTGCCAACATCACCATTATCCATGTCCAATTACCATAACTCAAATTCATATCCATGACCATAATCCATAAATCATAACCATAAACCAACCATAACCATAAACCAACCATAACCATTACCAGACCATAACCATCCCAAATCCCAATTCCAACTCTAATCATGTAGGTCATCCAGGCGCTCATAACCGGGAGCACGGCTATCATGATAGTTTTAGACACTCTGCAGAGGTTGTACCACTTTACCCACATGTTTGTGATTTCATCACCTTTCGATGACTAAGAAACCTCCATTATGCCATCTCACACTTCCGTAGGTGTGTGGCCATTTCAAAAGGGACTACTAGTATGTACGGGCCCACTAAGGTTTCACCGGCAGGCTTGAATCTCTATTCTCCCACCCACGGGCCCCCTCGTGTGCCATGCGGATCTCAGGGCAGTCCTCCTCGACTCCCATTCCCCGCGCCATCCAATGGTCCATACAATACTAGCAGCGCTCCTAATTAATCAGCTACACCGCACCCATACTTGGCCTTGTGGTGGTACTGTAGTCCTAGCATATTCTCGCATGAACCGGTCCTTAGATCTAAGGCAAGCATACCACCATATCATCCAACCCATCCACAAAACCATGCTTGCTTAGATCACCCATCATATTGACCAGTTCACATTAACCAAAATATCATTGGTGCATAATTAAATGTGTAGTGTTGTTTGCCATCCCAATTAATTAAGCGAAGCAAAAAGGTAAAAACCCTTCCCGACTCTCTACCATAAATTCCAGGTGACAAGGATGGTCAAACAAAACTAGTAAACTTCCTACCATAGGATTCCCATCAATTTGACACAAGCATGCAAGTTTGCAAACAAAACATTTATTTTAAAATAGGATCAATATGCTTCAAAGACACTTGCCTTGCTCCGGCGGATGGGGTTGCTCAAGTGCTTTGAAGTCTTGATTTTGGAAATCCTCGTATGCGGCCTCTTGAGCACGTTCCTCTACGCGTGATCATACATACAAGAGAACATATACAATCAACATGATGCACACAAAATAATCAACATGCAATGACATGTATGCATGCACAATTCAATAATTAATTTACTACGGTTGTTTATTAATTAGATGCGAGTAGTTCATACGTGTTCATATGAGTTTACGGGGGTTTTAGGGTGGATTAATGCTGCTGAAAATAAAATTATGGTGCAACTAAAATCAATTTACGCCTATTAGATTCAATATGATCGCTAAAATTCGCATCGGGAACATGGCCTACCGTAGATGCGATGGCTTCGATGATCGCGGGATGGGGACAATGCATAGACGAAGTAGATGCGCAAGGTCCTCCGGCGGCACGATGACGGCGGCACGATGTCGACGTCGATCTCCGGCGGACGGTGGCCCCTCCTTTTTTTCTTCCTCTTCTTCCCCTTCTTTTTCTCCTTTTTCTTCCCTGGGCGCAACCCTCTGGTCCCTGGTGCTTTTCCCGGCGGCTAGGTTTTTCCCTGGGCGATTCTGGCGTCGAGATCGTGAGCTTTTGGTCCCTTTTTATAGGGGCGGCGGGACAGGCGGTCGGTACCGACTCGGTACCGACCCGGCGCGGGATTCGCGGCATCGGGCGCGGGGCGCTGGGGTGCGGGAGGCCGGGGCAGAGTCGTACCGGGGGCGGGCGACCGAGCCGGGCGGGAGGCAGTTAGCGCGGGGCGGGGTCGCTTACGCGGAGCCGGGCGCTGGCGGGAGTCGGCGTGGCGCGTACGCGGGGCTGCGGGGAGGGGCCCAGCGCGGGGCGCGCGCTCGCGCGCGGGAGGCCGGGCTGGCGCGGAGCGGGGCCCAGCGGCGGGGCGCGCCGGGGCAGGCCGGGGCCGCGGGGTGACTCGGCTGACTGGGCCGCTTGGCCTGGCCGGTGGGTTGCCCCTTCTTTTTTTTCTTTTTTTTACTTTATTTTGTTATATAATTTATTATATATATATATATATATATTTATATATATATTATTATTTATATTATATATATATATTATCTATTATTAATTATTACAGTATATATTATTAATATTAATATTTTATTTACTTTTATATATTGTTATATATATTATTTATATATACATTTATATATTATTATTATTTTTATACTTATTCCTTATTACAAGTTTTAGGCTATAACTATTATTTTCTTTTTCTTCTTTTTGCTACACATATTTGTATATGCATGTTTTATTATTTTTCTTTTATTCTACTAGTGTTTAATGCATCATCATGTATGCAATGCATGATGCGAAAATTTAGGGTGTTACAGTTCGGAATGCCCGATACCGCCAAGCCCTTCGGCGCTATCATCAGCGGCATGTACACAACCGATAGCTTGAGGAAGGCGACCTGGTGCTACGGAGAATACAATCCAGAGAAGGGTTAAACAAACTCTCCCCCGACTGGGAGGGACCCTTCCGAGTGATTAAAGTATCCCGACCCGGAAGCGTTTGCTTGGCTACCAAGGATGGGACACCTCTCCCAAATCCTTGGAACATCGAGCACCTCCGTAAGTTCTACACTTAATACCACAGAGGTGAGTCTTGAGTAACTTGAGATGTATGTTATAGAGTCATTGTACAGAGTCGGGTAGTTCCTCCGGGAGAGCAGCCGGACCTTTCCTGAAAGGTCTGCAAAGTTCATGCAACACTTGTCACAGTCTCCGGACTAAAAGTGTGGCTAGCTACCCTGGGTCAAACGAGAAATGAAACACGCTTAGCCTGGTTCCGTACCCTAAGAGTGTACTTGTTTCCCCTGTACCCCAGACCTATAATGAAAGACATCTTCATGTGAAACAGACTCCATGTGCATTTATTTTGTACAGGCTCAACATTTTTTATTTTTCTCTTTCTTGTCTATAACAAAGACGTGCAATTCTTAAGAAATTTTAGTTCGACCGGTTCATATACGATACGAGTTATACTGTCGATTCTTTTGGATTCAAATATTGTTCATGGCCAACTCGCCTGAAAGCCGCCAAGCCAATCTAGGTCTGGAGTGTGCTATCGACTTAGCCTGGTCAAGCACCCTAAGTACGCCACTCTACATACACCCCGGCAGGCCGAAATAAGGCGGGTCCATGTACAGTTGGATCTGGAAGAAAAGACAACGCATTCGATTGTATTTAGAATCGTGTTTGACTTAAAATCTTCTTGAGAGTCATAAGCCGCGACGAAGTTATAGACAAGAAACGAATTTTACTATTTTTCTTGGCTTAAGTGTGCAGGAAAAATAAATCTATGTTGATGGAGAAAAGCCGGAGCTAACAAAGCTCTGACTCCCCTAGGTGGCTTGTAATCGATGTTACGCATTGAAAACGAGCATCACCGGAGTAATCAAGCTCCGGTAAAGCTAGGGGGCCAGCCGTCGACGCAAAATAAAAGATGGTGAGAAGACCCGACAAACGGAGTCTGCTGCTAACAAACTAAGTGTTGGCAAAGGTCACTGCCGGAGCTACTAAGCTCTGACACCCCGGAGGACTAACTATCGATGCTCTACGCGTTGATAGAGACTATTGCCGGAGCTACTAAGCTCCGATGATAGACAATGCCGGAGCTTCTAAGCTCCGACAACCTCAGGGGGTCTTCACTATCAAAGACTTCGGACCTAAATTCTACAAGTTCGGAGCAAATGAGTCTTCAACAAAATGCAATATCCTCTTGGTACATGTTCACAATCAAATTGTGTACATCTACCAGGGGGCCAAGTGAAGACAAAAGTGTTGAAGACAAAAAGTGAAATTCACAAAAATTTGGGGATTTCATTCATCTGGAGACAAGGGATTACATCTAGAGACAAGGGATTACAAAATTGAGGAAGAAGAAGAGAAAATACAAGTGAGAACTACAGAGATGGTCCTAGACCCTATGGAAGAATTGGGCGACCTTCTGGGCAACCTCCGATACGTTGGCTTGGGCAGCTTCGCCTTCTCCTTCAACCGGACCTTCGAGCACCGGGTCCAGAGGAAATTGGGAGTTCCGGCTAGTGTAGCACGTCAGCACATATTCTGCGACGTTCTTCGCCAGGGATTGCCCCTCAACCTCCAATTGGTCCGCGTTGACATCGCCCACCTTGGAGAGTTTGCTGCCTGCCGAGCTCAATGCCTGCAATGCCAGGTCTGGCTCCGGCTCCGGATCATCCGGGCGCACGGGGCTGAAGCCCATTGGTGTCAGCGCGTCGTTGGCCTTGCCCAGGAACTCCCAAATCTGTAGGGAGTCCGCAGTCCTCAAGCCCTTTATTTCTTCAAAGGATCTCCTGGCCGCCACCAGTTCAGAATTCTCGCGAGCGAGGCGCTCAACTTCTTTGGCGTTTTGCTGAATCTTTTCAGCAACCCGCTTTTCGAGTTTTCCGAGCTCCTCCTCCCGGAGGTGGATCTTGTTCCAGCGGTCGACCAAGTCATTCTCCCTGCCCCTCACTTTCTTCTGCCTGGCAATAAGGGCACACTCTTGCTCGTAGAGTTCCTGCCCTCGCACCCAGGCCTTCTCCTCTTCCTCATGGCAGCGCTCTTCCAATTTCTTGGCGCGCTCTTCGAGGCCCTTGTCAGCCAGAGCCACCTTCTCGGTGAGCTCCTCCTCCCTCCTCAGGACGTCATCCCGCAGCTCTAGGAGTTTCTGCTCTTCATCTTCGAGCCGTTTCTCCCTCTCTTCAAGTGCCTCCCGGCGCTTGATGAGTGTAGTGTTAATAGCCTCAAGCCTTTCTTGGCGTTCATTGGCCGCACTGTTAGCTGCTTTGGTCTGCTCGTAGATCTCCCGGGATTGAGCGTCGAGGGCACAAGTCATACTCTCCCTGTCATCCTATAACTTGCCCCAATATTCCAGGCGGACCTTCTCCCGTTTGATCCACTCTTTGTCGTCCGCTAGCCTTGACTGCGCCAGCTTGGTCTCGAAGTAGAGCCGGTTATGCCACCGCATAAGGGTTTGACACTCCTCTTCAAGAGCCTTGCTATCGTGGAAGAAGGCCAGTTGAACTTGACGCAGACTGGAACATGCGTTGTCAATAGACAGTGACAACGGGATAGGTTCCGGACCTGCTAGGAACTTCTCCGCTGGTTCCAGCGGATTTTCAGATACAGAAATTGGGTTCCACTCCACAAGAGTGGTCCCCTGGGTCTCCATGGCACTAGGGTCGTCCTCCTGGATGGCCTCAGTCGCCATCGAGGAAGGCCCCGCCGCTAGGTCTTCGTTCACCCCCTCAGGCAGGGGGCCAGCGACTTCGCTTGGGCACTCCGGCTCGGCCGCGGGTACCTCCGACGTCGTCACTTCTATTGCAGGGGCCGCTGCTGGCTCCGGTCTGGGCACCTCCTCCGATGGGGGCTCAAGCTCCGACACCTCTTCAACAACCGGCTCGGGGGCCGGAAGATCTTCAACATCGACCGGCCCTGCGGCCGGAGCTCCAATAATGACCGGCTCTGCGGCCGGTGCTTCAGAGGTAGCTGGCCCAATTGCCGGAACTTCCTCACCTTCCAGCGCGCACGCCAGGGTTTCAATCACCTCCAGCTCAACTACCGGGGCTTCGACAATTTCCGGCTCTGAGGCCGGGATTACTGCTTCCTCCGGCTCAACAGCCGGAGCTTCCATCATTTCAGCACCAGGACCCGGAGCTTCAACCTCCAGGACAGGTGTCGCTGGCGCATCTTCTCTCCTGTGATTCGGCTCTACCACGGGAGTCTCTAGGGATGAGTCGAGGTCCATGACCACGACAGCCGGCACCGGAGCTGTCGCAGCTTCAGCCACCACTTGGGGCGGCACCGGGACAGGAGCAGAAGCCCCCGCCCTCATAGCTTCAGCTGTTGTAGCTGAGGGTGGAGCCTCACTCCTCTTCTTGGGAACGCTGCAGATGATGGATGAAGAAACTTAAAAAAAAAATAGTTACTACAACAAAACAACTGTCCAAGGTAAAGATTAAAAATTACCTTGGGAGGCTTCCGCACCAGCTCGCGCGGAACCTCTTTCCCGGGCGTTCTGGGCTGGTCATAGCCGGCGTGGAAGCTCCGGAAGGCCCCCCGGAACTCGTAGCAGCCACGGGCATTTCCCTGGTCGAGGCTCCTCTCGATCGGGAAGAACTTCCGAACCTGGAGGCCTCAACCGTCCCCGGTGCTGGAGTCGCATGCCCGGAGCTAGCTCCCCGGGAGGATCCCACTGCGGGTACAGTCGCCGCGGTTGCAGAAGACCTCCCCCTCCGGGGAGAAGGAGCCGATGCAGAGGTGGCAGGCCTGACGGACCTTCCGTCGGCATGCTGCAGCTTCCTCTTCTAGCTCAGGGGTTCGTCCATCGGCTCCTTGCCCTTGCCGATGACCTCGACCCTCGGTTTCGGGGCAGGGCCACCTTCGGACACTCCAGGGATCGCCACCCTGGTGGTTGATCTTCTCTCGACGACGCCAAGGTCGTCAAGCACGGGCATCTTCCACCGGAGCTCCTACTGAACTCAACTTCCACGTTCAGAGGAAGAAAGGTCGATGGCGGAGTCAAGTCGTCACCCTCGACGTCGATGCCGTGCTGGAACTTCTTGAGGTGGAACTCCAAGGTTGTCCCCACCATGTTGGACTTCAGCCCGGTCTCGACCCGGTCATCGTCCATCACGCTGTTGAGGGCCCAAGCGAGTTTCTCTCTCTTCTTCAGCAGTGCCCACCTGTTTACCAGGAAGTTACAAAACACCGCTTGAGGGGTTAATCTCTCCTCTACGCACTGGCAGATCCTGGTCAGAACAGGGTTGAAGGCGTCCGCCAGCACCAGAGCTTCACTCCAGATCGTCGTGTCAATGTTGGGGAGGCCTTCGGGCAGCACCAGCCTCTCGTGCTCCTCCACCCGGATGACTATCCAGTCCTTCTTCCAGTCATCCCACTTCCCAAAGGAAAACGACCGGAGGTACTTGAATGGGCACTTCTTGCGCTTCACGAAGTAGTAGAAGCCAAGGTACTCATTGCTCCTACCAGTGCTGTGGACGGTGAAGAAGGCCCGGAAGAGTTCAATGCAGGGGGGATGCCCACCCACATCTCACAGAAGTGGACGAAGATAGACACAAGGAGAATGGAGTGAGGGCCAAGGTGGTATAGCTGCAGACCATAAAACTCCAGCAGCATCAAGAAAAAGGAGGAAAAAGGTGGGATCAACCCCACCATGGCGTACGAGGAGAAGTACACCATTTCGCCGGCGTGCTCCTTCTCAAACGGGAGCTCTCCCCCGGTGGGGACCGAGCGGTTGAAGAAGTCTGAAGACCACCCCATGAGGGTCCGGACCTTCTTCAGGTCACCGTCGGTCTTCAAACGACTCTTGCGGAGACCCAACTCCATCGCAGCACAGCAAGGCAAGAGAGGAAAAGCGAAGCACAAGTCGGGAGTTTGAGCGCAAGATCAGATGAGAGGCGTAAAGAACTCCAGATGATGCGTGCTTTCCTTCTTAAGTAAGCCCTCGCAACACTTGGATGGAAACCGCAAAGAAGTTGAAGATACCATTCAAAAATTCCACCCAGACGATGACAAGGGGGCCCGGGACCACCCTGACGATCAAGTCGAGGTTCTTACCCAGGCGAACATTTGTCATCATGAGGCGGGAAACCCGAAGGTGGCGGCCTGACAGGGTGCGCGGAACCGATACAATTTTCGTATCGAGAACCGGCGACCTTCAATTGCGTGAGATCCGCACGCCAAAGATCTCATCTGCCGCACGCGGGATACGCCACATGGCGGGGATTTAACTCCAAACCCTCGCCAATGGCACTTCCGAAGACCTTTGAAGACTCAGTTCAAAAGTCATGAGGATGGACCCACCTCCGGCGGAACGACTTCACCCAAGGGGTCTTCCCCAGAGGTGGGTCCAGGGGGCCACTGTCGGTACCCTGGAAACCGTACACCCCTTGAGGTTACAAAGATCTCAAAGGAAAGTCATCTACTTGATTTGAAGACCTTCGGAGGCCCAGATGTCAGATATAACCGGACCCGCTTCTCCAACATGGTTAATCCTAGGGTCGCCACGTGTACTATCAAACCGGAGCTACCGCCCACAAGGGGGAAGCTCCGGGCTATGTACCGAAATGGAACCTCCGGACTTAACCCCAGACCGAGAGAAGCTCCGGACCTGACACGTGTCAGGTAGCACCGGAGCTACCCGTTTCCCACAGTATGCTCCGGAGCTGCCACGTGTCCAACCGTCGGATCTTCAGCCTCTAACCTCCGGAAGACTCCACAACGGCTCCGGATCTTCAAAGGGGAATCAAGGACTTCAAGACCCGATGAAGTGTCATTAATACCATATTAATGACACACGATCGAATGACCTTAATTACCAGTAACGGTACTGTCAAAGCCCATTATCCAGTCATTAAGGGCAATTAAACGTGTTGAATGAATATCAATACTAGTAACCGCCGGGGCCACATGTCGAGCCAGGCTAACTTGTAACGGCCTGCCCTTGTACTATAAAAAGACAGGCCAACGACACGTTCAGGGAGGCGACACACACGCCATTGATACTCGTCACAAGCTCATACAACTAATACAACACCAACACACCCGTGGAGTAGGGTATTACGCTCAGGCGGCCCGAACCACGTAAATTTCTGTGTCTCCTGTGCTATTCATAATTCACCTTCTTGAATCTCCGCGCGCCCACACCGAACATCAAACTCCTCTAACACTTTAGTAGTGTCGGGAGATCTGCTGGATCCAAACCACCGACAAGCACAATCTGAAGATCTACCCTAACGCCAGACCCGTGCATCAGAAGCCTCGGAAACAATTCGTGGAGCGACAGCACTTCAATCGACAAGAAGTGAAGAAGTTGCTCGAAGCTGGATTCATCCGAGAAGTCTTCCATCCAAAATGGCTGGCAAACCCAGTCGTTGTTCCCAAGGCCGGCGGGAAGCTTCAGATGTGTATTGACTACACAACACTAAATAAGGCATGTCCAAAAGATCCATTCCCACTACCTAGAATAGATCCGATAGTGGATTCCACCTCCGGGTGTGAATTACTGTGTTTCCTAGACGCATATTCTGGGTATCATCAAATCAGAATGTCTAGGGAAGATGAAGCGCATACCTCTTTCATCACAGTAGATGGATTGTACTGTTATACGACCATGCCATTTGGTCTCAAGAATGCAGCTTCAACCTTTGTACGAGCTATGTACAAAACCTTTGAAGAACTCATTAGAGACATAGTGGAAGTGTACGTCGATGACATCGTGGTCAAGGTCAAGAACAAGGAGTCACTCCTTGACACCTTGCAGGCTGTCCTCGATAAGCTGCGGGTCACCCGCACAAAGCTAAACCCAGACAAGTGTGTCTTCGGGGTTAGCTCCGGAAAACTTCATGGTTTCCTGGTAAGTCACCGGGGCATAGAAGCTAATCCGGCGAAGATCAAAGCCATTGAAGACATGCGGCCACCAGCCCGCATCAAGGATGTCCAAAAGCTGACTGGATGTCTAGCAGCCCTCAGCCGGTTCATTTCAAGACTGGCGGAACGAGCACTTCCCTTCTTCAAGTTATTGAGGAAGTCTGGACCATTCCAATGGTCCGAAGAAGCATAAAAGGCATTCCAGGAGCTAAAACAGTTCCTCATCACCCTACCAACTCTGGTAGCTCTGAACCTAGGTGAGCCTTTATTGTTTTACATTTCAGCAACTAACGAAGTTGTTAGTATGGTCCTAGTTGCAGAGAGACCAGAACTATCCCATGCTCAGGAATCCAGACCCCTCCGGGAGGGTCCGGAGGTTCCTGAAAGCGAGTCTAGGTCCCAGTTCCCAGACTTGAGTCCACAAGAAGTTACATCAGAAGACCCAAACCCCTCCGGCAGGGTCCAGGTCACTTCTGAAGAAGCTTCGGGTCCCTCCAGCAAGGACCTGGAGGTCCCCGAAGAAGGTCCGGATCCCTCCGAGAGGATCCGGGTCAATGAAGAGGAAGCTCTGGGCCCCTCCGGGAGGGTCCGGACCATCCAGCGCAAGTGTACCTCATCAGTGAAGTACTTCATGACGCCAAAACTCGATACCTAGAGGTGCATAAGCTGCTCTATGCAGTTCTTATCGCCTCTAGGAAGCTTCGCCATTACTTTCAAGCTCACAAGATTTCAATGGTGACTTCTTGCCCACTTCGAGCAATCTTTCATAATCCCAATTCAACTGGGAATATTGCAAAGTGGGCAGCGGAATTGGCCGAATTCGACCTCGAATTCATTCCAAGGCAAGCAATAAGGAGTCAAGCATTGGCGGATTTCGTGGCAGAATGGACTCCCTCTCCATCAAACTCTGTGGGCCCCAGTGAGCAGAAGCCGGAACTCAAGGCTCCGGTCTTCATCGAGCCTCACTGGACCCTTTACTTCGATGGCTCCATGCAAAAGCAGGGGGCCGGAGCTGGAATCCTTCTCCTTGCACCAACCGGGGAGAAGGTAAAATACATGGTACACCTTGACTTCAAGGCGACCAACAACATGGCAGAGTACGAAACACTCATCTACGGACTAAAGGTGGCACTATCATACGGTGTCAAGCAACTGCTGGTCAAGGGAGATTCCCAGCTCATCATTAAGCAAGTGAAGGGTGAATGCTCCTGCAACAACCTCCAGCTAGCTTCTTACCTCCTTGAAGTCCAGAGGCTTCAGAAGGACTTCGAAGTCCTATACCTCCACCACGTCCAGCATGCCCACAACGCTGAAGCCGACGAACTCTCGACGAAAGCGTCAACCGGAGCTTCGGCTCCTGACGGAACTTTTGTCCGGAAGTTGTCAAAACCCACAGCTCAGCCTGCCGAACTGAGCGAAGGGGGCGAGATCAGCATCCCGAAGCTAACTGTCCCGATGGCCCTGTTACCATGGCAACCATCAAGGGTCATAGGTGCTGCCGGAAGCTCCGAGCAACCCAGCACGCAAGACTCAAATGCTCAAGTTAGCTCCGATGCATGGATCTCGGAGATCCGGAGCTACTTGAAAGACAACATCCTTCCTGATGATGATGTATCCGCTGACCGGATAGTTAGATTGGCTAAAAGATACACGTTGGTAGAAGGGGATCTCTACTGGCGCGGTGCCAACGGAGTCCTAATGTGGTGCATCACAAGGGAAGAAGGCTGCGAGCTCCTCGTAGAAATCCATGGAGGCGAGTGTGGGAACCATGCGTCTTCCCACACGCTGGTCGATAAAGCCTTCCGGCATGGATTCTACTGGCCTACAGCACTCCAGGATGCAACTGAGCTAGTGAAGAAATGCGAAGCATGCCAATTTCATGCAAAGAAAATTCACACACCAGCTCAGCCTCTACAAATGATACCTCCTACATGGCCCTTCGCTGTGTGGGGGATGGACATCTTGGGACCTTTCCCAAGAGCCGTCGGAGGTTACAAGTTCATGTACGTTGCCATTGACAAGTTCACCAAGTGGCAGGAAGCAACTCCAGTTGTGACAATAAACAAGCAATCAACTATCAACTTTTTACAGTCCATTGTATGTAGATTTGGAGTCCCAAACAAAATAATTACTGATAACGGGACCCAATTTACAAGCTTTGCATTTCAAGGATATTGCAAAGACCTCGGCATTCAAGTTTGCTATGCCTCCGTAGCCCACCCGACAAGCAATGGCCAGGCCGAGAGAGCAAAATGCTGAAATCCTTAAGAGACTGAAAACGCGCACCTACGAGCCAACTGGATTGAAGAGCTTCCACCCACTTTATGGGCCAACAGGACAACTCCAAACCGGTCAACTGGAGAGACACCCTTCTTCCTGGTGTACGGAGCTGAAGCAATCCGTCCTCCGGAAATCACCTTGGGGTCACTCCGGGTCCGGACCTTCGACGAAGCCACGCAGGACCAGCTCCGGCATGAAGACCTAGACCTCCTTGAGGAGGGAAGGTGCCAAGCAGCTGTTTGGAATGCCCGATACCGCCAAGCCCTTCGGCGCTATCATCAACGGCATGTACACAACCGACAGCTCGAGGAAGGCGATCTGGTGCTACGGAGAATACAATCCAGAGAAGGGTTAAACAAACTCTCCCCCAGCTGGGAGGGACCCTTCCGAGTGATTAAAGTATCCCGTCCCGGAAGCGTTCGCTTGGCTACCGAGGATGGGACACCTCTCCCAAATCCTTGGAATATTGAGCACCTCCGTAAGTTCTACACTTAATATCACGAAGGTGAGTGTGTAGTAACTTAAGGTGTATGTTATAGAGTCATTGTACAGAGTCGAGTAGTTCCTCCGGGAGAACAGCCGGACTTTCCCGGAAGGTCCGCAAAGTTCATGCAACACTTGTCACAGTCCCAGGACTAAAAGTGTAGCTAGCTACCCTGGGTCAAACGAGAAATTAAACACGCTTAGCCTGGTTCCGTACCCTAAGAGTGTACTTGTTTCCCCTGTACCCTGGACCTATAATGAAAGACATCTTCATGTGAAACAGACTCCACGTGCATTTATTTTGTACAGGCTCAACATTTTTTATTTTCTCTTTCTTGTCTACAACAAAGTTGTGCAATTCTTAAGAAATTTTAGTTAGACCGGTTCATGTACAATCCGAGCTGTATTGGCAATTCTTTAGGATTCAAATATTGTTCATGGCCCACTCGCCTGAATGCCGCCAAGCCAATCTAGGGCCGGAGTGTGCTATCGACTTAGCTTGGTCAAGCACCCTAAGTACGCCACTCTACCTACACCCCGGCAGGCCGAAGTAAGGCGGGTCCAAGTACAATTGGATCTGGAAGAAAAGACAACGCATTCAGTTGTATTCAGAATCGCGTTTGACCTAAAACTTTCTTGGGAATCGTAAGCCACGACGAAGTTATAGGCAAGGAACGAATTTTACTATTTTTCTTGGCTTCAGTGTGCAGGAAAATAAAGAATCCACGTTGATGGAGAAAAGCCGGAGCTAACAAAGCTCCGACACCCCCTAGGTGGCTTGTAATCGATGTTAAACATTGAAAACGAGCATCACCGGAGCAACCAAGCACCGGTAAAGCTAGGGGGGCCAGCCGTTGACGTAGAATAAAAGATGGTGAGAAGACCCCACAAGCGGAGTCTGCTGCCGACAAACTACGCGTTCGCAAAGGTCACTGCCAGAGCTTCAAAGTTCCGACACCCCGGAGGGCTAACTATCGATGCTCTACGCGCTGATAGGTACTATTTCCGGAGCTACTAAGCTCCGACGGTAGTCAATGCCGGAGCTTCTAAGCTCCGACACCCTCAGGGGGCCTTCACTATCGAAGACTTCAGACCTACAATCTACAAGTTTGAAGCAAATGAGTCTTCAACAAAACACAATATCCTCTTAGTACATGTTCACAATCAAATTGTGTACATCTACCAGGGGGCCAAGTGAAGACAAAAGTGTTGAAGACAAAAAATGAGATTCACAAAAATTTGGATTTTATTCATCTGGAGACAAGGGATTACAAAATTGAGGAAGAAAAAGAGAGAATACAAGTGGGAGCTACAGAGATGGTCCTAGACCCTATGGAAGAACTGGGCGACCTTCTGAGCAACCTCCGACACGTTGGCTCGGGTGGCTTCACCTTCTCCTTCGACAGGACCTTCAAGCACCGGGTCCAGAGGAAATTGGGGATCCCGGCTGGTGTAGCACGTCAGCACATACTCTGCGACATTCTTCGCCTGATACTGCCCCTCAACCTCCAACTGGTCGGCGATGATGTCACCCACCTTGGAGAGTTTGCTACCCGCCGAGCTCAACGCTTGCAATGCCAGGTCCGGCTCCGGCTCCGGCTCTGGCTCCAGATCATCCGGACACACGGGACTGAAGCCCATTGTTGTCAGCGTGTCGTTGGCTTTGCTCAGGAACTCCCAAACCTGTAGGGAGTCCGCAGCCCTCAAGCCCTTCAGTTCCTCCAAGGATCTTTTGGCCGCCACCAGTTCAAAATTCTCGCGAGCAAGGCGCTCAACCTCTTTGGCATTTTGCTGAATCTTTTCAGCAACCTGCTTCTCGAGTTTTCCGAGCTCCTTCTCCCGGAGGTGGATCTTGTTCCGGTGATCGACCAGGTCCTTCTCCCGGCCCCTAACTTTCTTCTCCTGGGCAGCGATGGCACACTCTTGCTGGTAGAGTTCCTGCCCTCGCACCCAGGCCTTCTCCTCCTCCTCAACGCAACGCTCCTCCAATTTCTTGGTGCGTTCCTCGAGGCCCTTGTCAGCCAGAGCCACCTTTTAGGCGAGCTCCTCCTCCCTCTTCAAGACGTCATCCTACAGCTCTAGGAGTTTTTGCTCTTCGTCTTCGAGCCTTTTCTCCCTCTCCTCAAGTGCCTCCCGGTGTTTGATGAGAGTAGTGTTAATGGCTTCAAGCCTTTCTTTGTGATCATCAGCCGCACTATTAGCTGCCTTGGTCTGCTCTCATAAATGGCCCGGGATTGAGCATCGAGGGCACGAGTCAAGCTCTCCCTATCATCCAATAATTTACCCTAGTACTCCAGGCGGACCTTCTCCTGTTTGATCCACTCTTTGTCGTCTGCCAGCCTCGACTGCGCCAGTTTGGTCTCGAAGTAGAGCCGATTACGCCACCGCCTAAGGGTTTGGCGCTCCTCTTCAAGAGCCTTGCTGTCGTGGTAGAATGCCAGGTGGACTTGACGCAGACTAGAGCAAGCATTGTCAATGGACAACGACAGGGGAATAGGGTCCGGACCTGCTGGGGTCTCCTTCGCTGGTTCCACCGGATTCTCGCTTACAAAAATTGGGTCCCACTCCACAAGAGTGGTCCCCTGAGTCTCCACGGCACTAGGGTGGTCCTCTGGTATAGCCTCAGTCGCCGCCGAGGAGGGTTCCGCAGAAGAAGTTTCGACCTCCGGAAGTGGTTCCGAAGGCCCTACCGCCAGGTCTTCATTTGCCCCCTCAGGCAGGGGCCAGCGACTTCATCTGGGCACCCTGGCTCAGCAGCAGGCACCTCCGCCGTCATCACTTCCGGAGCAGGGGCTGCTTCCGGCTCCGGTCTGGGCTCCTCCTCCACTGGTGGCTCAGGTGTTGGCACCTCGACCATCATAGGTTCAGGTGCTGATGCCTCCGCAACAACCGGCCCTGAGGCCGGAGCTTCAACCTCAACCGGCTCAGGCGCCGGAAGGTCTTCAACCACAACCGGCTCTGCAGCCGGAGCTTCAGTGGCAACTGGCTCTGAGGCCGGAGCTTCGGAGGTAGCCGGCCCAACCTTCGGGACTTCAATAACCTCCGACTAAACCGCCGGGGCTTCGACAGTTTCCGACTCTGGGGCTGGAATCACTGCTTCCTCCGGCTCAACGGCCGGAGCTTCAATCACCTCAGCATCAAGACCCGGAGCTTCAACCTCCGGGGCAGGTGCCGCTGGCGCATATTCTCTCCCGTGGTCCGGCGCTACCACAGGAGTCTCGGGGGATGAGTCGAGGTCCATGACCACGACAGCTGGCGCCGGAGCTGCCGCACCTTCAGCCGCCACTTGGGGCAGCATCGGGACAGAAGCAGAAGCCTCCGCCCTCACAGCTTCAGCTACTGTGGCTGAGGGTGGAGCCTCACTCCTCTTCTTGGGGATGCTGCAGATGATGGATGAAGAAACTTAAAAAATAGTTACTAAAACAAAACAACTGTCTGAGGTAAAGATTAAAAATTACCTCGGAAGGCTTCCGCACCAGCTTGCACGGAACCTCTTTCCCGGGCGTTCTGGGCTAGCCATAGCCGCCGCAGGCGTGGTAGCTCCGGAAGGCCCCCCGTAACTCATTGCAGCCGCGGGCATTTCCTTAGTTGAGGCCCCCCTCGACCGGGAAGAACCTTCGGACCCAGAGGCCTCAACTAAACCTGGTGCTGGAGTCGCATGCCCGGAGCTAGCACCCCGGGAAGACGCTGCTGTAGGTAGAGTCGCCGCAGTTGTAGAAGACCTCCCCGTCTGGGGAGAAGGAGCTGATGCAGAGGATGCAGACCTGACAGACCTTCCGTCGGCATGCTTCAGCTTCCTCTTCCGGCTCGAGGGTTCGTCCGCCGACTCCTTGCCCTTGCCGACGACTTCGGTCCTTGGCTTCGGGGCAGGGTCGGAGCCAC
The DNA here is from genome assembly GCA_036927565.1 of Tuctoria greenei. Classification (NCBI taxonomy): domain Eukaryota; kingdom Viridiplantae; phylum Streptophyta; class Magnoliopsida; order Poales; family Poaceae; genus Tuctoria; species Tuctoria greenei. The sequence goes on along the minus strand of JAYESD010000004.1, from coordinate 17,078,224 downwards.
CCTCAGAAGCCCCAGGGATCACCACCCTGGAGGTCGATCTTCTCTCGACAACACCTAGGTCGTCAAGCACCGGCATCGTCCGCCGGAGCTCCCTGCTGAACTCTACTTCCATGTTCAGAGGGAGGAAAGCTGGTGGCGGGGTCAAGTCATCACCCGCGATGTCGATGCCGTGCTGGAACTTCTTGAGATGAAACTCCAAGGTTGCCCCCGCCATGTTGGACTTCAGCCCGGTCTCGACCCGGTCGTCGTCCATCACACTGTTGAGGGCCCAAACGAGTTTTTCTCTTCTCTTCAGCGGTGCCCACCTGTTGACCAGGAAATTGCAAAATACTGCCTGAGGAGTTAATCCTCCCTCCACACACTGGCGGATCCTGGTCAGAGCAGGGTTGAAGGCATCCGACAACACCGGAGCTTCACTCCAGACTGCAGTGTCAATGTTGGGGAGGCCTTCGGGCAGCTCCAGCTTCTCGTGCTCCTCCACCCGGATGACTATCCAGTCCTTCTTCCAATCATCCCACTTTCCAGAGGGAAACGACCGGAGTGAAGAAGGTTCGTAAAAGCTCAATGCAGGGGGGATGCCCACCCACATTTCATAGAAGTGGACGAAGACAGACACTAGAAGAATGGAGTGGGGGCCAAGGTGGTACAACTGCAGACCATAGAAGTCTAGCAGCATCAAGAAAAAGGAGGAAAAATGTGGGATCAACCCCACCATGGCGTACGAAGAGAAGTACACCATCTCGCCGGCGTGCTCCTTCTCGAACAGGAGCTCTCCCCCGGCACGGACCAAGCGGTTGAAGAAGTCCGGGGACCACCCCATGGGGGCCCGGACCTTCTTCAGGCCACCTTCGGTCTTCAAACGGCTCTCGCGGAGACCCAACTCCATCGCGGCACAGCGAGGCAAGAGAGGAAAAGCAAGCACAAGTTGGGAGTTTGAGCGCGAGATCAGATGAGAGGCGTAAAGAACACCAGACGGTGCACGCTTTCCTTCTTAAGTAAGCCCTCGCAATGCTTGGATGGAAACCGCAGGGAAGTCGAAGATACTACTCAAAAATTTCACCCTGCCGATGACAATAGGGCCCGGGACCATCCCGACGATCAAGTCGAGGTTCTTACCCAGGTGAATGGTTGTCATCATGGAAGGCGGGAAGCCCGAAGGCGGTAGCCTGACAAGTCGCGCGGAACCGATACGATTTTCGTATCAGGAACCGATGACCTTCAATTTTGTGAGATCCGCACGCCAAAGATCTCATTTGCTGCACCCTGGATATGCCACGCGGCGAGGATTTAACTCCAAAACTATCGCCAACGGCACATCTGAAGACCTTTGAAGACTCGGCTCTGAAGTTGAAGGATGGACCCACCTCAGGCGGAATGACTTCGCCCAAGGGGTCTTCCCCAGAGGTAGGCCCAGGGGGCCACTATCGGTACCCTGGGTACCGTATACCCCTTGAGATTGCAAAGATCTCAAGGAAATGTCATCTACTTGATTTGAAGACCTTCGAAGACCCACATGTCATATATAACTGGACCTGCTTTCCCAACATGGTTAGTCCCAGAGTTGCCACGTGTACCATCAAACCGGAGCTACTGCCCACAAGGGGGAAGCTCCGGGATATGTACCATAACGGCACCCCCGGACCTAACCCCAGATCGAGGGAAGCTCCAGAACTGACACGTGTATGGTAGCACCGGACCTATCTATTCCCTAAGGTATGCTCCGGAGCTGCCACGTGTCCAACCATCGGATCTTCAGCCTCAAACCTCCGGAAGACTTCACAACGGCTCCGGATCTTCAAAGGGGAATCAAGGACTTCAAGACCCGATTAAGTGTCATTAATACTATGTTAACGACACACGATCGGACGACCTTAATTACCAGTAATGGTGCTGTCAAAGCCCGTAACTCGGTCATTAAGGATAATTAAGCGCATCAAATGTGTATCAATATTAGTAACCGTCGGGGCCACATGTTGGGCCAGGCCATCTTGTAACGGCCTGTCCTTGTACTATAAAAGGACAAGCCGACGATACATAGGACACACGCTCACTCTACGCTCACTCTAGGCTCACTCTACGCTCACTCTAGGCTCACTCTACGCTCACAAGACTAATCGGACCTGCTCTGATCTGATCGTTGAGTTCATACATCAAATACAACACCAACACATCCCGTGGAGTAGGGTATTATGCTCAGGCGGCCCGAACCATGTAAACCTTCATGTCTCTTGTGTCATTTAACATTTCACCTTCTTGAATCTCCGCGCGCCCACACCGAACTTCAAACTCCGCAAACACTTTAGCGGTGTTGGGAGATCTACTGGAGCAAAACCACCGACAGAACCGACACATATATTAAATGTGTCGGCCTAACCGACGCTCTTAAACGGGCCCCACACGAGACTCAAAGCGGGCCCGACTGACTGAGCCTCTAAGAGCGTCGGCCGGGACAACACCAACACCCTTAAGTGGGCCTGGATCGCTCAGGCTCTAAGAGCGTCGGCTAGGGCCAAACCGACGCTCTTAATAGGGGCCTAAACCCTTCGCGGCTCTTCTCTTCTCACGCGCCTCGACACTTCTCGCCCGAGCCCGTGCCTGCCCCGCCAGTCGCTGCCGCCGCCAGCCCGCCGCCTCGCCGGTGCCCCCGCCCGTCGCCCCGTCACTGGCGCCCCTCGCCTGCGCCCCCGCTCGCCGGCGCCCCTCGCCCGCGCCCGCGTCCCCGCCCCTCGCCTGTGCCCGTGCCCCCGTCCCGGCCCGCGTCCCCGGTGGCCGACGCTCTTGCCCCCTGGTCCGGCCCCCCTTCGGTGCCCTTTGGCCGCCGACGCTCCTGCCCCCGGCGCCCCCTGGTCTGGCCCCCTCCAGCGCGCTCTGGTTCGGGCCCCAGAGCCCCCTGGTCCGGTCCCCCTCCATCGCTCCCGGGAGCCCTCTGGTCCGGCCCCCCTCCGGTGCCCCGTTCACTCCTCCTCGGCGCATAAGGAAATCATGAAGTCATATATTTGAACTTTATGTGTGATCTTTATTTGGTGCATTAGTTTGTATATGTGATGTTCTATGTGTGAGCTTATTTCATAGGTAATGTGGATATGTAAGATTAATTAATAGTTATTTCTCAAATTATATGCAAATTTACATGTTTAACTTATATATGTGAGCTTGATTAATAGTTTCTAAATATGTGAGCATATTATATTTGTGATTAGTGTTAATTCGTTAATGTGATTCATATTATATAGTTGCTAACTCGTGAATGTGATTCATATTCATTATGCTATATGATTTGAATGTGATTAAAAGTTCATATCATGCATGTGATTGCTTATTTTTAGCATTTGCAATATGATGACTAATTTTGTGTTTGTAATATAGTAAATATTTTTATAATTATGGTAGCTTTAGAGGATTGTAGTGAAAGATGATTCTACTTGTGAAGTATGCGTTTAGACGAGCACATATGCGTATGGCGATAATGAGGACGACTAATTAACCGTGCATGAACGGTGGATCCGGACTTAGAACTTTCAACTCTGACCAACTTTCCTCCTCTGTCTTGTTCTTTCCTCTCTCGTAAATTATTGAAAAATGAAAATGAGGAACGTAACCTATAGAATTCGATTACCCGTTTCGAATCGGCACGTATCACATGCCATTGGCATGTGAGACGTGAAGGTTCGGAATTGTCCCTTTTTGGACAGCCTGGGAGTGGATCGGGGGGGGGGGGGGGGGGGCTTTTGACGAGACGCGAGTCTAGATCTGGACGGGATTTCGACGGCACAACCCTGATGTTCTCTGCTGCACCATTTTCGGGCGTGCAGTGGAGAACAACGGGGTTATGCTGCCGAAATTTCGTCTGGATCCAGACCACGCGTGTCGTCATAAGCACGCCCCACTCGACCACTCTTGGGTGGGTTTAGGACCTATCTGTCTAGTTGTAGTGACCGTCACATAATATGAAAATAAAAATAAACTAATTATAATGATTTTATGTATTTTTTATGTACAGGCTGCGGAGGCACCTTTTATGTGGTATAAGTAAAAGTATAGACGAGCAGACAATTATAAGGCCAAAGGGTACTAGGTGCTGGGTGGAGCTTGGATGGAGTGGAAAGGGGCATCGACGGGTAGTTGTAAGGATCGAATGCCCAAGAGGGGTGGTGAATTGGGCTTCTTTTCAAAAATTAAAGTAATAAAAACTTAACTATTAAAAGCTCAATTCCCTATGCAGACAACCTATGCATTCAAGTGAATAACAATTTTGCGGTATATGAAATGCATAAGTGTAACGGGAAAGGAAGAGTGTGCAAACTCCCGAGGAGACATGAAGACACGGTGATTTATCCCGTGGTTCGGCAAGATCATCAAGACCTTCCTACATCCACGTTGTGGCACCCACCAAAGGGTATAGCCACTCCCAAGTCACCGAGACCAGCGATCTTTACTAAAAGTCTCCGTTCGCCATCTCCGACAAGGTGGAGCTCAAGCATTGTACAAGTTCGATCTTCCGGGCTTCCACAACCGACTTGGCAAGCTCCGGAAGTCTCTCTCCAATTACCGACTCTTATACGGTGAATGCAATCACCAAGAGACACTCCCTTACAGCTCTCACTAGACTAGAGACTCCAATCACCAAGAATGGAAGCACACAAGCATCATCTCCAGCAAGTTCTAGCCTATCTCTTGGTGTACAAGTGGTGTAAATGATATGGAAGTGGTTGCTCAACGTCTTCAATTCTTGGTAATGTGTAGAGTAGCTCTGGGCATCAAGACTTGTCGAAATGACTGGTTGAAGGGGTATAAATAGCCAGCTTCCACGAGATAGCCGTTGGAAAAGTAGGCTGACATCACTATTCTGCAAACACCGAATGATCCGATGTTCTCCCTTCAGTTGTCACCGGTCGAATACAAATTAGCTGAGGTCACTGTGTCAGATATGACCGTTGATCGACCGATGTTGTATATACCTGTACATCGGATAATCCGGTTACACTTGATCTAGAATGGTCCAGAAATAATGCTTACTGGAATGATTGACTGATGTGTTGTAATTGTACATCGGATGGTCCGGTGTTACACTTGGTCCAGGGAAATTGCTTACTGGAATGATCGACTGATGTAACACTTGCTTCATCATCGGAGGATCCGGTGTATACTCAAGTCTGAGGTATTTTTCTGTTGTTGAGCCAACTCAACCGATGTAGTCTTTTCTGGATACATCGGATGATCTGGTGAGTAGATTATTTCTGCTTCGAGTTGTTCTAAGTGGTTCTTTTGGAATTTGTACGAGTGACCTTTTAGGCATTGGTTTGAAATGTTCTTCTAATGACGACTAAGTCTCGTGTGCTGTCAATTTTGATGAAATAATTTTGACATATATGCTTGTTCTTTTAGTATTCATGAAAATCGATTGACCTCGTAAAATAGTCTGTTGAGGGGTCTCCAATTGTATCCAATGAGCAGTAGATGATATTAATATAGATTCCATTAAGTGTGATGAGTGATATAAGAGACCTTGCATCTACAAACTTATTAGTGATATCCAACGGTTGTCATTAATCACCGAAACCATACCTCATGGGGGCATAGATGCTTTCAATCTCCCCCTTTTTGGTGATTGATGACAACACAACAAGTAAAGCATAACAGTAATGAAAGTAAGAATACGATACTCGAAAGGATATGCAACAAGTACAAGATCCAGCACACGAAGCTTGAAGGCTCAAACACGATCAATAAAACATGAGAGAATTAAGTAGCACACAAAAAACTCAAAGATAGCAAAAGAATAGCAAAGCTCCCAAATTACAAAAGCTCCCAAAATAGATACTCCCCCTACAACTAGGACTCCCCTTAGGACTAAGCTATCCCTCCCCCTGACTCTTCTCCCTCTTTGGCAAAAAGATACCAAAAAGGGAAGCCGGGTGCCTAAGGATCATGTGTGCTCGGGGCGATGACGAACTGATCGCCGTCGGGGGTGCTGTCGTCGGAGCTGCTGTCTGCTGCTGCTGAAGCTGGAGTGGAGGAGACCGGTGTTGTGGGAGCTGCTGTCGGTGCTGAGGGTGCCACCTGAGTCTGGGCTGCTGGTAGTGGGGCACTGACAACTGAAGCCGATGTCTGCTGGAAGCGTGTTGAAGCCGGCAGGGGAGAGTGAATCGGTGCGCCTGGAGCAAGCAGTGGTGACATGCTGATCATCGGTATCGATGTGGTCGGCACTGGAGCTGAAACTGGTGCCAGAACAGGTGGACCTGGAGCTAGACTAGGGAGCTTTGAGGGCAGGGCAATCCCGGTCTGAGTGTAGAGGTTGGTGATCAACCCCAGGATGCCCATCATGGCCTGCTGCGTCTGCTGCTGCTGGTCAAGAGAACGCTGATGCATCTGGTCAATCAGTCCAGTGAGCCTGTCAGTGTCCTCTCGCCTCTAGCGGGCCATCTGACACTGCATCTCCTGCTGCTGCTGCTGGAGCTCCATAAGACGCACAGCCTGCTCAGCTCTGGCCTGCTCAGCTGCAAGCCGATCCTGTCGCTGCTGCTCAACCATCTGCTATAGAAGAGAGGTAAGCTCGGACGGTTGAGAGACCTGTGTCTCGGACACCGAAGGTGGAGTAAGAGGTGGTACATTCGAGCCTCCAGCCTCCGCGTCGTGCTGCCTGGGTGAGGGAGGAGGTGGGAAGTACTCCTCGACACTGTCACTAGTGTCACTCTCTAACTAGATGTGTTGTAGATCTCCCCCCTGAGCCTCAGCCTGTGCTAGGATCTTGTCTTCCTTCTCTAATCCTGACCAGTCTTCCTCTGAAGGTCGAGCTCAGACCTGACACTCAACTGGGCGGCCAAGGCGGCGGTCTCCAGGAGCTGGAGCAAGGTAGTGTCTGAACCGAGTGACGCTCTCATCGGTGAGACTGTCACGCACGACGGACCCCTCTGGAGCCAACAGGTAGAGTAGGTGACTGATCCAGTGGCCAAACACAAGCTGCCTCATCATCCCAACTCCATCGGTGATAACATCCTCCATCTCACAGATGAGAATATCCACGATGTCGAACTCCATCCCGTTCACGACATAGAACAGGAGGGTCTGCTGCAGACTGGTAAAGCCCTCAAGGTATCCGGACCTGGGTAGAAGCGTGCGGCGCAAGGCAAGGTGCACAGTGCGCGCAGCTAGAGTGAGTAGAGCAGGTACCCTCGGCTGCTCAGGTGAGAAGGGTTGAGCAAACAGTGAGCGAATCTCCTCAAAAGGTGGTACCACACCTCCAGTGAGCGGCCTCCTAAGTGGGTCAACATGTCCATAGACTAACTCATGTAGGCAGGTGTCATGGAGATCCACGCCTAGTAGCTGTCCCAAGGTCTGTCTGGTCAGATGGTGATGCTGGCCCATAAACATGAAGTCAATGGATCTGCGGCCCTCTGAAACGTAGAGTGTGGCATAGAACACTCGGATCCAGTCCTCCACGTAGGCACTCCGCTGAAAAGACATCAGCTCCACTAGCCCTCTGTACTTCTCAAAGAAAGGGTGAATCTTAGTCCTGGCTGCAAGTGCGAGCTGATCCCAGTCATGAAAGTTGTGCTGGAAAAGCTTATGGCCCCGACGTTTGTAAGTCTCATACAGCGATGCCTGTGTCAGGGTCCAGAAGCGGTTGTCCACAAGTGGATCTCTGGGCTGCAGGAACCACTCCTCAAGTAGAGTGCTCCATCTAAGCTTCCTGGGCTGCTTTGCCTTCAACTTCCTATAGTCAGTCAGGCGGACACCCTCACCAACTCGTACATTGGTGTCCATCTCATAGACGGCTCTCTGGGCCGCTCTGTCCTCCCAAAGCTCAGCTGCAGAAGGTCTCTTTCTCGGGGCTGCAGCTGGATGACCTCCACGGGTCCTGACTGAGTGCCGGCGAACAAGCGGCACCTTAGACTACTCTGTCTCCTCTGGCTCCTCAGGCACCTGTGGATGCCTCTGTCGGGTCTCCCGGATCCTCAGGGATCCTCCTCGGCCACGCTCTCGCTCCTCAGCGGCGCGAGCGACCATCAGAGCTTTCTTCTCCTCTTTCGACAACTTCTGCTTCTTAGCTGTTGGCTCCTCAATAGCCTTGCCCTTTCCTTTCTTGTCACAACCCATCTTGAGTGACGACGGCAAAGATGAGAGCGCGGGACAACGATGTCGGGCGCACGAGATAGCAACGCAAAGAACGACGCGGCCGGGCGAACCCTAGCGGCGAAGAGGAGTGCAGCGGCTGGGCGCGTGGAGTGGCAGGCGATGAGCAGTGGTGCAGGGCGGTGGCGGCGCTTAGGGCGGCGGCGGTGATGCGGCGGTGGTGAGGGCGGCGGCAGGCGGAGTGTGGCGGCGGCCGGAGGGCGCTGAGGGTGGCGGCGGCGGCCAGAGGGCGAGGTCGGCGGTGGCGCAGGGCGGCGAGGGGCACGGAGCAGCGGCGGTGGAGAGCGACGGGAAGCGCAGCGTCGGGGAGAGAGAAAGGAAAAAGAGAGAGAAGATGAAGGGGCGTGCTAAATAGGTGGGGCCCGAACCCTAGCTCGAATTTTAACATCGGATGATCCGACGTCAGTTGAGAGGTGCATCGATCGAATGGTACAGTAAGGGTATTCCAGAGGCACCTTCAGCATCGGATGATCCGACGTGGAAACGATTAGCATCGGTTGAATTTGGCATAACTCCACAAATGTGAACATCGAATGCTCTGATGTTTCTCAGAATGAACTCATCGGTTGATTTGACTTCCTGTCTGAGCTGACCCTTGCAGTTAAGCACAAACTGATCCGATGATGCTTCTCCCTAAGCATCGGATAATCCGATGACTACAAAGGATCAACAACATCCCATATATGTCCTTTGACTTAAACAAACAAAGAGAAACACAAGTCTTAGGACCTTTTGGGCAACCCCTAACCCCTCAAAAAGACTTTAACCCTAGTTGCCAATAACTTGGCTAAGCCCTAAAGCAAATAGAACACGGAGAGATCAAGGAAAAAATCCAAATAAAATGTAAGGCCCATGCTTTGTGAGCTAGAGTATGAAGACTTTTATCTCTTTAAAGCATGTTCCTTTAGGCATTAACGCACCTAACACTTTGTTCTTTCCACATCATATGAGTTGAGATATTGCATTTCAAACAAGTCTCTTTCTCATGAAGTGGGTTCCCCTTTGTGACAATCTATCGTATGCAATGCCAAACAATTTTTTAATGCAAGATATTAAACGTGAGTGCAAGTCTATATGGCAGACATCATGCAAGACATAAATTAAATCTATCTTGCCAAATTTGAACCTTTCAAAGGCTTCCTCAGGGAGAGCCATTCTCCAAGTCTTGGGGAAACCCAAAAGAACCTCCATCCCAAGCTAACCCTTGCTCACCCCTATCCTTTGAAAGTTAGAGAAGACCTATATGTGATGCATTCTTACATGACCATGGCAACTTACATGACGTTCGATGCATCTAGCACATTTAATTCACTCCTTAGTCTAGAAAAAGTTTTCTCATCAAGTGGTCTAGTGAAGATATCTGCCAATTGTTCTTCGAACCTAACACCTTGCAAGGAGATGTCTCCCTTAGCTTCATGGTCCCGCAAGAAATGATGGCGAATATCAATGTGCTTAGTGCGGGAGTGTTGAACGGGGTTTTTAGCAATCTTAAGCGCACTTTCATTGTCACAAAGGAGAGGAACACAACCAAATTTAACACCAAAGTCCAAAAGGGTTTGCTTCATATAAAGGATTTGGGCACAACATGCACTGGCCGCTATATATTCCGCTTCCGCAGTGGACAAAGCAACAGAGTTTTGCTTCTTGCTAGACCAAGATACTAGGGAACGCCCAAGCAAGTGGCACCCTCCGGAGGTACTCTTGTGATCCACACGACATCTGGCAAAGTCCGAATCCGAGTAACCTAAGAGATGGAATTTAGCACCTTTGCGGTACCACAGGCCTACACTTGGGGTATGCTTGAGATACCGAAGTATCCTAAAGACTGTCTTCCGATGCAATTCTTTAGGTGCTGCTTGAAAGCGAGCACACAAGCATACACTAAACATGATATCGGGCCTAGATGCGGTAAGATAAAGCAATGAACCAATCATGGAACGGTAATTAGATTGGTCAACAGGTTTACCATCCTTATCCGCGTTGAGATGACAATTTGTTGCTATTGTAGTACTTCTTGAGCTACAATCTCCCATCTCAAATTTCTTCAAGAGGTCCTTGGTATATTTTTCTTAATAGATGAAGGTCCCCTCTCGAAGTTTCTTGATTTGAAATCCAAGGAAGAAGTTGAGCTCTCCAATCATCGACATCTCGAATTCCCTAGACATCATTTTGCCAAACTCATGGCTAAGAGCTTCGTTAGTTGAACCAAAAATAATATCATCGACATAAATTTGACAAACAAATAGTTCTCCATCAATGTCTTTGGTGAAGAGTGTAGTGTCCACCGTCCCGATCTTGAATCCTTGCATGATCAAGAAATCTCGTAGTCGTTCATACCACGCTTTAGGTGCTTGCTTGAGCCCGTAGAGCGCCTTGTACAACCTATACACATGATTAGGATTCCTCGGATCTTCGAACCCGAGAGGTTGTTCAACATAAACAAGCTCATTAATGTAACCATTAAGAAAGGCACTTTTCACATCCATTTGATAAAGTTTTATATTATGATGTGATGCAAAAGCAAGAAGTATACGGATGGCTTCTAGTCGAGCGACCGGAGCAAATGTTTCTCCAAAGTCTAGTCCTTCAACTTGCGAGAAACCCTTGGCCACAAGTCTTGCCTTGTTGCAGATCACAACACCGTTCTCGTCTTGTTTGTTGCGGTACACCCACTTTGTTCCGATGACGTTCTTGTCCTTGGGTCGCTCCTCCAACACCCAAACTTCTTGCGGATGAAGTTGTTGAGTTCTTCTTGCATGGCCATTACCCAATTTGGATCTTGGAGTGCTTCCTCAATGTGAGTGGGTTCTACACATGAAACAAACGAGTAGTGCTCACAAAACGTAGCGAAATGGCGAAAATGTGTACTTACTCCCCTTGACGGACTTCCAATAATTTGATCAATCGGATGCGCCTTGGAGATGCGTTCATGCCTCATAAGTGGTTGTGAAGCACTTGACGGTGGTGATGCGTGTTGCTCTTCTTGTGGTTGGACTTGATCATGGACTTGTTCTTCTTCTTGATGTTGTGTGGCTTGTGAATCTTGTGTCGGCAATGGATCATCTTTTTCTTCTTCGTAAACTTGAGGTGCCATAGATGTGTTGATGTTGGAACTTGAAGCTCCCCCTTGATCATGGCTCTCCTCCACTTTAGGCTTGATGTCTCCAATGGTCATGTTCTTCATAGCTTCTCGTAGAGGCTCATCATCTATTTCATCATGACCAAAACTCTCCTCTTGGGAGACATTAGTTTCATCAAACTCAACATCACAACTTTCCTCAACTAAACCGGAGGTTTGGTTGAATACTTGATATGCTTTTGAGTTTGATGCATAACCAAGAAAGATACCAATATCACATCTTCTTTCAAATTTACCAAGCCTTTTTTTGCGGTAGATATAGCACTTGCACCCGAAGACTCGAAAATAGGAGATGTTGGGCTTTCTCCCAATGAGAAGTTCGTACGGGGTCTTTTGAAGTAGTCGATGTAGGTAGACCCGATTTGCGGCATGGCACGCCATGTTGATTGCTTCGGCCCAAAACTTCTCGAATGTGCCATAGTCATCAATCATTGCTCGTGCAAGAGTGATAAGAGTCTTGTTCTTCCTTTCAACAACATCATTTTGTTGAGGAGTGTATGTGGCTGAAAATTCATGTTTCACGCCTTCACGATCACACCGCTCCCCAATGTTGTAGTTCTTGAATTCGGTGCCGTTGTCACTCTGGACTTTGATGATAGGAAGTTGAAATTCCCTTTGAAAACGCTTAGCGAAGGTCTTGAACACTTCCGTAGTTTCACTCTTGTCACCTAGAAACAATGTCCAAGCATAGCGAGAGTAGTCATCAACTATAAAAAGACAATAGAGATTAACACCAAGACTTTGATATGTGGACGGTCCGAAGAGGTCCATGTGGAGCAACTCAAGTGGCTTGGAGGTTGACACCATTGTCTTCATCAGATGGTGTGAAGCAACTTGTTTCCTGGCTTGACAAGTGCTACAAAGCTTGTTCTGCTCAAATGTGACATCCTTCACGCTGGTCACCATCCCGAGCTTGAATGACTTCTTGAGCTTGCTCATTCCAATGTGAGTTATGTGTCGATGCCATAGCCAACCCAAACTCGTCTTGGTGAAAAGACAAGTGGTAAAACTAGCATCCTTGTCGGAGAAGTCTACTAGGTAGAGGTATCCATGCCGAAACCCTTTGAAGATTAGTTATTTGCTTGTTTCACTAGTCACAACAACATCATTCTTGCCAAAGGTGCACGTTAGTCCAAGATCACATAATTGTGCAATAGAAAGCAAATTGAAACTAAGTGACTTAACATACAACACATTTGAAATAGATAAATCATGTGAAATAGCTTCCCCTAAGAGTTATCACCAAAGGTGACTTGTTGATGATTGCAGGGGTTCTCTATGGAGGTGAACATACCACCGTTGCCGGTCATGTGTTGAGTGCACCCGCTATCGAGTGCCCAATGCTTTCCTCCAGCTTTGTAGTTCACCTACACACATGAATTCAATTTTTGATTTTAGGCACCCAAGCCAACTTAGGTCCTTGTATGTGTGATACAAGTGTTTTTGGGACCCAAAGTTGCTTGGGAAGCTTCCCCTTCATGCCCTTCATGTCCTTGCCAATGAACCTTGCCTTCACCTTGCCATCTACTTTACTCAAGAGATAATAGTGATCATTAAAGGTAGACTTGTAGTTAGTAGGCAATTTTGGAGAAGGCCAGTTAGGAAGAGGACACACCCTTGTATGGTGACCGGTGACCTCACAATGTTGACAATAAGAACCAACTTCCTTGATGAAGCTTGTTTTAAGCTCCGGTGAGGGCACCTTTCCTTTGTTAGGCATCGGGAAGGATCCAAGTCCTCTCTTGTTGAAGGCCTTTGCTTGTTGGAAGAGGATTTCTTTGTGCTTGACTTCTCCCTTAGATAGTCTTGCCACACTAGTGCGAAGACTTTCAATTTCATCCATCAAATACTTCTCCCTAGCATTCTTTTTCGAAGGCAAAGACTTATGCAAGACATTAGTGTCATGAGAAACAATAGATGCCTTATCATTAAGGGTTTCTTTCTTTATAGTTTTCAATTCTTGATCAAGGACTTAATAAGCAAGGTTAAGTACTTGATGCTCTTGGATTAACTCATTGTGTTTTCCCAAGAGTGCTTGGTGTGCTACGTCAAGCTCATGATGATCTAGCTTGATTTGAGCCTTATCCTCCTCAACTTGCTTGACATGAGATTTGAGCGTGTCATGCTCCTTAAGTATGCTTTCATACTTGTCAAGCAAATCGAGGTTAGCACTCTCAAGCTTAGCATGAGCTTATTCAAGAGCCTTGACCTTACTCTTTTCCCTTTTAATGATAGTGTGGTATTCATTTATCAATGAAGCTAAGTCATCGGGGGAAAGCTCATCATCGCTAGAGTCATCACATACCTTGGTGTTACCTTTTGCCATGAGGCACATGGGAGGTGGACGAAGAGATGAATCATCATTGTTGGCAATGGCAAGGCCGGTGAAGCTCTCTTCTTCAACTTCACTCTCTTCATCACTAGATTCTTCATCGGTGATCCATTCATTTGCCTCACACATGAACACTTTTTGTGGACCTTTTCTCTTCTTTGGAAAGAGTATTGCCTTTTTGCCTTTGTCATGCTTTTTCTTCCCAAAGAATCTTGGTTTGGGCTTGACCTCTTCTTCATCATCCTCACTATCCACAAGCTTGCGATGCTTGCCCTTGTGGTTCTCTCTTTTTTTGTCCGGTTTTGGACAATCATAGGAGATGCGGCCTTGATCACCACAATTATAGCAAGTCTTGTTGTCACCTCTCCTTGGTAGAAATGCTTTCTTTTTGGGATCAAAGGTGTATCCCTTCTTGGCAATCTTGGAGTTCAAGCGAGAGAATTTTCTCATCATCAATGCAAGCTCATCTTGGTCATCTTCACTTGATGCTTGCTCTTCTTCACTTGAGCTAGGCTCGACCACTTTCTTTTTCTTGAGATTTTTTTTCTTGGTGGAAGCCTTTAGAGCAATTGTCTTTGAAGATGATTCCTCCATCATCCCAAGCACACTCATCTCATGAGCGCGAATCTCTCCAATAAGTTCTGAAACTTCAATGTGATCAAGAGATTCCTTTTAAAGCATGGACTTGATGATGTTGTACTTTGGCTTAGGAAGGAGCGTAAGAATCTTGCGGTTGATGAGTCCCTTGCCAAGAGAAGCAATATCAAGAGCATTAATTTCCTCAATGAGAACATTCAAGCGAGAAAACATTTCATTGACATTTTCATGAGGTAGCATTTTGAACTCATCATATTTGGCCTTAAGCATGTGATACTTTAGTTCTTTAACACGAGAAGAACCCACATGATTCAATCAAGCAAGCCCAACTTTCACAAGACTTTTCTTTGCTAGCAATCCTAGCAAACACATCTTTACTAATGCATTCATAAATAGCATTTCTAGCAAACCCACTTGATTTGGTCACCTATATAGTTGTGCTCACCAAACCCCGCATGGGTCACTTCCCATACCTCGGGAGCAATAGCCTCTAGATAAGCATGCATACGTGCTTTCCAATAGGCAAAGTTATTGCCCTCGAAGATGGGAACCAAACCCCCAATCTTGGCCATTTTAGCTCTCTAGCGGTTAAGCTAGAATGATCCAATGAGCAATCAAGCTCTGATACCAATTGTAAGGATCGAATGCCCAAGAGGGGGGTGAATTGGGCTTCTTTTCAAAACTTAAAGTAATAAAAACTTAACTATTAAAAGCCCAATTCCCTATGCAAATAACCTATGCATTCAAGTGAATAACAATTTTGCGGTATATGAAATGCATAAGTGTAACGGGAAAGGAAGAGTGTGCAAACTCCCGAGGAAACATGAAGACACGGTGATTTATCCCGTGGTTCGACAAGATCATCAAGACCTTCCTACCTCCACGTTTTGGCACCCACCAAAGGGTATAGCCACTCCCAAGTCACCGAGACCAGGGATCTTCACTAAAAGTCTCCGTTCGCCATCTCCGGCAAGGTGGAGCTCAAGCCTTGTACAAGTTTGATCTTCCAGGCTTCCACAACCGACTTGTCAAGCTTCGGAAGTCTCTCTCCAATCACCGACTATTACACGATGAATGCAATCACCAAGATACACTCCCTTACATCTCTCACTAGACTAGAGACTCAAATCACCAAGAATGAAAGCAGACAAGCATCATCTCTAGCAAGTTCTAGCCTATCTCTTAGTGTACAAGTGGTGTAAATGATATGGAAGTGGTTGCTCAACGTCTTGAATGCTTGGTAATGTGTAGAGTAGCTCTGGGCATCAAGACTTGTCGAAATGACTGGCTGAAGGGGTATAAATAGCCAGCTTCCACGAGATAGCCGTTGGAAAAGTAGGCTGACATCACTGTTCTGCAAACACCGGATGATCCAATGTTCTCCCTTCAGTTGTCATCGGTCAAATACAAATTAGCTGAGGTCACTGTGTCAGATATGACCGTTGATCGACCGATGTTGTATACACCTGTACATCGGATAATCCGGTGACACTTGATCCATAATGGTCCAGAAATAATGCTTACTGGAATGATTGACCGATGTGTTGTAATTGTACATTAGATGGTTTGGTGTTACACTTGGTCCAGGGAAATTGCTTAATGGAATGATCGACCAATGTAACACTTGCTTCATCATCGGAGGATGCGGTGTATACTCAAGTCTGAGGTCTTTTTCTGCTGTTAAGCCAACTCGACCGATGTAGTCTTTTCTGGATACATCGGATGATCCAGTGAGTAGATTTTGTGTGCTTCGAGTTGTTCTAAGTGATTCTTTTGGAATTTGTACGAGTGACCTTTTAGACATTGTTTTGAAATGTTCTTCTGATGACGACTAAGTCTCGTGTCCTGTCAATTTTGATGAAATAATTTTGACATATATGGTTTTTCTTTTAGTCTTCATGAAAATCGATTGACCTCGTAAATAGTTAGTTGAGGGGTCTCCAATTGTATCCAATGAGCAGTAGATGATATTAATATAGAGTCCATTAAGTGTGATGAGTGATATGAGAGACCTTGCATCCACAAACTTATTAGTGATATCCAACGATTGTCATTAATCACCGAAACCATACCTCATGGGGGCCTAGATGCTTTCAGTAGTTAACACCGAGTTGGGAAACGCCATCCGGTTTTGCTATCCCGGGATGGTATTAGTAGATGGTCAAAGAATTGCAGGGCATAGTTGGGATCACTATGCGCTTCAAGAGTATGGCAATTCGGGTACATGTCAGGATAAAGTTTGGGAGATTTTCTGGTTAAGTTTGTTTTGATTGTTTCCATTACATTAGTTTCCATTACATTACATCCTATTGTTATTTGACATTAATTGTTACTTGTATGCAGGGTAGGTTTCGTTTGGAGGAGGGTGTGAGTCAAGCATATGCTTGTTCAATTTTCCATAATGCAGCAAAGAGACGTGTCAAGGACTCCTTCTCGAAGGCACGGATCAAGGCTGTGACCGTCTACTACAAGACGGTGATGTTCCAGCCTATGACAAACAATGAAGCAGCCAAAATTCACCTCAGTAGGGAGGAGTACTTGCAAAGTCATGTGGATTGGATTTGTGCGAATATGAAGGCTTGGGAATGGTTATGCGGGTATTGGGGTTCAGCTGAGTTCAAAAATATTTCTGATAGACACCAAAGAAATTGGAAGAGCAAGCCTGCAAAGCATTTCTTCGGGCCGGATGGTTATGTTCGGATGGAACAAAGGATGGTATGAATTCTTATATTCATACTTAGATTGCTTCAATTAATTACATTTATTAAATTATTGATTGTTGATATTGCAGATAGCTGAAACTGGTACGCCTCCTACATTTTTTGAGGTTTATCTTAAGGGGCACAAAGGTCCAGACCCGAATCGCTCGGTGGTGTTATGTGACGAGGCATCAACGCAGAAATTGGTACGTATGTTGATTCTTTGTTGCTTTTATCCATCAACTTAATTTATCTTGTATTACATTAATTTGTTAACTAAATGTATCACAACAAAAGTATGTTGAGTATTTCAAGAAGAATCATGGACCTGATTCAGACTATTTGAGAGAGTCATTGGATGTCGCTGCAGCATACAATACCGGCAGTGGTCTACCGCATGGGAAGTATGTGTAAAGTTAATGTTGATTTATATGTTAATGAATATCGATTCTTCACACTTGTATTTTTTTGTAGACTTGGGTTAGGCGACAGATATGTAGAGCGTGAGACTTATGCTAGACTACGACCATCCAATGTTGGTGGTAGTCGATTTCAATCATCTACAGAGGCTGAATTACAAGAAGAACTGAGACGCACAAAAGAGGAGATGCAACAACAACGACAAGAGACACAGATGTTGCTGCAACAACAACAGCAAGAGACACAGATGTTGCTGCAACAACAACAGCAACAGACACAGATGTTGCAGCAACAGATGCATTATTTGTATATGTCTCAGGTAACATGTGATTTTCTTATTTGAAAATATTATTTGATTTACAAATTTATCTATTCAAGATATCACAACTAATTTACTTGATGCAGTTCATGGGTCAAGGTAGCTCCAGTTCTCAGTTTGGTCCTCGACCAATGCAGCCAGCACTACCACAAATTGGCTCCTCACAGGTAAAACTACTTATCTTATTGACTTCAGTTATATAATGCAATATCGTAACTATTTGTGTTGTAGGGTTTTGAGAGTGGTCAATCGTATGTTCCACAACCTTACAGATTTATGTCACTCTTGGCTTCTGGATTGCAGCAAAATAATCCAGGTAAACTGTAATTTTTGCATTTGACCACTTTATTTGATTCTAAAATGATTCTAATTATAATCTCACAACTTCAAGCAGTTTTCCCACCGATGCCTTTCCCTCCGGTGCAGACTCACCAATCACAAGGAGATGCAACGGTATGTATGACATGCATACATGTTACAATATTTTCATATAACATCACATATTAATTACCACAATATTAAAAAGAAAAGGGAAATACTAGCGAAGAGATGAAGTGAAAAAGTGAACAAGTTAGAGAGCGAGAGAGGCAGAGATTGATAGAGAGGGAGAGGAATACATATAGAGAAAAGAAGTGATAGATAGAGAGGGAGAGAAATATATAGAGGGAGAGAGGAAGAGATAGAGAGAAAAGAAGAGATAGATAGAGAGGGAGCTAGAGATAAAGAGATAGAGGGAGAGGAGAAGAGATAGAGTAGGAGAGCGAGTGAGGACGAGAGAGTTAGAGAGAGTGAGAGGAAATACGAGAGTGTGTTGATAAGTTTTAGTTCAAACCAATATGCTTCTCCTTTCTAAAGTTATGTTATTAAGTAAGTAGGAGTTAACATGTTACGTTATTAAGTTTCTATTTCATTTTTATCTATTGCAGGGATCTCGTCATGGAACACCTGAAGGTGTCGATGCTTTCTTTAACATCAACGACAGAGGTGCGAGTGGAGGAGATGGGAGTGGAGGACATGCGAGTGGAGGCTCCCACGGCGACATATGAATTTCGTTTACTCATTTTCGAACTGTTGTGCTTGTATTTTGTTGTGCTTGTGTTCGAAACATTTTAAAACTTGTGTACTGTGCTATGTTTGATAACTTGTGATGGTCATATGTTTGAAAACTGATATGCTATATATATATTGCTGCTGTGTGTAAAATGGAGGCTCCCCATCCAGGGAGGGAGAGAAAATAAACATTTTTTTAAAAAAAATACGTTATGTGCGTTGGTTTCTACTGGACCGACGCACTTAAGTTCATTATATGCGTTGGTTTCTACTGGACTGATGCACACACCCGCGCTCGGTGGAGCAGCCATGTGTCCTCTTATGTGCGTCGGTTGGGCCAAAACTGACGCATATAACTCACTTAAGTGCGTTGGTCGCCCTGTCTGACGCATTTAAGTTTAAGTGTGTCGGCCGTTGGAACCCAACGCACATAGGCAGTAAATGCATCGGCACTGTCGGTACCCTAAAAACCATACACCCCCTGAGGTTACAAAGATCTCAAGGGAAGGACATCTACTCAAATTAAAGACCCTCGGGGGCCCACCTGTCAGACATAACCGGACCTGCTTCTCCAACATGGTTAACCCCTAGGTTGCCACGTGTACTGTCAGACCGGAGCTATTACCCGCAAGGGTGAAGCTCCGGGCTAGGTACTGAAACGGCACCTCCGGACTTAACCCCTGACCGAGAGAAGCTCCGGACCTGACACGTGCCAGGCCACCCCGGAGCTTCCCGCTTCCCACAAGCAAGCTCCGGAGCTGCCACGTGTCCATACGTCGGAGCTGGCCGCTTCAAACCTCCGGGAGACATTGTAACGGCTCCGGATCTTCAAAGGACAGCCGCGGACTTCAAGACCCGATTAATTATCATTAATTCCACGTTAATGATACTTAATCGGACGATTTTAACACCTGTAACGGCACTGTCGGAGCCGTTACAGGGTTATTAACAACAATTAATCTCGTGTATCAATACTAGTAACCGCCAGGGCCACATGTCGGGCCAGGCTGACTTGTAACGGTTTGTCCTTGTACTATAAAAGGACAAACCGACAATACACGAAGGAGAGAGAACTCTCGAACGCTCTGAAGCTCACAAGTTAATACAACACACACACACCCGTGGAGTAGGGTATTACGCTCAGGCGGCCCGAACCACGTAAACCACTGTGTCACTCGTGTCCAATCGTGTTTCACCTTCTTGAGTCTCCGCGCGCCCAAACCGAACTACAAACTCCTTCAACACTTTAGTAGTGTCAGGGGATCTGCCGACTCCAACAGTCGACAGTTGGCGCGCCAGGTAGGGGCGCCTGAGATCTTCAAGAATGGTGAATTCTGCCGCTGGATCATCCAACGGGCAACCTGCTGCTCAGGCTGTCGGAGGCAATCCCTCCAACATGCAGCCACCGGCAGGAGCCTCAGCACCAGTAGGAGTCACACTCCCACCACCACCATCTTCTCCGGCAAGACATGCCGGACAACATGATGGTGCACCGGCGTCACATTCTGCGTCGGCAATTCGTGACAACCCAGAACACGCGCTCCATGCAGCGCGTGCTCTTCTCCAGCGACCACCACCTCCGGATGCATCTCAAGGTGCCATGGAGCAATGGAGGGCTGATGTTGAGCATTTGGTCGCAGCAGCGGCCGAACGCCTCAACAACCAGGGTCCACCTCCTTCAGGGCGGGCCCCGTCGCAGCGACGGACGTTGTCTGGAAGACTTGGTCCGCATGTCTCCAACAACCGAAGACGAGCTGCGTCACAGCAAGTGACGTCGTTGCCCTCTGGGGCACGACGCACCCATACTGCATCTCGGCTTTCCACACATGACCTCCGGGCGGAGCTTGATCGCCGATACCGCCAACAGGATGGCCGTGTCCACATCGAGCGAGCTCGAGAAAGACGAGATGCTCAAGACCTTTCTACTCTGGAAGGAGTAGGAGGAGGCTGTTCCGCCCTAGCCATGCACCTGCGCATGGTTAGATGGCCACAGAAGTTCCGGCCACATTTGCCGGAAAAATTCGACGGGACTGTCAATCCCGTAGAATTTCCGCAGATATACTCCACTGCGATCCTAGCAGCTGGAGGAAATGAGGCCGTAATGGCCAACTACTTTCCAGTGGCCTTAATTGGGACCGCCAGGTCCTGGTTTATGAGCCTTCCACCCAACTCTATTGACAGTTGGGAGGAGTTGTGCCGTCAGTTCACTGCCAACTTCGGGAGTTCATACACCCGACCGGGCACTGAACTGGACCTTTTTGCGGTCGTGCAAAAAGGAGGAGAATCTTTGCGGTCATTCATCCAGAGATTCTCTCAGGTACGTAACACAATCCCTTCTATCTCAAGCGCTTCTGTCATTGTGGCATTCAGACAGGGTGTGCGAGACAAGAAGATGTTGGAGAAGCTGGCGATCAAAGAGATCACCAGCGTCACGGAGCTCTTCAGCTTGGCTGACAAATGTGCCAGAGCTGCGGAGGGCCGTGAAATGCACTCCAAACCAGCCTTGGAGGATCATAAAAAATCCTCCAAAGAAGAAGCCGCTACCTCCGGGAGTGGCAAGAAGAAAAAGAAGACCAACGGCAAGAAGAAGCCGTCGGCCGGCACATCCAACGTTGCAGCCACTGCAACTCCTGGTGGTCGGGGGCCACGCCCCGAGAAGCGACCTCGACCGTCTTCTGAAGACGGTGGCAAATCCAAGATGTGGTGCCCCATTCACAAAACGGGCAGCCACAGGCTGGAAGACTGCTGGGAGGTCCAAAACCTTGCCGAGCGCTACCACAAGCGCCGGGAAGGGTCTCCCTTCCGACAGAGGGAGGGAAAACAAAAGGTCGATGAAGCTCCGGCTGAAGAGGAGTTAGGGTTTCAGGACCCCAAAAAGGTCCTGAAAGCCGTCTATACCTCCGTCGACGATGACTCCGACGTCTCCGATAACGAGCGTCGGAAAACCATGAACACCATCTTTGGTGGATCATGGGACATCACTTCTCGCCGGGTCATCAAGACTATGCGGCGGGATATGGCTGCTGTAGCTCCTACAGCTAGACCGGAGCCACATCAAAAGTGGATGGATACACCCATCACTTTTGATGCTTCGGACTGTCCTCAAAGCATGGTTGGAGCTGGCCAATTACCCTTGATGGTATCTCCCACCATCAACAACATCCAGCTCCATCATGTCCTGGTAGACGGAGGTTCGGGGCTTAACCTCATCAGCTTCGAAGCTTTCACTAAGCTTCAGCTCCGACCTTCGGACCTCCAGCCCTCTCGACCTTTCTCCGGAGTAGGTCCGGGGGCCATTACCCCACTCGGAGCTATTACTCTCCCCGTTACCTTCGGGACCCGGGAGAAGTATCGCACCGAGAAGTTGGTCTTCGACGTCGCTCAGATCAACTTACCATTCAACGCCATCTTGGGTAGACCTGCCCTGTACAAATTCATGGCAGCTGCTCATTATGGATACCTGGTGTTGAAGATGCCAACACCAGTAGGCGTTCTCCGGATCCGCGGAGACCGCACTGCCGGAGTAACTGCTCTGGAGGAACTCCACGCACTCACCACAGCGCAAGAGGAGGACTCCAGACAGAAGCAAGCTCCACAACCTCCGAGCATTTGTCAACGAGGCTCGACCTCTGCACCCCGTGTGCAGCCAAGCGGCGACACCGACATTCCCGTCAAAGTCGTCCAAATTGGTTCCGATGTCACTCAAACTACCCGCATATCGGGTGGCTTGAACGACAAATAGGAACTCGCGCTCATCACTTTCCTCCGGGCTAACGTTGACGTGTTTGCTTGGCAACCGTCACAAATGCCTGGGATCCCCAGGGAAGTGATTGAGCACAATCTGAAGATTTACCCCGACGCTCGGCCTGTGCATCAGAAACCTCGGAAGCAATCTGTAGAGCGACAGAACTTCATCCGACAAGAAGTGAAGAAGTTGCTCGAAGCCGGATTCATCCGAGAAGTCTACCATCCAAAATGGATGGCAAACCCAGTCGTTGTGCCCAAGGCCGGTGGGAAACTTCGGATGTGCATCGACTACACCACACTGAATAAGGCATGTCCAAAAGATCCATTCCCACTACCTAGAATAGATCAGATAGTGGATTCCACCTCCGGGTGCGAGTTACTGTGTTTTTTAGACGCATATTCTGGATATCATCAAATCAGGGTGTCTAGAGAGGATGAAGAGCATACTTCATTCATCACAGTAGATGGATTATATTGTTACACGGCCATGCCGTTTGGTCTCAAGAATGCAGCTTCAACTTTTGTACGAGCTATGTACAAAACTTTCGAAGAACTCATCAGAGACATAGTGGAAGTGTACGTCGATGACATCGTGGTCAAAGTCAAAAACAAGGAGTCCCTCTTGGACACCTTGCAGGCTGTCTTCGATAAGCTGCGGGCCACCCGCACGAAGCTAAACCCAGACAAGTGCGTCTTCGGGGTTAGTTCCGGAAAGCTTCTTGGTTTCCTGGTAAGTCACCGGGGCATAGAGGCTAATCCGGCGAAGATAAAAGCCATTGAAGATATGCGGCCACCAACCCGCATCAAAGACGTCCAAAAATTAACTGGATGTCTAGCAGCCCTCAGCCGGTTCATTTCAAGACTGGCGGAAAGGGCACTTCCCTTCTTCAAGTTACTGAGGAAGTCCGGACCATTCCAATGGTCTGAAGAAGCAGAGAAGGCATTCCAGGAGCTGAAACAGTTCCTCACCACCCTACCAGTCTTGGTAGCTCCGAACCCTGGTGAGCCTTTATTGCTTTACATTTCAGCTACTGACGAAGTCGTCAGTATGGTTC
Organism: Tuctoria greenei; assembly: GCA_036927565.1. Lineage (NCBI taxonomy): Eukaryota > Viridiplantae > Streptophyta > Magnoliopsida > Poales > Poaceae > Tuctoria > Tuctoria greenei. The sequence goes on along the minus strand of JAYESD010000004.1, from coordinate 17,054,733 downwards.
TGGTTGCGGAGAGACCGGAACTACCCAATACTCAGGAATCCAGACCCCTTCGGGAGGGTTCGGAGGTTCCTGAAAGCGGGTCTGGGTCCCAGCTCCCAGACTTGAACCCACAAGAAGCCACTTTAGAGGACCCGGATCCCTCCGAGAGGATCCAGGTCATTCCTGAAGAAGCTCCGGGTTCCTCCACCCAGAACCCGGAGGTCCCCGAAGAGAGTCTGGACCCCTCCGAGAGGGTCCGGATCAATGAAGAGGAAGCTCCGGACCCCTCCGGGAGGGTCCGGACCATTCAACGCCCGGTATACTTTATCAGTGAAGTATTACATGATGCCAAGACTCGATACCTAGAGGTGCATAAATTGCTTTATGCAGTTCTTATTGCCTCAAGGAAGCTTCGACACTATTTCCAAGCTCACAAAGTCTCGGTGGTGACCTCATATCCACTTCGAGCAATCCTGCATAATCCCAATTCAACTGGGAATATTGCAAAGTGGGCAGCGGAATTGGCTGAATTCGATCTTGAATTCATTCCGAGACAAGCAATCAAGAGTCAAGCGTTGGCAGATTTCGTGGCAGAATGGACTCCCTCTCCATTAAACCCTGGGGGCCCCAGCGAGCAGAAGACGGAACCTCAAGTTCCAACCTTCACTAAGCCTCACTGGACCCTTTATTTCGACGGCTCCATGCAGAAGCAGGGAGCCGGAGCTGGAATCCTTCTCCTCGCACCAACTGGGGAGAAGGTGAAATACATGGTACACCTTGACTTCAAGGCAACCAACAACATGGCGGAGTACGAAGCACTCATCTATGGATTAAAGGTGGCACTATCATACGGTGTCAAGCAGTTGCTGGTCAAAGGAGATTCACAACTTGTCATCAAGCAGGTGAAGGGTGAATGCTCCTGCAATAATCTCCAGTTGGCTGCTTACCTCCTTGAAGTCCAGAGGCTTCAGAAGGACTTCGAAGTCCTAGACCTTCACCATGTTCAGCGTGCTCACAACGCTGAAGCTGACGAACTCTCGACCAAGGCGTCAACTGGAGCTCCGGCTCCTGACGGAGGAACCTTTGTCCGGAGGTTGTCAAAACCCACAGTTCAGCCTGCCGAACTGAACGAAGGGGGCGAGATCAGCATCCCGAAGCTGACGGTCCCGATGGCCCTGTTACCATGGCCGCCATCAAGGGTCGTAGGTGCTGCCGGAAGCTCCGAGCAACCCAGCACGCAAGACTCAAATGCTCAAGTTAGTTCCGATGCATGGATCTCGGAGATCCGGAGCTACTTGAAAGACAACATCCTTCCTGACGATGATGTATCCGCTGACCGGGTAGTCAGATTGGCTAAAAGATACACGTTGGTAGAAGGGGATCTCTACCGGCGCGGTGCCAACGGCATCCTAATGCGGTGCATCACAAGGGAAGAAGGCTGCGAGCTCCTCGCAGAAATCCATGGAGGCGAGTGTGGGAACCACGCATCTTCCCGCACGCTGGTCGGAAAAGCCTTTCGGCACGGCTTCTACTGGCCTACAGCGCTCCAGGATGCCACTGAGCTAGTGAAGAAATGCAAAGCATGCCAATTTCATGCAAAGCAAATTCATACACCTGCTCAGTCCTTACAAATGATACCTCCTACATGGCCTTTCGCTGTGTGGGGGATGGACATCTTGGGACCCTTCCCAAGAGCCGTCGGAGGTTACAAGTTCCTGTACGTCGCCATCGACAAGTTCACCAAGTGGCCGGAAGCTACTCCCGTTGTGACGATCAACAAACAATCTGCAATCAATTTTCTACAATCCATCGTGAGCAGATTCGGAGTCCCAAATAAGATCATCACTGATAATGGGACTCAATTCACAAGCTCCGCATTTCAAGGATATTGCGAAGACCTCGGCATACAAGTTTGCTACGCTTTCGTAGCTCATCCTGCCAGCAATGGACAAGTCGAGAGAGCAAACACAGAGATCCTTAAAGGACTCAAAACACGCACTTATGAGCGCTTGAAAAAGCACGGAGCCAATTGGATCGAAGAGCTTCCGCCCACTCTATGGGCCAACAGGACTTCTCCAAGTCGGGCAACCGGAGAAACACCCTTCTTCCTGGTGTACGGAGCTGAAGCGATCCTTCCTCCGGAAATCACCTTGGGTTCCCTCCGAGTCCGGACCTTCGACGAAGCCGCGCAGGACCAGCTCCGGCGTGAAGACCTAGACCTCCTCGAGGAGGGAAGGTGCAAAGCAGCTATTCGGAATGCCCGATACCGCCAAGCTCTACGGCGCTATCACCAGCGGCATGTACACAACCGACAGCTCGAGGAAGGCGATCTGGTGCTACGGAGAATACTATCCAGAGAAGGGCAAAACAAACTTTCCCCCGGCTGGGAAGGGCCCTTCCGAGTGATCAAAGTATCCCGTCCCGGAAGCGTTCGCTTGGCTACCGAGGATGGGACACCTCTCCCAAATCCTTGGAACATCGAGCACCTCCGTAAGTTCTACACTTAATTCCACGGAGGTGAGTCTTAAGTAACTTGAAATGTATGTTATAGAGTCATTGTACAGAGTCGGGTAGTTCCTTCGGGAGAGCAGCCGGACCTTTCCCGAAAGGTTTGAAAAGCTCATGCAACACTTGATACAGTCTCCGGACTAGAAGTGTGGCTAACTACCCTGGGTCAAACGAGAAACCAAACACACTTAGCCTGGTTCCGTACCCTAAGAGTGTACTTGTTTCCCCTGTACCCCGGACCTATAATGAAAGACATCTTCATGTGAAATAGACTCCACGTGCATTCATTTTTGCATAGGCTCGACATTTTTATTTTTCTCTTTCTTGTCTATAACAGAAACGTGCAATTCTTAAGAAATTCTAGTTTGACCGGTTTACGTACGATTCGAGTCGAATTGTCGGATTTTTTAGATTTAAATATCGTCTGTGGCCAACTCGCCTGAAAGCCGCCAAGCCATTCTAGGGCCGGAGTGCGCTATCGACTTAGCCTAGTCAAGCACCCTAAGTACGCCACTCTACCTACATCCCGGCAGGCCAAAGTAAGGTGGGTCCATGGACAATTGGATCTAAAAGAAAAGACAATTCATCCAGTCATACTAAAAATCGTGTTCAACTTAAAATTCTCTTGAGAACCGTAAGCCACAACAAAGTTATAGATAAGGAACGAATTTTACTATTTTTCTTGGCTTAAGTGTGCAGGAAAAATGAACCCAACGTTGAGGGAGAAAAACCGGAGCTAACCAAGCTCCGACTCCCACCAGGGCATCAACCGTCGGCGTTGACTAAAAGATGGTGATAAGACCCCGTCACTGGAGTCTGTTGCCAACAAACCAAGTGTGGCAAGGGTCATCGCCGGAGCTACTAAGCTCCGACACCTTGGAGTATTAACTATCGACGCTCAACGTGTTGATAGAGGCTATTGCTGGAGCTACTAAGCTCCAGCGATGGACAGTGCCGGAGCTTCTAAGCTCCGACAACTTCAGGGGACCTTCACTATCAAAAACTTCGGACATAGATTCCACAAGTTCGAAGCAAATTCGTCTTCAACAAAACTCAACATCCTTTTGGTACATGTCCACAATCAAATTGTGCACATCTACCAGGGGGCCAAGTGAAGACAAAGATGTTGAAGACAAAAAAATGAAATTCACGAAAAATTGGGGATTTCATTTCATCAGAAGACCGGAGATAACATCTGGAGACAAGGGATTACAAAATTGAGGAAGAAGAGAAGATACAAGTAAAGGCTAAGAGAGATGGTCCTAGACCCTATGTAAGAACTCGGCGACCTTCTGGGCGACCTCCGACACGCTGGCTCGGGTAGCTTCGCCTTCTCCTTCGACGGGGCCTTCAAGCACCGGGTCCAGAGGAAATCGAGGGTTCCGGCTGGTGTAGCACGTCAACATATATTCTGTGATGTTCCTAGCCAGGGATTTCCCCTCGACCTCCAGTTGGTCCGCGATGACGTCGCCCACCTTGGAGAGCTTACTGCCCGCAGCGCTCAACGCTTGCAACGCAAGGTCCGGCTCCGGCTCCGGATCATCCGGGAGCACGGGGCTGAAACCCATCGGCGCCAGCGCATCGTCGGCCTTGCTCAGGAACTCCCAAATTTGCAGGGAGTCCGCCTTCCTCAGGTTCTTCACCTCTTCCAGGGATCTCCGGGCCGCCGTCAGCTCCAAATTCTCGCGGGAGAGGCGCTCAACTTCTTTGGCGTTCTGCTGGATTTTCGCAGCAACCCGCTTCTCAAGTCTTCCGAGCTCCTCCTCCCGGAGGTGGATCTTGTTCCGGCGGTCAACCAGGTCCTTCTCCCTAGCCTCCGCTTTCTTCTCCCGGGCGATAAGGGCACACTCGTACTCGTAGAGTTCCTGCCCCCACACCCAGGTCTTCTCCTCCTCCTCGAGGTAGCGCTCTTCCAATTTTTTAGTGCGCTCCTCGAGGCCCTTGTCCGCCAGAGCTGTTTTCTCGGCGAGCTCTTCCTCCCGTCGCAAGACGTCATCCCGTAGCTCCAGGAGTTTTTGCTCCTCATCCTCGAGCCGTCTTTCCCTTCCTTCAAGTGCCTCTCGGCGCTTGATGAGTGCGGTGCTGATGGCCTCGAGCTGATCAAACCGAGCATTGGCCGCGTCGTTAGCAGCCTTTGCTTGGTCATGGAACTCCCGGGATTGAGCGTCGAGGGCGTGAGTCATGCTCTCCCTCTCATCCAGCAGCTCACCCCAGAGCTCCAGGCGGATCTTCTCCCGCCTAATCCATTCCTTGTCATCCGCAAGCCTCGACTGCGCCAGCTTGGTCTCGAATTGGAGCCGATTATGCCACCGCCTAAGGGTTTGGCGCTCCTCTTCAAGAGCCTTGCTGTCGTGGAAGAAGGCTAGTTGAACTTGACGTAGACTGGAGCAGGCGTTGTCGATGGACATCGACAGCGAGATGGGCTCCGGACCTTCTGGGATCTCTTCCGCTGGTTCCAGCGGGTCTTCATTTACAAAAATTGGGTCCCACTCTACGAGAGTGGAACCCCGAGCTTCCAAAGCGCTAGGGCCCTCCTCCGGGATGGCCTCAGTCGCCATCGAAGGAGGTCCCGCCACCAAGTCTTCATCTGCCCCCACAGGCTGGGGGCCGGCGACTTCGTTCAGGCACTCTGGCTCTGCCACAGGTACCATTGACGTCGTCGCCTCCACTGGCTCCGGCCGGGACACTTCCTGTGACGCCCGGTTCCGAAAATGAACCAAGCTAACGCATATGTGTGCCCAGGATGTTCACCACACATACACGAGTGAAATCACAATAGGATATACAGAAAATTACCACAGCTCAAATTATTCAATAAGTATTCTTATTACACAATTCATTAAATCCTCGAATACAAGCTCTAATGAATATTAATGACAAGTTCAACTAATGCAGCGGAAATAAACTAATTAAACAACTAAGCAAACTAAGCAACTATGCAGCATAAGCGACAGGGTATGTATATGCGCAGCTCCAATCAACACCACAGGCAAAGCTGACGGTAGACACGGCCTAGAACTCCGCATTATCGCCATTAAAATCCCAGTCTTGACCTGCAACTGTTGGGGTGGGGGATTGCAAGAGTGAGTACATGTCGTACTCAGCAAGTGTGGAAAGTATGACATGTGGCTGATTCAAATGACGACAATAATAATGGTAAAGTGCTGAAAAGTACGGTAAAACATTTGAAAAGCAATATATCTTATGTATGTGAAGTAAACCCATCATAATCATAAATGATATCATAATACCAAATCTGAATTCATTAGCATCATCAAAAAAAATTCCAGATTTCACCATTGCCAATAACCATCCATAACCATTATCATTATCAAACCATGACCATTACCAAATTCCAATTTCCCTCTAATCATGGAAGTTGTCCAGGCGCTCATAACCGGGAGCACGGCTATCATGATAGTTTTAGTTAACACTCTGCAGAGTTTGTACCTCTTTACCCACGTGTCCGTGATTTCATCACCCTTCGGCGACTAAGAACCTCCCTTATGCCCATGACCCGTCGGTCACATTACACACTTCCGTTGGTGTGTGGCCAAGAGATCACAAAATAGCCTTTACAAAGGGATTACTAGCCTATTTAGACCCCACTGAGGTTTCACCGGTGGCGATGTCTCCCGCAGAGCACATCTTCAACCAAGGGCCCCCTCTTGAGCCATTCGGATCCCAGGGTAGTCCCACCAATCACCAACAACCCAATCCGACTACCCCTTCCCCGAGCATCCACAATGGTCCAAACATCACTAGCAAAGCCCTAATTAATCAGCTACGCCGCACCCATAACTTGGCCTCGTGGTGGCACTGTAGTCCTGGCTTATTCTCGCATGAACCGGTCCTTAGATCTAAAGCAAGCAAACCACCGTAACATCCAACCCATCCACATACCAGGCTTGCTTAGATCATCCATTACCATACCATGTTTAACCAATTCATGTTAACCATAATCTCATCCATGCATAAATAAATTGAGTGATATAGTTGTTCCCATCCCAGTTGATTAAGCGAAGCAAAAGGGTAAAAACCCTTCCCGACTCTCTACCATAATTTCCAGGTGACAAGGGTGGTTTAACAAGTCTAGTAAACTTCCTACCATAGGATTCCCATCAATTTGACACAAGCATGCAGTTTTGCAAACAAAACATTTATTTTAAAACAGGATCAATATGCTTCAAGGACACTTGCCTTGCTCTTGCTGTTGATTAGGGTCAAAGCCTTCAAACTCTTGATGCTGTAGATCCTCCGCGGCACTCTCTAGCGCAAATCCGTCTAATCCACACAATAAACATACAAGACAAGAAACACAATCAAAGAGTGCACAAATATTACTCAATATGACATGACATGCATGATTGATGCAATGCAAGGTAGAACTTGTTACTAGATTGCTTTTAATGATCACTAACTAGTTCTAATAGCTTTTAACAAGTTTATACAGGTTTGGATTCGATTAGATCAAATTTTAGAATCAATTCAACACAATTTAACCAGAAAGATCGGACTAGTCCGCTTGGGATCGGACAAGTCCGCACTCTGCGAGATCAGCGGATTAGGGTTTTCTAGATCGACGTGAATTTGGAGATTAGGGGTTGAATTCTCGTAAGGAAAAGAGAATAGAAGGTATACCAGGTGTTTAGAACTCCAATGAACCAAGAAACTTGGAGGTAACACTTGGATCTTGATGATCTAGGGTTGGTGATGAACTTGGGGATGAATTGGTGGTGAAGGACGAAACTTGGTGGAGATCTTGATCCTCCTTCGTTTCCTCCTCTTCTTCTTCTCGTTTGGGATCTTCTCCTCCCTCCTTGATGGTGGCTCCCCACGAACTAGGGTTTGGGTGGGTGGAAAAAGTGGCAAATAGATGTCAAACCAAGGGGTGGGGTTGTTTATATAGGGGTGGAGGCTAGGGTTAGATGGATTTCGAGTTTCGGGATGAGTAGAGGCCGGTTTAGAGTCCCACATGGGCTCTAAAAGGGTTGGGCACGACGTCCCTAGGCCCACTTGACGTGAAACCCAAGAAACAAGTCGTAAAACAAAAGGTCAATCTCGGAGTCACGAAATATCGGACAAGTCCGAACAGGACCGGACTAGTCCGAAGTCGTCCAGAGAGAAAATCGGACAAGTCTGGCCAAAAATCGGACAAGTCCGATCTTAGTCAGAAAGGAAAACGGACAAGTCCGCTGGAACACCGGACTAGTCCGGAAAAGTCCAGGGACTTAGCAAATTTTCAAGGATTCATGGAATATCGGACTAGTCCGCACAAAATCGGACAAGTCCGAAAGTTTCCAGAGCCAAAATCGGACTAGTCCGCAGCAGAAACGGACAAGTCCGTTTTTAGTCAGAGAGAAATCGGACTAGTCCTCAGTAAAATCGGACTAGTCCGCACTTTCCTGCGTTTTAAGTGCGGTTTTGCTCCAAATCAATTTTAAATGCTCCGAATCAATTTTAAACTCGTTCCTCTTGTTGTGGGCTAATGTTAAACATGTATACGAGTGCATGTAGGGCATGATGCATGAAAATGAGGGTGTTACAAACCTACCCCCCTTAAAATGAATCTCGCCCTCGAGATTCGACGCGGAAGAGAAGAGATGGGGAAATTCCTTCTTGAGATCGTCTTCTAGCTCCCAAGTTGCTTCTTTTTCTGTATGGTGCTTCCATTGGACTTTACACCATCGAATCACCTTGTTCCTTGTGACTCTCTCCTTGGTTTCCAAGATCTTGACCGGTTGCTCGGCATACGTCAAATCTTCCTCTAGTTCCAATTCTTCCATTGGCACTTGATCTTCCGGTACCCTCAAGCACTTCTTGAGCTGGGAAACGTGAAACACATCATGTACGTCTGAAAGATGAGCTGGCATCTCCAACTTATATGCTACTTCTCCTCTTTTGTCCAAAATCTTGAATGGTCCAATATAACGAGGTGCGAGCTTACCCCTTATGTTAAACCTCTTATGACCTCTCATTGGTGACACCTTGAGGTAAACAAAATCTCCAATTTCAAAGGCTAATTTCCTTCTCCTATTATCCGCATAGCCTTTTTGCCTTGATTGGGCAGCCCTCAAGTTTCCACGAATTATTTGGACTTGCTTTTCGGCTTCTTGCAACACGTCCGGACCAAATACTTGAGTTTCTCCTGCCTCATTCCAGAATAAAGGTGTCCTACACTTCCTCCCATAAAGCGCTTCATATGGCGACATTTTCAAGCTTGCTTGGTAACTATTGTTGTATGAAAATTCCGCGTAGGGCAAGCTTTTGTCCCAACTTTTCCCATGCTTTAAAGCACAAGCTCTTAACATGTCCTCCAAAATCTGATTGGTCCTCTCGGTTTGTCCATCCGTTTGAGGATGATATGCTGAACTAAAATTCAACCTCGTTCCCAAAGCTTCATGCAATTTTTGCCAAAATCTGGAGGTAAATTGAGAACCTCTATCCGAGACTATCTTCTTAGGGACTCCATGTCGACACACAATATGCTCCATGTATATTTCGGCCAATCGTGCAGCTGTATACTTGGTCTTCACAGGGACAAAATGAGCTGACTTGGTTAAACGATCCACAATTACCCAAATTGAGTCATACCCGGACTGAGTACGGGGTAACCCAACTATGAAGTCCATACCAATTTCTTCCCACTTCCATTCCGGAATCTTCAACGGTTGCAATAATCCGGCTGGCCTTTGATGTTCCGCCTTGACTCGTTGGCACACATCACATAATGCTACATATTCAGCTATGTCCTTTTTCATGCTATCCCACCAATAACAAGTCTTCAAATCCTTGTACATCTTCGTACAACCAGGGTGAATTGAGTATGGCGAGTCATGTGCCTCCTTTAATATTGTCTCCCGAATATGCTTTACATTAGGCACAACGATTCTCTTTCCAAGCCATAAGGTACCATGTTCATCCTCGTCAAATCTGAATTCTCTCCCTTCTTCGATCCTTTCCTTGATTTCCTTGATATCCTCATCCGTGGTTTGTGCTTCTCGAATTTCTTGCTCTAAGGTTGGATTTAACTCCATCATCTCCATCTCATTTACAAACCCGAGGTTCAACCTTTCAAACTCCTTACATAACTCGAACGGTAACTCTCGAACGGTAAGTTGATGACTTACTCCTTTCCTACTCAAAGCATCGGCCACTACGTTGGCTTTTCCCGGATGATAGTTGATCCCCAAATCATAATCTTTGATGAGCTCTAACCATCTTCGTTGCCTCAAGTTCAGATCCGTTTGTGTGAAAATATACTTCAAACTCTTGTGATCCGTATAAATTTCACACCTATGTCCAAGAATATAGTGTCTCCAAACCTTCAATGCATGTACCACGGCTGCAAGTTCTAAATCATGCGTGGGGTAATTCTGCTCATGTTTCTTCAATTGTCTTGACGCATAGGCGACCACTTGACCTTCTTGCATCAATACACATCCAAGCCCTTGTCTTGATGCATCGCAATAAATGTCAAAACTCTTGCTTACATCCGGCAATACCAAAACTGGGGCTGTTGTCAACCGCTTCTTCAACTCCTCAAAACTCTCTTGACAAGCATGAGTCCATTGGAATGCCTTTCCCTTCGTTAGCAACTCCGTCATAGGCTTGGCTATCTTAGAAAAATCCTTGATAAACCGACGGTAATATCCAGCCATCCCAAGAAAACTCCTTATTTCCTTGACGTTTTGCGGTGGTTCCCACTTCAACACGTCTCTCACTTTTCCGGGGTCAACCGATACTCCTCCTCCTGAGATTATATGACCCAAAAATGGCACCTCTTTCAACCAAAACTGGCACTTGTTGAACTTGGCATACAATCGATGCTCCCTCAATTTCTGCAGCGTAAGCCTCAAGTGTTCCTCATGTTCCTTCTCATCCTTCGAGTAGATCATAATATCATCAATAAACACCACAACGAACTTATCTAAGTACTCCATGAAGACCTTATTCATGAGGTACATAAAGTAGGCAGGTGCATTTGTCAATCCAAAAGACATCACGGTGTACTCATAAGATCCATACCGTGTCCTAAAAGCTGTCTTGGGTATGTCCGATGGTCTAATCTTCATTTGAAAGTATCCCGACCTCAAGTCAATCTTAGAGAAGACACAAGCACCCTTCATTTGATCAAACAAGTCTTCTATGCGTGGCAAGGTGTACTTGTTCTTGATTGTTACCTCGTTGAGAGCTCGGTAATCCACGCACATCCTTTGGGATCCGTCCTTCTTGTCCACAAATAGAACGGGCGCTCCCCAAGGTGAAGAGCTTGGGCGAATAAAACCCTTCTCTAATTGCTCTTGAATTTGTTTCTTGAGCTCCGCTAATTCCATAGGAGGCATCCTATACGGCCTCTTAGCTATAGGTGCAGTTCCAGGTATTAGATCAATAACAAACTCAATGTCTCGATCGGGTGGCATACCTGGCAACTCATCCGGAAAAACATCCAAAAATTCACACACCACCGGAATCTCCTCAATTGCGACACCGTCTATATGATTCAATTCCAATTGCTTCGGTGCGGTTTGAGATGCTTCAAATTCTACAGTTATCCCTTCCTCATTGGTCAACTTCACTGTCTTTGTGGCACATTCAATAACCCCATTGTGCTTCCTCAACCAGTCCATACCAAGTATAATATCCAACCCTTGAGAATCTAAAACAATGAGGTTGGCGGAGAAGTCTACCCCCCTTATTCTAAGGCTTACTTTTGGACATACTATATTTGTCCTCATCTCTCCTCCAGGAGACTTAACCAACAGAGTAAACTTCATATGAGAGATAGGCAAACTATACTTGGCAACATACTTCGATGCAATGAATGAATGCGATGCTCCAGAATCAAATAACATAGTCGCGGGGTTGGAGTTGGCGAGAAACATACCAATGACCACATCATCCGCTTGTTGAGCATCCTCCGTAGAGACATGGTTCACGTTGCCACGAGCAAAATTCTGCTGTCCACGGCTTCCTTGTGGCTGTCCTCCATTAGGTCTTGGGTTTTGCCTCGATGCATTGCTTCCTTGACCAAGGCCCGACTTAGGACATTGATGTGCAAAGTGTCCAGCTTCTCCACAAGTATAGCACTTCTTAACTCCACCAGAATTATTGGGACGAGCTTGGTTTTGAGCATTGGCTCCAGGAAAATCAGCACGAGGTGCATAAGGCGTCGGAGGCCTAGGTGCTTGCATGACAGGGCGCTGCTGCACAAACTGAGTTGGGCGCGGTGCATATCCAGGGCGCTGAGCAGGAATAGAGGAGCTGTAATTAGGCGCATTGGGTGGCGCAAAGCGAGGGCGCACATTACTTCCTTGTTGTTGTCCTTGATATGGCGCCTTCCTCTTGATTTCTTGCTCCATCTCACGGATCTTGTTCTCAACCACAATTGCCTTGTCCACAAGCTTCTGAAAATTGACATAATCACAGTTGAGCAATTGCACTTGGATCGTATTGTTCAATCCCCTCATGAACAGGTATTGCTTCCGGCTGTCCCGGCTAACATCCTCAGGCGCATATCTTGAGAGTTGAGTGAACTTATTGAGATATTCACTCACGCTTGATTTTCCTTGTCTCAAGTTCTCAAATTCTTGCCTCTTCAAGAGCATAACACCTTCCGGCACATAATGAGAACGGAAACTCTCCTTGAATTCCGCCCAGGTAATTCTCTCTTGGTTCTCATGAGCACTGCAATAAGAATCCCACCAATCTGCAGCTGCTCCAACGAGTTGATGAGAAGCAAATAGCACCTTCTCCCGGTCACTGCATTGGACAATGGCTAGCTTCTTCTCCACGGACTTGAGCCAATCATCAGCGTCCATAGGGTCAGCAGCTTGAGCAAAGGTTGGCGGCCTAGTCCTCATAAACTCTCCCAATCGGTTATGAGGAGGTGGGGGTGGCGGTGGAGGCATGTGGGGCTGATTGTTGATATTGCCAGCCTGCAGCTGTCCCATAGTCTGTATCATGGTCTGCATGAGCTGGTTTTGCATGGCCAATAGCTGCTCGATGTTGATAGCTCCCTGAGCCGGTCCTTGTCCATTGTCGTTTTGAGGCACTCCATTGTTCTCCCCTTCATCATTGCCATCCCTCTGGTTGCGAGTCCTCACCATCTTGAGAAAAGCAGTAGGTAAGAATTAGAAAACGCCCCAACTATATGCATCAAGGGATATGAAACTAAACAACTGGCTACACTAGCCTAGGTGGACATGGCAATGCTAAAGCATCCCAAAATCCTCTATTAAGCACACAAGCAAGCAATATATATAGCAAACAGCACTCCAAGCAAAAATACATCGATTCCTGAGTGCTCCTATGTGCTCTAAAGTGTCCATTCTATCTAGGCTGCATCCTACGGTCAACCTGTGGCTCTGATACCAATCTGTGACGCCCGGTTCCGAAAATGAACCAAGCTAACGCATATGTGTGCCCAGGATGTTCACCACACATACACGAGTGAAATCACAATAGGATATACAGAAAATTACCACAGCTCAAATTATTAAGTAAGTATTCTTATTACACAATTCATTAAATCCTCGAATACAAGCTCTAATGAATATTAATGACAAGTTCAACTAATGCAGCGGAAATAAACTAATTAAACAACTAAGCAAACTAAGCAACTATGCAGCATAAGCGACAGGGTATGTATATGCGCAGCTCCAATCAACACCACAGGCAAAGCTGACGGTAGACACGGCCTAGAACTCCGCATTATCGCCATTAAAATCCCAGTCTTGACCTGCAACTGTTGGGGTGGGGGATTGCAAGAGTGAGTACATGTCGTACTCAGCAAGTGTGGAAAGTATGACATGTGGCTGATTCAAATGACGACAATAATAATGGTAAAGTGCTGAAAAGTACGGTAAAACATTTGAAAAGCAATATATCTTATGTATGTGAAGTAAACCCATCATAATCATAAATGATATCATAATACCAAATCTGAATTCATTACCATCATCAAAAAAAATTCCAGATTTCACCATTGCCAATAACCATCCATAACCATTATCATTATCAAACCATGACCATTACCAAATTCCAATTTCCCTCTAATCATGGAAGTTGTCCAGGCGCTCATAACCGGGAGCACGGCTATCATGATAGTTTTAGTTAACACTCTGCAGAGTTTGTACCTCTTTACCCACGTGTCCGTGATTTCATCACCCTTCGGCGACTAAGAACCTCCCTTATGCCCATGACCCGTCGGTCACATTACACACTTCCGTTGGTGTGTGGCCAAGAGATCACAAAATATCCTTTACAAAGGGATTACTAGCCTATTTAGACCCCACTGAGGTTTCACCGGTGGCGATGTCTCCCGCAGAGCACATCTTCAACCAAGGGCCCCCTCTTGAGCCATTCGGATCCCAGGGTAGTCCCACCAATCACCAACAACCCAATCCGACTACCCCTTCCCCGAGCATCCACAATGGTCCAAACATCACTAGCAAAGCCCTAATTAATCAGCTACGCCGCACCCATAACTTGGCCTCGTGGTGGCACTGTAGTCCTGCTTATTCTCGCATGAACCGGTCCTTAGATCTAAAGCAAGCAAACCACCGTAACATCCAACCCATCCACATACCAGGCTTGCTTAGATCATCCATTACCATACCATGTTTAACCAATTCATGTTAACCATAATCTCATCCATGCATAAATAAATTGAGTGATATAGTTGTTCCCATCCCAGTTGATTAAGCGAAGCAAAAGGGTAAAAACCCTTCCCGACTCTCTACCATAATTTCCAGGTGACAAGGGTGGTTTAACAAGTCTAGTAAACTTCCTACCATAGGATTCCCATCAATTTGACACAAGCATGCAGTTTTGCAAACAAAACATTTATTTTAAAACAGGATCAATATGCTTCAAGGACACTTGCCTTGCTCTTGCTGTTGATTAGGGTCAAAGCCTTCAAACTCTTGATGCTGTAGATCCTCCGCGGCACTCTCTAGCGCAAATCCGTCTAATCCACACAATAAACATACAAGACAAGAAACACAATCAAAGAGTGCACAAATATTACTCAATATGACATGACATGCATGATTGATGCAATGCAAGGTAGAACTTGTTACTAGATTGCTTTTAATGATCACTAACTAGTTCTAATAGCTTTTAACAAGTTTATACAGGTTTGGATTCGATTAGATCAAATTTTAGAATCAATTCAACACAATTTAACCAGAAAGATCGGACTAGTCCGCTTGGGATCGGACAAGTCCGCACTCTGCGAGATCAGCGGATTAGGGTTTTCTAGATCGACGTGAATTTGGAGATTAGGGGTTGAATTCTCGTAAGGAAAAGAGAATAGAAGGTATACCAGGTGTTTAGAACTCCAATGAACCAAGAAACTTGGAGGTAACACTTGGATCTTGATGATCTAGGGTTGGTGATGAACTTGGGGATGAATTGGTGGTGAAGGACGAAACTTGGTGGAGATCTTGATCCTCCTTCGTTTCCTCCTCTTCTTCTTCTCGTTTGGGATCTTCTCCTCCCTCCTTGATGGTGGCTCCCCACGAACTAGGGTTTGGGTGGGTGGAAAAAGTGGCAAATAGATGTCAAACCAAGGGGTGGGGTTGTTTATATAGGGGTGGAGGCTAGGGTTAGATGGATTTCGAGTTTCGGGATGAGTAGAGGCCGGTTTAGAGTCCCACATGGGCTCTAAAAGGGTTGGGCACGACGTCCCTAGGCCCACTTGACGTGAAACCCAAGAAACAAGTCGTAAAACAAAAGGTCAATCTCGGAGTCACGAAATATCGGACAAGTCCGAACAGGACCGGACTAGTCCGAAGTCGTCCAGAGAGAAAATCGGACAAGTCTGGCCAAAAATCGGACAAGTCCGATCTTAGTCAGAAAGGAAAACGGACAAGTCCGCTGGAACACCGGACTAGTCCGGAAAAGTCCAGGGACTTAGCAAATTTTCAAGGATTCATGGAATATCGGACTAGTCCGCACAAAATCGGACAAGTCCGAAAGTTTCCAGAGCCAAAATCGGACTAGTCCGCAGCAGAAACGGACAAGTCCGTTTTTAGTCAGAGAGAAATCGGACTAGTCCTCAGTAAAATCGGACTAGTCCGCACTTTCCTGCGTTTTAAGTGCGGTTTTGCTCCAAATCAATTTTAAATGCTCCGAATCAATTTTAAACTCGTTCCTCTTGTTGTGGGCTAATGTTAAACATGTATACGAGTGCATGTAGGGCATGATGCATGAAAATGAGGGTGTTACACTTCCTCTGAGGGAGGCTCCAGCTCCCTCACCTCTTCAGCCGCCGGCTCTGCGGCCGGCGCTCCAACAATCACTGGCTCTGCGACCGGAACTTCGGAAGTAACCGGCTCAACTGCCGGAACCACTTCAACTTCCGGCTTGCATGCCGGGGCTTCAGCTACCTCCGGCTCAACCGCCGGGGCTTCAGCACTTTCCGGCTCCGAAGCTGGGACCGCTACTTCCTCCGACTCAACAGCCGGAGCTTCTACTTCTGCAGCACCAGGACCCGGAGCTTCTACCTCCGGAACGGGTGCCGCTGGCGCACCTTCAATCCCGTGGTCCGGCGCTACCACGGGAACTTCTGGAGACGAGTCGAGGTCCATGACCACGACAGCCGGCGCCGGAGCTGTCGCAGCCTCCGCTTGGGGCGGCACCGGAGCTGGAGCAGAAGCCCTCGCAGCCTCAGACACTGTGGCTGAGGGCGGAGCTTCACTCCCCTTCTTGGGAACACTGCAGATAAAGAACGAAGAAATTGAGCAAACAGATACTACAATTAAAAGTTAATCAAGGTAAGAAAGAAAAATTACCTTGGGAGGCTCACGCACCAGCTTGCGCGGAACCTCTTTCCCGGACGTTCCGGGCTGGCCACGGTCGGCGTAGGAGCTCCGGGAGGACTCCCAGGACTTGCCGTGGCCGCGGGCGTTTCCCGGGTCGGAGCTCTCCTTGATCGGGAGGAACTCCTGGACCTGGAGGCCCTCATCGCTTCTCGTGCCGGAGTCGCATGCCCGGAGCTGGCACCTCCGGAGGGATCCACCACGGGGACAGTCGCACTCCGGGAGGATCCCACCGCCGGAACAGTAGCGCTCCGGAAAGACCCCACCACGGGGACAGTCGCCACGGAGGCGGAGGATCTTCCTTCCTGAAGACGGGGAACTGGGGGGGAGGTGGCAGGCCCGACGGACCTACCGTCAACATGTCGTAGCTTCCTCTTCCGGCTCTCCGGCTCCTCCGCCAACTCTTTGCCCTTGCCGACGACCTCAGCTCTTGGCTGTGGGGCAGGGGCGGAGCCGCCTTCAGACAACCCGGGGATCGCCAACCAGGTAGTTGATCTTCTCTCGACGACACCAAGGTCGTCAAGTGCGGGCATCTTTCGCCGGAGCTCCCTGCTGAACTCAACCTCCACGTTCAGAGGGAGGAAAGCCGGCGGCGGAGTCAAGTAGTCTCCGTCAACGTCGATGCCGTGCTGGAATTTCTTGAGGTGAAACTCCAAGGACTTCCCCACCATGCTGGACTTCAATCCGGTCTCAACCCGGTCCTCGTCCATCACGTTGTTGAGGGCCCAGGCGAGCTTCTCCCTCCTCTTCAGCGGCGCCCACCTGTTGGACAAGAAGTTGCAGAACACCGCCTGGGGAGTCAATCCTCCCTCCACACATTGGCGGATCCTGGTCAGGACGGGGTCGAAAGCTGCCGCCAGCACCGGAACTTCGCTCCACACCGACGTGTCAATGCCGGGCAGACCGTCTGGCAACTCCAACCGATCATGCTCCTCCACCTGGACGACTACCCAATCTTTCTTCCAGTCATCCCACTTCCCGGAAGGGAATGACCGGAGGTACTTGAACGGGCACTTCTTGCGCTTCACGAAGTAGTAGAAGCCAAGATACTCGTCGCTTCGGCCGGTGGTTTGGATGGTGAAGAAGGTTCGGAAGAGCTCGATGCAGGGAGGGATGCCCACCCACATCTCGCAGAAGTGGACAAAGATGGACACAAGGAGAATGGAGTGAGGGCCAAGGTGGTACAGCTGCAGACCATAGAAGTCCAGCAGCATCAAGAAGAAAGAAGAAAACGGTGGGATCAGCCCCACCATGGCGTACGATGAAAAGTACACCATCTCGCCGGAGTGCTCCTTTTTAAAGGGAAGCTCTCCGCCGGCGCGGACCGAGCGGTTGAAGAAGTCCGAAGACCACCCCATGAGGGCTCGGACCTTCTTCAGATCGCTTTCCGTCTTCAAACGACTCTCACGCAGACCCAACTCCATCGCAGCACAGCTAGGCAAGAGAAGAGGAGCAAAGCACGAGTTGGGAGTTTGAGCGCAAGAACAGATGGAAAGCGTAAAGAACTCCCGACGGTGCGCTTTCCTTCTTAAGTAAGCCCTCGCAACGCTTGGATGGAAACTGCAGGGGAGTCAAGGATACTACTCAAGAATTCAACCCTGCCGATGACAAGAGGGCCCGGGACCACCCTGATGATCAAGTCGAGGTTCTTACCCAGGCGAACGGTTGTCATCACGAGGCGGGAAACCCAAAGGCGGCGACCTGACAAGGAGCGCGGAACCGATACGGTTTTCGTATCGGGAACTGGCGACCTTCAATTGCGAGAGATCCGCACGCCAAAGATCCTATCTACCGCCTGAGGTGCGCCACGTGTCGGGATTTAACCGTAAAGCCCCGCCAACGGCACCTCCGAAGACCCTTGAAGACCCAGTTCAAGAGTCGCGAGTATGGACCCACCTCCGACGGAATGACTTCACCCCGGTGACTTTCCCCGGAGGTAGGTCCAGGGGGCCACTGTCGGTACCCTAAAAACCATACACCCCCTGAGGTTACAAAGATCTCAAGGGAAGGACATCTACTCAAATTAAAGACCCTCGGGGGCCCACCTGTCAGACATAACCGGACCTGCTTCTCCAACATGGTTAACCCCTAGGTTGCCACGTGTACTGTCAGACCGGAGCTATTACCCGCAAGGGTGAAGCTCCGGGCTAGGTACTGAAACGGCACCTCCGGACTTAACCCCTGACCGAGAGAAGCTCCGGACCTGACACGTGCCAGGCCACCCCGGAGCTTCCCGCTTCCCACAAGCAAGCTCCGGAGCTGCCACGTGTCCATACGTCGGAGCTGGCCGCTTCAAACCTCCGGGAGACATTGTAACGGCTCCGGATCTTCAAAGGACAGCCGCGGACTTCAAGACCCGATTAATTATCATTAATTCCATGTTAATGATACTTAATCGGACGATCTTAACACCTGTAACGGCACTGTCGGAGCCGTTACAGGGTTATTAACAACAATTAATCTCGTGTATCAATACTAGTAACCGCCAGGGCCACATGTCGGGCCAGGCTGACTTGTAACGGTTTGTCCTTGTACTATAAAAGGACAAACCGACAATACACGAAGGAGAGAGAACTCTCGAACGCTCTGAAGCTCACAAGTTAATACAACACACACACACCCGTGGAGTAGGGTATTACGCTCAGGCGGCCCGAACCACGTAAACCACTGTGTCACTCGTGTCCAATCGTGTTTCACCTTCTTGAGTCTCCGCGCGCCCAAACCGAACTACAAACTCCTTCAACACTTTAGTAGTGTCAGGGGATCTGCCGACTCCAACAGTCGACAGGCACCGACGCACTTAGTGGTTAAAGGCGTCCAAAATTTGTCGTCGGCTAAGTGCATCGGTTCACCGATGCCTTTATTTTATGTGTGTCGATTTGTGTAGGCAACCAACGCTCATATGGCCGACGCCCTATCGACGGATTCCTGCAGTGGGGGGCAAGGGGGACTCACCCCCCCCCCCCCTACTGCCGATCTAGCAGTGGAGCTTTCCTTAAACCCACCCTATTAAACAAGTTAGAAATTAGTCAAAAAACTATGAGTAATGAACAAAATACTTGTGTTGTAGTTGGCTAGCGTGTCTGGTAATCAGGAGGTCTTTGCTCTGAGCCACTAAGCTGACCTTTTACATGTTTCTTTTTTCTTCTTCTTGGGAGTCAACTAAGGTTCAGTCCCCCTCCCCCTACAGTTGATGCTTGGTTTTTCCACTGCAAATAGCCCAGCACAGTGATGATAATCCAAGCATATTGTAAGACCTATGTGTGCTGAATACATTGGCTTGTAGTGAATACACTTGGCTTTGATGATAAAAGTTCTAAATATCACCAAAACACCTTTTTATCAAGGTCTGACGGTAGGTCCGGCTTGTTTTGGGTAGCTCCGGTTACGTTTGATGCTAGGTCCGACTAGCTTTGGTTAGCTCCGGTGAGCTTTATATTTAGCTCCGGCATGTTTTTGATAGCTCCGACATATATTTGATAGCTCCGGCATGCTTTTTCTAAGCTCTGACGTACTTTGTCTAGCTCCGGCTTTTGGGATTACTAGCTCCGACTAGTTCTGGTTAGCTCCGGCGCTAGGTCCTGCTAGTTTTGTAAGCTCCGGCGGGAGCTTGGTTGTACTAGTTTTGGTAAGCTCCGGCGCTAGGTTCTACTAGCTTTTGTTAGCTCCGGCTCAAGATCCGGGTTGCTCTGGCAAGGTCCGAAACTTGACTGCAGTGCTTCTGCTTTTCATTTGCAATGTTTCGTACTTGCTTTACATTGTTAGAAAGATTGCTTAGTATTCTTTTACTAAGTTTTTGGTGTGTTTTGGATGATATGGATGATATCGTTTTGCTATGCTTTGCAACATGCTTATGTGAGTTTCTCACGTAAGGTGTTGTGTTCGGAACTAATTTGAGTCAAGTCGAGGACTTGGGCTCGTATGGATTGGTTGTTTATTCATGTGCAGGTGTTGCTTGAGTTCAAGACATGGCTGGTGACGGGATCCATTGGACTAGTCTCAGGGAGGAGATGAGGTTCCAACAACCAAATTTAGGAGGAATTGTGGTTGAGCTGATCAGGAGGTTGCGCAGGATGATTGAATCAAGGGCAGTGCATATGAAGGTTACTGAACGTCGAAGGAAGATGTTTGCACGTATGCATGCGGTGCATGACTTGGCAACATGGTTCCAAAGATGGTATAAGGAAGGAAAGGTCTGGTCGGAAGGATCGGATCGTACCGGTTGATGATTTTGGCTGTGGCGAAGTCGGTTATGGCTCGGTATGGAAAGTATCGAGTTGGTTATATTAGGATTTTGTGTGTGTAACGAATTTGAGTTGTTTAGGAATGTGGGATACGTTCCTAAGGTGTTTGTAAGTCTTAAGATTGCTTCTATCTGTGTATAGAAGAATCTTGAGCAGTTATGGAAAGTTACGATTCGTGATCTGAGTAGGATTGGAGTCCTAGTTGATATTGGGTTGGCCTAAGGGCTGGTTATATAAGAAAGGAAGCCCAGAGCTCGTGGTAGACGACTTAGGGGCTGTTCCTCTTATGTTCTATTGAATAAAATTCATAGTTTGAAGGAATTTTTGTGCCCTGTTCGTCCGACTTGTTCCAGACAAGTTTTACTCGTCGAGTTTTTGGACAGCACTACCTTTCGTCGGTGGTTTTATCATAACTCGAGTTTTACAGATTCAATTGACGTGATTCTTTTTGGGTTGTCTTCAAAACTTGATTGTCTATCATATTTCAAAATTTCATGGTCATTGGATTTGTGGTCTATGATCTACATGAGTTTCTTTGCAGCGATCCAGAACTGTTTTTTTTTCTCGGGTAGGATAGATTGACCATTGTTTGATCTTTCGATCATAACTTGAGTTTTTCTCGACGGATTTGAGTGTTTCCTTTTGTGTTGTCTTCTTGACTTGATTCTCTCTGATATCCATCACTTTTGTCATGGTGAAACACATTTATATTAGTCTCACACATGATTTCTTTAAGAGATCATTTTTCTACCGAAGGGGTTAGGGTTTAATTGTTTCTGCTGCGTAAGATTTTTAAATCTACCATTCACCCCCCCTCTGGTAGCTTTTCATGTGCTCTTCGATCCTTAAATTGGTATTAGAGCCCAGGTTGCTCTAATCTTTGAGATTTTCACGTGTTTTTGACTAATCATCATGGAGAAGTACTCCGCCAAACCTTGTGTGTTCGCTGGTATTGATTTTCAGGTTTGGAAGGCACACATGGAGGCTTTCATCCAGGCACAAGGCTTTGCAATATGGTAGAAGGTTTATAAGCCTTATGAAGTGCCACCTAATGATCAAGTCACGGCCACAAACCTACGGGACGTCGACAACAACAACAAAGCCCGAAACTTGATCATCCAAGGACTCACTCAAAGCGACTTTGATCGTGTCGCGCACCTCCAATCAGCATACGATGTTTGGAGAGCTCTCTGTGATTATCATGAAGGCTCCAACACAATCAAGGAGGTAAAACAAGATATGTTCAAAAAAGGAATATATGCGTTTTGAGATGCAACCAGGTGAGTCTATCGATGACCTCTTTGCTCGTTTTAATAAAATTCTCAGCAACTTACGTAGTGTCAATGTTAATTTTTCTGGTGTTGAGAATGCTAGGCAACTTCTTAGTGCATTAGACATGTCAATCTGGGAAATGAAAGTAACATCTATTCGTGAATCAACTGTCATGAGTTCTCTAACATTAGATGTACTTTATTCTAAACTAAAAACTCATGAAATTGACAACCTAGCACGTAAGAACCCAAAAAAGTCTATTACATTTGTCTCACAACGTGACATGTCTAGCTCCGGCCAATCATAATCCTGCAGTACTCTTGCTTTGTTGTCCTCACTAACCCTGGAGCAGATCGAAGAATTTCCAGAAGAGGAGTTGGCACTCATCTCTACTAGATTCTCAAAAGCATTGCAAAATGTGAGAACTAGAAGGAGAGGAAGCTCCGGACCTCAACGCTGTTTTGAATGTGGTAAAACAGGACACTTTCGTACAGAATGCCCTAAACTTTCAGGTCCGACCACCCGGGAAGAAAAACAAAGCAATGTTCGGACCTCCTCTGGAAATTCTAACAAGAAGAAGAAAGGTACCATAGGACGCAAGATGATCAATAGTTTCATCACCGCGCTTCAAGAGTTCAGTTCAAGCGACGTGGACATTGGAAGTGACGAAGATGAAGATGATTTGGCAAACTTGTGCTTCATGGCGGGCAAGTCAAGATCAAGTATGGAGGAGGCAGAACACAATAACGACAATGAAGAGGTATGTCCTACTTGCGAAGAAATGTGTGATGCTATTTCTCGTGCCACTGTTATTGTTAAGAAAAAGGACAAAAAGCTTAGGGATAATGCTGCTAAATTGAATCACTAGAATCTGAAATTAACCGTTTAAAAACTTTGATTCCTAGTGATGAAGCGTGTCCCTCATGTGACTTAATCTATGAACAATTGTCCACATTAAGAAGTTCACACTCCTCCACTCTAGATAGACTTGATGAAGAAACTGAAAAGAACAAAGAGCTTGCTGCAGTTAATGATAAAAACTTGAAAGATGCTAGCTGTTCTACAATTGATTTGCATTGTTCTACTTGTGAGGATCTTGATAAGAAACTACAGGATGCTATGAATGAAATTTCTATTTTGAACAATGATTTACGTTCTCATGAAGTTAAATTATGTTCAAATTGCAAACTAAAAGGAAAAACTTCATGTGAAAATTGCCTTGATCTGTCCAATAAACTTGATGACATGCATAGGACATTAGATCGGTTTGTAATGAGAATAAGAACCTAAACTTGCTGTTGAATTCTTCCAAGTAATGCAATGATAAAACTGGTTTAGGTTTTGATTCTCATGCTCATGCTAAGGCACATCCACCTAAAATTGTAAAGTCATTAGGAAGTGGTTTGATTAACAGTTCCTAAACAAAAAGGAGTGGTTTTCAAATCTGCAGGAGTGCTACCTCATTCAGTTTCAAATAAAAATATTGCTTGCTCATCTAGACATGAACACAAAGTTAAATTTCATTGTATCTTCTGTGGTAGAGATGGTCATGTCATAGATTTTTGTTATAGACTAGCTAAACAACAGAAAAGGGAAAGAATGGTTGCTAGATCTCATAACTTTCATGCAAAATTTGCTGCACACATTGAACCGAATGCACAACCTGCTTTAGTGAGTCAGAAATTTGAAAAGGTAGCTTCCGGACCTTCTGGTAAGAAATCCGCAAAAGCAGCTCCGATAGTCCCGATAGCTCCGAGAGCTCCCGGACCTTCTGTTGTTTCCTTCGGAACTTCAGCTTTTGTTTCCGGAGCTTCAACCTTGTCTTTTGGAACTGCTGCTTTTACCTCCGGAGCTACTGGTTTTTTGTGCTAAAATAGTTAAGAATAGAAAACCTCAAACTTCGACTCATAAACCTGCTGTTTTATCTCAGCCTTCGTGTGTTTTTCTTGCTGCACGTCGTGTGACTCAGTACTGGATACCTAAATGCCTTTTGACTAACCCCAGTATTGAGTCATTGACGTATTGTGCTTCTATGTAGGTTACACGTTTGAGGAAGGAGAACATTTGGATTGTGGATTCAGGTTGCTCACGCCACATGACCGGTAACAAAGATTGGTTCTCCTCCCTCTCTTTTGTGTCACATGTAGAGAATGTTACTTTTGCCGATAATTCTTCAACTCCTATAATTGCTAAGGGTTCAGTTAGAGTAAATGATCACTACACTTTGAAGGATGTGGCACTTGTCAAAAATTTGAAATACAACTTGCTTTATGTTACACAATTGCTAAATGAAAATCTAGAAATTATTTTCAATAAAAACTGCTGCAAAGTTGTAGGTTCAAATAGTGAGCTTATTTTTAACATGTCTCGTTTTGGAAGAGTTTTTAAAGCTGATTTTGATATGTCTTCCTCTAAGCATAGGTGTCTAGTTGCTAATGATTCAAAGGACTTATATTTTTGGCATCGTAGACTTGGTCACGTAGGCTTTGATCACCTAACGCGTGTTAGTGCTCTTGATCGCATACGTGGGCTGCCTAAACTTAAAGGGGACAAAGAAATTGTGTGCTCTTCTTGTAGACATGCTAAGATGGTTGCAGGTTCACATACTCCTCTCACAATGATCATGTCAACTGAACCTTGTCAACTTTTGCATCTTGACACCGTAGGACCTTCACGTGTTCAATCCTTCGGAGGTAAATGGTATGTTCTTGTTATCGTTGATGATTATTCTAGATACTCTTGGGTTTACTTTATGGCATCTAAGAATGAAGCTTTTAGTCACTTTAGGACTTTATTTCTTAGATTATCAATTGATCACCCAGGATCATTAAAAGCAATTAGAAGTGATAATGGAACTGAATTTAAAAATCAACATTTTGATCACTTTTGTGCTGAAAATAGAATAGATCATCAATTCTCTTCACCATATGTACCTCAACAAAACGGTGTTGTAGAAAGAAAGAACAGAACCTTAGTTGAGATGGCTAGGACCATGCTTGATGAATATCAAACTCCTAGGAAATTTTGGGTTGATGCATTAGCAACCGCTTGTTATGTCTCAAATCATGTTTTCTTGCATGCTAAGCTAGGTAAAACACCATATGAGCTTCGGTTTGGACATAGGCCTAGTGTTACACACTTTCGGGTCTTTGGTTGCAAATGCTTTGTTAAGAAACATGGTAATCTTGATAAATTTGAACCTCGATCCATTGATGGCATGTTTCTTGGTTATCCATCTCATACTAGAGGCTACCGTGTGCTTTTACTAGACACTAACAAAATTGTGGAGACTTGTGAAGTGTCTTTTGATGAAGCTAGCCCAGGTACTAGCTCCGGTGTTGTAGGAC
Organism: Tuctoria greenei; assembly: GCA_036927565.1. Taxonomy (NCBI): domain Eukaryota; kingdom Viridiplantae; phylum Streptophyta; class Magnoliopsida; order Poales; family Poaceae; genus Tuctoria; species Tuctoria greenei. The sequence continues at coordinate 17,029,557 of JAYESD010000004.1, read as the reverse complement.
CAGATCCGTATCCTCAGGGGGAGGGTATTTTCGAAGATGAAGAAGAACCGGTGATACTGCCTGGTAGTTCCGAAGTTGACACGTGTCCAGCTCCGGACATTGAACAAGCTCCGGCTATCACCTATGCTGGTCCTGATTGTCCACAAGTCACAAGCTCTTCAATCTACGATGAACCTAATGAAGAAGAAGCTTGTGAGACATCTGTTCCCCTACGTTTTTACAAAGATCATCCCCCACAACAGATGATTGGAAGCTTGCACGAACGAGTCACACGGTCCAGGTTTTGCGATCCAAACTCTTATGCTCATTTTGCTTTTGTTGCTTCTTTTGAACCCAAAGATATATCACACGCACTCACTAATGAATCTAGGATTATTGACATGCAAGAAGAGTTAGAAAATTTTGAAAGAAATAATGTTTGGAAACTTGTACCTCCACCTCAAGGTCACACTTTAATTGGAGCTAAATGGGTATATAAAAATAAGCAAAGTGAGGATGGGGTTGTGGTTAGGAATAAGGCTAGGTTGGTTGCTCAAGGTTTCACTCAAGTTGAAGGTCTAGATTTTGATGAAACTTTTGCTCCTGTTGCTAGATTAGAAGCCATTAGAATTTTGTTAGCTTTTGCAGCATCTAAAGGTTTTAAGCTATATCAAATGGATGTTAAAAGTGCTTTTCTTAATGGCTACATAGATGAGGAGGTTTATGTCAAACAACCACCGGGTTTTGAAAATCCAGATTTTCCTAATCATGTTTACAAACTGTCCAAAGCCTTATACGGTCTCAAACAAGCCCCTAGAGCATGGTATGATAGGTTAAAAACATTCTTACTTGAAAAGGGGTTTACCATGGGCAAGGTTGATAAAACTCTTTTTGTGCTCAAGCATGGCAATGACTCATTATTTGTTCAAGTGTATGTGGATGATATTATCTTTGGTTGTGCTTCTCATGATCTTGTGTCCAAGTTTTCAGCAATGATGAGTTCCGATTTTGAAATGAGTATGATGGGTGAACTCACTTACTTTTTGGGGTTGCAAATCAAGCAAACCAAGGAGGGTACCTTTGTGCATCAAACGAAGTATACCAAAGACCTCCTAAGGCGCTTCAACATGGACAAAAGCAAGTCTCTTCGAACACCAATGGGAACAGCAACAACACTTGAACTTGATGAAGATGGTGAGTCTGTGAATCAAAAAGAATATAGAAGCATGATCGGATCACTTTTGTACCTCACGGCTTCAAGACCGGACATACAATTCAGCGTATGTCTTTGTGCACGGTTTCAAGCTTCCCCACGTGTTTCACATCGTCAAGTCGTCAAAAGGATTCTCAGGTACTTACATGGAACCCAAGAATTTGGCATTTTTGTTCCTTCTTCCTCAACTGTTACTTTGAAAGCTTTTTCGGATGCTGATTTTGGGGGTTGTAGGATTGATAGGAAATGTACTTCCGGTGCTTGTCATTTTCTTGGTAATTCTCTTGTTGCTTGGTCCTCTAGAAAACAAAATTCAGTTGCTCAATCCACAGTCGAATCTGAATATGTAGCTGCTGCTAGTGCTTGCTCACAAATTCTTTGGATTGTTCAAACACTTAAGGACTATGGGGTTAATCTAGATAGTGTTCCACTGTTTTGTGATAACACTAGTGCCATTTGCATTGCCAAAAACCCCGTGCAACATTCTAGAACTAAGCACATTGATATTAGGTATCACTTTCTCCGGGATAACGTTGAAAAAGGAAACATTGTGCTTCACCATGTAGATACCGAACATCAATTGGCTGACATTTTTACAAAACCTTTGGATTTCACTCGTTTTTGTTTCATTCGTAGTGAAATAGGGGTTATTCATCCTCATGGCTTAAATTGAGGGGGAGTTTTTGAAACTTGGGAAGTCTATGTGTGAATCTGAAATTAAAATAATATGAGCATAGTATTTCATACATATATGACTTTGTGATTCCTTTTACATGCTGAAAGTTCTTACTACATTACTCGTGTTATACACTTTGTAGTTTTTGCCATGTCTAGTAATTAAAATAATTACCTACACTAAAACTGGTCATGGTCGAACTTTCTTGCTGTTTTGAACTTGTTACATGTTCACAAGTGCTTTTAATCATAAAGAATTAATCAAGTAATCAACTCACATGTTGAGTTTTTTATGAACAAATATAAATTGAGAAAAGATCAAGAGAATATGCATGCATCGCACTTGTTCTTTTGAGATGGCTTGTCATTGCACTTAGATACGAACTTGGAAGAAGTTGTGTATGACTAAAACCATGTCCTTAAGCTTCTGATTGTCAAATGACATAGGCTTGGCTTGGTTGGTTAGAATAAGGTAGATGCGCATATAATCTCTTGCAAATATCATATGATCTAAATTTATGTTTTGAAAAATAATAAAATGCAGCAACTAGTGTCATGCTTTCAGGTTTGAAATAGTTAAGTTTGTGAGATCATGACTTGCTTAAATTGAAAATTACATTTGATCTCTAGCATGGCTTACACTACTTTATGTATTTCATTGATGTGATAATGTAAGGTACTTGATAGTTTGACTTGGATGAGCTTTGTTTATATGTATATGTTATAATATGCTCATAACAACTAAAGAGGGAGAGATAATTTGTTTATATGCTCATGACTTGCTGAATACATTGTCAAAGGGGGAGAGATAAGCATGAAGAGAAAGAGAATATGTGCATAAGGAGAGATAATAAAGGGGGAGAGATATTATGGGATAATTTTTTTCTTCTCATTTTACTTTTGATTTACAAAAGGGGAGAAATTGCCTTCAAAACTTTTATGTGAATAAGCAAATGTTCGGATTTTAAATGGTGTTGCCAATGCATTCATCAAGGGGGAGATTGTAAGACCTATGTGTGATGAATACATTGGCTTGTAGTGAATACACTTGGCTTTGATGATAAAAGTTCTAAAATCACCAAAACACCTTTTTATCAAGGTCCGACGGTAGGTCCGGCTTGTTTTGGGTAGCTCCGGTTACGTTCGATGCTAGGTCCGACTATCTTTGGTTAGCTCCGGTGAGCTTTATATTTAGCTCCGGCATGTTTTTGATAGCTCCGGCATATATTTGATAGCTCCGGCATGCTTTTTCTAAGCTCCGACGTACTTTGTCTAGCTCCGGCTTTTGGGATTACTAGCTCCGACTAGTTCTGGTTAGCTCCGGCGCTAGGTCCTACTAGTTTTGTAAGCTCCGGCGGAAGCTTGGTTGTACTAGTTTTGGTAAGCTCCAGCGCTAGGTTCTACTAGCTTTTGTTAGCTCCGGCTCAAGATCCGAGTTGCTCTGGCAAGGTCCAGAATTTGACTGCAGTGCTTCTGATTTTCATTTGCAATGTTTCGTACTTGTTTTATATTGTTGGAAAGATTGCTTAGTATTCTTTTACTATGTTTTTGGTGTGTTTTGGATGATATGGATGATATCGTTTTGCTATGCTTTGCAACATGCTTATGTGAGGTTCTCACGTAAGGTGTTGTGTTCGGAACTAATTTGAGTCAAGTCGAGGACTTGGGCTCGTATGGATTGGTTGTTTATTCATGTGCAGGTGTTGCTTGAGTTCAAGACATGGCTGGTGACGTGATCCATTGGACTAGTCTCAAGGAGGAGATGAGGTTCCAACAACCAAATTCAGGAGGAATTGTGGTTGAGCTGATCAGGAGATCGCGCAGGATGATTGAATCAAGGGCAGTGCATATGAAGGTTACTGAACGTCGAAGGAAGATTTTTGCACGTATGCATGCGGTGCATGACGTGGCAACATGGTTCTGAAGATGGGATAAGGAAGGAAAGATCTGGTCGGAAGGATCGGATCGTACCGGTTGATGACTTTGGCTGCGGCGAAGTCGGTTATGGCTCGGTATGGAAAGTATCGAGTTGGTTATGTTAGGATTTCGTGTGTGTCACGAATTTGAGTTGTTTAGGAATGTGGGATACGTTCCTAAGGTGTTTATAAGTCTTAAGATTGCTTCTATCTGCGTATAGAAGAATCTTGAGCAGTTATGGAAAGTTACGATTCGAGATCTGAGTAGGATTGGAGTCCAAGTTGATATTGGGTTGGCCTAAGGGCTGGTTATATAAGCAAGGGAGCCAAGAGCTCGTGGTAGACGACTTTGGAGCTGTTCCTCTTATGTTCTATTGAATAAAATTCATAGTTTGAAAGAATTTTTGTGCCCTGTTCGTCCGACTTGTTCCAGACAAGTTTTACTCGTCGAGTTTCTGGACAGCACTACCTTTCGTAGGTGGTTTTATCATAACTCGAGTTTTACAGATTCAATTGACGTGATTCATTTTGGGTTGTCTTCTCAACTTGAGTGTCTATCATATATCAAAATTTCACAGTCATTGGATTTGTGGTCTATGATCTACACGAGTTTCTTTGCAGCGTTCCAGAACTGTTTTTTTTCTCGGGTAGGATAGATTGACCATTGTTTGATCTTTCGATCATAACTTGAGTTTTTCTCGACGTATTTGAGTGTTTCCTTTTATGTTGTATTCGTGACTTGATTCTCTCTGATATCCATCACTTTTGTCGCGGTGAAACACATTTATATTAGTCTCACACACGATTTCTTTAAGAGATCGTTTTTCTGCCGAAGGGGTTAGGGTTTAATTGTTTCCGCTGCGTAAGATTTTTAAATCTACCATTCACCCCCCCTCTGGTAGCTTTTCACGTGCTCTTCGATCCTACACATATATACTCCATCACCCCCTGGTACGTAATGCTTGTTTTATCTATACCATGTATTGATTAACAGACAAGTGCCTGCATGAACTCTCAAAACATCGTGCTATGACAGACCAAATAACATTTGCAACTGGATAACTAAAGAATAGATGCTCAACATTTTCATGATCATTATTTTACAAAAATAACAAATGGCATCACCTTTCCTTTTTTCAGCAAATTGTACTTAATTTTCATGAGCATCCACATAAAGGTCTTGATTTTCTGAGATGTTTTAGATTTACAAATCACTTTATAATTATTCCCCTTCTCTCTTCTAGTGAGGTGTTTATACATTGAGCTCATTGTGAAGTTTCCAGATTTATCCCATATCCAAACTAATTTATCATTTTCATTTGACATTGCAACTTCATTCAATTTAGCAGCCAGCTCATACCATCGAGTATGTAGGTAAGAAGGGAGATGAATCTTGAATTCAATTACCCAATTATTTCCATCATAGAGATTTCCTGATTGGATGCAAAATAAAATAGTAATGAGTAATCAACACATAGAGTCTTATCATTCAACCAAATATGTGTTCAAAACATTATCCTTTTTCTATCTCCCAGAATGAATTTTCTTCCTCTTATGTACAAGCCTCCCACTTTTAATAAGTCTCTCAAATATGAGAGTTCTTAAGTTTCCTTTTAACAGAACCTACTGTTCTAAATTTAATGTATTTTGCATTCATGAAATATTGCCATAAACCCACCTCACTTCCAAATTTCCAACACCACTTACATAAAAGACATAAGTTCATATTACTGATGTCTTTGATACCTAAACCCCCCTTCATTTTACTTTTATAAACCACTTTCCCCATTTAACCAAGTGATATTTCTTTTTCTTTCACCCCCTTGCCTATAGAAGATTCTTCTATATTTTCTCTAAAATACTAATCACTCTTTAGGT